>JAYGXS010000002.1:38617355-38654112 GCA_036362985.1 Ligula intestinalis | reverse complement strand
CAAATGTCGTTTCATGTGTTTTGGTCCCGCAAAGCTTCCTGAAAAGTTTATCTACCATAACAGTCCACTGTTACAACGATCTACGATAAAGGATTGAAGTCTATTTTACACAAATAAGCTTGCATTTTCACTTCATGCCGATCAAATTTCTGCGAAGGCCGCACAGATATGTGGGTTTATATCGCATTTTTTCCTTCCAGAATTGAAGTTAAAACTATACCGCATGCTTGTTCTCCCTATACTAGAATACTGCTGTCCGCTTTTTGGTCTTATGAACACAAATGAGCATAGGAAGATTGAAAAGGTTCAGCGAGTTTCCACTTGTTAAATATGTTCTCTTTCTGTGTCTAGTATTTCTGATACAGATAGATATCAGTTAGCAGATATTTAAATTTATTTGGGTAAGAAGATAAGAAGCTGGCATATGCTTTCTGCATCACCTTAACAATAATAATATATTTATCATGCCAGGTTACAGGCAATTGTAAAGAGTTGGTAATGCACCTCTTGGGCGCCTTCCAAAACCTCGAAGACCGGAAAAATACCTAAAACATTTTTCCTATGTTGCTGTCAGTATTGGATTTGTTAAAGGTTTTGGGTTTTGTCAATACTGTGCGAGGTAGGGAGTTTGTTTCAAGTGAAAAAACCTGACTTCAAAGGTATGATACAAACGGAATATATGTACACTTGTAAGCTGAGTTAACACATCAGCGGGAGAAAAGTTGCATACCGCTTAACGACATTATTTCGAGACGGAGAGGCTTGGCACAAGAACACAGTGTTCTAAGTCTTACTTCAATGTTTGTCGGCAAAAGTTGCGCGATATCGGCTGAAGGGTTAGCAGACTGCGGGCTGTTGCTTCAGCAGCATTATCTGCAGAATAAAGCCTGGCGGGGTTCAAAGTGCAGGAAAGCCATCAGAGTGAAAGTGAGATTCCACCGAGTCAGCACCCAAAATTCGGGAAAGTTTTCCTGAATGTAGAAAACTAGTTATATCTCTCTTAAACATAGGGTAGCTTTGCTGGGTTTTAGTACTTTTGGGCAGCTTATTCCAGATTGATAAGGCGTTTACTGAAAAGAATTGCCGATGCTTAACTGTGCGTGTCATAAGAAGAAATAAAAATACGTCTTGATGACTGGCGCATCGAGAGTGCTCAAGCTGCCTCATTGTACTGAGAGGATTAAAGGTTTGACCATTCAAAAGTTTAAGCAGTAAAAATAGACCCTTCTGCAATCTATGAAGCCACAGGGGATCCAGCTTTATAAGTTCGCACCTTCGTTGGTAGGCTAGGTTACGGTTTTTGCCGTGAAAATTCTTTTAGTGAAGAAGTGCGGCGTCGATTCTATATTCTTTCGTTCACTTGTGCACAGAGGTCTGAATAGGGGCGATCAGTATTCAAGACAAGTTCTTACGTACATATTATAAAGGCAAGTTCCTACCTTTATAGTCTTAACATTTCTAAGGATAAATCTGGTGGTTCGGCATGCTTTCGAGACTATCAGGGCAAAGAGTTCTGACAAATTGAGACTATTAGAATAAGATATATCCAAATCCTTAATAACTCCTGGGACATTTAGTTCGTGGCTGTCAATGCTTAATTCCAGTTGATGATCGTCGCCAACAACCATAACGGAACATTTGCACCATGAACGGGTGAGGCGCCATGTTCAAAACCACCGGGCGAAGGCCTGAAGATCCTTTTTTATCAGCTCAAGCACGATGTTGTGATCTTCCGGTTTATATCGATAAGTGACTTTTAAGTCATCAGCGTACATGAAGGGTTTACCATACTGAAAACAATAGTCCTTATTTTCCGCAAATTAACGCTCTCACTCCGGTAAACCGACATCACACCACTCGTACCTCCTCTATGATAATTTTACAACCCCGTAGCTCCACATCTAACCGTTCTCGTTTTTTGCCTCCAAATATGATTTTATTTCGAACAATCTTCCCCTCGAAATTAGGTTGTCTACTAAATTATCAATTTTCAAAGGCAATTTACGTAAGCATTTAAATTAGGAGGAAATAAAATCGTTACTGTCTGCTTCCTTTCCCAACACGCAAGTTGTAGATTTCGAAAAGTGTCCTCCTGGCATTTGAAGCTGTTCCCAGGATATGGTGAGCGTCGAGGTTATTGCTTGGCCGCCAACATATCGGTGGACTCTGGAGTCTGGTGGATCACATCTGGATGATGGTGCCTTGAATTCCACTGCCCTCTTATGTTACGGATGCCCCCTTTTTAACTCACCACTATATAATTTTTCCCATGGCAGTAAGCGTCCCGAACCTTCAACAATAGGATCCCATCTAACTGTACCATGCTACTTCTAAAGGCAGTTTTTCTCGAACATTTTTTTGGAAATCGGTGGCTCGCTGAACTCATCCACCGATGTCGGAGTTTTTTTGCTGCTTAGCTGATTATTTTATTAGAGTTCGCTGTTAATTTGAAATCTTTTTAATTTTTTTCTTATTTTGACGATAGCACTAAGTTTGTAATGAAAGGGCCCCTTGGGCCTTAAGTAAACAATTAATTTATTCTTCCACCGTAATGATTTTTTCCTGCGGCATTTTCCACAACAGAAAACGGAACTGTCACCGATCCACGCAAGCTTTCTTTGGACCATTTCGTTTGCGCAATCGCACCGACGCCGAGAGGGCAGCAGTCCTGTCTGTTGGCAGTATGAAACCACATCGTTTGAATTAAGAATTTTAACTAATTCTTCGTATTGCGTTGGTTGACATAGTCTGACAGATTGCGCACTGCGAGTGTTGGGTGGCAACAGACAAAAAAGCCTTTTGTCAGCAAGTCAACAGTTTAAGAACTGTTATGTTTCTGCAATTATCTTCTTAAGCGCAGCTGTTAACACGTTGTAAGCTGCATAACATAGTATTTATACAGGGTTCCGCAGCCAGGGAGAACTTTTAAAAAATCTGCCTTAACATACCTTATTTGTCTTTTACCCGGCCAGACAGATTTTCTGGAGGTAACCAGCGGCATTGTTGTCATTGTCGATGAGCTGCCTGATACAATGGGGTTCGCGTCTAAGGTGCATCCTGTGGCTACGTACGAAGAACTGAATTAAAGGCAAATTTTATCATTTCGCGGCCAATGCAATTTGCATATTTCAGAAATGTTATCTTAAATTTAAAAAAATAGATATATTTCCTGCTTCATCGTCATATACCTGAAAACGGTTGCCCTTTCTTGGCTTTCGCATCTCCCATAGTTTGCATTTCTATGTCAGCATTTTCTGTCATTTGCGCTTTCTGCCAAAGCGATTTACACTAGGCGCACATTTAATGCTACTCATTTATAATCTTGCATACCTCTCACTGGTTGCCACTCACGCCGGTTCACTTTGCCGCTTCCTCAGACTCTAATATACAGTTACCTGATTATTCGCCCCGATAGCATGCTTCTTGGTTAACTTTTTGTCACGTTAGCGTTAATTTTGCTCTTATGTTCCTCCCTTTACACTTCGGCATTCGTTGAAACTTCAATCAAACAAAAGTTCATTTTTGGCTCTCATTCCTATTATTATTTTGATTTACCGCCGACAACAGCTTGTCAATTAACAACACACCCTATTCCCAGGTGCCTGTAAGACAGAAGAACCTCGGTTACCAATATCTCCTTGGCCTCACTAATCATTCTCGCCGTTATTTTAAATAAGTAAATACAAACCTATTAGAATGGCCAATTTACCAGGTTTCTAGCTGGATTGGTGTTTATTAAGACAATAACAGAATGCTTTTATGTAAAAGTGGTAACTCGAACCATTAAAATATTTTCTGTAAAAAAGAAAACACCATGACCGCGTTACGCTTCGTCTGACCAAACCCACTAAGTGGGGCCAAGTGTTGGCAAGGTTTTTTCACCTTAGCTTTCATTTGAGTAAAGCAATAACAATCAGATCTTATTTATTTTCGGCTTTACACTAACCACGCATTAACCATGCTTTAAGTGTTTGTTAAGTAAGCATTACACTTCTGATCACGAATTCCGGTAGGTGGTTAGGCAGGGTGCATTTATTTCGTGCCAGCCGCGCAAGAAAGCTTTGCTCGCTATTTTCTTTTTTAATATAATGCAAACAATATAAACTGACCATCATAATGCGGTAATATTCCCAAAGTTCAACAATCAGATAAGTAGTGTGCACTGGGGTAGATAATACTTCTTATATAATGCATGTCTGTTTTGATCATGAGGACAGAGCCATTCCTTTAGTTTGAGTAGCTCTCCATTTGTTTTAACTTTTCACAATAGCTTGATTTAAGGTATAAAGGTGTTTAGGTGCACGTGTTGGTCACCACAGTTGCTTTCGTGCTGAAGGCCGCGACCGATCTACTTGCGTGTTCTTGAGTTGAGTCATAGAAATAATAAAAAGCGTAAGAGCAGGCTTATTTTTAGGAAATATTAGATTCTACATATTTGTTCGAATATAACACAACAAAATATATCTGCTAAGTTAATTGAGCCAAAAGTTACTTTAGAACGGTTAATAATGGTCCTTTTTCGGAACTAGGAGCATTAAATCTAGGCCGAGTCAGGGGTGGCTGGACTCCGGCACTTTTCGCGCGTATGCACACGCGTAAATATTTTGAGAGCTATCTTCATCTGCATTGGTTGGCACGCACAAATTGACATGTTTATGTTATCCAGCTGTTATTGGGAGTTAGTGTGCAACCAGAAGCATCGTAGCATATGTATAAATAAGGAAACGCATGGTGCTTTATCGTGAGGCTAGCTTCGCCGGAATCAGGGTTAGTTGTATGAATTATGCCCATTATAATGAATGAATGCGGCATCAATTTTAAGGAAACCTTAAATTATTTCCTGAGAATCTTCGCATTGGTCGACTTTTAAGCAGACATCTGCATACTTCAGTTAACCATCCCCGACTAAGAGTTGTTAGTTGGCAGTGGCCACTGCATTTTCTCTTTCACGGACATAAACGTACATCAACAAAAGACCTTTTGAACAGTTGAATGTATGTAGGCCATCCTATTTTGAAATATTCCGGTAGGCTTATATGTGCGTTCAGTGACGACCAGGCGATCAAGCCTTAAAACCTATTGAATCTGTGCCATCGTCTCTGTCCAGTCTTCTGGATGTTGCACAACTTATCCACAGTTTTGAGTTAGTAGGAACTTTTCGCAGCCTTAGACGATGCATTTTCGAGGCCTTTCTTACCCGATGTTCCTATTTCGTCGCTTGGCTCTTTTGAAAGTTCGGTTTAACCCTTGGTTTTTCCGTATTTCTGCACAGTCGTCTTCTCTGATACTTGCTACCACATGGCGTCAACCCTGTCATTCCTCACGGATTACGTTTCATCATCGGCCGTTCGTCGACACTGGATGTTGGTGATTCTCCTCTTTTCGCTGTTGAATTTGGATGTCCGAAGTAACTGTGCCGCTCAAGCCGTGCCGGTATTACGCATGTACCCGATGCCCGAAAATGGTCTGGTCAGTCCGTCTGTCCGGTCATCATCTCCTTTTCAACTTCTGCCAATCAGTAATTTTACCCCAACTGAGAATCCTCTAGTCAGTATCTCTCTGCCCTCAGTAAGTCCATAAGCTTTCCACTGCATACCATAGTAATAAAAGCACGAGATTATGCACGACAGAATTTGGCTTTCATTCTTACTTCTGACTTTAATTTATTCACTTATTGCAACCGATAGGCTTAAATGTAAATCAATAAATAATTTTTTTCTTTAAGATTCAAGGGTCATTTTCATTATATTGTATTATAAAATTATTTTTTATGATATTATCTACATTTTATCGTTCCGCACATACATTGCAGTCGCTTGATGACATGAATTGAATTATTATCAGGGTTGTTCCCTTATGTTCGCAATTGTTATTGAAAGACAGTATCGGCGTCCTTTGTCTTCACTCCTTGCCACTGCTTAAATTTTTCCATTATAATTGTCCTGGTCGTATCCCTTTGACCTGTTTTTTCCCTTCAGCTCAGGAATTTTTCAGATTCAACCACCATTCTGAAAATCGCTTCACAACATGACTCTTCCACCTCTTTTGTGATTGATGTCTCGTCCCCCGTGTCTGATAATACTCCTCCTCTTACACAAGGTTAGGTCTTTGCTTGCATTTCGGATATATACTTTTTTGCTTAATATTCTATGAAAAAATGCCTTATTTCAAAATGGTCACTTGTCTCTTATCAACTTTACGTATCTATGTATATATACACTCTCTGAAAATTTTTTTGTGTCTTCACACAGCATCGTGTTTTTTTTTACTTCCATTAGCAATCCTTTATGGATTTATCGGTGTAACTGTGACAAATCTCTGCTCCCTCACTGGTTTGATCTTCGTTCCACTTAAGCGTTTCCGATACTACAATATTGTGCTGACTGTTTTGGTCAGCCTTGCCGTTGGAGCCCTTTCAACCACCGCTATTTGCGTTCTCATACCAGAGGTATTTTATCTTGTAAATTTTTATGATTCATGGTGTACCAATAAATTTGCAATTTTTACATGCACTGTAAAGTTGAATTGACTCTAAAAAGAAGACTTGGCTCACATTTTGACGATTACCCCTGTATACATTCGTTAAATTCTGCACCCCGACTCTGCACCAAACACGCTTAGATAAATTTAGCCACAGTATGGCTTTGTATGCGAATAATATTTTTCGTCTTACTTTCTGCCTTAGTCAATTTTCAGTTAACTTACCAGATTTGCTAACCAGTAAAATTTCCTTCGTGTTTAGACCGTAAGAACAAGATCTGTATATTTTTCTTCTGCGGTTTGTTTATTGGTTGACTAACATTAAGTGCACTCTGGAAAAATTTCTCACTGCAAACTTCAGCACATTGTTTGCCCTGCGTTTCGTCTACCATTTTTCGGTATACTTGCGTTTTATAAATCGGAATGTTAAGAACTGACTTCAGTCGTTCAGGATCTTTGGTGGTGACAGTCGAGTCGCGAGATCTTCGTTTTCGAAATGTTTTATAAGTTAATACGAGTTCTATATAATGTGCCGTGCATGTGTGCAGCCTATAAGAACAATGCAGTCACAGAAATTGCAAAAGTTAGGAAAGAATATGAGTGTTATTTTGATGAACCATATTCTCCGTTGGCTTGCCTTTTTTTACCATGGAGGATTGTTTACAAATAAAGGCACAATAGTTTTCATTTTTAATTAAAAATATCAATTTTATCTCTCTAACGAAACTGATAGCGTCTATTAATTAAACTAATTTTAAGATTTTAAGTGGCTTTAAGCATGCATTATTAACATTTTTTTTACCAAATGGGACTTCCAGAATACGGTTTGACGAGTTATATAACAACCACGGTTTTCGCCTAAATAGACGGCTAGCCTCTCTCACTGTACTACCGATTGAACGGCTATTTCAAGATTACTTATTCCTTATTTTAAATTTGTCCCCTAGCCGCTTTCTTGTACAGGTCGCACGGACGTATTTTCATGTTTGTCTATGGTTCTCTTCCTCTTCTAATCGCAAGTCACTTTTACCATGCTGGTGACTTGATTTAATTGTTCATCCCCCAAGTTCATCCGAGGTGGAAACGCATTTTAAGTTTTTTGCTGTGCATGCTCGCACGCTTTGACTTAAAGTTGTTCCCGGCCTCGCCCTCGTGTACTGTACACATCTGGGGTTTCTCCGCTTATTGTGTATTGACCGTCAATTCTGCCTCTTTTAGTAGGCCAGGAGTTTTTCGGATCCAAAATTAGTGCGTTTTAATATTGAGTAACTGCATTTTGCCTGCTCTGCTTTTAGGACCCGCGCGTTTTAACTTCCTCATCCCCCCTCTTCAAGTGGGATTTAATTTCTCATACGTATTAACGAAAGTCCTTTTTTCTGGCATCTGTTGCTTTTTTTGCGAATTCCCTTTTAATTGTCTTTTCAAGTGTCTGCATAGGAAATATCTGTGCCTTCGTAGGAAATTCCTATTCCCCTGAAACTGTCCGATAAGTAATTAATCTTTTGAAATAAGCCATTGCTAGTGCTCAGTAATTGTAGCCCTAGAAATTATAGACCAGGAAGCCTTTATGCCTAACGCCTATTTGGACGTCTAAAACTAGGAGTTTCTCGATCCCTCTACGGATTGAAACCGGCTCTAAGTAAGAGCCATCGCCTTTTACCTATTAATACTTTTTTGTACTTTTACAGCCCATCCATTTACTGTTTTTTTCTTCAGGCACTACGCATGGTTGATATGCCAGCTGAATTTGGCGGCCAAGGACGGTTCTATCTATGGAAGATGGTGTCGATTGTTCTCGGCTGCATGTTTTTTTACTGTCTCGAGTACTTTTTATTCCTGATGCCAAAACTCTGCAAGGTCAGTCTCCTTCACCTACTATGTTCGTGACCCTTGTCTGTCATGCGTAGCTTTCGATCAGTCTGCATCTTCTCATACAGATCATTAGTAATTATGCGCATTTAAAGAAAAACCGCAATTTAACGAGCGATACTTCGTCTTCAGTTTTTAGTAATGATAGGCTGCGAATTTGTATGAAAAAAACCATAGTTGTTGTGATTGAAAGAAGGAAATACTTTTTTTCCACGCGTATCCTCCGTCAATTTCTTCGCTGCAGTCTTAATCGGTAGCACTTTTACCATAAAAATTGATAATCCTTCAGGTTCTACCTGTTTTTTGTGACTAAGTTGATAATTTTAAACCGCTGCGCCATTTTCCTTCGACTCACCGACTGGCATTTTTTTCTAATTTTTATATGACTCTTTCGCTAACCAAAGCTTTTTTTCCTCCACCTCGTCTTTCCAAGGCTGCCTTAATCATGCTAAATTTTCTTATAAGTGACTGTTTCGCATTTAAGTAAAACGGCCCTCTTCTACAAAAGCAAGTTTTAAGCCGAACATAGACGCCTCTTTGGCGTGCTATCGCGTAAATAGTGTCATTCTACGCCACCGACTTTCTAGTCGGCTCTTTTTAAACTTTGACGGTCACACCCATATCGTGTGTCGAACTTTTAAGTTTTGGGCTGTTTGATCCACAAGTCGTTAGTTTGCAGCTACACTGAGCCGTGCAGGGAGGCACAAGAGAAGTGGTTTGTGGAGAGGAGGCAATACACACCGTATTTCTGTCAGAGTAGTTGGCCAATCGATGGACATCTTGCTCAAGATAAGTCACCCTACGCAGACACAATGCTTTCGCCGTCTTGCCTCATGTCCCCGTTCCCCGGCTCCGTTGCCCTGTTCTGACGACTTGCCTCCTGCCCGTTTCCGGAGGTTCGCTTGATGCGCGTCTTAGCCGTTTAGGGTTTGAAGTTTCACCAGGAACAAGCCGATGTCTTTGGTCATCCATTAGTTGCACAGCGCGCTGTTGGCACTGGCAGCAAGTGCCAGAGCGATTGCGGTGCCGTTGAACCATGAAACACGTTGTTGAGGGATTTATTTACAAATGCAAGTGTAGAGTGAGATACCTCATTTTAGAGCAATCACACTTGTGTGTAATATGCACGTACCCCGACCAGTGTTTCATTTATAGGCAGCACTAGATGTCTAAACGTGGTCTGCCTGCCAGAAAAAAATTTTTTAACCGCAAAACTGTACCTTAAGGCCTTTCCGTGGGTTGACTAACTAAGCGAGATTTAGGCTGCGCAGTACAGGGACTTCGTCTTTTATGTATGTGTGTTAGTTCGACCATCGCAAGCAACGATGTCCACCATTTGCCCAAGAGCAGGGATGGTGATTTTGGTCAGGTATATTGATGGCAAGCAGGCCACTACCTACCCCACTCAACGGCATTTAAACGACGACAAGGCAAGTTGAGATGGCCGCACAGAGGGGGGGCGTAGGCCGCAGCCGTAAAAACCGCCTAAGCTTAGTATATAGCGACAGTAGACTTTGCGCCGGTACTTCTGCACTGTCTTCTCTCACTCACCTATGGTAGGCCTCTAGCCCGATTCTAAGAAGCCAGGCCTCGTTCTGGTAAACAACGACTACTGCTATTTCTAATATTTTTGTTAGGGTGCATCTGAGTAATATGTTAGCTGTTATTCAGAATTGACGCGGGTAAAGTCAGCACAGGGTTCATATCCCCTCAATCCCAACAAAAAGTGTAGTAGTACTGGTGCCATATTGCTGTATCCTATAATTGTGTCAGTGGTTCAGTACTAATGAATAAGCAAGGTAGTACCTATTCTGTAACAATATCTGAGTGGTAAGACATGCATCTTATGTTTGCAATAAGTATAACTGATGGGAATATGCGTTTACAAGCCTCCTTGTCCTCCACGGAAGTGATCGGAAGAACATGCTGGGTATACGATTAATGTAGCCGTTGAAAGTCCCATGATAAAGCTTTGTGTTGGTCAAGCGCCCAGAAAGGTTCGGCCATCTATTTTGTTGATGTTCATATTATGCTCCAAACAGGCTGATGCAGTGACTTGAGCGTGAGCTAGGTTTTAAGTGATAGTCAACTTTCCGCAGCGTCAAACCGCATTCTCGCTCATCACTCATTCATCTGAGCCCGATGTCAGTCTGTCACACCTAAGGTTCGGAGAATGTCTCGCGTGTTTGTGCGGGGGGGGGGACATTCGAAGCGCGGCTGGTGTTATCGTCTCAGTGGGGATGTATCCTACTGCGTGATGGCTGGGCTATTTTCAGGTTTAGCGCTTTTACACTTCTATGAACATATGGTCCCCCCTTCTCACCTGCCGGATAAAACGCCTAGCTATGCGTAGTGGGGGCGGGAGGAAGAACCTGTCCGTGTTTGCGCGGTAGGCTTATTTATACAGTCGACAGACGGAGCAGACCGGAAGTGAACCAGGTGGGATGTTATTTCAGCTCTATCGCCCATCGCTCCTATAACCGAGCGGATACCACATTTGGTTTTTTCAGCCCACTGCAAGGTTTGCAATCACCTCTGTCTACAATGAGAATGTCATGGAAGGCGAGAATGGAGCTCGAGCGGGGGCTGTCCTTTAAAGCTTGCCTTTCACTTCGGCGTCCGCTTAACCTCACTCCCGTTTTGGATGACCTAGTTTGGTGGTGTGGTTATCTGGTCATAGTCCTTGGAGAACTTCCTGTATGTTGAAGGGAGACTCTAAAATGGCTTTTGACCTCGGTCCTATAGCCTGGCTTTGGTCAATCACGGCCTCATATAAAATTTTAATATCGGTCTCGTAGAACTGCACATTTTTTCCGACTTGAGAGTGAGACCTGCTAGATGTAGACGAGAATTGGTTCTTGAATTTTGCGGAGGTACTTGGCGCATTTGCCGGAACTGAGGAACAGGCGTCCGAATTCTTATAGCCTGGAGCTGTACGCCATAAAATGATGCCGATATAGCTACATGCCTATACTAGAAGTGCTAATTCTAGTAATCGTGCTTCTAAGGCCAGTACTTCGTATATTATTAGTACTGCCCGTGTATGCTTTTTAAGGAGTCGCACCCAGTATGCACTCCCAATCTGTGAGATGTAATAGTGATTAGCATTTGGACAATAATACAGTGTTTGTAGAGTAATGATTAAAGTCAACTCTGGGCTCATATTTCCACATGTCAGTAATAAGTGTAGTAAAACTTGTGCTTACTCTGACGCTACCATTTTTCGGCGATCAGACCATCATCTTTCTAAATAGGTGGGCTACAAGTACCGGTAATAGAGAACAACAGTGTTGCTGAGACTGCAATAGGCTAAAAAAGCTTGGACTGAGCTTTGAAGACTCGATTGCACAATGAAAGCCAAGCAAGTGTAAACTAAGAGACTCGATTGCATGAATTAAGGAGTACATTAGTGTAAAAACTGGGTAATGAAGTTACAGCCAATTAGACTTCAAAGCGATTTTTTTAGAGGCAATAATTAAGAGGATCGTAGTTTACCTTATTTCCTTCACAAAAAGTCTGCATTTAATCCTATCTGTTCGTCTTATTTTTAGGCTAACACAAGGTGGTTCGGTTGTGGCCTTTCAACATCGAGTCTCCGTCTCTGCCATTTAGCCAGTGTTTCCGATAATTACCTTCAAAACTTTCATTTGCTTTTAATACTCTGAAACAGATGTTTACTACGGCATAGGCTCAAAAAGTGCTTGTTTCCCTTATTGATCCAGTTCATGCTTAGGTTAAAGGGGATACAAAAGCGTCGACAGTCTATTACTCATTGGTATAACCGTCACAAATTCTGTTCACAGTTCACGTCTCCTTTGACAGTCCTAAACGAAATGAGGGATAGCATTTTTCTGTTCCTCGTTCGCGTCTGTTAATGAGGATGTCATTGATTTTGCGGTGGACAATATTACAGTATCTGCAATTTCCTCGCTGCAAGTGACTATTCTTTGCGAGTTCCTAGAATCTTCTAGCTTTTTTGGCAAAGTTTCGATTTGTTCTAATCTTTCAGTGGAACAAAGAGGACAATGAGATGTCTATTTCGGACAAGGATTACGACGAGACTACCGCTAATGGCGGGCACGGACATTCGCATGGCATTACATTCCCTACACCAGATGTAAGTTTCTTTATTCGAAATCTGTAGGCCGCTCTATTTACGTGGCATGAAGCAAATTCATCCGTTTTTGCCACACTCCATTGCACGCTTTCCTCTTTGGCTTATTCCGTATATATTTAAATAGTGATTAAGCCAGTTCTTTTTTTGGCCTCCACCGTTTCCGATTAACTATCATAATTCTCCTCTAGTAATGGCGGGGTTTCTCACATTTGGATAATTAATTTGACCCACTTGTGAAAAACTCAGCGGCCTTAGTGGGATCCGGATCCACGCCAGCAAAGGGAATGCTTTAGTACAGTCAGCGCTCTGCCCAAAGTACACCCTGATCTCTGTAACGGCCGAGGTATCGGGACGGGTTCATGAACATCTTTGAGAGCTCGTAAAGCTGCTGCGAACCGCATCGGTTTGGGAACATTATGTTCAACTTACTTTGTCCATATTTAGCAAATTCGCACTGCTACATTCGAGGTTACCTGGTTCTGCAAGATGACAGATATAGCTGATACGAAGGGGCAGGCAAATCCCAGCAAGTGGATGCAAAGAAGCAGATGTGATCCTTGGAATACGGGCTTTATTCGCCTAACTTTTAAGCTTAGAGAGAACATCGGAATCTTTATCTGATACGGTCTCAAATAATGGGTTAGAGCATGAATGCGGAACGTCGGGCGAATAGAGCTCTTGTTCCAGCGTTCGCGTCTACTTAACATATGAGGAATGTATCACAAGGGTTTCATTCTATTGATCAGACACACAGTTTGTGCTGCTTTGGTGGCCTGCATTAATTCGTCGCCTCTGCCAAAACCCTCTATTAAATAATTGTGCCTGATATCATCTGGCGGGTTCTATATTGATTGCTTAGGAAGTCCTGCTTGAGCAGTCAGCTTACTGTATCAAAATTGGCGAATATCATACTTTGCGATAGGCTGGGTGGCTGACTCGACCCACGTGTGATTAAATGCAAGGCCCTCGCTGGGGCTTTGGTTGTACTGAAACCTTCTCCTTGCTGCCGTGATTTAGAATCCCACAGAGGCCACTGAGGTTTCCACAACCGGAGTCAGATGAATTTTGGTAGTGCTTATACTGATGCTTATTATTTTCTTCTGATTAAGGGTGATGGTGATGCCGATATAAAACAATCAACTTCACTGGAATCTTCGGATGATGATGATGATGAGGTCGTCATTAGCTCTAAACCCGGCTGCTGCGCTAAGATGCACTGTAACGTCAAACAGTTCACCGAGATTGCCCCAGTTGCCTGGATGATTCTTCTGGGTGATGGTTTCCACAACATGATGGACGGTGTAACTATTGGAGCCGGCTTCTCCCAGAGTCCCATCCTTGGTCTTACCCTGAGTCTTAGCATTATGTTCGAAGAACTGCCACATGAACTGGGTAAGTTACTGTGTGACTTCATCTCTCGTTCGGATTTTAGGCCTATCTTTAGCTATCGTAGAACTTCGTTGGCCTTTTCCAGTAAGACGCGTGCGTTACACCTCAAACGATTTCTACTTAGACATATTGTGTGCGTTTTAGACCGTTGGTTTTGATTTAATCCACCAAATACACCAACAGGTTGGTACAGAAGGTTACGGTCTCAGGGATTAGGTTTAACGTGATAAATGACGTAGTTGGCGGCTCCCAGAGTCTCGAAGACTAAGCAGGGTCCGGCGTAGGCTGCCTTATCAAATGCAAGCCGAAACACCGCATAACTTAGTTTTAAGTAACAGTAGCCTTTTGCGCTGGTATTATAATACTATCAACCTTCACTCACCCATAGGTGTGAAGACAGGCTCAAGGAGGCTGAGAATGATACGGCTACTACTGTTTCTTCTACTTCTGACTATCAATGTAGCCGAATCTTTGTAGTATCAGTACTATCTCTGACGCTAAAATTTGTCAGAAGTTACGCTGATTTGAAAATCAACGCTGGGGCTCATACCTCCTTTGTCTTCAGAAAGTTACGGGAAATTTACGTTTATGTTATTTCGAGTAGATACAGGTTTGAGACCCTGAGAACATTAGGGCTTCTGCCATACTTTTATGTCTAACTTAGTGCCCTTGCCTTGTATAGGCTGTCTGTAATCTTACTGCAACGCCTAGCTGGCGATAGTTTAAGCATAAGCGCAAGGTATTGTCTTCTTATGCTACTATTAATCGGCAATTTGGAAAATTGATAGTAGCGCTGTAACTGTATCTCTCGAATCTATGAGTCAGAGTGGATGCTGATTTGGGTCGGCACTAAGGTTCAAGACAATCTGGTTTTATGCTATTCCGCGTGATACACGTTAGTGGCCGGAGCATATCATGGCTGGCCTTGTCTTCCTCCCCCTCACCTCTCTCCACCAAAGCTGCGTTAGAGCTTACCAAGTCTCGGAATACGAGTACTGGGAACTGTTGTTAGATGTAGTATGTGAATGCTGAGGCGGCTAATGCTAGTTGCCATTAGAGGAGAATATACGAGTTCCAGGCAGCAGTTCTAAAGAAGAAGAAGAAGAAAAAGATGCGATCACTGGAACAAGGACTTTATTTTCCTGACGTTTCCGATTCCGTCAGGAATCCTTACTCATAGGTAATCGTAAACAGGTCTGAGACATGCGCAGATAAGGGGTGATACATGCACAGATTGCATGCTATTTATAGTTCACAGCGGTCACCCGCGTGCGTACTATGATTGCCCGTTCCTGTAGTCACACCTGGAGTTCTAAATTGGTCCGGTGATTGCTCATTAATTGCAATCGCGTTCTTGTCCGCGTCGGATGCAGGTTTGATAATCGCTCGACAATTACGCCCACTGTCGTCAGAGTTGCGCCCAGTCCTTCCCACGTGACTGATTTTTTTGCTCAAGAAATTTCTCAGTACACCGTATTGGAACGCCAAATCGTTGCGCTTTTTGACGGACTGGGGGCCTGAGAACCAAAACTCGAGCAGCTCGCGGCTCACGCAGTTGTCCCATCTTGCGAGGATTTCGGCCTCGTCAAACTTGAAAATATGGCCGGGTCCCGTTGAGTGAGCTGCAACCTGGGAGTTGACGTCTTTCTTCCTCACCGCCGCTGCATGCTCGGCCATTCGCGTCTGGAGTAATCTCCCAGTTTCTCCGACGTAGTTGCTTTGTCCACAACTACACCAGATCCGGTAAACGACTCCAGCCGTTTCCTGCCGTGGCAGTGGGTCTTTTGGCCTCATGACCCGGCGTCTGATGGTTGCTTCCGGCCTGTGCAACCCTTTTGGAGTTGGAGTTGCACACAGGAACGGACAATCGTAGTACGCACGCGGGTGACCGCTGTGAACTATAAATACCGTGCAATCTGTGCATGTATCACCCCTTATCTGCGCATGTCTCAGACCTGTTTACGATTACATATGACTAAGGATTCCCGACGGAATCGGAAACATCAGGAAAATAAAGTCCTTGTTCCAGTGATCGCATCTTCGTCTTCGCTAGTTGTCATACCTACTAATAGCAGTACATTACATTATGTCGCAAGTTCAATAGAGAGACGGTCCACTAAACGGCAGCCCTGTTATTACTCGCCTTTATTTGAGCATACTTTGCGTGCGTGTATGTGAATATAGTACACAGTAGGCTTCCTATAGTAGGTATTTATACCAGTTAAACATTTCGTCCGTGATCTCACCACTTGCGGACTTCGCCAACTTATCGCGGTCAAAGTTTTGCAATGGAACCAGCCTAGAAGTTTTTGTCGTGCTACTAGATGATACCGCTTCTCTTACTACTACTGATATTTACTCGCAATTCTCCGGCCGCTACATGTGCCGCTGAAAAGCCCGATTACCTACCAGGGCATGTAGAGTTTACGTAAACCACACTACGCAGGGGAATCTATTTATGGTCTCTGCTTTTAGCTTTCAATTGCCAGTCAAGCATCTCAGTTATAAGCCTTTAGCTGCGTCTTGTTAGAACACACGGGACGCGAAATCGGGATCATAGTTTGTCGAGCCGTGTTTTCACTTCCTACAGTATCTAGTTTTGCTCCGACTTTACAGAGCATCATCTGTCCATTAGGAAGCAAACTTTTCCACAAACAACTAGTAAGGCAAATTTAGTAATTCCTAAAGCAGTATTCAAAAGTTCAGTAATGAGACATGCATCCTATTTTATTAATTTAATATAACAGGTGGAGGTATGAGCTTACCGCCTCAGGTGATTCTGTAGGCACCTGGTCTCATCCAAGAGTTAAACTGTTTAAATAGCTCACGTTGGTACTGCTAAAACTCGTGTTTATACTGCTAGGCCTTTATACTAATAGTACTGGTAGTGACAGTGTTATTTTTGTATTTGACTGGTAGTAAGAGAGTGCGAGTACAATTAAAAGTCGAAATGATGAATGCAGTTAGCTGAGAACAAACTACAAGTACTACCGTAGAGGACAGCAGTACGACAATACAGTATCAGGTAGGTACAGTTGGACATTCTAAGTCAGTGCAACACAAATAGGGAAATATGGGAATATGTGCTTACCATTGCCCGCTTGTTTGCCCGAGATGACTGCGTAAGACATCAGGGTTATTCTTTTTAGTGGTTTTTGCGAGTACGTCGTTCGTGTGCGGGGGAGCGCAGGTCAGCAGATGCGTACAGATCTGGCATTGTGATGGCAATATTATGAATATCCCGAGTGGGGTCTCCGTTGGCTAGCTGTCAGTGCGTTTTTTACGGCTATTGGCGATCGAGTGCTATGATTGGTTTGCAAGAGGCCAATGGCTATCCCTTTAGAAGCTGAGCCTGTGTCCGATCAAACGTCTAGGTGCCTTAAGGTCGATCGTAGGCATCAAGCCGCTTTACGTGATATTGTTACAATCGCTTAAATCATACTCCTAAGACCTTCACCAGCGACAACATCGTCATCACCCAGGCATGTTAGAGAACTGCTGAAGGGCTAGCCAGTCAGTGTTTTAGCACTACAACGATTTGTGGTGCATTACAATTTTAGCATTGGAGACCGATCAGTCTTCCTGAACACTCCATTTACCATGTAGTGCTTGCGTATAATCTGCCCCTGAATTTAACTTAAAATGGTGATAGCAGGATATGAGACAGTGTTGGCCGTTTATGCTTAACCAAGCCTATTCAATACGAAACTCGATGGTTTCTTTTCTTTCTTTTTCATAGGCGATTTTGCCATTCTCATTTCTTCCGGCCTATCAACTAGGGCTGCCCTCTGTTCCAATTTACTCTCAGCCTGTTCGGCCTATATTGGACTTATCATTGGCCTGGCTATCGGTGAGGTGCCCGAGGGGGCTCTATACGTCTTTGCGGTAACCGCTGGCCTCTTCATCTACATCAGTGTATCTGACATGGTCAGTTTGGCTTCTTTTTGCTGAATTTCCCTCACGGACCGTAGATTTGTTTCTAAAGAAGCGTTTTTAGGTCTCACGTGTTATATGTCCCATCGTGTTAACCATTGTTTATGTTATTAAAGTAGCCGCACCTTTGGTATGTCTCGAATGTGCTGCAGATGCTACACTTAAGCGTCGATCACACACAAAATTTGTTTTCGACTGCAAGTTTCTGGCAGCTAAGCTTTTCCAAGCATCCGTTGCAATTAGCTAAACGCTTTCCACGGGTACCTTCATGCGTCCCCTTCGGTGATCCGAGAGACGCTAACGCTCCGCAACCAAGACAAACCATCGATAATGTTGCCCTTGTTTCTGTTTTTCTTTCGCGATCAAAATTATCGGACGACGTTAGTCTGGTGATCCAAATTACTCGAACATTAGTTAGCAACGGGAAGAACGTAAACGCGACTGGGTTTTTGATACATTTTGCCTAACTCAGTAGTCAGAAACCAATAGTGTAGCCCGGTGCAGCCTATGCGTCTCATGCCTCACCGCAGTTTGTACACTCTGTCGATCGCTGGGCCACCACCAAAAAGTTAAATTCTTCTCGAGCATCCGAATGCCGCTGCTGCAGCCAATAACTGAACAGCAGCTATGGCGTTAGGCTTCGCCAGTCGGCCTACCGTTTCGGCCTCTGCAGTCCAAATAACCAATAGAGCCTTCACTTAGATTGACCCAATTGTGAAAATGTTCGGCCTTGGTGCGAGTCAACGCCACACAGTTGGGGAAGGATTTGGCGCAGCCAACGGTCTCCGATTGAGCTACAAGGCTCACCGTGAGCCGTAAATTCAAACACACTTGGATCATTTTTACCCGCCCATTTTACTACTCGTACGGAATCCACCAATATGGACGCAGTAAGCTGACTGCCAGGCAGGATTTCCTAAGTAATCTTCTAGGATCCACTGGATGCATTACTGGGCTAAGCTTGGTTGTTAGGGGTTTGGCAGGTTTCAATAATTCGACTAACCTACTTGTGAAAAATTCGTCTTCACTTTAAAAAGCTGCTATACTTGAGCTCATTCAGCCTGCTCTTTTCTGTCCCTCTTATTGCTCCACCCCTTTACCTCAAACCTAATCTTATACCTGGCGTGTAGCCAAACTTCCGCAGTCCACAGCTATGGTTTCTCGCCCAGCAACAACAACCACGCCGCAGTAGGCGGGTCTCATGATGCTGTTGCGTACACAATTACTTAAGTATGGTTGTTAATTGTTATTATGCGGCCTTATCTTAAGATATTTTAGTCATGAAAGGCTACCGGATTTTGATCGACCCTCTTCCTGACCGACTGCAAAGAGCATACTCTATAAAAATTGGCTATTGAAGTGATTTAATTCACGGTGAGCCTCGTAGCTCAATGGTAGGGCGTTGGCTGCGCCAAAAAGCCTTCCTTGCCGTGTGGGTTCAACTTTCACCAAGGCCGCGAATTTTTTACAATTGGTTCAACTGAATTCAGCAAATTTGCTAAATCCCCCTAACATTTCATAATTTTGGGGACCTTCTAATGAGATAGGCAATCTACTGTACGTGTGAGCTTCTTATATACTCCCTGTACATAGGCTGGTCGTATAATAGGTGCTTCTTTTCATGTGCTTAAATATGAGGCCTTTTTTGCTTTTACAGTTGCCAACAATGCGTCAGAGCATCGAAAAAGTCGAAAAGCGTAATGGCACTTCCTACAACGTATTCCTTTTGCAAATGCTGGGCTTCTTTGTGGGCTTTGGCTGTGTGATCGGTGTCACCATCTCCAGTGACTACATAAACTTTTAAGAGCCAGCCTCTGCCGAGTTTATCTCGTCGTTTGCCGCTATTCAGTACACCGGCCTGTTACCCATCGTCCGCCGATTTCAGTGATTCTTAAATTCTCACTTTCTTCAGAACGAACCTCATTATCCTCTTGGATGTTAACTCGTGTTTTGAGTTTGCCTTCCTCGTCATCCGTTTTGGAACGCTGTTTACCGTATCTTCATACTTGGGTGTGTAATTTGTAGTTTAGTTTTGTTTTTCAGAATTATAATAAATTGTTTTTTTCAAGCGTTTGTTTTTTTTCGGCCAGTCATATGAGCTAAAGCATTTAGCTGGTTTCCTAATCCTTGCATAAACAAATATAATCAAGAAAGCACCTTGGGACAGCCCCTGAATGCGACTGGCTGGGCAGCTTAATACACTTACATAACTATTAAGAGGAATTTGATTAATTTGGTAAGGGCCCTGCACGGCTTTGACGGTATTGAATTAGCATCTGGACGCCGTTTATTGACCACACTATCGCTTCGCCCTGCCGTCCTTAATTTTGAAGACCTCTGGACTGTGGTATAGAGGCTGAATGAAATGCATGATCGGTGCCCGGAGTCCATTATGACTGGCCTTTATCTCCGCGCTCTCAACCCTATCCAGCGAAAACTTCAGATTCTACTAAATTAAGATGACAAGAACTGGGATACTGTTGATAGAGGTAGTGTGTCAATGCAAAGACTGTTAATTCTAGTGGCCATACCTGCTAAATAGCAATAAAACATTTTTTAAGTGCAATAGAAAATAGAGTCCTGCTACTTCTCAACTTTTGTGTGTGTCTACATGGATACAGTACATATTTGGCTTCCTATAGTTGGAAGCCAAGCCAGGAATCTTACTGACCTCGGTTACATTGCGTGGCGCTGGTGACTTGCGGACTTTTGTGGCCTTTCCCTAATTTCTACCTCTGGTTTCCTGACCAAGTCACGGAGGAAGGAGAGGGCGTAGGTTGTTGGTGCGGTGAGAATTTGCACCTAGACGTACTACTACCGCTCCCCCCCCCATGTTGCAGCATTTGTTTTGGATGTATATCCCCAATAATGTCTACAGTGTCCTGAATTAACCCTCGTATTGGCCTAAGGCATCTTCCGCGTAGCCCATCTAGGGGACACTCCGGGACTACCAGGCGTGAAGACGTACACATGCACGCCGGATGCCCTTATTTTAGTTAAATAGTCGGTCAGGGATGGTTACCGGCGATGTAGCCACCTTGAGAACACAACTTTATGCAGCTATAGATGATGGTTGAGTACAGGGATTGGGGCGAGCGAAGCGATAGGATTCACAAGGTCCTGTTATGCTGCAGCCGTGGTCGTATCGGCTATAGCTGATCTCTATGTGCGTGGAGGCCGCCGTTGATGTGGTTACAATGGTTAATTATTCTGCAACGGCCATCCAACCGTATGTTCGAACAAGGAGTAGCAGAACTTCTGTTGCCGTGAATCTGCATCGTACACACCATTTCACCTCGCACAATGCCACATACCATGTGGAAACCACCATAAATTAAAATTGATGACTTATGCTTTGACAGGCCTTGGGAAAGGCCACCTATCAAGTCCATTTGACAAATAGACTTTTATAGACGCCTGCGCAAGTTCGCATGCCAACTAAAGTAACGAATTGACTGAAAAAGGAGGAACAAATTATCTGTATCCGTTAGCATTGTCCATCTTGACTAAGGAACGTTCAGCTTATTTGGGGATTGTGGGAGTCTTTTATATGAATCGGAGCGACTTGGTGAATTAAATCAGATGCACCCGGACGCAAGGGCAAATTTTTGTGTACAGCTTTGTCAGCAATCAAGGTTACGCCCATCTCCCGTTGTCTTGTTTCTGTTTTGCTATCGAAAGTCGTTGACTCTGAGAGGGGGAGCGAACGAGTGTAAGGTAGATGCTGCGCAAGCCTATCTCACTACAAAAATACGTCTAACTGCAAGTGCTTAGTGTAACATACCACGAGTCGTTGCGGGCTTCGTTATTCGTACCGATCAAGCTATCCTGTTTCATTAAAACAGTTTAACACTGGGGTGGAAACATCTAACATGAGACATTTGTTCCTGCGAACTCAAATAATTTGTAATTTTTCCCATGGGTGAACTGTTTACTAGTGGTACCCCTATTCCCAGGCTAGTTGCTTTCCTTTACTTCAACATTGTATGTTGAACGATTTGCTGAAAATTATACGGGTGAACTCACTTAATATCCCCTTGGATGGGGAAGCAGCCGAGGGTCTCAAGTAATTTCTCGCCTTTCCTTCACGACTACCTACAAAAAACGACCACAACTATTTAAGTTGCATTTCTAGCTTCTGTCGTTTCAAGTACTGACTTGTTTCCGTGGACATGCTTGATGTAATTCTATGCATTTATTTCAGTCAGTTGACAAGAATTGTCGGATTTTCAAGGTTTTCACATTTCTTAAAATATTTTTCGTTTCTAACCAAAGAAATATTATGTTTAATTCTGCTCTGGTAGCCATCTGTAAGTGAAGTTTGTTTAGGATTAACTGGGAGATTTGATGGATTCATTTGGGCCGGTTACCGAAAGAATCGCGATTTTGTTGAAACACTTACCCAACTTGCATGAACAGCGTCACCTCCTGTACAAAGCCACCGTATTAATTGAAGACGTTAGAAGAAGATGCACCTACGATATTTGCTGTCAATTACTAAACCAAAAAGGGCGTGAACAAGCTGCATGCAAAAATTCCGTGGATTGCGAATATTAAATAATCGCGTGACGCTAAGTCACCAATGATACCTAGATTGCTCAACCTACATATTTGATGATGGACTCTAGCTCGCCTTGCCTATAAATCTACTGCAAGGATACTACCAATGGATAAAAAGAATGCCTTTTCAGCTCTAGTGATTGACAGCTTGTTAAGAGTATGGCTTTTCGTCACTTTCCAGGGATTATTTCGATGGATGTTCTCAAACGTTTATGAGAACCGCAAGACGTGGTCATACTTTTCAGTCCAATGAGGTTTCGGATATTTAGATTTTGCATCGAGGCAAGTTTGTGTACTTTTAAAAGATAGCATATGTAGCTGCACACAACCAAAAGCTGGCAGACAGGTTCTGTTAAACCGCTTTGGTGAAGAATAATTGTGGGAGAAAAAATGATTTCCCTGGTATGCTCGAACCAACAACCATAGACTATTCGTGCCCTTACTAGAAAAGTTCGATGTGGTTGCTCGTGTAATCTTCTATAATATAAGTAGGCAAGTTAATTTGGCAGTAAAACGTGACCAACGTCAACTTTAAAAGAGCAACCAGTTGGAAAGTATTTTCAGACATGCTAAAAAGAAGAAAACTGATAGAGCACCGCCACAATTTTTTTAAACATTTTTATCTCGTACCGCAAAAAAACGAGTGACAGTTATAGGGTTCATCTGCCAATCACTGATCAATACTAAAACTTTGGAGGTAACTGTGCAGATTGCCAGTTCAATAAATCGCTCGACTGTGGTCTCATCAGCTGTCCAAGCTTCAATTGACTCTTCCCTTGTCTTACTTCCGTCATGAGCAGTTTTTGATTTTGTAACCCGATTGGAAGATGTGGCACGCTACTTTCCTCAGTTTGTCACCAGGTTGCACAGCCAGCTTATGCTCTTATATTCGCGATCTCAACATACGTTCAGTGTGACCTGTGCAATTACAAGGACACCTTAGGACTGGAATACGATACAATGCAACAGACTGCCCCTGCGTTTTATCCGGTTCTAATTTTCCGTGATTCTACCGTGTTGGATTGGGCCAGTAGGCATTTCAAGCACCTTGTTCCCAGTACTGTGGTTGGTCGCCTTTTAAACGTCCATAGTGGCTGTTAAAGAATGCCATATCAATGGTTGTGTTTCTAGTTGTGTCCTGTGAGAGAGGCTTATAAAAGCCTTGACATATTTTCATTTTTAACTCATCGAACTTAAGGTGTCGACTGCGCTTTCTTCTGACGAATTCATGAACTTAAACAAAATAAATATACCTGATTTGCATGCAGCAGAATTATCTAATTAGCAAAGCATGAATGTTTTAGGTAACTGTAATGATTTTAAGCGTTCTCCTCAGACCGGAGCTCGCGAGTCGAAGAAGTAATTCTGGCGCCTGTTTCGTAACTGCAAGTGGCGTGATTTGCGGGCTCTAGACAATCCGCCAACGCACGAAGGCCACGGACCGATAAGTTGCCGGTACGTGGCTTTTTATCGGACCCGCCGAAGTTTTTACGTAAGCCTGAAATATGTTCGTTTATGTTCTCCGGATGCTAGCCGATGTCCACATGTTCCGACATATCTCTGACCCCACAGCCTACATAGGTTTCACAGACATCAGCCAGAATTCACACAGCTATAGTCATGCGTTTTAGCACAAATGACGACATGCATCACGTGGTACTATGCTCAGTTGGCCATACGCGGGCCACACACGCGAAAACTCGACTGAAACATCGCTCAAACGAATGTAGAAAATTATTTTAGCCGTTGTCCGCACATGCCTTATAAGGAGTTCATCTGAATGAAAAATGAAAGTGGAAATCATATCTATTTAATTATTTCGGCAGTCAGAGGAGATAGGCGTAGTAAACTATTCAAGTGGTAATTACGTACAGTCTTTGAAAAGCTGGTAGCGACCATCCCACCTCAGATGTCCTTCAATATGTGCTGTGGCAAGGGCCATTGAGGTGAGGATAATGTGTACAGGAACCGGACCTACCCAGAATACAGGTAACCTCGCACTAAGATTCGGAGAATTTAGATTTAGAAGTAAAGTTAGGTTTAGGATTAAGATTAAGATTGGAGTTAAGGTCAGATTTTGGGTTAGACTCAGGGTTAAGGTTTGTATTAACTGTAGAGCTGAGGTTTTGGATAGGGCAAGGAATAGGATAAAGGTTACGGTTTGGTTTTAGTCTAAGGTTAAGGCACGGAAATTTGTACCGTTACTTAATTTTATCGCAGGGTTACCTATTTTCAGGTGGGGGGGGCGTTCCTATTCCCATGTTCTGTTTAAGTGACCATACAAGTCATCCTTACCAAGAAAAGTTCAACTTGCCATGATTTGAGGTACTCATTTCATACCGGTAGTAGCGTGTTGACGCACATTTATCAACAATGTGGAAGGTTGAGCACATCCCAAGTATTTATTCGACCAGGCGGCATCCAAGGTACCGACATTGATAATGGTGTAAATTGTATAACTACTATGACTTTTGTCAGACAAGTCAAAACATGCGGGCACTGAACTTCCTTTCAGGCACAATAATTGATCCCCGTTTGCAAAAAACGACTATAGAATCTGGGTATTGTAGTCCTCTGCTTGATTAGCGATCTACTATTCAGTAAGATTAGTTTGGGCAGCGAGCATACTGTAGCAGAGTCAATAGCTTGCATACATTTCAGAATGAAGGGCTCTGAGCCTTTGTGAACTCAGAGCACTAGAACTATCAAACTCAGTTCCGTACAGGCAGAAGAGGAAAAAGGCCAGTAGGAGTTGTGTGTATTAATTGCCCTTAATCACGAAATCCAATGATCTTTACATGAAAGTCCCTAGTACACAAAGCCAGCCTAACTTGCTTTCTCTAAAATGTTGCAGCAGAAAAGTAAACCTCATAAGCGAATAATACGTATTGTGGTTTATCAGTTATATTGATTTGTTTAGAAAAAGTAAGTTGTTTTGCATAACGGAATATTCCGAAAATTTAAAAACTGAGGTTACTAAGAAAACTTCAGTTTTAAATGTAGAGAAAACCTGTTCATGCAAACGAACAAAGCAACACAAGTAGAAGTAAGTTTTAAAATAATCCTTTTTTAAATTTTTTTGCTACATATGCTTCTATGGAAAGAAAGAATATCTTCGGAAAATTGAGTTGTACTCGTGAATTTTCGAACGGGTATCACTTGTTCGTCGTCAGACTAATTGAAATTTAAGGGCTGCGAATGTCGCACTAGAGGTTTTGGGGGCAGAGGTTACAACGAACTGGGTGGGATTGGGCAGGAGGGTTATGGTGACGTGACTCCTGCGGCGATGGGTTGTGCTAGTGATGGGAGGGAGGTATTAACGTTTGAATTGTGGGCCACATGTTCGGGGGAGTGGGGGTTCAGAGTCAGTGAAATTCTACTTGACCGAGCACGGAGAGCCTGCTGTTGTTTCAGGCTGGGTGCAGGTTAGTCGACCAGGCACGAAAAACGGTATAGTGTGAATCAAGCTCAACGTGTCTGTTAATACTAGCCGGGCTCGAGTGCCACGCTTCTATGAATTCCCTCGCTTGCCTCATGTTAGCCATGACAATCACCTCAGTGCCATTCCAATTGAATCGTTGACCACACTCAAGGGAGTGCACAAATACTAGTGACAAAGGGTCCCGTCGGCGAACGGCTGACTTATGTTCCTTCATGCGAGTCTCAAAACGTCGGCCTGTTTGGCCTGTATAAACAAAAAGGCAACCGGTGCATGGTATGCGGTAAATGACGTTAATTAGTTGTTCTACGGGTAGGATGTCCTTTGATCGACACAGGCTTGCGTGCAGTGAGGATGCGGGCTTGTGGACGGTGGAGATGCCAAAACGAATTAGTGGCTGAGCGACGTTTTGGATCCTAAATTCACTAGGGTAGAGAATAAAATTTCCGTGGCACTATATCTTTATTGGGAGTGAGGTCTTGTGCTTGACCCCGACGTCAAGGCTTCTCTATTATAGGCGACGGAGATGCCAAAAAGATGTAGTTGCCGAGAGATGGTTTCGGATATTCCATTCATTTGGAGTAGAGAATAAAATTTCCGTGGCACTATATCTTCAGTGGGAAGGAGGTTTTGTGTTTGACCTCGACGTCAATGCTTCTATATCATGCGCAATCTAAGGTATGGCTGTTGCCTAACAGCTCAAAGTACCAGTTTGTGTTCGAAGATGATTTCATCAAAAATTTCCACTTCTTTCGTTATTTCTATATTCTTTGCGATATGATGGGTGAAGACAACCAGATTTTCACTTGATTGTGCCGATTGGGACGTCACGGGCGTAAGGCATTTCGTAAGCTCACATGTGAATATGCCGGTCAGTGATTAATCAACTTAAACGTACCATTATGTGTAATTTGAAATAAATTTCCTTTCATCATATTTTGTTGTAATGACTTCCGCAGTTCAATTACGAAGAGACTAAGATCGTTCTTGAAATGGCGGTGACAACTTTACGACTTAAAGTATTGTCAGCTGATTGTCCATAAATACAGATTCTGTTCTACGTGTTTGTCAAAAATGTCAAAGGAGTTTTCCTACTTTATCTAAATGATGAGTTTCTGGGCATTACCGCATATGCAACTGTCTATTTCAGTCATGGTTTTACAATCACCCAAAGGTGTTAACTCGTTGCTCAGAAAAATATCCGTCCACAACAAAAGGCGCTTTGAGTAGATATTTCGAAGTCAAATATCTGCATTCTTTACTGTTTTTGAAGGTTATGTCAAGATAAAAATGGAAAGTCTGACCATTTAAAAATTCCCTTTAGAAAAGAGATAAACCTTCAACGGAAAATGAAAAAGCTTCCTTTTCTTTGTATACTGGAGCAGTTTACAGTAAATTTGTTCAATTATGGGTTCCGTTCTATGATTGCGAAAACACAACAGAGTGGCAGAATATAAACTACGATTTTGCGAAAACTAATAATCTTCTGCCCGTTCCGTTTCAAGTTTCTTTATTCCTAAATGCTGAAGTATACATAGGAAATGTTTGAATATCTTTCGCAAACACCGTGACAGAGGAAAATGGCGGCATTTGGCGGGTGTCCATATATACAATTTTTAAGATCAATATATTCAGCGTAGTATAACACACTACAATTTGTTACTTGCTATCACGGCGGACAACGTAGCAGGCTTGCAAAACATGATTTTTTAAACCGAACCCACTTTTCCTTTCTCGAAGACAATGTAATTTCTCATATTTGCATTAAATAATGTTCATGAGCACAAAACAAATTTTCCCTTCTGTGCAAAGATCTAGTTAAAATTTTCCTGGTTTTTATGGATTTGCTTTTATAGAACAACACGCACAAACAAGAAGTTTTGGTCCGCAGCACTTACTCGCATATGAACCTTCTTAAATACCAAAAACCGTTGATTTTGGTCCACGTACACCAACTTTTTCCCTCAATATACTGATCTGTATTGGATTGTTTTCTAGGAAACAGTATTTGCACCCCAAGTCAATTAAATGAACAAAAAAGCAACTTCAAATGTTTGTTAAGCCACATTTCACATTTTGATCATCACATTTCATTAGTAAGGCAATCTATTGTATTCCGTACAAAATTTCCGTGGTGATTGGAGCCCCGACGCACTGCAAGCTGTAGGCCTGCGCACGCCTCTGTTTGCTAGTGCAATGTGTGCGTGAATGCGTAACTGTCATGCAAGTGTGAGTCACTGGCCGCTTAATAACTTGCTTGGCCAATGCGAGTTTGTGCGCGCCGTGATCGGCCGTTCCACATGACGAGAATTCAAATCATGTGACATGATGCGTAGCGTGGGGCCGGAAGTGCAAGTTGCCATAAGCCCTATCAGAGCCTAGGGGCTCAGATAGTTGGAGTAGCGGCTATTTCCGAACAGTACTGACTGTCGATCCCAAAGTCTTTTCCGGGCCTTAGATAATCAGATCGGTGTACTATACTGAAACGCTTAAGACATTGATTCTCTGTAGTATCAAGAGCCTAAAGTGTTCCAATTGTGCCTAGGGCTCCGCTTTAATGGCTTTAATGAGCCGAAGTTGAGAGTCTCTGGAAGCAGTAACGATGGAAAAGTTTGCTTTTCTTTATTTCAGCAGCACGTCTAGACCATGGTTAACAATCGCTATGTACGACGGCTTTGTTTTAGTCTCGCTGACACAAGAATTTTCCTTCATATAACCCTCACGACGAGATCTCAACAACTTCGAGAGTTAACACTATTGTTTGCTGAGTTGACTTTTAAGCGCAACATTTCGAGGGCAGCGTGAGATCGCTAACTGAATTTGCTGAAGTCGCTAGATAGGTGTGCAAATCAAAATTTCGTCATTATTTTTCTCCCTTTTTTCGCGGACTTTTTCCCTTTCTTTTTATGTGCGGGGTTCGAGGTGATCGTAGTCAGGCTTGCCAATGTTCAGCCACGAAGGCCCCGAACTACTCAATACAGCTGCAGGTCGGAATAGGCAACAAGTGCATGCAAAAAACAACCCTTGGTACTTCTAATTCATTTGCCTTACTGTCATCGCCCGACCATCATCATCAAGATACCCATAATAATCGATGCATATAAATAGGCATGTATGCAAGTGACGAACCATCTGTGGCACACGACAAGATTCTAGGACAAACATTTTGACACTGTTGCCCTCAGACCAGTTTTATCTTCTTTTTTTCTGTTGAAGTCAACTATGGCTTGGGCACAGTTCCGCCTTCTTCGTTTGCACTAGTATGCCTGCACACCATCTACTGTACTGTCTTCTCCCCCTGGACATCTGAGTAGGATATCAAGAAAGATTCAAAAAGACCTGTGACAGAATCGGACACAGTTGCTGGCAAAGCTAATCAACTAGTGCACAGGTAGCCCACAGGCTTGGTCCGTGGATGATAGATCCAAATTTTAGCGAAACAAGAAGGAAACTGGAAAGAAAGAAAGTGACAAACAGTAGAGTGCATATCTGATAAAATGTGAAGAGTACATTGGAGTGGGTGATTTGGCACACACACTCGAGGTTGTCATTTTGTTCACTGAGTTGACTTGAGGTGCAAAATGCTGTTTACTAGCAAAGACAACGGCTCAAAGCGGGAGAAAACGGGGACGGATCCAACGTTTGTTGATATCCAAGGAATTTCCTACGCTATTAAAGACTGCGGAAAACCCCTTATTTCGCGTATTGTTCTAAAAAAGAACATTAATAAATTGCGGAAACTTTTAAATTATGCACGTTCAGAGTACAGATAATTTTGTTTTGCCTTCAGGAAATTGAAGTTGGTGCAATTATAAGATGGCGCATACGTTTCGGAAAAAGAAGAAGGAACCCATTAAAAACATATATGTTATAGTAGCATTCCGGCAAAGACAAGCACCCTAGGATAGGGTTTTCTGGCTTTATTGGCCATCGTCAGCCAACTCTAGTGTAGCCGCTGAAATTGCTGCCACGCTCCATTTTCGAACTAGCGTCTCGCCAGTCAGAGACAAACGTCCTAACCATTGAGCCAAGAGTTTGCGGTCTATTCTATTTTGCAAATCTGTCAATTTTGCGTCATTAAATTCAGGTATAAACTTATTAGTCTGTACTTTGTGTTAACGCACCGAAAATGACGGCCATAAACAAGGACATATACAAACGCCCGAGAATATAATCCTAATTAATGGCCAATGGACTGAAGCCGGTGGAAATCGTTAATTTTAATTACCATTTCAAGAAGATCTAAACCTCATCATAATCTAAATCCTAAAATAATTACACAGTAATGTGACTGAAGGAAATTTCTCCCAGTTTACAAAAACTGGAATGTTTACTATTGCACCGGGCAATTCCATTCTAAATTGTTGGTCACTGACCATGTCCACCCGTGAGCTTACGAAATATCTGAATCCTGTGACCTCCTAATTGGCAAAATCTGGTTGTCTTAGTCCAGCTTAACTCAAGCAATGTATAACCGGATGAAACAACTAGCAATCCTCATGGGACCGTGTTGGAATACATGCTCGAAATTTGGGATGTCTGCTAACAGCCATAAATTCACTGCACGCAATATGGAAGCAAATACATCCGAAAATTTCACAAAAGATGTTTTTCCAACATAAGTTTACTCTTGCTGCTTCATTCGTTATTTTTTTGCATGGGCAGTCTTCCTCTAGATTTAAAACTCAAGTGTACCTAGACGCCCAATTTTTAATTTTTCAGCATTATCGTTTTTGCTAAAAAGCTGGTATTTCTAAACAACGTAATCTTCAATGATGAATCGCACTACACCTTATTACGAAAAAAGAAAATTCGTTTAGAGTAGTCGCCGGTTATTAAGCCCACCTAGGGCTCAGACCAAACTGGGGTCAAAAAGCGGTGGGCCTATTAACCGTGGGCTTAATAACCGGCGACTACTGTATTGCTCTAAGACTTGGGGCTACAGCTTGGGCTGTGTTTCAGTAAGAGAGAGTTACTTATAAAGCTCTGGATTTCATGAGTAAGACAGCCTACTGTACATATAGTTGCGCAGAACTTTTTTGTCGTGGTTAGCTGCAAATTACAGTACTGCTTGGTCATGTTAGAATATCGCGATTTTAAAAGCAACCTTCTGATTAACTGATCAGTTCACTTCTGTCATTTTTGTTAAAAAAAACATTTTAGGATATAATCATGGAAGATGATCGCACGCTATGGCTTCGAAAATCAGAGCGTAGCTGACACGAGTCTGTTTTTTGAACCAACAGTCTATGCCTTGACTTATTTTTTTCAAAGCGTTGCCGAACACGTCTAAATTCAGTTCAGCATGGGCTATTTTAGGTTTGGCAAAAGTTATTGCCATCCTGGCCAATGAAAACCCGTCTCAGAGTAGACAGAGCAAGCCGTCATTGGCCGCTGGTAGCACTTGCGAGGCCAAAGAATACAGTAATTGGTTAATTTCCTTCCAGTCGCACGTGATCCCTTTAGAAACCACTCATTCTCAGCGATCGAATCAAAAATAACTGACCCAAGTTAAATGTGCTTCCTCCTGCTCTTCACAATGGACAATTACGAACCCATAGGTAGGTAATTTCTACATCTGACAGAACCTTGGGAGAACGGCTAACAGCCCCATAGTATGGTAATTGAATCTCTTTCAGCAACAGAGACTGCTTTTACGTCAAGGGCGGACTCCTTGGTAATCAAAACATTAAGCAGATGCTGTGCTACAGACTACGGGAGCTATGAGTTTACGTACTGTAGTAGACCTTATAGCAGATACTCTTCCTCTGATCATAATTTATCAACGTGTGACCACTAGACTATGAGCTTGACCTGCTGACACATATTATCTCCTAGTGTAGTTTTTCTAAATTGCATCAGTTGCAGAACGACCCTGATGCCCTATGCGCAAATGTAAATTCAGTTGCGTAAAAAATTATATTCTAAATAACGTTGAAAATTAGTTTTTTCTAAGCATTACAATGTGTCGCGTGCCATCTGATCCACTGGCCTCCGATTAAAAGTTAGCGAACCAGCGCTGAATCATTTTCTTCTAGACCCTTATCCATGGTATGTGAGAGACGTTTAATATCTGGGTTAGTAAACTTGTGTATTTTGCATCGAGATACTGAGGAAAAATGCAAACAACTGATTCGGACTCATTGAAAAACCAGTAAATCGGTTATCTTCAAGCATTCCCAGCCTTACTAAAAAATACATTAAACACTACATAGTTTTAGGCTTTCAGCTGCCAGGTTGTCAGCGTTTACGCACGGAGACGGATAGTGGCACTCGAGTGGGTTCTTTATGGCCGACTCGAGTTAGCCAAACTGTGAACCTTAATTAGTGTGCGTCCGGGACTCGGGTCCTCTTTATGAGAAAAAGGAGAAAGGACGTCGAGTATGTTCTGCACAAAAGCCCTGGTTGTTTACTCCGAGGTTGGCCCACAGTGGCTGCGAGAGAAGTGAACGTTTTTCAGACGAAGCTGTATATTCGAGGAAAATATTTAATTTTGCTCGTCACGACATTCTAACACTGCTGATTTGTATGCTAACTTGGACACCTGAAGCATGGACATAAAGGCTTTTGTCCATGTTGAGTTTGCCCAGACGGTCTCTAGGATCTACCATCATCGTGATACAGCTTTTTCCTCTTAGGCTTTGAGACAACTAATGAGGTAAAAAACTGCCCATTTCCCAAACTACAGCTAAAAGCTGATATTTGTAGCTTATTCCTTTCTTCATTTTCAAATCTATAGTTATCCAACATATTTTTATTTGGTGTTCCGCATTTCAACCAGAATCACACTCTTACGACCCATGGCCGTTTTCTGACATTACCGTAGGTCCTGGTTTTTGCAACAAGCGGAATGCAGACGACAGTGTTTCTTCAAAATGTAATGCAACACGAATACCCTAATTCAAAGTAAATTAAACAATTTAAACGATTTAATGTAATTTAATCATATCAAGTTTAAAACTTTTGAGTTATTTAGACTTAGAAAGATCTGGCCCTTAAGCCATCATTCTGCATAAAGAAACGACCAATCTATCGTCGTTCTCACAGAGGTTCACTGTTTTGGCCGCCAAAATAGACCACACTGTAGAGGTGCTGAAAAAAGATTAGGGAGCAGGTCGATTGACGGAAGACGCAACACAGACTACGCACGGCCCTCTGCAGGCCATCATTAATACCACACATTTGGGGTACGGTTGCACGTCTAGGTGACGGTTCGCGCGGTGCCAGTTATTGCTTCACTAGAAACTACTTCAGTCCATTTCAATACCCTGCGTCTACCACGTTGGGGGCTGTATGATTCATATCGTATTCAGTGGTGATCACACTTTCGGTTCAACCTAACACTAAACAGCCCCCTTGTTGCCGAATGGGGAACAATCGTACCATACGGTTTTTTGGCTATTCTCTACACCAACAGACTCTCTGTTCATTATGCCTTTTCCTCACGCATTGGGAGGTATGCTGGATGCTTAACGTTTGTTCACTTTAGTCAACTGCAGAGAGCAGTGGGTATAAGTACTAATAGAAGCCGCCTGCAGCCTTTTTTCAATCGGAAAGTCCAAGCGACCAAGCCTCCCCTTATAAGTCACCGGTTTTTCATTTGTTAAATTCGTTTAAGCCGTATGATCTATCATGTGTCTCAAGTTTTCGGTAGGCTAGACTGTTATTCCATAAATAAAAGTTCCTTTGATTATTTCATTACATTTCAGCAAAATGGAAGAGGAGAGCGTACCTATGACAATTTGACCGTCAAATCCGACGAGATCCATCCTGTACCTCACAAAAGCATGAAAGCAAGCGCGGTGACTTGCGCGCGAATAAGGTTATAGCGCGATTAGGCTTGTGCTGTATCTATCGTACTTTCTCCCCCGCCTCTCTCCCCACCCAAGCCCGATATCATTATTGAGTCAAGAAGACTGGGAAGTTGGAGAGGGCGCAGGTGGCTGGCGCGGCCTTCGCCACACCTAGGCGTACCGCAGCACCCGGCGCAGATTTCGCACAGCTGAAGTGCCATAGAAGCCGTATTAAGAAGTCATTGCAGTTTGAATCTCAGGCCATCAGTTAGGCATTCCACACAAACACATATTGGGCTGACTGTGCAGTCTGAGTTATTCCATCAGTTGGTAACCGGTGCAAACTCGACAGGCAGTAGCTTATAGTAATTAACTAGCCAATAGATTGCATATTCAAGCCTCGAGTGGTGCATGACCTGTGATTGCATATGTTTGGCTGATAACGCTCAATAAGCTAGAAACGGTCATTGCAGCTTCCTTTTATTTTTTTATATGTTTATGTCTATAAAATGGTAGTTTTTGCAACAAAGTACACTTTCTTAAGCTTCCGTGCTACCCCTGGCTGAGGCCAACCTTAAGGCAATTGATTCCGTCTGCCTGCGTTTTCAAACCTTACTACAGTAATTTTTTTCGCAGTGACATCATACGCGGTGGTGATATGGAACGTAGAGACTGCCAAGGCCGGACCTGCCGTGCAGTTCAAGCAGTAAGACTAGGGGCATTTAAAAGAGATTTATACCATTGAAAGTGAACAGATAATTACACAATTAGTACAATGTGAAATAAGCAGAAAAATTATTGCTTAACAAAGAATCATGAATAACCGGAACTCATTGAAGTAAAATACCAGAAGTTATGTTAAAGCAAGTAAAACTCAATCCTTGGTTAGCTCACGTTTTCCCACTTCGGAATGCGATTCGGCTTCATGGCCTGAGAATATCATCGTCTGATCCCACTTCCTAGTACGAATACCCATGAAGATCTGGATTCGCAGTTCTGCCATTTTTCGTCGGTAACTCTGCTCGGAGTTAAATCAGCTATCAGCTGACACAGGAGACAGACCTTTTTCCTCTTGATCTTAGTCCTAATTACTTGTCCGTTTATTCGACGAATTCGGCGACCCAGTTTTTTCAGCATGTATATCTGTAATATCTGAGTAGCTGTCTCCTTCAGAGTGGGTTTCTGGTGACAGCTGACTCATGGTGTCCGAAGGCTGTATAGTCGCTGCAGAATCATGCCCTTCAACTTCGTGCCTGGACGAAACCTTTCCATGCCCTCCTTTATGCGAGTGACCATTCCCAGAAAGCTCTTTTGTCCGGCTTTCCCTGTTTTCAGAATCTTTCATTATGATTGCTCCCTCAGACCCCAGTTGTGACCGGCGTGATTTTCTTGGGATGAGCAGTAAGTCGAAATCGCGATGCTGGGCTTCACCTTCCTGGCGAAAACTATTTGACAATGAGTGCTGTCTTGACCTTCGTAACTGTTCCAGAAGGGTCTTCTTGCTGATCCATGCATTCTTCTCAGCATTTTCCCTTATTTCGCGAGCCGACCGCCGCACTGGCGTCCCCTTCTTGACCTCAGGCAACTGGGATCGAAATGGGAGCTGGGTCTTATAGCAGCTACCTGGCCAACGTGGAGGTGGGCGTATAGATATGTAACGCGTCGCCAGAGGGACGATAACCTCATGGGAACAATGACAGCAATGGTTGTTTGTGTTTGTCTCCTCGGAGGCAGATGCGAACCCTGTAAACTGTTTAGTTGCCATTACGAGCAGAGTGCCAGCATGCGCTAATGCGCGCGTGTGTTCGCCTGCTAAATTTTAACCCCTGAAAATCGATATCAGAATGCTGTAGCGGGCAAGGGATGTCGTTGTTGGCAGACACCTAAAGGAGTAATTCACGCATATGATTCTCCAGAAGTAACGCCGAGCGGGGTTGTCAATCATTGCAACACGCAATCGTATAAGGAGGTAGAAAGATAACTAGATAGTAAGCAATAGAATCTGTTGATATAAAAGGGATGGTAAAAAAATAAAGCGCGTGGGGAGACGACACGGTGAGTTACCAAGAGTCTGTAACAATGATCCATTTGCAGTGAGGAGTGATCGCAGAATATGAGTTAGATACCGGTGGGAGTGAATCGCTGTGGGCAACTGCGGGTGAGGGCTGTGGTGGTTCTGACGGCGAGAAGACTACGATGCTAGTGCGACGTTGACACGGAACTGGGGGGAAGTGTCAGTGGAGGGGAAGAGAAGAGAAGGAAAAAACCGGCATCATCACCAACAGACGTTCACACCATCCTCATCCGGATCCGTGCCAAAAGTGACCTTGGTTCGTTCAGACACCCATTGTTCGGGCGTTCACCTCCTCATGCCTCCTGATGATGCACGCAAATTAGGATCAGATTATCCGATTAATATGGCTGATCAGGCCAACGTCTGATCGATTTTGTCCAGATTTGTTGCGCTGCTTGCGTCGTATTTGTTACGGAGGTGGGACCCCCCATGCATTTACGGCAGTCTGCGAAAAGGACAGACCAGCTGAGTCATGCCCTCAGGCAAGCCGCCCGCGGTACGTCACGACCACATGCAAACCGCCCACGCCTTGTGCCGATAAAAAAACGAAACAACCACCCAAATAGCGGGGCCAGTGGCCGTAGACAAGATGGTTTTGTAAAGTTTAGGCGTACGCTATACGCTAGGAGTATTCTGTAAAGACCGGAACCATATAAATATGCCGGAGCGGACAAACTAAAGGTCCCCACAAGTCCCACTTTTTGTGTGCTGTCGAATAAAGCTATTGGCTATCAGGACTGCTTTCTTGGCTTCTTCTGCCTATTATTTGGGTTCGAAATACTGAGCTATAACAGTAGTAGTGTTAGGGGTAGTACTAGAAGTAGTAGTTGTAATGTAGAGGGTAGAAGAGCATTTCTATGGGAAATTTTAGTCGACTTGAATAAAGAAGCTTATCAATGTACACAACCCCCGGTGGTACTCAGACGTATCATCGTTGCAGCAGTTTTATGCATCCAATGCCCGCATCAGGTAATTGACCGGATCAAACAGTAGAATAATATCTGGGTGAGAGATAAGGGAATGAGGTCGTCGGAACTCAAAAGTGTTTTACTCACTAAAATGATCTGACGCATTTGAATCTACTACGGTGCACTAAGAACCGG
>JAYGXS010000002.1:38575576-38617345 GCA_036362985.1 Ligula intestinalis | reverse complement strand
AACGCTCCCTCCTTTCATTTCTGTGGCATTCCCACTCAGGTTGCCTGCGAGAAGCAGCTTTCTTATAAATGTGAAATAGTAGTTTAGTGTGAACAGCTCGGGTGGGTGTGGTGGGGATTGATTCTAGGGTTGAACCTTGTTCCGTTAGTAGTCAAGATATGCATTTCACCAAGATTATCGTCCAACTTAATGCCATGCCGGACAATTACCTTCTGCAAGAATCTGATGAAGGTCGGATCCCAGGCTGAAGGACTCCTGGAAAACACGAAAGCAGGGCAATTTTTTGAGGCGAAGGGAGTTAACGAGAAGGATTTTAGGTGTCAAAAAAGACGGACGGTGGGGTTCATTCTGGAAGAGACTTGGAGCTAAGGAACAGAGGATCCGGAAAACCTGTTAGACAAATAATTCCAGGGAAGGTGTCAAAAGTGAAATGGAAGGTGCTGCTGAGTTTCAGGATGCCTTAAATGGGTGAGATTTTCGGAATAGATCTTGAAAGTTAATAAAATGCGCTAGTTGTTTGCAAAAATTGCGAAGTTTTCAGACTTAAAAAAGTTTAAAAATTTATTTGGCGTTATATAAACAAAACAGGCCCCGTTCAGAGTTGTTTTATTACAGTTTGACGAGTGATAGCCATCGAAAGCGAGGAATCTGCGGGTTAGGTGCAACTGTGCCTTCTGCAACATTGAAGGCGTCTGTAAGGAGGAGGAGAGGTGCAGGGGAAGCTGGGAGATTCTGGGGCGTGGCATCGACCAAGGCGGACTTCGCCGCATAAACAAACAGCAAGGGCAGTCCAAGTAGACCTTTTGAACTCACTAAATAATCTGCAGGTGGTGAACTTGTGTCGAAAGAGTTTTAGAAAACCAATAACAGGAGTTCACAGCGCACTGAAGGCTGTGTAGGTGACGCATTTTTCCCATTGTGGTTTCTTGAGCTTGTGCCTCGGTCTAGGTAAGGCGCGATGTTCTATACTGACAGAATATGTACTAGATTAATGCCCAAACATGTGTTTTTTCGATATTCTGCCCGTTTATGATACATTTGCGATGGTCCCTGGATGTTCTTTGTGCATCTCCTGGTAGGTATTACTGCGCTGAATATCCGCTTTCTAAGCTTAGGAATCCATGAGATAACTTGAGCATAATCACTATAAATGAAACTTTATAAGCTCAAATGAGTGCATTAATTTATGAAGAACTTAAAAAGTCGAGTATCTTCCAGAAAGCACAGTGATAACACTGGGGAAAGAGAAGAGAGCACTGATGAAACAGACTCCTTGCAGCTATGTCATGCAACGACGGAATATCAGAGAGAAATTATCTGTGTTTGTAGCTTGCATATATGCTGCCCATATGATAAATCAGGCAATATGGGCGTTCCGCTGACGATCTTTTTATATTTTATCTATAAACCATAATTATTCGGGTGGGGTTGATGGATTGCGGCTCAAATATTAATATAAACTGCCAAACTGGACGTGTAAACCTTCTGTTATAATCTTGTGTGCACACGCGTCGACAGTGGTTATATCCCTCAGTTGTATGTTAGGAAAGGAAGACAGACAAAATAGCATAGAATAGTGTTTAACATAGCTGTCTCCGTTTGTACATCAACTCTCTCTTCTGTTTGTCGGCAGCTTGTCCTTTTGGGCAGCCCGGTATTGTCTGCAGCACGTCCTCTGTCCGTCAGCAGAGTGATTTCTCTCGTCGGTCTCGGCTCGACAGCAGCAGGTCTTGGCAAAAGAGTCTCGTGTCGCCAGCAACAGAATGCCACCTCCAGCGGTCGCAGCGTATTTAATGACCGGCATTATTTGTTGCCTATTGACCCCTCCTTTAGTGGCCCACGTGAGCAGCCATCGCAGGGTGTCCTCAGCGTGACACGATGTACGACTATGACGCGCGCACGTGCATGCGTCTTTTCGTGGTCCCTTGTCCTGTGTGACTTCAGAACCCGGCCGGCGGTCCTCGCGTGTCAATGCTTTGAAAGTCGTGTTCTTGTTCCATTCTGCCTGCCTCCGCTAGCGTGTGCGCTTACTGTGTTCTCTTGCCCTCAGGTCAGCCGAAATGATGATTCACGTGCTGCACCGTCCGAAAATCTTCCTTTAAAAAAATATACTAACTTTTTACATTAATTTCTAGGAAACTAAATTTCTGAAAGGATCAGACGACTTTCTGTCTTTGTACCTTCAGATACAGTAGGGCGTTTTACATGAAAATAGGACAGGCATTTGTACTTTACGTTTTTTTGCCGTTTGTTTCTGAACTATTTTTCTCCTAAAATTTTACCGTTTTTTAAAGATCTTTTAGCTTCAGAGGACAGGGGCTTAGCATTCGCTAATTACTTTTTCATGCATAGTAGAAGTTCTGACGCGGATGTTGTCATACACAAACTACGTAGTCTTTAATTGCAGGAGACCTTGCATGAGCAAGTCCCTGACGCGAATGGTGTGTAGTGAACCCTTATTCTTAGTCACGTTTTCCTCGGACGCCTCCACTCAAGGTCGAGACTTGTCTGGCCTCACTAGCCAATCACTTCTCAAGGTAACACCCGGGGCACAAACTGAGGGAGAGTCATTTACGCGTAGTCACTCCCGGAATCGACGATCTACAGTTCGGTTGCAGACCTCCAGACCCGGTGACTTGCCTGCTGTACTGAGCCTCTGAACTCCGACCCATTCATGGCTGGACTGCACTTGTCTGGGAGTCACCTGCATGTTACTTGCATTTTACGCTTGTTCCACCTTAGTTAATTCCCCTTGATACTATGGCCTTCCATACCTTATCCTATCCACTAGCTTATACATGTTGGGATACGTTCTCTCGTCTATTATATGGCTGGACCACATATTATCGCACAAGTTCTGTTCGGTTGCAGACTCTCTGGACACAAGCTCATTCATGGCTGGCCTGCACTGGTATGGAAGTCACTTCTTCTATTGCTTACATACTACACTTGTTCCTACCTTAGTAAATCCTCCCTGACACTATGGCCTTCCACGCCGTATTCCATTACACTAGCTTATACATATTGGGAAACTTTCTCTCGTCTATTATCTGCTTGGACCACATCGAACCCCACAGTTGCATAGAAGTTGCTCATGCTCTTTGATTCTATGGTTTTCCCAACCCTCAAGTAGGTTTACGTAGGCATATTAGGTGTTTCGCAGATTTCAGAACGCCCTCAGATCAAGTTAGATGTTATTATTAATAAGCTCGATTTCACCTGCTTTCGATGGCCGGTCCTTAAGGACTGACTCACGGATAACACACCCCCGGTACTCGCAATGCCATTAGACGATATCCATGACTTAAGAGCTGGGAAAGTTTGATTCGCACCAGTACATCCTAACAAGGTACGCAATCAATAAACGTGCCAGATGCTAATTGGCGAACTGATACACTAAACTGTAGCAACTCCGGTCCCAGTTTTTTTGAAAAAATCTACCTCTTCGGAAAATGTTTGATGGCTATAAAAATTCAACTTCATACATGGAGTTATCGAAAGCTTGGCTCATACTGTTGATGTGGCGGGATTTGGATCCCAGCGTATGAAACTCTTTGACTCATATACAACTTGGTACAACTTTTTACCTGATACCCAATGGTTTGGCCAGCAACGCCGTTCAAAGGAAGTGTCATTAAGTCTCCTCACCAGATTTGTGTCAGCTGAGAGTGAATCACTACCCTATCAATTTCCAAGTAAACTCAGCGCGAACTTTAGACGTTTGCTGGGGAAAAAATGTGCCTTTCGAATGCTTTTGTTTCGTTCCTGTCAGTTGAATAATTCACCAAACCAACAGTCACTTATAATTTTCCAGGACAAAGCGTTCATCCTTGTATTTCCTCCTGAAGCAGTCAACAAGTTACCTTGGTATACTCATAAGTGATTCATTTTCCTGGTCATCAAACGCGCCCTTTGTGACTTCATTGTGAGAATTTTCATTACTATAGAAAAGGCAACTCCCTCAGGTAGAATATCATTATGGAAATGTCAGATCTGTGTTTGTTTCGACAGTGACGCTTTTACACTCCACATAATTTCTTAATCTCCAATAGCTAACTTTTCTGCTCCCTCTTTTTCTTATAATATCTGGCTGTGTTCTTTCAGTAAAAAACCTTTTACTCTTTATATCGTACGACGACGGCACTGTTACAATACGTCAACCCATAAATATCAAACTTGGAGGTCGTCTCAGGTGGAGAGGACCCGAAGCTATAATTTACTCGATAAAGATTTGTATTTTGCACAGTAGAAATAAAGAGTATTTGAAGCATCTAGAAAGGAGACACGTTCTAGTCGCAAGTAAACTTGCTTATAATGTTCAGTGTATAAAATTTTCAGGTGAGAATGGGCACATACGCATTAAACGTGAAACTAATCGATCGCTATAAATTTTGCTGACAGGTTGAACATACCACAAATTAGATGACTGAGCTGCGGTCAGAGACGCAACCTGATAGCAAACGCAGCCAGTAACATTACTTTACCGCGTCTTTTTCTATGATAATCAGACGCACTTTCTGAAATCAAAGTTTGATGCATATAGCCTGTTCCCACAGTCAGAAATCCATTTGTATTTTGGCTAAAACTTTAATATTTCGTCTAGAACAATTCGAATTTTGCACGAAAATGTAAAGAGGTGACCACTTCTACTGAAAACAAGGCTTTATTAATTAACGGTTTAGTTTTAAAGTTGATAATAGTATGGCTTTAGTAATTAACGGTTTAGTTTTAAAGTTGATAATAGTATTGTTGCAGTGTCCCTTCACTCCTTGAAAGGGAGGATGGTGCAGTAATTCTGTGCTCGAGTTTTGCACAGGTCCTTATTCACATGATCATGAACATTTCATTATCAGTTGCTTGTTAAAGGGCTGTTGATTAAAACACCACGTAAAGTATGTTGAACCTAAAGGCATTTCAGTTAAAAACGTAAAGTGTGAATGAATGCAAGTGTTTCACCGATCTAGTCAAGGAACAAGTAAGTTCCGCTTTGCCAAGGAGCTCGGCAAAGCGGAACTTAATTGTTCCTTGACTAGATCGGTGAAACACCTGCATTCATTCATCATATTCCCGATCACAACCGGCAAAGCAGGGGACACGTGGACTAGAGGCAGTGTCTTGAACACAATGACCGAAGGTCCCGGGTTCAAATCTCGTGGGTGCCAACCCTCGAGATTGGGTATGACTGGCTGATGACGGCTAATATATAACTGAAGGAATTGCATAAAAAGCAGATATTCACAGTAGATGACTGGATGTACAGTTGAAACTTTGGTGTTTTAACATGTAAGGCAGAAGGTCAGAACTGTTTATGTGCCGCGGCCTAGGAGGGCAATGAAAAAAGGACGCCAATCTCTTAAAAGAGTTGACCTTGTACTAAATTCCTGGAATTTAAAATAGTATTGTGTCCCAAGCCTAACAATAACCCTAACTGTACCCCTAACACGGGTACTTAGTAGAGGAGAAGTCAGTGGAGGCCAGAATAGGAGGAAAAGGTTATTGTGTACACAGAGGAAAGAACAATAGAGGGAAAGAGATTGACTACGGAGAGCCATTATTTGGTCCCAACCTAGCCCTATTAAGAGTTAACGGAGATTATTATACTGGCTTAGTAATGGCAAAAAGTGAACTTGCCATGCTAAGCATCAAATTAAGTAGACTATTCGGGAATCATAGAATAGTCTGCATGGAGCATGGTCTGAAGTTGGATTAATGGTATGAATAGAGGTCAGGTTTGCATTCTGAAGGGAATTAGACATCATATATTTTGATATCCATTCAGGGACGGCAAGGCCATTTAATTTTATTTATTCTTTTCATTCAGCATCACCTTTAAATATTTTGGGAAAATCCGAGTTCACACTGCAATTCTAACCTTTACATTTCTCACTCTCATACGAAGCACTGACCGTCCTTCGTAAACCTGCTTATATGTTCGCTTAAAGGCACGTTGCTTTACTACAATAAACGTGATTGTGCTTACTCGTGTTTCAGTGACCATTAGATGTGGAACTTTTCTTCCGCTGAGTGTCCTACGGAAAGGGAAGGTTGATCTAAACTTGTTGTTCCTCTAACGATTTCAGCCACCTCCGGCGAGTAGAAATGTCTGCCGTATGGACTTTGGTCTTCCATTTTATGATATTTTATTGACCTATGTCTGAGCTCGAGTATTCGGACGAAAAACAATGGGCATACGTGTCATTCTAGTCCAATGAATAGTTAAAGAAATGGTAGTATGGAAGTTAAGGCTATGACGGTTATGGCCTTAACACCTACAATCTTCCAAACCCTGGTTCCTTAGGAGATTGGAGAGAAGACGGTGGAAAGGCCAGAATAGACGGAACAGTGTATTGTTTACAGAAGGGATGAGGGGAAGGTTGCCAATAGGTCTAGCAGGGCGTACGACTGTGAGGCCCGTAGGACAGGGCGGCGTCGCCAGCCGCCGCGACGCCAGAATTCCAAGTGAAGTCTTAGAGTAGTCGGGCCAGAGAACAGAGAAAGGGAGAGCTTTTATTGGCTAGGTCAGTCTGGCGATTTTGGGAAATGAGGCAGCTTGCGTCGGGAGCGCGTGCGAGCTCGCCATTCGTCACCTTGCTCTTGAGCGTAGGTGCGGGGACCGTGATTGGCTGATCGAGACGTCGAGAAACCGCATCGGTAAGCCTTTGAGAAAGGGCATTTCGACGCGAGGTAGTCAGACAGGCACGACCCGCTACAGTAGTACCGATTCTTTAGTTCCCGAATAGTCTACTTAACATGGTGCTTAGCATGGCAAGTTCACTTTTTGCTATTACTAAGCCAGTATAATAATCCCCGCTTACTCTTAATAGGGCTAGTTTTGGACCAAATTATGGCAAACAGTTTTGTAAATTTGATCGCTCATTGGTTATATTTACGGCCGCAGGATCGGAGGTATGCTTACCTTTATTACCAAATAAAGCAACGTACGTTTTACGACTATCTTCACTCGTAGGTATCAACAGTTGAGTAAAAATACGCGAATGGATGATCTAACATTAATTTTGAAAGGAAATCTGATGCTTCGCCGGTAGGACAGCGAAACGGGAACCATCTGTACTTTGAGCGGCCATAGGCATCGTTGAAAACAGGCAGTCCCATTTATAATAATACTCAGCGTTTATACTTACTAACCTGTGTCTATTGATCACATGTCACCTCAGAGAACAAACAACTTCTATTAATTGATGTCGTTACTAAGCATACTAACAGTCCAGACACGTGATTTGCAGGTATTCTGCCGCTGCTTGACACAGCTGCGAGGGGTCCGGCTCATCAGTGGACCCCACAGCTTTCCCTGTCTGCTTTCTCAGGAGATTAATAAGTTGAACTTTCAAAACCAGTATATCAATCAGAAAGCACACAGGAAAAACATACTTTACGTGGTGTTTTAATCAACAGCCCTTTAAAAAGCAACTGATAATGAAATGTTCATGATCCTGTGAGTAAGGACCTGTGTAAAACTCGAGCACAGAATTACGCTTTGTGATGCGTGTGCTGCTGTCCTTCACATAGGCGGTGATGCTTGCCAGCAAAGTACACCACCTCTCTCTTACGGTGGGGTCCTTCTACCAGCATTTTTTCGCGAGCTACGCCAAGTTTTTTGCCACTGACCTCCACCTCTTCTGACGTCATCTGATTTCTCTTCTGCCAAGGCCCCTTGCACGCATAGCTGATTGTCATCTCACTCAAACTCTATGAGTTGCCCTCCCCTTATTGCCAAACTTTTAATATGGAAGCGCTACGCAACGCGAGGGCGGCACTATACTCAATGCTGTTGACGTACTTAAAGATATATTGGTGCACTTAACGTCATGGCTGGGCAGGTTTCCAACTTACGGGATAACTCGGATCACACGGTCAGCTCAATGTGTGTCGTGTTGCATGCAGTGCTAGCCTAGTAGATTGGGAGTCAGGCTGCGATGGCTCCTACCTAATGTGGTTGGTTTGGGGATGGACGCGGATTATGTGTTCTTTCCAGGATCTAACACAGACCCATCTTTAGTGCAGGCTCGTTATTAGTTTTGTTGCTTACTGGCGACCTTATGCATGCCTGAGCGTTTATGCAAATTTCCCACTGATTAATCTGTTCAAGAAATTGTTTTAGGCTTATATTTAGCCACGCAATTGAGAGTGATGCTTAACAAAAGCAATTGTTTATGAATAAAAGGAATTTTTACAGTAAAATCGCAGTAAAGCAAGTTTGTATATGTCCTTATATGAATGCAGTAAAAAACTCACAAGGTCACTTCTCATAGCTGTGAAATAATGATGCTAACCAGGCCAGGCCATAGTTCCTAATTGTGAGTGCTAACATAACCTTTAATTACACTAGCATCGCCACGGTCTACAAAATACGAGAGGAATAAAATTCATTAGGCCATACCCGTTTGCGATAAATTGCATTTTATGGATAGAATTTACGCTGTAAATGACTTAGAGGGAAAAAGTGACGGACACCTGTTGAGTTGGCCGGTTGTTGCTTTTGTTGTCTTATCAACAACTTCTCATAACATTTTTACTTGATAATGCTAAAAATCGCAATATGAGATGATCAAATATCGAATGATAAAACTTAATTCCTTAGGAAACCATTATTTTTGCCGTTTCCCAAAGTCTAGTTAACAGATGGGGTGGTGTGATACATGGAATGGTGAATGGCTGGCTGATGGCGACTGATAGGCCATAAATTGTCACACCAGGCTCCCTTGACTTTGTCGGTAATGCTCTTCTGCCTATCTCAATAGACACTGAGTGGCTGCTGGTGAGGCTCGAGAGTTAGCCTCCAGGGCACAACGGATTAGGGTCTTCCTTGGTCATCCTTACATAATGAACTGTACTTTTTGGCTAAATTAAGATCTAAGATGCGGTGTGGATCTTTAGAATCCTACTCCTTGTTGAGGCTTGTAGCATAGCTGGCCGACCTTATCTGCCGTTCCCTGTCATTTTAGGCTTGATACTGATAAACGACTTTGCAAACATCATATTATAATTTGGTGGGCCAGTTGCATTGAGCGTGTTCCGTAGAGCGATAACATTCGCCGTTCTTAGAAAGGCATTTAGCTGCACGTGATGATTGTACTGCGGTTTCAGCAAGGAGGTGAGACGGAAGCAAGTTCAAAAGCCTGTGCGCTTACGTTCACAGGGACGTGAGTAACGATGTCCGTCTTAACGTCTTGGAAGCCCAATTTTACTGTGTCATGTCTCATGCCACACCTGTAAATGACTGATTTATTCTACTGCGTCCATCGGGGCACATCGCGTAGGCGGTGTTTACGTTATTGCGGACTGTCATGTCCTGCCCGCCACCGTACGCTGAGAGCTGGCGTGTGTTGTCGACGTAAGTGCCAAGCATGTCGAGTCATTCCTCCAGGAACCAATTAGTAACCTGTGGGGGTGGACAGCTCACCACAAAATGTCAATTCAACCCACGGGCGCAATAAATACAATCAGAGCGTTTAGTTTCAGTTTTTTCATTTTATTTAGTGAGGATAATAGGCAATACCACTTCTAACATAGTATTGGCAAACAGTGAGTAGCATTGTTTTTACAATATATGTCTGGTTTTTAGAGGTCACACTTGGAGAGAGGAGAGTAGCATTGTTTTTTACAATAAATGTCTGGTTTCTAGAGTTCAGATTTTGAGAGAGGAGAGGGGACGCATGTAATTATCCAAGCGTTGTGTGTACATCTGAAGGGAAGTGGCCTCCACGACTGACTGTGGAACGTTGTTCTACTGTTGTATGACACGTTGCGTGAAGAATTCAGAGCGGAGTTTTAGCTTGGACATTTTCGTGCGCAGCTTCATTGTGTGCCCACGGAGATGAGGCGAGAGGTGCCACTGAAACATGTCTTCAGAGCCTACTCCTTTCTCAAGACCGTTTAGTATCTTGTAAACTATGATAATATCCCCTCTTTGTTGCCTGTAATGCAGAGGGAATAAATTTAGGCATTCCAGTCTATCTATGTAAGTTTGGTTCTTTAGACCTCTTACTAGCTTTGTTGCCCGACGCTGAACTTTCTCCAGACATTCTGTGTCCCTTGCTAGCCATGGCCACCACGCCTGTATGCCATACTCTAGGTGTGGTCGAACAAATGTGCCGTACACTCTGTCCAAGAGATCTTCATCGAAGGCCAGAAACGCCCTTTTGATAGCGTGCAGCACTCCCATGGCTTTATTTGCAACTTTCACAGATTGTAATGAGGGCTTCAGATTGCTCTGTATCCAAATGCCGAGGTCTTTTTGCGTAAATGCTACGGGAATCTGCATGTTTTTCAGGTGATAGGTCCTGCTGCTCTGGGGGATAGGGTAGTTTTTTGGACGCAAGTGGAGGACGGCACACTTTTGAACATTGAAATCCAGCAGCCACCTCTCGGACCACGTCTGCAGTTTGCAAAGATTATTTTGCAGAGCATCTCGGGCGCTTAGGTGCCTACTGACCTGCCAAAGCTTAACGTCATCGGCGAACATGATTTTACCGCAGTTCACTTCTTGAAAGCTGTCATTTACATAGAGAATGAAGAGTAGAGGACCGAGAACGGAGCCTTGAGGAACCCCACATACTACGTCAACCAAGTACGATTTATCTTCCCCGATGCCAACGCGTTGTTTTCGACTGACTTAAAATGACCTGATCCAGTCTAAATTATTCCCCTCGATGCCAAGAATGCTCAGCTTATGTAAAAGGCGTTGATGGGGCACGCTGTCAAAGGCTTTGCGGAACTCGATTTACACTTCGAAGGCCTCTTCTAAAGCACTTGTCCAGGCTTCAATTGAAGTCAGTAAATTTGAAAGGCAGGAGCACCCTTGCCAAAAGCCATATTGGAAATTTTTTATGATGTCACTTTCATCGCAAAATCTTAGTATGACCTGGTTGACAAGGGCCTCCATCATTTTGCAGGAAAGGCAAGTCAAGCTTATGGGCCGAAAGCTGTTTGCGGACATCTTGCTAGCTCCCTTCTATAACGGTACGATGTTGGCCGCCTTCCACTGCAAAGGCAAGTCCCCTGTTCTCATGGAAAGCTCGAATAGAGATGAAAGGGGCACCGAAAGCTCGATTGACAATTCTTTAAGTATCAGTCCAGGGATCCCATCCGGTCCAGGAGACTTGTCTGGTTTGATGTGACTGAGGATATGTCTATCGTCTGCGACAGAAAAGGAAACAGTTTCAATGACGGCTGTACCTTGGCCCACTTCTGCTCCCGGATTGTCGTCGGGAGATTCTATCGTAAACGCCGATCAAAAAACTCTGACAGTGACTCTACTTTCCGCGGTCCTTCCGTTACTTCGTTCCCGAGGTTATCCCTTAGAGCTGCAATGGCGTCCCGGTGCTTCCTTTGACTGCGGATGAATCCATAAAACTTCTTTGGACATATTGTGGCTTGTGTTGTAAGTTGACGCTCAAAGGCAGTTCTAAAATTTCGTATTTCCTTACGGCATATATTTCGTTGCGCTTTATATTCGACAAGTGACTTTGAATCTTGAAGATGTTCGTACTTTCGCCACAACCTTTGTTTCTTCTTCATGGCCCTTTTTATCGGCTGGTTGACATATGGAGTTCTGTGTAAAAAGTTTATCAACCCTGCATACATGACCTTGTCAGATAGGGGGGGGGGATAAGAATTCAAATCCCCATTTCGGAGGGCCTTCTGCGAAGTTCCGAGGAGAGTAGGGCTGTGGCGTCTACGTAAAATGGCTCATGATGCGCCGAATGGGGCGTGGGCTGCTTAAGTGGCTCTTAAGCAGCTGCGACTATCTGAGCGCGCGTATATGCGTGAGTGGAAGTCGGCCTAGGGTCTTCAGGTCAGTGAGTCGGAAATTGCTCTCTCTCTCTCTCTCTCTCTCTCTCTCTCCTTCTCTCTCTCTCTGTGAAGTTGCATGGCCTTGAGGCAGCGGACACTGAACACGGAATTAAGACAACAACGTTGACTGTCTGTCGTGAGATGAAGGTGAGAATTAAGGTTGAATTTAAGGTAAGGGTCGAATTCAGCGATAGGGATAAGGTCAGAAGTCAGGAATGGATACGGAAGATGTGTCTCTCCTGGAAGTAAGCGCAAGGCCACCTGTCTTACGGAGTCCTTCCTAGTCTCTTTGCTTATCAGCGATCTAAGTCGCTTCTTTTTATGTCTGGGCGTGCATGCAATGATCCCATACTTTTGTGACCCTGTAAATGAGTAAAGTACCGTTGTATGACCGCTTCAATGAACAAACGTAACAGGTAATCGTGTAATAAGCAAACGACACCAATGTGTTTAGGGCATTTTTGTGGACAGTAAGGACGATAACGCGTTGAAAAAATGGACATTTATGCGTCCAACGACATTTTTTTAAGTGAGCTAGTTTCTAGCCTTGAAGCGGACCTATTGCACACCTAACTACATGCCAACCTAACGCTCTAAAACTATCCATTATGTTCAGTTGGTTAAGTATTCGTTGCTGTGTTAGTCGGTTTGTCCAATCCTGCCTCCTAAACGACACAGCTTGACCATATTTTCACTACCCGTGCTGTAGGCTGTGACAGAGTTTTTATTAACGGAAAAGGGAAGCACATAGTTCTAATGTTAAGCTTGTAAACCGACAAACAAATCTTGCAAGATATGCCTCTATTTGTTTTTTTCTGAGCTTCCTTCAGTGCCCTAGGGGTTAATAGAAGAAGGACCTGGTTGACGGCTGCGATGCATTACAGGGCACGTGAACCGTGTCACGTGGATTCAAACTGCAGAAGATCAATTAAGCCAGATTTAGCCCCAAACCCTCATTCCATCCGGCCTCGCACAACCATGGCGTGCGTGTCTCTGTGTGCCAGCCACTACACCACCTGTCCCCTTGTTGAAAGCCAGTGGTTAAATGACGTCAAATGCCCTGGTGGCTGGTCCTGTGGATGGAACTTAGCAGAGTCGCGTGTAACACCCTATACTACTCGCTTCATATCCATCGAGCCGCATCTTCGTGAAATGGTGCATGCACGCAAGGTACGAGACCTATTCCTTAAGCAGGGGGAGGAGCAGGAGGAGGGGGAGGAGGGAAAAATTAAGCAGAAGCCACATACTTATCGGAATACAGGGCCAAGACAGCCATCAGCCAACAAACCGGTGTCAGGTCTCTTAAAACCACCAAGCCTAAGCCGGGGGTCAGGTCGAAGCCAGTCGGCAAGTCAAACCACGGCGACAAACCGAAGCACAGCGACAAGCCGAAGCACAGTGACAAGCCGAAGCACGGTGTCAAGCCGAAGCACGGTGTCAAGCCGAAGCACGGTGTCAAGCCGAAGCACGGTGTCAAGCCGGAGCACGAAGTCAAGCCGAAGCACGGTGTCAAGCATGCTTTCCCAAAGCAAGAACAATGCCGAACAGTTGTATGAAAACTCAAATGCGAAGCTGAAACCAAATCTGGCAGGGCCCAGTCAGGACGCTAGTGACCTGTCTGCCTGGGATTCCGAAGATGAAATGCTCTTTAAACATTACCAAACACCAGTTCAATCGCGAAGCGTCTCTAGGAGAAATCGAACGCACGCACCCCTTATTAGGGAGGGAACTGAAATTTTGAAACGGCTAGGAATCCAATATTCCAAAGGGAAGAAACGTCTGTGGTTGAGGAATTGGTGGAAACGACTTTCGAAGTCCTTCAGAGGCCATTTTTCAACTCAACCACTAAATGGTGAGGAGTAATATTTTTGACAATTGCGTTGCCGGAGACTTTAATTCAGTTTGGGATTACTTGTGCTGAATTTCTCTCTGTTTTATCTACCGTGGTAATTTATTGAAGTTACCTTAATTTCAATTTGAAATGTAATTTTGTACGACAACGCACTAAAATCCTGGATTTAGCGTGTTTAGGCAAAACTCTTGACTTAACAGGGATGTTTTTTCATAAAAAGTTGCGACCACCATCAGCCACAGACTGCTACGCCTATAGGGCTTTTGACTCAAAAAGGGACTAGCATGAATTCCGCCCAAAATTTTAAATGGCGAAAAGGCCTGCCTGTTGCCCAACTGTGTAAATTCGTGAGTCAAAAGGTGCACGCCCCCCTCGAGTTAATTTGCCGTTCAGCGTACTTTGGTCGTCGGACGACCGTAGTTTTCAGGACCGTTGCCCCGCAGTCAGGATTTCTTCACTCTTGCCATCGTCGCGTACCCCTAGTTCTGAAAGAGGTCATCTATCTCATTCACCAGACGATTAGTGAGTCCAACTTACGTATCATGCGTACGCTTTTGATATTCGGCGCTCTCAGCACTATAAGCATTAACAGGCTTCTTCATTCTTATGCTTTTTGACGATAGTGCGTCCCCGAAGACAGCCCATAATACACATTTCCTCAGCACAGCTCTTGCTGGTAATACATATCTGACGTCTTGGCAGTGGGCATAACGTCTTTTGATTCAAATCGCTGATTCAGCGCTAGTATTCAAGGCGTCTTCTATTAGGGGTCTGTGGCAGCTCTTGACGCTTAAAATTTGCAGTGCCTTGTCATGATTTCCGAACACCGTTATAGCCAATTTACCAGCGACAGTGTGAGGCGAAGAAAGGCGTCCGACATGAACAGTTGGTGTAACCCCAACTTTTGGACGACTGTCTACTGATATATATGATTTTAAGTGCCCTTACGCTCGGCCGATGACCCATGTAAGAGCAAACAGTCGTAGCTCTCAGTGAAGGTAACCTTTTAGGTTGTCTTGGTAGAAACCTAGTTGGGGTTTGTGGGACACGATGTGGTCCAAGCAGATACTAGGCGGTAGAACGTATACCAACTGTTATGAGCTAGTTAATAGGATAAGGCGTGAAAGGCCAGAGTGTTACGTATGATTTATTAAGGTTAGAAGGAGTAGAATAGGAGAAATAGGTAAGGGACTCCCAGACAAGTCAGTCCAGCCATGAATGGGCTGGAGTCCAGAGGCGCAGTCCGGCGAGTAGATCACCGGGTCCATTGACTACAACCAAACATTAAGTCATCGGCTCCGGGAGTGATTGAGCGTAAACAACTCCCCCACATTCTGTGCACTGGTCTCGCCTTGAAAAGTGATTGGCCAATGAGGCCAGACAAGTCCCGACCTTGAGTGGAGGCTTTGACTGTCGTGTCTTGCGTCCGCGTGGTGGTCACGCCAGACATGGCTTGTCCCCGTGGCGTCCGAGGAGAGAATGACTAAGAATAAGGGGCCGCTACAAATTCAAGATCAGCACGCAAAATCCCAATCCTTCCGTTATATAGGATGGAGTGTAGTAAAGGTATGCAGTCTGGGCACTACAAAGGAAATATAAATAAAAATGAAGTTTATAAAAGTAGCAAAAGCATTAAATTATTATTTAAATAATCTAATGTTTGTCGAGAAAATGCGTCATAACTACGATGTCCAGTTATGCAAATATTGGGAAATAACCAAGTAGACAACTAACAAACCAAAAATTAAATCTAATGACGAAAAAAGTTAATAAAGGTAAGTTAAACTCACTTAAGTAAAAATAATCTGAAACTTTAAAAATAGTTAACCTAATAATCAACTAAAAATTGAACTTAAATATAATTAAGTTGAATAAACCAAATGAACTTAACTAACGTAAAGTTGTTGTGCATGAAAACTGAAGGTGTGTGGAGGAATTCGTGCTGCAAATTAAACTAACCTTACTCCAGAACGGCAAACTTGACCTCAGATAAGTTAAAGTATATAACCTCCTCAACAGCAATTTTTAATAATATCAAGAAATCCAAATTAATATAAAATATTATAGAGCAAAAAATGTCCAAATTTGTCACACAATAAAATATAAATATGCAAGAAATGAACGGAACTTTCTGTGCCCTTTTATGACGCGCAGCTTTGTTGCAATAACATTGGATCATTTAAAAAAAGTTGTGAGACCTCAACTAGATTTTCACCGTGGCGTTAATGAGGGTCGGATTAGTCCAGCCAACTGGCAGGTATTCGAGGTGGATCCATGTTTGTGGATCGGGACAAGAGTCTGGCAGTCCGCGTTCAGTGCCACTAACGCTGACTCATATTTTATTCACCCGAAAAGGCATGCGCATATCGCAGGGGGTTAGGAAAGTTAAAGCCATAGCAACTGCGATTTTCACGCCATGGTTCTATAGGAAAGAAGAAGTCGGTGGAGGCCAGAATAGTAGGAATATTTTATTCTGTATACAGAGGAACGGAGAATAAGCAGTAAGAAATTTGACTTCAGAGCGCATGACCAGCTGGGAGGCCAGCCGGGTCCTAGGTCCTGGGTTAGCAGCAGAAATGCCAGCGGTCATTGATTGTGTCTACCTACGCGTGCAGGCTATTGATTCGTTGCTGAGCCAGGGGCCAGCTTTGCAGCATCTGTGACTGGCTGTTTCTAGAAATCGAGAACAGACACCGTGAGCTTTGGTAAATTTCGCTTCGACGTGAACTACTCATGACACGCACTCGCGCGTGCCAATCTACCCCGTATGCTCTTGGTGGATCCGCTCTAAAATATACCCATGCTGTCCACGTCACGCCCCTGGTCGGGTTGCTGTCGGACGAGTCTGGGCCCTAGTCTGAGGAGAGGTCGAAGTTAATCAGTGCGCACCATTTTTCTAGTTGGCTGCAGATGACATATAGCCTGCTCCGGCGTTTTCTTATCCCGCGCGCGGACACAACAACAACAACTGACCAGAGGACACTTATACAGTTATTTTTAGACAAGACATTCTAACATAAATGTCATTTTACCTATCTGAATTCAGCTACATAGCTCCTTCAGCTCACGTCCAGTAGGACAGCGAGAGGACAGGCGACCCTTGGTTTTTTAATGGCAGCAAACTACATTCTCTAATTGACAGTACTAGTCTACAAAACGTTGGTTAGCGGCAAGACGAATAACAAACGGAAGCCCAATTGTCTTTGGCCCAGTTAACGCTATCGTGATGTGAACCCTCTTGACGCAGCAGTGGACTCAACAACGATGGTCTCTTTCAATGCCCTCTGATGGGAACCTTACATCCGGATGAAGGGGAATAAATTATATATTTAACTCGAACTGGCATTCATTATCAACATTCGGGTGAATTTTAACCCATTTATCCATGTCTTCGACTACAATCAAGTGCCTTTAAGCTCGGATACGAACCGGTAGGGACGGCAATGAGTTGATAAACGTTGCCAACATTTACAATATGGCAACAGTTAGTACTCACAAACTTCTGCCCATTTCGCGTTTGCGTGGGATTACGTTCATTGATATACCGCTCGGCCACTACAGTTACTTCAACTGTTTTGAGTCTTAATGACAAGGAATGAAAACGAGCGTCTGTGTTTATGACGAGAACAGCCATTTCGCCGACTGTTGATATGCATGACTCAATAGGAAATGCTGACAGAACATTCTGGTGTTATAGTAGTTCATGGTTCGTGCTCACGGTTGTAACTGGACATGCGTTGTGGAAAAAAGGCCCAAAATACGTTTACTCAATCTGTCGATGTGCTGGCTATAATATATTGGCTACTTTCAGCCCCAAAATTGGTTGCTTACGCGTTACCTCGAGCACACAGCCGAACATCGTCCACTTTGCGAAGAAGATAGATCAGTGTGCGCCTAATCTTGTTTGAATAAGCTAACAAGGTCGCGGCTTTTACATGCTTAGTTTTAACACTGATTTGAAGTATGCATATGGGTCAGTTTTTCGTTCCTTATTGAACTGCGTCATCAGAACAAAGTGCAGATGAATAGAGAGTTAGCGTTTCCAACATAATGTATGTTGGGAGATGAAGATGCTTGCTCTATTTTTACGGAAAAGTAAATCTGTTCGGAAATGTCTGTCTGGTCTCGACCAAACATGAAGATTTTGTGTTAGCAAACAACTGCAGGTGCCTCGTGCTGAGCACTTCAAAGCTGGTAAAGCAAAGCTAAAGGCGGTCAACAGAACGATCTAGCGACAATTTTCGAATTCATGGCAGATAGGTTAAAAGACTAATTGGTTCGTGTGCATAAAAATGGCTTCTTTTGGGGATGGGAGACAGTAATGCGATATAAAGATATCAATCACCGAGGGATTGTTTTAGGATAAGTGGACTTTCTTACAGTCCTGCAAACATGTATTTGACCAGATTTCCTACAACACTGATCGTGTAGGCAGCTGTCAGCATGCCCAGATATCCTCGTACCTGATGTTTGGAGATAGTTGTACCATGTGCAGCATCGAGCTGATGGCTAAACACTGCAAGCCGCCAAGCAGCCAGAAGGTGGTCTCGGTTGGCAGTCATACCGGGGCAAAAAACGCACTTGGCCAGTTGGACAGCTGACCTAAAACGCAGGTTTATTCTGTGATCTCTGCGCCACAGGCTTGACATATCACCTCAGCCAAGTAACAGTTAATTGGGTCGTTTTCGGTTCCATAGACCCGTAATATGATGTCAAAGGCATCAATGATTATGGATGCCTTCACGAGCATCGCTTCTTGGCATATCAAGTGCATTGCGATTTCAACACGTAATGTTCGAAAACGCGTTCACTGAAATGGTGGCTAAAATGCCTGTCACAACACGCTCAACCCTTTACAGGTTGACTGACTATGCGGATCCACGCTGGAACCTTGGTGAATACACCCGCACTCCGTAGTGACTACAGACGCCGGGAAAATGGTTAGCTTGTGATTTGACTTGACATGAGCTGGTTGCCAGCAAAGCACAAAGTACTGTCGCCCCAGGGCGTGCCTTCTTTAAGAGTCATCGATATAACACATATGACATATTGATACGCCTTTCGAGTCTTCAAGGAGCAACCTTCATCATCAATCGCAATTTAGAAAATTTGTGCATATCACAGTGGGCTTGAGCTCTAAGGGCAGACCCTAGCAGTCGCCATCGTCAGCTCTGGTACCCGGTGGGAAGAGAAAAAGTGGTACTTCAGGCGGGAGGAATAGTGTACCCTCTGCAGAGGTCATAGACAAATACAGGGTGTCCCAAAAAAATGTATACCCATTTTAATGATTTAAATGATTTGTTTTTATCACAATTCTATCGTTAAATAAATGCAAATATATTTATGAATATCATTTTATTGTTTTTACTACTGATTGTTTCAACAATAACGTTCATTTTGATCATGACAGTGCTGACAGCACGAAGCAATGGAATCACACCCACTATGAACCAATTCCCTTAGTATTCGATAGCATTCAGGTTCAGTGGCTTTTTTCAATTCAGTCACTGTTTCAATAGTCAATGTGCAGTGAACAAAACAATAAAATCATACTTTTCAATATTTTAACGTTTTTAAATGATACAATTATGATAAAAACCAAACCAAACCAAATTTACAATAACTTACTTTTTTGGGATTCCGTGTATTTGGAGAATGCTGGCAGCCGAACAAGTGTTTGACATCGCGGAACTCATTACAACGCCTTCAGCGAAGTCATTCGTAAGTCAGCCTCATGGAGGTAATTGGCCAGACCGGCTTGGAATCGGTAGACATTGGTACACATTTGCTAATGGTCGCCCGCAGAGTTAGGTCACTGATGTCGTAAGAAATGACAGCTTGCTAAACCGAAGTTTGAAACTTTTGGGTCGACACTTTGGGACCTTGATTTCGGACTCAAGGCAGAGGAATGTGGGCAACCGAAAACCAATTAATAGTCCATCCAAACTTTGTTCTGCAGTCTAATGCTGGAGGACCTATGACGTGTGCAAAATACGAGTTTTATAGTACGAAATAAGTTCCGTGGTAGGTCATCCATTAGGCTTCTATGGAACAAGCCTATTATATGAATAAACAGCAACTTTAAAGTAACCAGTATCGCAATATAGGATCGTGTTTCCAATAGAATTGTTTTACTCTGGCACACAATGTTTCCTGAGGATAACAAAATCATAAGGGGGAGGGAAGGGGGGAGGGGTTGGCAGATTTTAATAATCCAGATGACCCAATTGTGTAAAACTCGCGGCCTAGCGACAAGAGAGCCAATCGCGAAATCTGGTAGTAACCTGCGCTAAAGGTTGGCAAGAAACTTCCCGTAATCTTCTTCAGAAATCATAAAAGTTTCCAGAACCGGCTCTCGGGAGTCGTGACATTAATTTAAACGAGCTGCTTTCAAATAAATCGATTCCTCCAAAAGCATGATCCCAGTCCGCATTGAACAGGCATCTTCTAGCGACAATGATGGTGTCTGCCTGCGCTGGCCACTACACTTTTTGTCCGCTTCTTGACAAAAAATGTCCTAATGATCTCACCTGCCCCAGGGGGGGTTCCTATGAGTGGAATTTGGCCGAGTCTCGTGTCGTACCGTACACTACCCGCTTTATCTCCCTTACTCCATATGTCCGTGAAATGACGCACCCACGCAGACAGAGAGACCTTTTCATTAAATCCCAGAAAAAGAACAGGCAAAGTTCAAGGAGTGAAAGGTCAAACAACAGCCAGCGGTCAAATAATGCTGACCGGACAGAGAAAAACTCTAATATGAGCGGGAGCAAATCTCGAGCAGGAACCAGTGAAGCCACTGTTCAGGTGAAAACAGACAATCTTTCCATTTGGGACTCGGAGGATGGGTCGCTGTTGAAGAAGCAACAACCATCCGTTCGATCGCCACGAGAACGTGATCGACCAAGTCGTGGTTTTACACCCAGTAATCAGGGCTCTGGCCTTAAATCCCCCAAAGCTGAAATGTCTTGTTCCGAAGCCAAAGAACACAGAGGTCTGCGGCGGTTTTGGGGTTCAGTGTTGAAGTCCATGAGAAACTATTTTGCGACTTGACCAAAATAACTTGGCGAGACAACAAATTAATGAGGAGCGCCTGTTTGAGATCGGTTAGCAGAAGTCTGTAATTCTGTCCCCTCTTGCTTTTTTGCTGAATTTGTCTCAATTCTTTCCATTTTGACATTGTTCAATGTGGTCCACTGACAATAAATAATTCCTCTCTCGTGTAACATTCGCAAAACAGTAGTTTGTCAAGTTGAAAAAGGGTTTAACTTGAACCTGAACATTCTCCATGAAATTTGTCTCCTTATAATTAACGGTGAAGCAGTGCAATTATGCCTTTGGTGAACTGCGCATTGTTAAGAAGCAAACCGACGGCAGACAGATCTATAAGTTGAAAGAGCCTATGTTACTTGCCACTGCCTCAAAAAAGCTTAAACGGTTTGCATATAAGTGTATAAATCTGATTAACTTCACTCACTTTTGACGCAATCAGCCGAAATTGTGTAGGAATGCTAAGGGTGAGCGCGGCTTGATGCTAAACGGGTTTGATCTTAGAATGTCGAGTATAGGGTCAGTGAGTTGACTATCAATAACTTCTAACAAAGCAAATTAAAATGGTCAATCCAGGATCCCTGTCATTATTGGTAAATGGCTTTAAATCACAGGTTTTTCTCTTCGTTTACTCCAAAAACTGGTCTGCGTTTAATATGTTTTTAGGATAAGTAATTCCCGTTATAGAGGCGCTTTTTTGCTAGATTTTACAAAGGTTGTTTACACCTCTGTCTTACAAATCGTCCTAATCTTACCCCTTATCTCCGTGGAATTTAACGTAGGGCTATTTGTATTTTTAGTCCCTCTTTTTCAATGCTGTAATGCAGTTCTAGTCCTGACGTTAGGTATCCGCTGCATCTAAAAAATCGATCGTCACGAAACATGTATTATGTATTTTTGGGTGACAAGCCGCCGATATCCGACTGGGGGCAAATGTTAAATTTAATTATTTTAAAACTTAAAGGTATTATTGCCTTGACAGACTGCGACTGCTAATTTTTGAATGCGTTTTTTTTCTCCAATATGTAAAACTTAAACAACCCACCTGGCTACAGAAGTATAATTGAATTGTTCCATATTTCGTAGCTGGAGAAGCAATCTGAAATGGAATAATTCTTGTCTAGAAATTGTCTGTAGCATTGGACTCTGTTGGATTTAAGGTTTTTTACTTTACATAAATACTTACAGTTATCCCCCTGCCCGAATGAGAGGTTCAGTTAATCCACGTAAATTACCCTGAAGCAGGCAACAAAGGCACTCGTTTTACGAACAAACGGAGTTGTACCCCTCGTTGGGGTTAAACATATGTGCAATAAAGATGCCACGCTTCTCAAGCCCTCCGAAACCACTCAGTTGTCCCGATCGTAAACCCCATTTAGTAGATTACATGAAATAGCCGCAAATGTGCGGAAACTCAAGTGCTATATTTTAAGCAGAATATTAATCTGCAGTATGCGTCACTTTGAAAGTTAGATTGGCAAAGGTACACGTAGAAATGGATTACATCGAAAGGTAACTATTGCACTGCGTAGTTAGAAAACTGCTTCAAATACGATAAAAACGGATACAAGGTACTTATTTCCTAGTAGGTCCTTATTATTTGCGCTTATCTTTCGAAAAATCAGAAGACTCATGTTCAATGCAAAACATGGAACCACAAATTGTGGCGTGAAATCGGGTGAATGGTATAAAGTATGCAAATTCATTTAACGTTTCTGACTAGCACTTGTTAACAAGCACGAACGTTTAGAGGAAACATATCCCTAACAGCTGCGTCGTTCATTGGTTTAAATATCGGCAAAATGCGTTCCTGCATACACTTCTTTTTCAGAAACACCCAAAACATCACTGGCCCGTTGCTCACTTATAAAGTTATTTATATCTGTGACAGGGGTTTTTCCATGTTCCTGATATGACACTACATACTAGCTTACAGCCAGGATACATGTTTCGTCGATGCTTATTATGTTCTAAACCATTTTGAGCGTACGTTTAGCCATCTGTAATTTTAAATGTCTGCTACCTATCCGTAGGAAAGACATCACGTGGTTACTCCACTGTAGTTAATTAACGTTGGTCTCACATTTTCACTGAAATTTAGGGTCAAGACCTAGCACGTGCTATCTCGGACGCTTATTCTAAGTATTACACCTAGTTCAGTGACTGGACCGTTTGGCATACTAACAAAAAATAAACAGAAACTCACTATCAATCACTGTTGTCCTTAACTTGTGATTAAGTAGGTCTCTTTGCCGATGCCAAATAAGCCAGTAATAGCTATGCCAATCACCTCTGCCTTTAGCGGTAACCTTTTTCAACATATAAGCCATGTCGCTGCGACTTTTGAGCTCTAAGGCGAAACGGAACAAACTACATTACCTGGTTCGCACACCGGAGACTCAGTCAACCTTGGTTAGTATATAGGGTGTCCCAAAAATGTATACACATTTTGAATAACTGTAAACTTTGTTTTTATTTAAGTTCCATTGTTTCAAAAATTTAAAAATATTATCAAGTATCTTTTTAATGTTTTTTAGTGCATATTATCAAACCAACGTCTATTTTGATTCAGAAATTGCTGTAAATACCACTCGCCATACTGTACTTGTCGGTCTAGATCATCGTCATTAAGAACGTGGTCTAATCTTGGGATATAACTTTTCCGATGGCCACGTTGCCTAATGCAAGAACGTGCCGTGAAAAAGCAATAAATATATACTTGTACATATTTTTACCTTTTTGAAATAATACAATTATAAAAGACACCAAGTTTACAATAAATTAAAATGTGTATACATTTTTGGGACACTCTGCATTTAAAACGCCACACAGGGTCAAAAGTATACATGGGCGTGGGTGTTTCTATTTAATGGACACGTAAAATGGCTGACTTATGTTTTGTTTATGGCTCAGTGGTATATGCAAACAACTGAAGTCTAAGATTGTTAGTCATTGCGTGGGCAGCTGTGTGCTTCGCCACCGAACATGCACGGAGGTGCGATTCTCAGCGTTATTCATCATTATTAGGCAAGCCGCGTAACTAAAACCAACCCTGCAATAACTTTTTCTCCGGGCTTAAAACATTAGGCGATAAAGTAACAATCCAGCATGCACTCATTTCAAAGTTCTGGAAAATTAAACGACAGTGTAAGAAAACTTTTTGCCAAGTTCACATCCGCTCCTGACTTCCATACTTACCATGCTAATGGCTGGCAATTTGTACTTTCCAAAGCTCGCCGTCGATCTCTATGTAACTTTTAGTCCGTTTCGAAAAATCTCCCATTAAGGAAGTGAATATGATGGTATTGGTTTGCCTCAACTCGATGGACAACAGTCTCAAACGAATTGCATTGTGGAAAGTAACACACAGAATACGGTCTCTGTATCATCCCAGGTGCGGTTGTACACAGGCACTAGCAGAGTCCGGAGGAGGGACAGGGCAGATATTCGCCTCGGGCATTTGTGGGAATGTATGGCAACGGCAGTTACTCAGGCTGCTGCAGTAAATGTTCAGCTTGACCACCTGAAGACCGTTTATCCTACGGCGCATATGTTTTAAAATTACTCGTGGATAAAGACGGCTATTTTCCAAACTGCGAAATTTTTATAAAAATGACTTTAAAGGCTTGGGATGCGTTTCTTCGGTATTTGTTTCTCTAACGCGCGCTCCACTGCAATACAGGCACTTGGTGTTAGGAGGTAGAATGGGTGGGGAGGGGTGTTCGCTGACCTTGGGCGAGGTCTCTGAGGCACATTTTTAGTAGCATCACTAACCCAAAATGGATTAACGGCAGGGGAGCAAAACATTGGAATTTTTTAAATTCTCCGTACTTAAAATGTGTAAGTAAGCGGTTATTCCCATGGATAATTTGAAAAGTCAGCTTGCCTAATGAGCCAACTTAAGTGTTTACTGTATATTTTGGCCTTCCTAGGACCGCTCAACAGTTCAATACCATCACCAATTCCTACGGGACCAACGGCGGGTGCGCGAAAATTTGGGAGGTTGTAGAAATTCGTCGCTACTTAAAATTCGTAAGTAGGTGGTAACTGTACATCTTGGAATTCCAAGCACCCCTCTACAGTTCCCTGCCGAGACAATTCATAGTGGTCCTAGCCCGACCGCCTGTTGCAACGCTGCGTTTTTCGCTATAACTTGCATTTGCGCACCAGTGACGCTCTGGTTCGCGGCCAATCATGTCTATCCACTCATCTTTAGGGCCGATTCGGTAATGCTCACGCTTAAGGTGTCGTAATGGCTCACACTGGGGACACTGGCTTTTGCGGTGGCAGAATACTACCCTCTTCTTACTGCTAAATGCATCGAAGTTTTCCTTCAATAGTTTTGTACATAGTAGAAACCCTCCCCACTGAGTTTTCACTTCCTCGAATTTAGCAATCATATTTTAGTGCCAGGAAGGCACTGTCTAAACAAATTAGGCATCGGAGTAAAAGTGTGACAATGCATGCAGATAAAATGTGCAAAACTGTAACACTGTTAGCAAAAATTATCATTTTAGGGCAACATATAGCGATGTTCTGGAAGTAATTGTGAACTAGGAAATAGACAGTGAAAATACTCCTAAAAAAGAGGCACAATTAAACGGGCCTCTATTTTAAAAAGGGTGTGGGAGAATAAACTGCTTAGGAAAGTTAGAAGGGTAGGGTAGGCTATTACTATAAAAGCAGTTCAGAATTTTATGATTAAACGTATATATACAGGGTGCCCCAAAAATATATACACATTTTACATAATTAGAAAATTATTTTCTAGCACATATTTATTATTACAAAATATAAAAATATTTGCAAGCATCATTTTATTGTTTTTTTACTTAACGTTGTCAACCTAAAGTTCATTTGGACATTGCTGACAACGCGAAGCAATGAAATCGCACCGCGGAAAAAACCTTTGATATTCAGGTGCATTCGTGTTCAGTCGCTTCTTTCAATTCAGCCACTGTTGCAATAGTCAAAATGTAGTGAGAAAAACAATAAAATGATACTTGTTAATATTTTTTACATTTTTGAAATAATAAAATTATGATAAAGACCAAGTTAACAATTATTTAAAATGTGGACAAGTTTTTTGGGACACCCAGTATATTTCGCTAGTGTGTATGAAAGGAAGTCTCGCGAAGGAGCGTCAGCTGACGTGGTACCTTGACATCTCAGGAGTCAGACTGGAATTCTGGCGATAGTTAGTAGCCAACGAAACGGGAGCAGTTCGGACTGGGTACGTTCGTGTGACTTCCATCGTCTGAACTACCGATTGTCCTACCTCGGAGTCATTAGAAAGCTGCTCGGGAAAGGTGAAGAAAATAAAAGGTTATTAGAACCAGTATTAAGATAAAGGTGAAGTCATCACTTGAATAAAGATGGACTGGTTAACGACCATGTTGCACCTGGCAAGTTATTTCAAACAAAGTTAGATCTGGAAGCAGAGAAGATATATCTTTTAGATGAGGAGGATGCAAGAGGAGGTATAATAAGTGCAGAATTTTTTTTCGGCTGTGAGGACGACTAACGGGGGTAAGGCCAGAAATCTTGGGGAGATTTGAGAAAATTTTGAAGGCCACAAAGGCCTGCCCCCAGTCTCTTACCTAAGTAAATTTTACTTTCGTTTGTTGGCATCTGTTTGCGTAGAAAATATTTGAAAGCGTCGGAAATAAGTTTATTTGTGAAATGATTTTGGACATTTTCAATTTTGAACGGCAATGTTTGTTCAGTAAACTAAATAATGGGCAGCAGTATTTTAGCGTGGGAAGCTTGGACGTACGAACAAGTCTTCATTTAATTTCAGGAAGGTAGAAATTGTAAGTAATAAAGCCGTAAATCTGAGCAGCTTTGGCCGTAATTCTATCTAATTTTTTAGTGCAGTTTAAACCTAAGTGCTTGATGATTGAACATTCAGTCATTGGGAAACCTTTCATAATAACATGTTGCGGCAGCCTTTTAGGCCCAAAATACATATAGCGGCACTTAGACTGTGAGAACTGCATAAGCCACGTAAGGCTCCATGCAGCAGGAGCGTCCAAGTCCGAATGCATTTATTCTAAGCATTGTTTGGCTGTAGAGTTAAAGAAGGAGTTCATACACCTGAGATCATCCGCATACATATAAGATTGACAGTGTTTACTTCTCAATAAAATATCATTGAGGACCTAGCAGGGTACCTTGAAGGACACCGCTTAAAATTGCGGTAGAGGTAGAATATGAAGACCCCACTAAGACCTTTTGTTTTCGATTAGGTAAGTTCGATCTAATAACGTCAGAAAGGGGGCTGATAAATCCTATAGCCTCTTGTTTAGCTAAAAGTCGCCTATGAGGCACTTTATCGAAGGTTTTACTGATCTGAAGATATTGATTGCGCACTGGGTTCGAAGGTCAGAGCGATTAAGAATCCTTTATGGTTTAAGGTTTTGCCACGGCTTCTACATATGCTAAGGAGTAGCTGTACACAGAGACAGCAGTCATTACTTATTTTTGCTCTTTATGACAGCGGCAGTCAACCAGAATACTTCGGTTAATGTTCAAATCCTCTGAAACAGTAAGGATAACTTGTACGACAGCCCTAACGGGGTGTAGGAACAGAAACCACCAACAATACATGGGGCTTTGAGTCAACTTCCAATGAATTTAAATTAAGGATTAAGGTGAAAGTTAGGTTAGGCTTATGGTTAAGATTATTCTAAGGGTTAATGTCTAGGTTCGAGTTAAATGTTGGGTTATGTTGTTGAGTATGGCTGTGGGTAAGATTAAAGTTAAAGTGCAGTTTTAAGTTAGGCTTAAGGTTAAAGTTATAGTTAAGTCTTTTGTTAGGGTAAGTGCTAGGGTTAAGACAGGATAGTATTAAACCTTCCTATAATGCGTCGCAAGACCGCCTATTTAAAGTTAGCGGGTCGTTCTTATTCCCGTGCTCTTTTAAGCGGCCACGCAAGTCACCCGAATCCCGGAAACTTTGCAAAATTATGTTTAAGGACCGAAAATTCACCGTTTTCTGTAGTTACCTGCTTATATCTTTTCCGAATTTGTCATCGTTTCTCACTCAAATAATGCCAGTTATGACTACAAAATAAGCCTCCTAAGACCATTATGTGAAATCCTCTGTGCACGATTGAGAGAATTATACTAGTTGACATACCTTCGAAAAATTCTCGTCCGTATTAAAAGTTTCTCCAACCCCAAAACCAAGGTTATTGTTAGTTTACTATGCACCTCTCCAGTACTGAACTTAGCCAGCAAATATGCAGTAGATCAGAAGCATATATGTTTGTCGAAAGAAGAAGAAGAAGAAGAAGAAGAAGAAGAAGAAGCGTTAAGTGGGCGAGGTTTATTTTGTGGCAGGCCTTTTGAGTAGTGGTTTCGCCTATCCATAGGCTGGAAGAGAAGAATTCTGCGGAACGATCCCGTTAGCTTGTGCTCTGTGCCTGGTGTGTAGCGTGTCAATACCGACTGTTGGGCTGCATCGGACCCGCGTCTCACTATGACTTGTTTTGCCTCCACCCTTGTTGGCCTGGGATAGAATTGGCGACGCCGAATGTTCCATACCCTCCTTGTCTCCCCTCGGGATGATTTGTAGAACGAGATAGGCGTAGGGGGTGGAAAAATATACTGTGGCTGTATTCATCAAGGTTTTTCGATCTTCCTTGACCTATGATACCTACCCCAGCTCTAAACTGCAATGGTGTTGAAGTTGACGAGGTGTTCCATCTGCACGGTATGAGTAGCTATCTCGGACTGTGGGTCCAAACTTCTTACGGCGAACAGATTCTCATTCAGTCACGTGCGTTTTTGTCGGCCTGGTTCTCCTACGCAGCTGCATATCCTCCAGCTACAGTGAAGTTGATAGACAAGGGCCAAATTAAACTGCTTGCTGATACCGACTTTTGGTATCTGAAAGAAGCGAAGATCACGAGATTAGCATAATTTAATGAAGTCATAAAATTTCGTGACCTCCTATTCAGCTGCAGACGGTCGTTGCCTTTTAATACGAGAAGTAACTGTCCAATTAACGTTCTGCCTCGAAGTGTGAAACTTGATACGTAAAGGGAGCAGAAACAATTAGGCATAGATGTGGACTCATGGTGAGGGGTATGAGGAGGGAGGACGTAGTTGTCACAGCATGACAGTTCATGTTAGTGCAGCTGAATAGCAGGTCAACAAATTTTATGACGTCAGTAAATTCTGCTAATCTCGTGATCTTCGCCTTGTTCAAATTTCTTCCGAAAAAACAATGCTTCAATTCACTTTTGTTATAATCACTTGTTGGTGTATTGTTAAATAAGCCTTGTGCGCAACGCCTATTCCAAGGAACGCGAGGGATCTTGCCACAAGTTCGGTGACTCTATCGCATGGGCTTCTGTTAACAAATAAAACCCTGGCCAGTGCGCTCTTCAGGCCCGGTTCCTTGTGGGAAGAGAAGAACTAGGAGGACAGAGTGGAAGGAATGGCTTATACTGTGCATAATGAGTGGAGAATAGGTAGGAGGAGGTTGGCTATCGGAATAGCGCGCAACCGCAGCCCAGAGGGTGGCACTTTCAGTGTTTGAACTCGGCAGCCGTGATATGAGGGCCAATGGGAGTCAGCCGCAGGGAGATGATTGGCCAGGCTGGTGCATGCGCATGCGTTAGCAGCAAAGGACTTAAGTGCAGTTTACAGCGCCTGCGATTGGCTGTCCCACGGGCAACCGCGACTGCCATCTCGTGACCTCATGCGTAGCGTGACGCGGGAGGAGTAAATAGTGCTACATGGCCACTTCAACTCCATTCATATAAGGATTTTCTTGCTCGTGTTTTTTGTTAACAGTGCTGTTCGTTCCATTTTTGTTGCATTCGTGTCCTATCACTGCACACACATGAATAGCTGTTGATTACGAAAAGTTCCCGCATAGCGTTGTTTCATTGCGTTTGGTGGCTGCCATGTTGCAGTGGGTTTCTACCTGTCGGTATAGTGTGTGAACGTAGCTTTTCTTGTGTTGCAGTGGATGATTGCTGTTGTGGCTGAGCACTTGCAAAATGTTCGTCCTTTTAAGGTAGACTGGCTACCTATTCTTTTTTGTGACAAATCACCTGGGGAGCGCATTTTCACAACTATAACTTTAGCTGTATGTGTTCGTCCTAGAATTGTACTTAGCCAAATCACTGAGCTATTCGCTCATAGTTAAGTATTCGGCGTAAATGCTCATTCAGACGGATTGGTCTGCTAATGCATTAAACATAGATGAGGGGAGTCATAAGACTTTGAGCGGCATGATCTTCCACAAACCACAGTTCGTGCAGATGCATCAGTGGGTGGGGCATAGTGGAAAAAGACCCATGTACACTCGTTGACAACTGTCATCGCTCTGTTCAGCGTATTTATTCGTTACTCAGACGTGCCACGTTTATGCACTTTGTCTGCGAGGGCTTCCATTTGCTCTTATCTTACAGCTAGACCAACTGTATCGCACATTCAGGCGACAGACACTTCAGATTACGAGGCAAAACACAACACCATGGTCAGGAATGGGTTCACGCAATTAACGCAAGATCTGGCACCACAATAAGACACAGGCGTCAGGTGTAACAATTTTGGAACATATATAGATTTTACCTCTCATGCATCTGTCCTACCTCTTTTTTTGATCAGCATTATTTCATCTGATGATTTTGATGCATATTGAACACTCATCGCTCGATTCGTTACGTCTGCTTTCTATCTTGAAGCAATGAACACTTTCTTATAAGTTCTCTTAAGAGTATACGAAATAAAAGGTTAACTTATTCGTAAACTAAACAGTTTACCCAAACAATTTTGTTTTGACAGGAGAGTTAGGATTCATATACATAGTTATACTGCACAACTAAATAGGGACACAAATTTCCAGTGCTGGTCACAGGACAATTTTGAGAGCAGATATCTATCTGCGATTAATTCCAATAAGGGTTATTTATTTATTTACACCTGAGAAAGAGAAGAAGAGGACTCGATCACTGAGACAATACGTTTATTCGCCTGCCGTTTTGACATCTGTAGTGGATTCATCATCAGAGAAATGATTAGGAAACAGTCATTACTGCAAACATACAGCGATAATTAACAATAATTGTTGCTGTATTTTGCAGTACTGATTGTATTCTATAAATACTGCGATTTTCTGTGCATGCGTTACCCGTTTCTGCTACTGTTTCCTACTCATGTCTCTGATGCTGAATCCGCGACGGATGTCGAAACGTCAGGCGAATAAACGTATTGTCCCAGTGATCGAGTCTTCTTCTTCTCAAATGCTTCCTGGGACTCGCGTGTTCGCTTGTATTGACACCTGAGAAAGTCAGGTACTGAGGCGGTTATGAACCTTTTTTTCGCTGAGGCAGGGGAATGAACTCCTTCGTAGGCATTCTTCCCGCTGGTATTATTGCATTCCGCTCCTTAATGCTATATGACACCTTGAATAAGGGAAGACACAATATGTTTCAAATAAAATCTTTTGCATTGAAGCCTCGGAATATTTAAAGGAAAACGGTTTGGAGGTTGACGTTAAATGGGCGCAAAAACCAATAAGGTCAATTTAATGTACGAACTGTATGTATATTATTTTGAGCTATCAGCCGATTATCGTTATTATTCTGAAAGTAAATCAGTGGACTTCGTTGTGTAACCTTTTTTTATTTTATCATTGCGGCAGACGAGAAAAAATAAATAAAACAGCTTCTGAATGTTTAAGCACTTCCAATATTAATTTGTAAAGGGAGGTTATGTTAGTTCTTTATTATTTCCAAAAGTATAAACACAAGATTATATTAACTTTTTATTGCATAATATTAGAAAATAGCCAAATTCTGAAACTGATCCTTAAACTTTGCTGCAATAATATTGCGCTCAAAAACTTCCGTGCATCGCACGTTGGCCTTTTTACTGGTGTCACGTGAATGAAATTTGTCCCCTTACAAATTCTCACAGATGTCCAGCACATTTTGCTTTCTTAAAATGCACAAACTCCCAGGATCCATATAAAAGAAGGACTTGCATTGTGAGGAAACTTGCTGAGATTTCCTCTCTCCTGTACAAAAAACATGACTCAAAGACTATTATACTTTTAAAAAGATACTGAGTTATTAATATTATCTGCATGTAGGTCACGTGCATAAAATGTTGACACACAGAAAAGTAACGGCTATATTTAAGCAAAGCGGAGCCTCTAGAAGACGATGACTGCATGATAATCATGACAAGGCTGAAGGCATGTTCACTTCAAATGACACCTTTGGAAAAATTACATGATTTGGATTTGAAATGAACCGATTAAAGCTCAATTAAGATTTTGTTTGCATTTGTGCCATAAGTTTTCAACCAGCAAAACTTATGACACAAATTGCAAAACCTGCTCCACAATGCTCATCTCATTTTTAGCACTGCGCTCATTCCACATCAGGTGAATGATCAGTTAAGCGGTGGCCTGTTTTGGTGGTAGGAGAGAGTAAGGTCGACTTTCAGCACAGTTCTTTTCTCACTAAAAGCCGTGGCTTGGAGGGTCCCCAACCGACGGAATAACTTGGACACCACAGTCGGGCCAATGTGGATCTTCGTGTGTGGAAGGGCTTATTGAGGGCCGACAGTCAAGCCGAATGGCTTCTTCTTCATGTGGCCTTTATGACGCTCCCAGGCAGGAGCCAACCTAGCGAGGTGTCCTTTTGATACGTGTGCTAAATGTTGGTCACGCCAGCCGCCCGCGCCCTCCCCCATCTCCAGTCTTCTTGACATTTTTCTTGGCATCGGGTACGGTGGGGGAGTGGTGAGAGAGAGGGTAAGATTCTCCACGAGTCTACTTTCACTATAATCCAATGGAAGTCCCGCGTTTGCCTTCAACGCGTTGAATATCGTGGTGGACATCGTCGTAATCGACGGCCGAACTGTCATGTGCCCTAAAGGCAAATCCGTGAATCAGCCAGCAAAACTCTGTTTTCACTTTCAGAGTAGGACTAACTAAAATGTGCTGAAATAGTTTCAAGCGCGTTTATTTCTGCATAATCAAGAAGAACCCGCCAGGATCTACTTAAATCCCACTTGCCCTTATCATGCACCGGTAAACTACATTCAATGTTTAATTGACCACTGATAAGATGGCGGCGAGTAGATGGTCTAAGCCTTCATCTGATGCATATGACGCGCAGGCGTGGAAAACGGATATACCAAACAGCTTGAATCTAACTAGTTGGTACGCTTATCTCAAATTTCCCTTATGATTTCTCTGGCCGCAATGAAGCAGGTCATACCGGTTACAAGATTCTGTACCTATTCAAAGGTAATGTGCGTGAAATTAAACGCAAAAACAGCACCGCTACAGGTTTTCGGATTCTCGCTAAAGGCCATTATTAGAGATAGCCGCAGATAAGGGTCTCTTTGGATGAATTTGAATGTGAACTGAAAGCGCAGGACCAATAAATGCTATGTTCCAGCAACCACGTCTTCTTCCTTTGAACTGTTTTCTTGAACTCATCTGTTCGTTTATGCCAGCGTCGTTATCGCAAATTTTGTTGTTTTGGGGGACGCAGTGGATGCCGAAGAAGCTTTCTGTTTCATCTCGATATAATCCAGTGGATCAGCATCTGCTAGCAGAATCAGCTACCATCAGGATACGTAAAACGAGCCTGTGTGTACTGAAGAACCTCGTAAAAGTCCCGCAATTTGCCGTGGTTAGAGATCGATTAACTACATGCGAGTTTCTGCCAATTCCCGCTCTCCCCCCCCACCCACTCACCCATCCTTTTCATCTTAATTCTCAGGACCACTTGTCAACCCTTTCTCCGATTCTCACAACTGCGTGTGCTTTAGGACGGAACTACTCCATTTGTTTCCTACCGGTGACTTGGTTTACTCAATCCCTTCCTATATAGATTTACTGACCTAAGGAGAATTGATCGAAAGAAAATGCGCACCTCACAACTTGTCTTTTGAAAACCGTTTATGATATGAACTGTAATTGATGTTTTGGCTGAGAGGAAATAAGTCTTTTGATCCAATCGTAAAAAATGCGTATCCACGTCCGTAACCACCTGAGCTACGAGGTTCCACCGAGAACCATGAATTTAACTACATCGAGACACGTTTCAGCGTACGGCGCCGTATGAAATCAAACCGTAAGTTGGGTGGGTTACTTGTCTCAAATGTGAGTTAAGGCACGGTTCCCGGTGGGGCTCCGTAGCTCAGGTTGTTAGAACATTGTCTGTACTAAAGCATTACCCTTATTGTCCTGGGTTCGTATTCCACCGAGGACACCGAATGTTTTTCCAATTGGGTCAAAGGTGCATGGAAGTTGCAAACGTGAGCAACATATCAGAGGATTAAATGCTGCAATATATATGAGAATTGTGACCGACTTTCCGTCTTTGCAATAAACAATGAGTTACATGTGATTAAAGCCGAAATTTTAATTCAAAACTGGTACCTGCTCTCTTGCCATTTAAATGTTAGTAGTACAACCGTGGGAATAAACCATATATAAGTAGGTAAATATTGAGCAATTATATTCATTAATTATCAGTAAACGTGAAGAACTCAGAATAACAACGATCATACTTCAGATCGTAATTTCCTCTGAGCCAGGCAGCACCTATGTATGAAGACGATTTCAAAGTTGTCTTCCGAAAAAACTCGAATTCAGGAGAGCCATTCCCTACATTAAAAGGGTCTATAAAGCAGTCTCACGACTTTTGCAACCTGCTGGCGTAGGCATAGCCCATCGACCATAGGCAACAATACGCCGACGAATGATGCAACCTAAAGACAGACTGCCTCCTACAGAAACCTCTGCCGTTGTCTACAAGATACTTTGCAACGAGGCAGACTGCAGTTACGTTGGAGAAACAGGCCGCAAATTGCAGACCCGCCCCTGCGAGCACAAACGGGCAGCCGACAGACTAGACTCAAACTCTCAACTTGCAGCACACGTCGCAGAGACTGGCCATTACATCGATCTTCAAGGAGCAACCACCATAGGCCAAGGAAAATCAAAATTCGAAAGGCTGATGCTTGAGGCATGGTACTCAGATGCCAACTTCGGCCTACAAAGTATTGCACCATTATGAGGGTGAAGGACAAAACAAGACCAAACTGAACGTAAGGATCGCAAACTAAGAAGATCCCACGATAAGCTGTGCAGAAGAGGAGGCAGGGTTATCAAAACCCTCTACCGGGTGACAAGGCACCATACTAATTGCTGTTCATGACCCCCTGCTCCACGGACAGCTAATTAGCGTACACCACTATAATTGCCCCCGACTCCACTGGCAGCTTATTGCCCTTCTCCACCATCCCTTTTGATTGCTGTTTCTAACGCTTCGACAACTTGATTATTTCTGACAGTTGATTGGCCTATGGCCACTATAATAACCCTCGTTTTGTTGTTACTTCTCACCTCTGAAGATGGACTCCTGCAATAGTTCAAAAGCTCAAGACAATAAGTCAATTGATCCGGTGCTCGACATGTCTTCTTCCTTATCCATGAAGTTTTCTTCGCACACAGCGCTCTAAGTCCTTAAATTTTGGTCCAATTAGCCGTTTTCAAAAAGGCGCATTCACAGCATAGCACAATACACGTACTCCACAGTGAGGTGCCTTATATGGACGAAAAGAGTTGCATTCAGAAAAGACATCAGTGATATTTCACTAAATCACCCAGGACACACCAGACCTACCTCTAACGAGTGTATACTCGTACATATCACACAACTTTTAAAAGCCACATGGTCACACTGGATTACTCCATATCCTGCATTTACACAGATCCGTGAGAGCCAACCAATACTCGTGCTCCAACTATCTTCCGTTGTCAACAAGGCATACTTGTAGCTTCCTCGAAGACATCACATTCAGAAAAAGTCAAGAAAAAAACAATGGTTGATGGGTGAGCGCCTACGGCATTGAAAAGCGTGCACCTCTGTGTTGCCAAACCCACACTTTCGGGCTCAATTCGACATAAATTCCGTTATTTTTCTTTCCGTAGGATCCCTTACGACAGCATTTCGTACTCACTTTTGACGAAATTTGATGAGCAATCCAGCGCAATGCCATTTCTGAGAGGCTCACAGTGATACAGGGCACATCACGTCTGCACCACGGTCCTAAATTACAAGTCATTCTTTTCAAAAATTAAAACCAATCGGAAAATCAAAAAGCAAAAGCAGCAAGTAAGTTGACATCACCGCGACGGTTTTGGGCAACCTTCTTATTATCTTCCACGTATTTAGGGGCTGCACAAGGCATGATAAATGCGAAAAGGTATAGCAACTGCCAATAGTTGATAATATTCGAGTCCCAGGAAGCAAGTAAGAGGAGGAAGATGCGATCACTGGAACAACAGTTTTATTTGCCTGACGTTTCGGATTCCCTCGGGAATCCTTAATCATAGGTAATGATACCATAGGCATGGTCATGCGCAGATGAGGTGGATACATGCACAGGCTGCACGGTATTTATAGTTCCTAGTGGTCGTCCGCGTGTGTGTGATAATTGTTCACTTCTGTAGCCACCGCTTGGGTCTTAATTGATGCGGTACTGGCTTGAAACTTCGCGTTCGACTACGCGTTCGCGTAGCGACTGTCTATTAACTATTTGTTTTCAGTAAACAATTTTCGACCGAGCTATTTAGTTCATGCAAACAATGTTGGCCTTGAACTAAGGCAAAGAAAGTACACTGCGGAGGGTTCTGCGAGCTAACAACATGCTCCTGCAGCTCTGAAGCAATAAAAACAGCTGTCAAAACCACCCTGCGCTGGCTTGCAAGGCCAACTCTCGGAGATAGTCATCTTCAATCGTCAATACTTGTTATTTTATCCGCATCCATCGAAGTATGCAAAAAACACTCCTCATGGATTTTTGAACGTATCGCTTCAAAAAGTGTTCAAGTAAATGAACCGTTTCCTTGATTACAATGTGTTGGATTTGTGAAACGTTATCTAGGGCTGGGAGCTTGAGAGACGCTGCATTATCCAGCGTCTTCATTCATCAGAAAGTGTCCTACTGCTTCTAGATCGCCCACCACAAACCTATGGATCTCCCCAGTTAAGAAAATCGTTGCAGTCTGAAGTAGATGATCAGATCCCGGCTATAAAAATCATACGAAGCAGCACAAATAAGCAATTTCTTTAGCATCTTTAACTCTTTTTTTAACGCGGGCTACACCTGCCAAAAATTCTGAATCTAAAAAATATGGGCATCACCGATCTGTTGGCACTGTGAGGAAGCCGCCAGCCCAGCTGTGATGCCATTGAAGTTACCTCTGCAGTTCAGATTTAACACGCAGTGCTAAAAATAATGGATTATCCGCACATCTAGGTGGACAAAAGGAAGCTTTGCTAGTACACTTAGCCTATGATCCCTATTAGGGGCATGTTGCAACTCCAATGCACAAATGTTAACTATCGCGTTTCCTCAGCGAAGTGCTAATGCCACCTGTTGTCTCGTTGAAGAGCGTTTCGGGTCGGCAACATCAAACTCTCGTTATCACAAGGACGACAGAGTCGGTAGGAAAATGGCACGCGCTGAGACTGCGCAACGGTTTTACAGAAGGTTATGACAGCTGCATGTGCAGCTGGCGACTTGTCGTGATCTATAACTGCGATTGGTTTAGTCTTAATCGAAGGCCACCACTTTGGCCAATCGGCACTCGGCGGATGTTTTCTGGTTTTGGACAACGTTAGACACGAGACGCGTGCGTCGGTGGCACAAGTGTGGCCTTCTTACGGGGCAGCAACAGCGCATACGTCGCTGCAGCTATAACACTGATTACTTTATTTTTAGTTTATTCTGTGAAGGCAATAGGCACTATTTTTGCAAACCCAATTATTTACATGCCGATCCGTCATTCGGGCTTTCCACCCGATTTCCAATGAAGTCTTGTAACTGGGTGGTCTTAACAACTTCAAACTTCATAAAATGAACCTATAAGAGTGATTTTTGATTAAGCATCCTCATATCGCGTGGAGTAGTGTAATTTTGATTTGTATTTTTTTCAGTTTGAATTCCTGTTCGATTCAAACCTATACAATATGCATGGAAACTATTGACATACAACAGCAGCATTGGAATTGAAATTCAACGGTAGGATAGACTACAGCCTAATCATATCAAAAATGCCTTCGCTGTGGCACAAAAGGAACCCACAATCCGAATAGGGTGAGGCGGTATAAAATTCCTGTGTAAGTGACTATCTAAGACGGGTTGCAAACCTTCTCGTTTTCGTAAGAGTCGCAAGGCGCCGTTCCCATGGGGTGTCCGCACAGAAAGGAGTAATCCATAACTGATAATTATGGACAGTTCGACCGTCGATTCTGAATTGTTCCACCGTGAGCTTTGTAGCATGGTGGAGCACAGACGATGGCTGGTGTGTGCTCTAATTTATAGTGATATTATACTTGCGCGGCATGCCCTCAGTCTCCCCTCCGCTCCGACCTGGACCTGGTATCATGGCGAGTGGTGGTAGAGGGTGCAGGTATACGACAGCCGGAGCCGCCCCCCCCCCCCCCCCCCCCCCCCCCCCCCCCCCCCGCCTAAGCGTGCCACCACACCTGGCTCGCTCCCAGGAAGTTTGAGTGCCATAGAACAGACATGAAGAAGGAGCCACTGTTGCCTGAGTCTCAATCCACCAGCTGCTCACGCCACACGAACATTCACTGGACTGAGTTACCCCGTCAGTTGGCAACTTTCCCAATCACAGCTTTTAATACGACATGGTAGTCTCAGGCTTGGATCGCAAATGTAGCACAGGAACCACATAGAAAAATGGCCGAAGCAGACAAATACACGAGAGGTGCTGATTTGGTGCCTTCATTATGTGGTGTTGAACGTGAGGTAAAGGTGCTGGTGAGCGGTTGGTTTTTGATATAGCATGCCTGGCAATATCCAACCGCAGTTTTTCATGCATACACATGTGACCGAATAGACCCATGTGGGAAGTGAATGCACATAAAAAGTGCACACAAGTAAAGCCGGTATGGTGGGTGCTTGCGGCGCTGGTTTGCCGGTCTCCGATCGGTGATATCGCAAGTAACTGACCAGGCCGCTGTATAAGTTGGATGTGAGATCGTGATGAAGGCAGATTCGTAGGATGTCCACAGTGCTGATGGTGGAGACGGTCCTAGTTAACAGTGCATCAGGAGTATCCTCATCAGGGGTGCGAGTAGTGGTGGTCATAATCATCGTTGTCGTTATCGTGGAGGCTGTAGTAGGGAAGATGGTGTTATCGGCGATCGACAACGGTCTGGCACTAGAAGTGTGATCACCAGGGGGTGAATTTGGTCACCGTCGTGAATGTCGTGATGATTGGTGCAGGCCGATTCACGTGCGGTATATCTGTTGGCATTGTGTGCATATTGGGAAAGGATAGGTGCTGGCATTGTGGATCAGAGGTGCTTGTGAGTTGCGTGCCGCCCTTGCGACGGTGATCCGGTTTGCTAACTAAAATGCTGCCTCATTATTCACTGCTCCACTCCAGGCCTGACGGTCCTGGGCGAGTTTATTTTGGGGCTCCGTGTTGATTTGTAAACACTTCGATTAATTCCTCAAGATGCCCTTACAGCGTCATGTTTGTCCTCCCGGTCAGTTGCAACCGATCCATACAAACGTAGGCTAGGTAATAGCTCGTGGTCCAACCTTTTGAAGTGTACGTGCCATCGCAGTTACAGTTTACCCAGTATATCTCGGATGCTGAGGATTTTGGTCTCATCTAGGGTTTTCGTGTCTGGAATCCTGTCCAGACATCTCAGTTCCAGTATTCGGCGGAGGCAGATCAGGTTGAAATAAATGCCTTTTCTGGCTTGTTTCTCCTGCACTGTACAGGTCTCGGCTTCCTACAGTACTGTCATAGAGACGACGGCTTTGTACACCTTCGGTTTGGTGTGTACATGAAAGTTACGGTGGCTCCACACAGAGGCCTACAGCTGATCAAATTCCTGGCTGGCTTTGGCAATCCGATGTGCAAATTTTCTTTAAATTTGGTTTTAAAGTGAAAGTATGATGCGCAGAATGTTGTACTAACTGTTTTTTGTTGCTTGTTGCATGACAACCATTGTGTCCATGTCAATAGCTAATCCGAAGTTGGCACAGCTAAGGCCAAAGAGACCCATGTCCCTTTGCAAATTGTGGGTAGACGCGTTGGCCCTGCATGCGCACTCAGTCCTGCATATGATGCGGATTCCATGGCGGTCATCATGGTAGGTATATATCAGCATCAGACAACATGAGACTAAAGAGAGTGGGGGTAGGTGTACAGCGCTGCTTCACTCCGTTGTACACTGCTGATGTTTAGTGACTGTTCCGTTGTCTGTGCCATCGTCTGTTGTGGAGCTAACGAACCATGGGCGTAAATCGCAGAGGACAGTTGAATTTCTGCATGAATTTCCAAAGTCCCTCGCGATTTGTCGTCTAGAGGGCGTTCGTTAGGTCACGGATGTAATACAGCTGGCCGCGCATCAGGGCCTCTGACAAAATTTTATCTTCTAAGCTGAATAAACCACTTCTAGTGGACTTTCCCCTTCACATCGAGGGCAGGACTGGGCCAGACGAGTGAAGAGTTCTGCATAGAAATGCGGCCTAGACGCAGCAGCTTCGCCGGCCGAAATTAAGCAGCAAGGTTCCTCTGGTGTTAACCCAGAAAATAAAATAGGAAGAAAATAATAAACTCAAGGGTCTAGAGTTAAAGGAGGATTGAGGGCTTCCCCTTCTTTTACGGTGCTGATACTGCATTTGAATGTGATTGGACATATCGTGCAAAAAGTTAGACACCTTAAGTGGTTTACCGGTTGCGTTATCAAAAAAGCTCTTGCAAACAGATCATGGAATGAGTAACGATGAAGGCTGATCAAGTATCAGAACAAGTCTTTCTTATTATTCTAGAATTCATTCTCAAGATAGGAAAAGTCTACACTTAAAGGGTTTACAAGCCAATCAATTATGCAAATTTGAAGGTACCTGACAGGGCTTTGTATGCCGAATCCAGATCGATGTCTCGATTGATCCAGTTCCTATCCGAGTACAAGGTTTCAATCAATCCCGGTACCCGATAAGCCTTCTTCTCCTTTATTTATACAAACACCTGGGAGTGGAAACTTTGTACACATTCATAGATTATGGTATTTCTTGAATTGAACGTTATCATTAAGTATTGGACAATGTGGGATGCAGGAGGGACGTTGAGTTGTCCAGGAGGCCTCGAGATAAAAAAAAATCATGTTTTTGAGGTTGTGCTAATCAAGTAAAATCATTCGCTACTTTACTGGTCTAACTCTGGCAAGGTAAAAGCAATTTAGTAGGTCTGCAATGTCTGCATTGATATAGTTATACAGGCACTCAAGAGTGACAGGGTATCTGTGCTCAATTTTAAGTGCAACTTTTCGAAAAGATTCTGGACCAGAACATAGAAAATGCCAAAGTGTGAAAACATCAGCAGTATAATGAAAGCATTGTAGTCCCCACCCACCTTCGCAAATCGGTGGTATAGGTCAATGGAAGGCATTTAAACAAAAAACAGAATGAGATGCAGTATCCTTTCTGGCTAATTTTCATTCATTAATTGAGATACAGGCCCAGACTGAAGGCTCAAGGGCATAATAAAAATGTCCATATGCAACTCGAATAGTAGGTTCGATTATTGCATCTCACTCTAATTTTACTTATACTTACCGAATTTAGGTCCAGACCATTTTTAATACAGCGAACACGTATTACCTCAAGCAAGGGTTAGTCTTCATCCTGTGTCCAAATGTAAGCAGATTAACTTTGTGCCCCATTAATTACTCTGTCTCACTGCCCAGCCCTTCAGAACACCGTCACTTTATATTAGCATAATACACGTTTATGACTTGCGTTTGATGAGCAGTAAACTTAGTGGACCCAGTTTGTTCAGTTACTGCTCAATTCTTAAAAAAACAGTAACACACAAACTGGACTTGTGGCAACCCGCCATTAGTGCCCCCTGCTGTTGACTCATTACCATTTCGCCTGCCAAGCCTCGAGTACATGCACGTGACAATCCACCCCACATGCTGTTATTCGATTAGCTCTGAAAGACACTCACACTG
>JAYGXS010000002.1:38553083-38563889 GCA_036362985.1 Ligula intestinalis | reverse complement strand
AAAAATAAATTTTGTTCCAGTGTTCGACCATATCTCTCCTTTACCAATAGAATGCTGAGATTTTTGCTTCCTGAATTGGGCCCAAAACCAAACTTTTACCCAAGAAGTCATATTTTTGAGAATTTTTGCTGCAGATTTCGTTTAGATTTATAATGATATCTATTATCCATAGAATAAGAAGGCGTTCTATTAAAACCATTGTTATTTGCCAAGTCCGGTTTTCACGCACAACCAAAAAGACTCATTCAAAAACTGCCATTCTGTCCTGCCTTTAGTATTCTGAGATTACGCTGTACGGTCATCGACACTAAAATCCGCTTAAGTGACGATCGCAAACTGGGAATTATATTCGGAAATTTTGTAAACATTTCATGGGGTCTGCTCATGATTGTATGCTTTACCAACTGTTGAAACAGAAGATGATGGGCCCATTGAATTTCTAAATTAGATATGAGCAGAAGCTAGGCAACAAAAATGGTCACTTACCACATGCTCAAACGTGAAATGGGCATCTGATGATCGGCTTTTTCATGATTGCTTAGGCTTTTTTGCGACAATTGCAGGATACGGTTAAACACGACTGACATATAGGGCTTATTACCGCCTATTAGAAAATAATTTTTCTTAGTTAAAAATCCAGCACTTTAAAATAAATAACAGTTTAGTTTTCACAAAATAAACCGTTCCTTCACTCTGCTTTAACTGGTTTAGATGGAATTAAACATCAATTTTCCAATGCGACACGTTTCCTTATCAGTTATCTCCCCTATCATCTTTCGGTCTTCTCGTTGATATCAAGTCCCGTTAACTAGTTGACTTTAAGACATCTTTATACTGTAAATGTTCTAGCCGCACCCCTTCATCCCCTTACCCACGCATTTCAACAATCCCTTCGTGTACTCCCCATCATCTTTTACTTTCGGACTTTTCCTCTATCACACGACCCTCATAATTTAACCAATCTATTACACATTCTGTCGCACATTATATTTCGACTTCCGGAACACCCATTTTTAATCGTCCTTGTCTTTTAGCCACCGACAACTTAGCTATCGCTTAGGCTGAATTCAATCGCCTGATGGAGCTAGGCATAGCTAGGCTTTCCAGTAATCCACGGACTGCACCTTTACATGTGGTGTGTGGAAAGTCTCCCGTTGACTGGCGTTCATGTGGGAATTACCGATGATTGAACACCTGAAATGTGCCGGATAGATATCCACTTCCCCATCTCCACAATATTTCATCCAGCCCAACAGGAGCAACAGTGTTTTCCAGTATTGACTTTACATTCAGAAACCAATGATAACTACGCCATTTGGTCTAATCGAGTTTCTAGGATTCCCTTGGGCCTATGTACCTCAGCTCAAACTTTTTAGCTTTTCATCAATGAAGGCCTCCGTGAATTATTTTTCGTTTTTGTCTATGTCGATAATGTCCTGGTAGCAAGTTCCAATGGAGACAAGCACCTTCAACATCTACGCCTAATTTTTGAACGATTCAGCCTATTCAGTGTTTCCATTTAAACGTCTAAATGCGTTTTCAGTGCATCGTCTCTGTTTTTCCTAGGACATCGCATGGATGCTTTTGGTTGTCATCCCATAGATGCCAAAGTTTCAGCTATTCTTGCTTTCCCTATTCCCACTTCTTTTCAACAACCACGCCTTTTTATAGGCCTTGTCAATTTCGATCAACGTTTTATCCCGCATTGCGCTGAATTGATGTTATCCCTTACTAACCTTTTATGCGGAAGCAACTGTAAGTTTTCTTTCCTGACACAGCAGTGGATGCCTCCAATCGTGTCCGAAAGGCTCTTGCAGATACAACTGCCCTCGTGCACCCTATACCTGAGGCCTCGCTCTCCATTATTGAAGATGCCTCCATTTGCGCCCTAGGTGCCACCCTTTGGCAAAAGACACCCACGGGCATCCAGCCCTTGGTTTCTACTCTGCCAAACTGACACCACCACAAACTCGCTTTAGCGTTTTTGATAGCGAACTTCTTGCCATTTCTTTAGCCATTAAACATTTCCGTAATTTTATTGGGGGGTAGAGATTTTTTATCTTTACTGACCACAAGCCTCTTATTTATGCCTCTTACACTTCCTTTGACAAGTATTCACCCCGTGAGGCCCGCCATCTTGATTTCATTTTTCAGTATACCGCAGATGCTAGGTCCCTTAAGGGCCTTTATAATCAAGTTGCTGATCGTCCAGGCCTGGAATTAATACCATCGCCCGGCCCGGGAGAACTACAAAAACCAGCTGACCTTCATTGAAAGCCTGTAACACACTCGTCTTCAACTCGGAGCCATTCCTTGGTTCACCAACCCCGGTACAATCTTGTGGGACATATTGCGCGGTGCCTTCCGACCTGTAATGCCAAGCGAGATGAGACGAGACGTTTTTGTCGCGTTGCTCAATCTTGTTCATCCTGACCTCCGCCGTTCCCAGCGTCTGGTCAGCGAACGTTTCGTCTAGCCAAACGTGAACACTGATATCCGTTAGCTTGGCCTGTCAGAAGGCCAAGGTCGGACGACAAAACAAAGCCCCAATTGGCACTTTCTTGCCCCCGACGCACGTTTTGTGCGTGTACATAGCTATCTGGTAGGTCATTTGCCAACATCCAGTGGTTGCAACTATTTAATTACTGCGATTGATTGATTTACTCGTTGACCCATTGCAACTTCCGTAACTGATATTACTGCAGTTTCAAATGCTCTCGCCTTTTTGGAACACTAGATCTCCCATTATGGCGTCCTTTCAACTATTACCACTAATCTGTGGCAACAATTTGAGTCTAGACCTTTTAACAACCTTACCTATTTATTCGGATATTCTCGCATACGCACGATAGCACACCACCCCTCATCAAAGGGTTCAGTTGAGTGTTTCCATTGCCAATTCAAAGCCCGGCTCTGAGCTCATGAAAATACATCCCATTTGAGTGAGCACCTGCCTTTGGTCATGCTTGCCATTCGTACTGCTCCCAAGCCCAACTTTGTGTGCCTCTCTGACGAACTTGTTTACGACACTACCCTAAGGATTCCCGGCGATTTTTTCAGGTACTCTCAAAGCTCAGCTGACTTAGATCCCATGGATTATGCTAAAAGGCCAAGCCAAGCCTTTTCTCATCTTCGTGCAATTCCTCCACCTGCTTCAACAAGTAAGTCATACATTGACCCTAACCTACTAACATCTTCCTTTGTATTTATCCGCATAGATATTGTTCGCCGGCCACTACAACAGCCCTATGACGGACTATTCAGAGTACTATCTCGCATGGACAAGCATTTATCGATTACCCGGGGCGGTTGCACCGACGTGGTCTCAGTCAATCGTCTGAATGCAGCTTATACCAAGCCTCTTTCAACCGCTCCAACCGACCAATCTCCACCCGGGAACATTGCCACTTGGTATTTTCACGAATGCACTTACACCTGATACCCCTGCGCCCTCCCCTATCCCACAAAGTCCTCCTATTACGCGCAGCGGTCGTCACATCCGTTTTCCCGAGCGTTAGTAACTTGTATGATATGCCTTATTCTCTCATCGTTCCTTCCTATCTTTCCTTCCTTTTAACATTTTTTCAAACTCCGTTCTCCTAGGACGAGGAGTATTGTAGTGACATTGAACTGCCTCCTCGTTTTACTCGGTTAAATATGCTTTGGATCAACTTTGCAGAACTTGTAAAATAAGACGTTGAATAAGCACGTGCTTTTATTTGCGAACGAAATTGTTCTCATTTACTGGTTCGTAACAGTTGGGATACTCCTATCTCAGGTTCCTGAATAGACTTTTCCGTATCCTACAGAGCCATTGCAACTTGACTCTCACTTCGGAGAGGGCCAAATAATCTCATCAGTTGGCAACTTTCTAAGTGACCCTCTTTAGTGCACCGTGATATTTTCAACGAAGGATGTTGGTTGACTACGGTATAAACGGAGTACCTGCAGTAAAATCCACTTTTCCTCCCGATCTCAGGTACCAGTCCATCGTTTGTAATCATCAGTCAAGGTGTGTGAAGATTGGATGCAGGTGGATAGCGTGGTGTGAGCCTGTGCACATTACCATTACCATTCCCTGTGTGTCATTTTTTAAGTATTTGCAGCTTGACGTATGTGTGCCTTACCCTGCTCTGACCTTCGTTTTGGTCAGATCGAAATCCATTTATTTCATTTAAATAACCACTCAATGCTCGAAATGTGAGTGATATTCACAGGCTCTTTGATTCCCCATATTGACTTGACGAGTTGAAGCTAATAGGGTTAACATGCCTTTTCGCCAATATTCGGCCGCTAGAATTTCAACGCTGGAGGATTTGCTAAAAAGCATCCGCATAAAATCGAACCCGACCTGCGGTTATTCCAGTATTCAGAAATTCCAAAGTGCATGCTCTATACAGAATAGCAGACTGAATAACATTAGCGATAAAAACCAGCGAGATTGGAATGACCATTTATGACTTACTATACTTGGGTTTGGTATCAATAAACGCTTTGCATATTTAAGAACGAAGGGGCCCTTTCATTACAAACTTAATGCTGTGGTAAACTAATTACAGTTCTGTGTGAGCAACTTAATAGAATGGTATGCAGATTATATCAATACGATTCACAACACAGCGTCCGTCAAAATAATAAGCAGCAACATTTGGTTCATATTATGAATTAAGAAAGTAGCAGTGAAAATATTCCTATAGGTAAGATCAGGGGCAGAGGTCAGCAAACTCCTGATTTCAAAAAATGATAGGAGAAAAAAAATGATTCTCTTAAACACTGATTATTAGATTAATAAAATAAAGTGAGATAGGATCGTGGTGTTGATGAGCATGTGTGAGGTTTCGGAAAGCTAATTGCCATGAGAGAAATCAAATACTATCCAAAACTACTGTTTACAACCCTCAGGGAAGTAAGAGAGGAAGAACTCGTGGCAACCTTGTATTCTAAGCCATGCTTTGCTCGCGTGCTTTTGTAGCATGTCTGACATGTCTGTTACTCGTGTTCACTAAGCACGTCTGTACCCAAGCGTGTCAAAGGCAGGTTAAGGTCACGGACATGTCTCTCTGACCTAACTGGCCACCCGCTTTCCAAGGTCAGTCCACAAAGAATCTAAGTCTGGTGACTGCTTACGCTCAGACATTCCCGGAGTCGGCGAGTTTATTGCCAGTTGCAGACACCCAGACTTGATAACAGCACCCACCAAAATGCGCCTATGGATTCCGGCCCGTCCATGGCTGGACTGCACTCGTCTGGGAGTCACTTGCATATTTCTCACATTCTACCCCTTCTCCGCTTAATTAAATTATCCAAAACACTGGCCTTCCAGGCCTTATCTTATTACCTAGCTTATAACCATTGGGATACGTTCACCTTCCATTTTTCGGCTGGACTACTTCTTATCGTATAAGCTCATTGCCAACAACAGGGTCGAAACGAAGAGGGGACAGCAAATGTTACGAGAGCATAACCGAAATTCTGTAGATGTGATTTTGTAGACTGCATATTCCATCGGCAAGGTGGCGAAAACGAAAGAACTCGCTACGATCATTAACAGAGACTGCGAAGCCCATCGTCAGACTTGCAAAACGAAGAAAGGTTGTCAACATTTGGCAGTGAGGGTCGAAAAGAGGAAGGGACTAAAGCGGCTCCGAAGATTGACTCTGAAAAGAAAAATGTGTATATATATTTAGAAACCAATTGAATATCGAGGGAGCGGCCTCAAATACAAGGAAGAAACTTTTCAAATTTCCAAGTTGGCGTGTCTGGGAGGGCAATGGACAATAAGGACTTAATACCTTCCGAGGTTAAAGGTTAAATTAATTTGGCTATGAAAACTGCTGACGATTAGAAGGTCATGAATGGCTGTTTCTGTCTCTCTTGCCTATGTCGGCAATGTCAACTGCCTAGAAACTAATCGCTTTGCGGCTGGTGGTGGGGCCCGAAGATGAGCCTCAATGCAGTGAGTTCTCTTAGCGACCGATGAGCACCCATCATAAATCTCTATGAACTATTATGAAGATTCAGAAGAGTATTTGGTGAGTATATGTAGCTTTCGATAAATTATGTTCAGGCCATTACATTTATATGTGGAGAAGGTAAATCTAACATGCGGGCAATAAGGTTTATCATTAAGGGTAAAGTAGTCATGGGAATAGGGGAGGGGGGTTAGAGACGGGGATGAGGATGCGGTAGATAGTACTCGGTTGGTTTTGGGGCAACGAGGGTTTGTTGGATCCGGACAGGCCGGAGGGTGGGAGGGGGAGAAAGCGTGGAAAGATGCAAGCATTTATGTATCCGTTGGCCATGCCAAGCTCGGGAGTTGCAGGAAGCTCTTTTATGCGCACAAAACCGGCTTTCTCAACCGGGTCGCGGTTGCTTCTGCTGTTGCTAGCAAAAGCTGGCCCGGGAACTTTGGGTAGTTTGGCGGGACCTTAAAAAATACTTCAAAGTCTTCGTCGGGGACTGCACTATGTCCGGAGTCAAACATATAGGCAAGGATTGCGCTGTTGATGCTTTTGATTTCACCTTTTCTCAAACATGCTGGAAGGTGCTCTTGTATTCTCTTGGATAAGCGCCGACTCGTGCGACCGATATACCCTGCTCCACAGGAACAAGTAAATAAGTAGATACACATAGAAGTAGTCTGAGCTGGTATGAACGGCTCATACAGTTGTGCAGTGGACGTTGACAAGATTGTATACTTTACAAGTAGCATTAAAAAAGGACAGATAAGATGTTGTAAGAATAAACATGTAAGGATCTAAAAGTTTCTCATCGTTTATAAAGCTAACATGCCGACATGCTTGCCTGAAAAAAACTGCGACATTTGAGCAAACTCTGTATACTTCTCTTCACCGTTGCAAATCAACGGTCAACTAGACTTGGCCTTATTTTCCGATTTTTACGCATAGTAGGCACATTGTGTTTTCGTCTTTAGTTCGCTGAATTTCTTCAGGATTTCTGGACACTCAAACACAGTCCCGTAAAGAAACGGACACAAAAATTGCTAAGCTTTAATGCTAAATGGTACCTGAATGCGATTTTCAAAATGCTCGCAAAAAATTACTGTTCTTCCACTAAACCGAAAGTTCTGCAACTTAACACTATTTTGCCAACAAAAAACGCTTACAGCCTGCACATTACAGTTGACATTTTGCAAGCCAGAATGAAGGTGCCTAATGATATTCGATAGAAAAATCGGAGAAGAGTTCACTTTATTTAAGGAAGCTAGCTGGGAAATTTTTTCATCCTTCAAATGAACTGGTTTCTTTTTGAGTATCCTAGAGTAAAACAGGCTGAAGGATTAACAGTAACGTGAGGGGTATTGTGCACCTTTCTTCTGAGATAAAAAGCGACTCTGTCAACGTTGAAAGCGATAATTCGGCCATATGAGCCAACTTATCGCGAAAAAGCAAACCGACAGGGAACTAAAAATGAAGACAGAAAAGCAAGTAATAAATCCGTACCTTTTCGTTTCTCAAGGAGAAAGTGCACGCTGATGAATACAGAAAATTTTTATCGAAATAAATTGATGAATAAATTTAAAGAGAGAGGTAGAAGAACAGATGCACCATTAACATCAGAATAATAAGGGTATGGGTTGATATATCATAGGTCTTTCTTCGCATTAAATGTTGCATTCTGAAGAAGCTCGGTCGGGCATATAAAGATTTTGGATTCTGAATCACAACTTGTTATTACAGTAGCCAAAAGTTCTTCCCACCTGGAAGATTTTCTGATGCTCATAGTAGAAATAGCGCTTCGTTTTCTGATTGAACGCAAAACTCGGGGTTTCCTCGACTTGATAGCCCAAGTCAGAAGTGAGGGCTGGAGTCAAATTAAGCTGCTTTATAATATTTAGTGGAGTCTGGTCCACCTGGGGCCGCTGAAAACTGATCAGGCTGCATTAAATTACGTACTTTACCTTCAGACATTAAGTCTTTATGCAGAGCAAATGTGCCGGCTTGCCCTTGCGTCCGTTATATGCCCGTTGGTGCATGAACCGCACCCTCAAATTTATCTTTTTGATACACCCAAGCCACATCATCAGTATGTTTGGCCCATTGCCAAATATTGTTGTTTCAATAGGCAGCTTTTTGATTTCTGACGAAGCACACAAACCCTGCTGTCACTACCCATTGGCAAGCGTCTTAACCCAATCGGAATATACTTCAGTTGATCAGACTCATCAATTTTCCCCTTCTAGTGATATCGTATGCAAACGAGCGTGTAACTCAGGAGTTTTCAACATGCAGTGTTGTTGTGACATATACACCCTCAGAACCACGCCTATTTTTCAACGATGTCTTACCTATGACTCGTGGAAAAGGAGCTACCAACCAGCCGTTATCGCAGTCACCGCAATCTATTTTATATCTTGTCAACATCATCCCAGCTCAAGTTAGCAGACTTTTTGTGTCGAGTTAACCTGATGGGCAAACGATGCCAATGCCCACTTAATATGCACTAGCTGCTTCATATTGACGCTGCTCGTATTTGATGGTTAACCTCGTGTATACCTTTTGATAGGCTGAAGTACTTTGTCCTATCTTGATGATTAAAGTTCCTGAGCCACTGGGTTCAAACCAACGTTTCTCAAATCAACAATTGCGCTTGTTACGAGCAGGTTGTGCGTTCTCACCAATTATTTTCTAGTCCAATTAAATCCCTCTGGCATTGTATTTGAAAAAAAGAAACATTGTTCTTGCTTATCGTACTTAACAGATCCCCAAAGCTGTTCTTTTTTGTGTGAAGTATTTTTGCTCAAGCATTTATTGGATGGGACTGCACTGGTGCCGTTAGTATTTTGTAAGGGTACCTGTCGGCTGGAACCGCTCAATGTATTGTTGTATCGAGGATATTCGGATTGCATTTCCGAGTACACACATAGGCAGAAAAAACACTCGCGTGAACATTTCCTTTGCATAAAACGAAGTAGGAAGTGGTAAGAAGTGGAAAATTATCCAGTCATGCTAGCCTGAATTAGTCTGCGCTTCAGCAGATGAAACTACTCAAATCTGTTATCATAGTTGGGAAGGTTTCTTCAGCGTTACTGAACCGAGCCAATGGGAGAAAGGAGATGCGGTTTCTAAAGAAGATTTTTGGTTGTCTGGAATTTCAGACGTATAGTATTTGTGTGTGTGTGTGTTTGCCAGACGTAGCGTCCCCAACTGTTACCCAGCTATCATTTGTGGCTCCTCTGAGCTAGGTTCTGCCTAGCGGCCACTCTGGTGACCGCCTCGACGTGCGGGTGAAATCTAATGAGGGTCTCTCGTGTGTCCTTCCCCACACACGGTATGCCCACGGTAGCAGTTCTAGTTTAGCAGCAGTAGTATTTAGTTATCGTATTCCCGTAGTCATTGTAGTAATATTAGTAGTAGTAGTAGTAGCAGTGCAAGTACTACAGATAATTCTCTAGTAGAAAGCAAAATTAAGGCGCATACATAAAGTGCGCTCGCGTTAACGGTACTTGGGGAGGAGGTGGCTTCCAGAAAGCCGAACGAGGACGCAGGTCATATATATACGCACAATCCGTACAGTGCGTGTGCGCAGACGGTACTCTTAACGCAGGCTGTTTAGTGAGTCATACCAGCAACTTCGATCTTCAGACCATGGTTACTTAGTGGAGGAGAAGTCAGTAAAGGTCAGGGTAGAGGGAAGAGTATATTGTGTACACAAAGAAAAGGAGAATAGATGGAAGAAGTCTGACTTGGGCTTACACGACCGCCAAGGAGATTAGCAGGGTCCCAAATGCCAGTTTGAGAGCGGTCAGGCCAGTAGACAGAGAGAGAGCGTTCATTGACTAGGTTGGCCTGTAATTGGTTGGACAGCGTGTGGGTGGACATCGAAGTGTGTGGTCCACATCACGCGCGCCAGTAATTCTGGCGGCCGCCACGACTTTGAGGTCTAGACGGATTGAGGTCACGACAGGAAGGACAGGCATCGAACAAGCAACGGCCCACTACACTCTCATCTAACCCGATACTAAGGGGCAAGCAAACGACGACCACGAGAGGCTGGTATAAAGAGAATGTGGTAAATGCCGTCTACTCCACCAAAATCAAACGAAATTTCGGAGGAGGAGGAGTTTAGGGTAGTTGATAGACTGACAACATTAGAAAACCGCAGCTACGTCGTGAAAAGATAGTGTCGGCTGAAGTACCACGGGAAACCAAGTCTGCGGATTAGTTGGAAAGAAAAAGTAGCCCCAGATATATTGGTCAGGCCAGAAACTTGTGAAACATGGCAAGCCACAGCGGCTGTATTGTCTACGCGTGGGTGCGGCTGTGTATGAAAACAAACATTTGCGAACCCCAAGCTGGACAAAGTGTGGTGAACTTCGAAAAGAAATGGTTAATCGGCTGAGTTGCACGGACCGTGGCTATTTTTGTCCGGCGACGACCTAGAGCGACAGTTCGTAGCGTGATGGTTGATGACCGAACGATCCATAACTGGAGCGGTCGTCGAAACGGGCGACTATGTGATGTAAAGAATGCAACATGGGGACAACAATGGCGGTAACGGGGTGGTGGCGAGGATGACCGATGTAGGTATGGTAGACTGCCCAAAAGAAACGCGGGAAAGCCGAGGTTTGCGTGATAGTGAGCCGAGGTACGTAACCTTAACCTGTAGACGACCGTACCCGGAGCCTTCAACAGCCGGTGGACGCTGAATTGGTTGCTGTTGTAGTAAATCAGACTGCAATGAATAGTTTTAAGAAGACGAAGAAGAAAAAGAAGAAGAAGAAGAAGAAGAAGAAGAAGAAGAAGAAGACGAGGAAGAAGAAGAAGAAGAAGACGAGGAAGAAGA
>JAYGXS010000002.1:38527732-38553073 GCA_036362985.1 Ligula intestinalis | reverse complement strand
GAAGAAGAAGAAGAAGAAGAAGAAGAAGAAGAGGAAGAAGAGGAAGACGAAGAAGAAGAAGAAGAAGAAGATGATGATGATGATGATGATGATGATGATGATGATGATGATGATGATGATGATGATGATGATGATGAAGACGAAGAAGCAAAAGAAGAAGAAGAAGAAGAAGAAGAAGAAGAAGAAGTCAAGAGGGCGGCCGATAGCCGGATGTGTATGTTGAGGCTGTAAGTCCTGGGGTTTACCGGTAAGGAAGAGTAGCATGAGCTGGATTTCATAAAGCTGAAACCTGTGGTGCATGTCAAGCCAGAGCGGTTGGGTCACCTTGGTGTCCGAGTCCTTGCATGAGAAGGTAAGCGTTAGAAATTCTGCAACACCGTACAATAAGGGCTTGTAGGAGTCTTGGCCATGAGTGCGCTCAGAGTACTAGAATTATCACGCCCAGTCCCGTAAAGAAAGAGGAGGGTTAAAAGCAGTAGGAGCTGTTTATTGTATACAGAAACCTAGTAGTGGTCTGAAGCCCCGACACGCGGAAGGCCTGGGCCCTGTGTGCGCGTCTGTCTGCTAGCGTACTATGGACTTGAATGCATAAATTTCATGCGAGAGTGAGTTAGTGGCTGCTTGATCAAATGCTTGACCATTAGCAGTTCATGGCACCTGTGATTAGCTCTCCCAGAAGTAGATAGGATTGCAGTTACGTGGCGGTTTGCAGGCTTGGCACCGGCGCTACAGGCCTAGGGCGAAGGTTTGCGGCGTGGTGCATAATGCCTGAAAGACATATAATGGAAATGTTTATGTGAACGGACGACTGCAGGATATAAGCTAGGTAATAGGGCGGCAATAATAGCCGTGGGAGCGGAGAGGGTGACCAATGCAGATTAAATGGACTGCCTGAACCGTACGTGGGGAAGCTGAGATTTGTGCGGCTAGTGAGCTGGAGAAAGTCATCCCGAACGCATTGACGAACGCATGCACAGGCCTCGAAAGTGAACGTACGCTGAGTGGAAACTGTTGCAATGCAGCAGACTGTATATTATAGTCGGAAGACGAGGAAGCCAAGAAGGCGGCCGGCAGTTGGGTTTATATACTAATGTTGTGAGACCTCGGATAAGTAAGGCAAAAAGAGAAGCATGAGCCGAATTGGGTAAAGCTGAGACCCGTGATGCATGTCAAGCCACTGCGGCTGGGTTACCTGGACACTTGAGCTCCCGTATGAGGAAGCGAGCGTTTGCAAACCCCAAGGTGGCGCAGGGCAATGTGTGCTTCCAAAGGACACTATCAGTGGACACGTGGCCAACGCCGACGGTGGAAGGCCTAGTGGGATGGTAAGCAGTATGGTGGACGAAGCCCAGAAGACCCGCATCCGTAACGGATGTGTATACGGGCGACTGGATAGTTAGCAACAAAATATTGAAACAGCAAAAGCAGACGGTGGAGCTGATAGCCGGTGAAGGGATATTAGTCTGCCTAAACCATACTCGAGGAATGGCACCCACGAGTACTGTGTCCGTGTGGTTGAATTTAAGGAACCGAAAAGGTATAGACCACCGCAATGGCATAAAAAGCCCCTAGCCCACCGGCCAGGAAGGAGAATAAGGGAGCAGTAACCAAGGTGATGGAATCCGAAAGGGGGATTTACATCAGGAGCAAAAAGGTTTACTTCAGCCACGGTAGTTGTCTGAGATTTATCATGAAAAACTACTTCCAAATTCCTAGTAACCCGATTTTCCACCAATATTATTTTCACTTTTTCGGGGAAAATTTGGATACTCGAAACGTGGAATCATGTTTTTATTACTAATTGCAGACAAAAACGGCTTCACGAAAAAGATCTACATGACATGAAGTAGACTTGATCATTGGGACAAGAATATTATTCACTTGACGTTGTCAAACCCGAAGTATCTTTTCCATGGTGCAAATGTGAAGATCGCGTGACAATAAAATTTATTGGATCCATTAATTTCGAGAAGGCTCATCAGTTGCTTCCTCCGTTGCATAAAGTGAATAAAGTAAGAGAAATTACAATTGAAATTCCCACATAAACATCGATACAAACAACAAGGTCACAGGAAATGGCCAAGAGGAAATCAATAATGTAAGAAAGTTAAACGCTGTGTGCAGCAAAAAGCAGGTGAAAAACGTCTAAGGCAAAAAGGTTAAGAAAGGGAATGTGTAAACACGCAGCCGCTGTTACCACACAGAGTCAGATTCACCACAACGTTTAATTTTTTGCGTTATTGATTGCCTCTTGGCCATTTCCTGTGAGCTTGCTGTTTGTGTCGATGTTTCTGTAGGAATTCAATTTCTATTTCCTCTTACTTTATTCACTTTATGCAACAGAGGAAGCAACTGATGAGCCCTCTCTAAATTAAGGGATCCAATAAATGTTAGTGTTTACACGATCTTCAGTGTTGTCAAATCCGTTGCGGATCCATCCTCAGGGACCATAACAGAAACGGGTAGTTCGTACAGAGAGAGTTGCAATATTTACAGGATACAGCCGAAGATGTGCTTTACAAATAAACACTATTATTATTACAATGATACTGCATACTTATGACAATTGACGGACGTGATGATTGCTCGTCTCTCTAGTTCCTTGACACTTGCATTAGACGATGCATTGACCCGTGCGTTCCCCGCGTGGTGACTTGCTCTAGCCAAATTGAGCCTCAGCACCGAATATGGATTAGGCAGGTCGTTGTACTTTTTTATCGACCGGAGCCCATAAACTATGACCCAAGTGACTCGTAACTCACACGATTGGCACCTCTCGCGAGAATTCTTCCCTTATTAAATTTTAATGCGCGGCCAATCAACGAGACCCGGCCACGCATTCAAAGTTAAGCAGGACACAGCCCGCACGCTGGCCATCAAACAATTAGCGCACAGACGGGAATTGATCCTCGATATGGAGATCCGTTTATTAGCATAAGTATGCAGTAGCATAGCGACTGCATCCTATAACTATTGCAAATTCCTGTGTATGAATTATCCGTTTCTGCAATTTTCTCGGGTGCTGGATCCGCGACGGAGTTCGATATACGTCCGGCGAATCAAATTCTTGTCCCACCGATCACATCCGTTTCTTTTCAACTACATCCTGTGACCCGCATGTGTGCTCGCAATGGCAAAGACCCACCTTTTTATTTGTTACCGCTACATGCAAAAGAAATATTTGCTGCATCACTATCGTTGGAGTCTTACAGATGGTCGGCGTTATGATCGCGCAAAATGCCAAAGTTTGCGAAAGACTAATAATCACCAGCAAACCGGCATAAATGCATGTACGAAAACTTCATAGAAAACAAGGAGCAGCCTTAGACAAATTTTCACCTTAAAAAACTATAAGAAGTACTAATTATTTGTTGAGAAAAATTGAAATTTTCCGAATAATCCCTATGTTACGGAGATGTAAAATTGTAGATTTTGGCACTGTTTTGAGCAGCACCCTGCTTTGCTTCTGTTCTGCTTTATAAAACAATTTTGCCGCTGCACAACCCTTTCATGATGACTGGCGTGCGCTTCCGAACCTGTTGAAGTTTCGTCACCCGTGTTGGACTTCGACGTGATGATTTTTGGCTGCTTGGCGCCGACATTAGAAGACGCATAGGTCCGAGCGCTCCCCGCTTGGTGAATTGCTTTGCAATCATCACTTCCAAGTTCAGCAGTTCACGAACCGCACGCCGGAAGTCAAGTAATTAGTTCACAATCGGACTGCTCTCCTCGATAAAGGGGAGCCGTTAGTTGTAATAAATATGCAGTAGCATAGCGACTGTATCCTATAAATACTGTGAAACCCCGTGTATGAATTAATCCTTTCTGTTATTACTTCTGATGATGGACCAGTGACGGAATCAGAAAAGTCGGGCAAATACAATGCTTATCCCGGTGATCGCATCTGCTTCTTCCCACTCAAGCACCCTTTACAGTCGACTTCACTTACGTTTATTTTTTTCGCTAACATCAACCAGAACAATCTGCTTGCCCACCCTTGCACAGAAACGATAACCTCATGCAGGCCTTAGCAAAATTTGTTCGTAAGAGCACGCGCGTTTAATAGATGATCTGGCACTGAACGTCGTACCTACTAGACTTCATTCAGTGGGGTACGGTCTGACAGTTCACGTAGATGAGCCTGCCACATAGGCCCCATTAACAGGGCACCGGCACATTCCTATCCACAGTCCCGAGTAAGGCATCGTTCAGATTTATTTTTCTGATGTCTCGAATCCACTCGAGAATCCCTAAGGATAGGTAATGGTAGGATGGTCTGACCCATGCGCAGGTAAGGGCATCGTTATCTCGTGACTTGGCAACCATTCATATCACTAATTACAGCGCATTGTGATTGCGTAAAAGCGCAAAAGAAATATTTGCTGCATCATTATCGTTGGAGTCATACAGATGTTCGGGGTTATGATCGCGCAAAATGCCAAAGTTTGCGAAAGACTAATAATCACCAGCAAACCGGCATTAACGCATGTACGAAAATAATGAGCAATCTTAGGCAAATGTGTTACTTAAAAGAACTATAAGAAGTAATAATTATTTGTTAAGGAATTGAAACTTTCCTAATCATCTCTATGTTCCGGGGATATAAAATCTTAGATTTCAGCACTGTTTTGAGCAGCATCCTGCTCTGCTTTGTAAAACTAGTTTACCACCGCAAAACCCTTCAGGACAATGAAACGAACCGCACAACTAAAACCTCTCTGAGTTCACTGCGTAGACCGGGTACATGCTAGCCCCATCAAGCAGTCCGCAACAGAAACGCGACGTAAACGATACCACTTGCCTGAAACCGACACCGTAAGTACCGAATGCTGTCTAAGCTTACACGAAAATAAAATGCTCCACAACGCTTACTCGCCCAACTCAAATGCATCGAAACTAATCCGTTCAGTTCAGTCTTACGATGAACGCTTTTGAGCTCCTTATTGATAACTAAGTGGCTGGGAGAGGCATCGGTGCAGAAGAAAAGACGGGCATGTACGAACTTGCAAGCGGAAATATATGGCTGTTGGCTAGTCAAAAGAGTAAATATACACGACTACTCACGTATCACGAGTAGTATGATTACCTGCAAATGGTCTGATCCCTTAGGTTCTGATAAGCGCTCTCTAGACGTACAAATGGCAGATCGGGGCCGTTCGCCAATCCTACGGTCTCTCAGTGCCCTTTGCGATATTAAATCCTAGCCCCATCTAATAATAACAACAGTCGGTTAAAACCTCACGCCAAACAAATGACCACTTTACTCGTGGGTGGAAAAGTCCATGTGACATGCCAAAGGCCGCAAGATTGTATTTTCACATGTATAAAAATTAGTGCAAATGGACAAAAACCGGAAAAATGCAGAGACCAAGTATCCTGTCGAGCTATAAGGGAGCAGGACAAATACTCAATAAGCTTAAGGTGCAGAAGTCAGCACAAAGCCCCCAGGGGGATAACTGTACAATAGCTCCTCTGGGAGGACAGAAACGCACAAGCATACAGAAGCTGAGAGTGGATAAGAGCAAGCAGCTAGTCCTCTGAAGACAGCGCCCCTGTCACTGTCCGTGTATCGCCTTGTCTCTTCGGGCTTGCGGAAGAGTCTCCTCCCTCACCCAGATATTGCGATTTTCCATCTTTAATCTTTTCCGAAATAGACACCGTCGGTGATGAGGGGGAATAGGAGTCAGGAACACGACGATCTGAACTCTCATTTTCTAGCTCCATATACTTGTCATGAGTCCAGCGGCTGTCCTCAAAGTCTCCACCGCCTGGCGGAGGGCGTCTGCGATGACGCTGCGGGGAACCGTTCTCCATATCTGGACTATAACGCGAACGATTGCGAGTCCGGTAACTGCCACCTGCATGAAAAAGCAAAAAAAGATACGAATTTAAAACGAGAGGACGAAAACCATTTGAAGATCCAAAAAAATTCCACTTTTTACAGCATCCAACGCACCATAGTACTCCTTGTCAGATGTCTGTCGCCAATCGTTTTTGGGGTAGTTGGAATGGCCTCGAAATCGACCTCTGAAGGACTGAGCACCGTCACGATCGTCATGCTATAAACAAAAGATATAAATCTAACAAACACGCGCGAGAGCGCAAGAATGCATTGAATAGACAGTAAAGGATAGTGAAACCCGCAGCGAAGCCTGAAAGCAATTGATGACCATACAAAAGACAGGAGTTGAAAAAGTTTAGTGAAGGCCTGTGAGGGAGGGCAATAGAGGGATTAAGATAAAGTAAACTTGCCAGAAAGTAGGAGGGACCCTTGGGGACATCAGCTGGGCCAACATACACTACAATAAAGAAAGCATAAAACTTTAGCGGCAGGGGAAAAAGTTTTGAAGTATCGAAAATAAAATTTGATGCTGCTGTTGTAACTTTACCATACTAACAGGCTAGGTACTTGCTAAAAGGCCCAGACACGTGTTTCGCCGGTATTCTGCCGCTGCTTGACACAATTGCGAGGGGTCCGGCTCATCAGTGGGTCCCCAGATTTCCCTGTAGACCTTAAATATATTCATGCATGCTGCGAACATAAATTAATTTCTAAGGAAATTGACAAACTGAACTTTCAAAACCGGTACATCAACCAGAAAGCAAACGGGAAAAAGCTGGGGGACCCATTTATGAGCCGGAGCCCTCACAGTTGTGTCAAGCAGTGGCAGAATACCAGCGAAACACGTGTCTGGACCTTTTACCTAGAACCTGGGCCGCTAATATGGTCAAGTTGCAAGATCAATGTATACTACTACAGTCTGTCCGTTGGCAGCAGTTATATATTACGCAGTGGTTGGCGGGTTTCAGCCCAAATATGCACTTACAATTTCAATCTATGTCTATGGACTTTAAATATACTGACGTATACCGCGATCAGAAATTAATTTCAAAGGAAACTAAAAAGCTGAAATTTAAGTTATGTCGAGATATAATCATTTACGCTCACCGAGTGCACATGGAAACACTGAAATCGAAAACAATGAAGAACGCGTGAATTTCGAAACAGTAAGCTGTACGGCCCCTTTTGAGAAGCACAAAGGCCAGACTGATGTCGCTTTTTTGCAATTTGTAGGTAGAGCAACCTCGAACTTGACATTTCAGAAGGAATACGGACAGAAACAAAGGTGACTGCAATAGTCACTGCTTGTCCAAATATAAGAACTGTCTAGCACAGGACGAGCCGAACAGCCACCTAGCTTGTAGCACTGTTTTTTGTTGGTGTGCGACCACCCAAATGAGCTAAATACTAAAAACCAAGTTTTCCTTGTAACTATGAGGCTGTCCGCTGTGCGGACGCCTTCGTTCCGGTAAATAACGCAGTAAACAGACGATGAGGATGACTGATGGATTACAAGGATTTCAGTGACAACTGTTCACAGACGAGCTCACGAATTATTCTGAGTCTGTTTGAGGGGGTTGAATGGGCTAAACGTATAGAAGCCTGTTTTATCTTTAAAAAAGGCGACGTAACAACCTGGCGTGGTATACACAGCAGGCACGGAACAGATGCGTTGACCAAGCACTGCTCCCGTACAAACCGGGAACCACAGCAGACGCGTCTTCGACCGCGTTCCCACCCGCCCTCAGGGCGGCCAAGGTCTGCTACACCAAACCTCCCTATGGTGGATCCATCTCTTCTCCTCTCCATCGTTTTTTTTATGAAAGAGCAGCCCCTCTTGACAATGCTGCTCCGACTCCTCCTCCTCCTCGCCGCCGGGATTAAGGCCCACCCGGCGGGGTTCCGGATCCAACAGGGGCTACTTGCCTGCCTGCCTGCCCGTACAAACCGAGACTGGGTTTAGCACTCTACAACTCCTCCACTGCCGTAAAATTCGCGAAAGTTACCAACGCCATCAACTCATTCGCTTCCAGCATTACTAGGTCAAGCATCCGAAGTCAAGGCACAATCAGTAGACGAGAAATTGCTGAAAGCCATGCCGCGGATCGAACATAGTCAAACTACGGTGACTTTTCCAGATGAGGACTAGCAATAAAATCGTCGTGTTGGTTGGTCGAGTAAGGAACCATATACAGGTACTCATTACTTACATGCTGACGGACCATGAAGGTAAGACTGTTCCCTTAGATTTTGCTCAGCCTGACCCCCAAACTTAAAAATTTTTGTTGACCAATCTCTCGGACAATACGGCAACAACTTATGTGCATTTTTCTGCCACAATCATTTTCCAAAACAAAGCGAGGAGGAAGCGCCTTATGGTCAGATATGACGAACTGGACGTACTCTAGAGACAATAGAAGTATTTAAGATCACTGGAGTGAATTGTGCAACGAGACCTACACAACCATGGAAACCTTGGATCGAAACTGTTTCGAAGATAGCACCCTTTTGAAAACACCGGTGACGTGTGCGTTTTCCAAGAGCCATTTTATCGAACATATAAACGAGACCGTATCCAAATATCGAAATGGAAGCATAGAAAGAAGGAAATCCGCGACTGTTTTGATGCTAAACGAATGATTACCGATACAGTCCTAGGTACAAAACTAATTCAAACTTCGAGAATACTGGGCTCGGAAATGCTACGGGTGGCCGGGAACTGGACCCACTATCTGCTGGCAACAAATTAACGTTAAGATGAGTTGACAAATCAATATAGCCCTGGCCACAAAAAACTGCGGCGTCTGTGGTGCCTATGTCCACGCAACAGCTCAGAACTCAAGCAGCGGCTGGAACGTACTAGCTAGTCAACGCGAGTAATCACGATTCTGATGATCGAAAACTAACGTTTATAGTGATTTCGCATTAGAGGGACGTTCCCTCTACCACTCCGCTTTTTGTTGCCCTTGTATAAGCACTGGTGGCACGCAACTAGGTTATGTAGTGAAAAGGTCGAATTTGCTTTCAAGAAACGCACAGATCCACTAATACTCGGATTAACACTTCCACGGTCCTCGTAAGTCTATATATCCAGGCTGCATAAGTCATCAATCAGTGGGTCTTCAGGGGCTCTTATCAAACATGACCTTGGTCTGGCGTCATGTTACAAAAAATTCAGCATTCAAGCTCGGAAGATGGTTGTCGCCGAAACCTACGAATAAATGTGTTCCCGTTACCGATAAAACGGAACTACCGGGCTGAGCAAAGATGCATATATGAGAAACAATCCGCAGGGTTTTCTTCTACACGCAAAGGAAATTTTCAGGCGTTTCGACAACATGCACAAGACGGTATTTTTATTCGAAACAGAGCGAGGAAATGAGATGAATTTCGTCACCCGAGGTCAACAGGTACCTGTCAATCTTTGCATTGCTTGCCACATATCTGACCAAGACAGCCCACACAATGTGAACGAACGTGGACTCGGTACCGCTGGTTTATCCCGCTCCATATCATTAGCATACAGTAGGGACCGGGACTATGCGGTTTGGCATGCCCGCATTTAGCACAGACTCAAGAAACACCACCTAAACCTCCAGCAGTGAGCTGAAGAGAAACTAACTGTCAAGTGCGTAGGTAGGGATACATTCGTAGTACGTCTTTCAAGTGGAAGGAAACAGGGCCAGTATTTTTTCAATTCATCCATTTTATGAACACTGTCACTTGCAGGGAGTAAAGGAAATACAATACACAATAGGTTATAAACAAAATCTGGCAACTCGGAAGAACTTCAGGGTTACTAAAATAGTCTTTAAAACAAAAGCACTTTATAAAACCGAAATAATCTCGCAAACTACAAAAAAGCCCAAGCTACCTGGCCTTGAATATGCAGAACCTCGTGGTTTATGTTCAAAATTCCCAGCGTTGCGATTGTTGTAAGGTTTTGTGAATGTTGTCCTGAAATACAAAAAAGATTGAGTAACTAAGTTAAGTGAACGAATTGACAGCAGTTGCAAATGTCACGTTAGGGGTGCCATCGATATTAAAACATTAAAGCTACTCATACACCAAAAAGTACGCAAAGTAACAGTAAAATAGCAGATGATTCTAGACCTGTTACGAGAAACACCAAAATAGCCTCACTGGCAAATACAAGCTTCACTAGCCGTCATCAGCTAACCATATCCGACTCCAGGTCATGCAACACCTGAGCCACCTTCTTGGTCGTTTTGGGCTTGGCTCTCAAACGGACAATGGTGAGAGGATGCTGCAGTTTGCCGAACAGAACAGACTGGTTGCTACCAACACATGCTTTCAGCATCGTCACAAACATCAAGTCCCGTCTTATGACCCAGGCTGACAACGAGGGCAGTAGCAAGTGGCCATCACTGAAGACATCCATCTATGGGGCAGCTGAGAAGACTCTCGGATTCACTCAGCGGCGCCGCAGTGACTGGATCAGCGGAAGAACCCTGCAGCTGTCGGCCGAGACGACTCGAGCCAGGTCCCGGAACGATGCCTCCTTCCGCCAACTTCGAAAGCTGACAGCAAAGTCGGCTAGAGATGACCGGCAGAAGTATTTGTCCGAAACGGCGACTTCTATGGAGCTGGCTTCTAATGTTGGTGGCATCCGAAAATTGTACCAAATCATACGTCAGGTTAGTGGTAAGCCCCCGACACTGTGATTCTGTTCGCGATGTGAATGGAGGATTTATTGCCGACAACTCGGCCAAGGTCGATCGCTGGCGTGAACACTTCGAGCACCTACTCAACTTTGACGAACAACCCATCAGACCCTCCCTCTCCTCCACAGCGGATTTTCAATCCTCTCCTGCCTACGCAGTGTCGCGTGACATCCCTTCCGAAAACGAAGCAGCCGATGCAATGCAGAGGCTACGCAACAACAAGGCGTGCGGAGAGGACGGTATTCCTGCAGAAATCTACAAGTCCTGTGTCGACACCCTGGCTCCTCGGCTCCATGAGGGGATTGTACAGGCGTGGCGAGAAGAGACCGTTCCCGATGACTGGAGCTCAGGTATCCTTGTACCTGTCCACAAGAAGGGAGATAAGACAAGATGCGAGAACTACCATGGCATAAGTCTTATCGATGTTGCAGCAAAGATCTTCGCTGTTGTTCTTCTCAGGTGCTTACAGTCTGTACTTGACTCCAGGACACGACCCAACCAAGCCGGATTCCGAGCTGGGCGTGGATCAAATATTCACACTGAGCCGCACTCTAGAATTTCGCCATAGCTACCAGCAGCCGACGGCCGTTTGCTTCGTCGACTTCGCCGCCGCATTCGATTCCATCCATCGTGAGTTCCTGTGGCGAATGATGGAACTGGATGGAGTGCCGACTAAACTCATGTCACGAGTCCTGGTCCACAACAATCTCTCTCAGTCGTTCGATATCCGGTCTGGTGTCCGACGGGGCTGCGTCCTTTAACCCATTCTGTTTAACTACGTCATTGACTGGATTCTCGGCAAGGCCCTACATGAAGAGGACGGTGTTGAACTTGCACCCGGACGCCGACTAACTGATCGTGACTACGCCGATGATATTCCGCTGTTAGCCTCAAGTTTTGATGGTCTACAGTCAGCAGTGTCGCGGTTAAATGAGATCGCTATGTCGGTAGGCGTGTCCATAAATTCCGGAAAGACGAAGTTGTTCTCGAGCTGCATCCCTGACCAGGAAAAGACACCCCTGGGGATTAACGGCCATCAACTTGAAGAAGTAGACAGCTTCAAATACCTCGGGGCGAGGCTGCTACCGAGTGGGCAGAGCAAGGACGACATTGTCTCCCGTATCGATTCTGCTCGCTGGGTTTTCTCAATCCTTCGAAAGCGCCTATGGATCCGACGTGACATCTCCATCGCCACGAAGATTCGTGTATACCGTGCATCCATCCGGTCGGTCCTCCTCTATGGATGTGAATGCTGGGCTGTGCGCGCTGAAGATGAGCTAAGACTGGAGGTCTTTGACCACCAGTGCCTGAGGACGATCCTGCGAGTTAAGTATAGCGACTTCATCTCAAATAAGACAGTCAGCATCCGCTGCGATCGTATCACGAGGATATCTCAAGCCATTCAAGAAAGACGACTGAGGTGGTTTGGACACGTTCTCCGTCGTCCACCCCACGAGCTTATCTATGCGGCCCTCGACCCGGCACCGCAGCCCACCTGGAAACGTCGAAGAGGAGGGCAACTGAAGACTTGGCTAGACACCGTCCGTCAAGACATGAAAGCAGTTCTTGGACCTTTTATCTTCGGCATCCGTCGCTAGAGAAGGGACTGGGTGGAGCTTTCGAGATCCGCTGCCGCCAATCGCCACGCATGGAGAGGTACCGTTCGTGACATTATTGAGGCCGGCTAGATCAGGCATGATCACAGCCATAACAAGTACAGTGTACTTGTCCACGCGGGAAGGACGCGGTTAGGCAATGGTTCCAGTAACAGCGAGGCACATTGCCGACTCAGCATCATGCCAAGAAGCGCCAGTGGAATTTCGACATAAACGACTCGGACGCGGACGCAAACTAACGAGCAATCATCGCGTCATGTACCAGGGATGAATGCGGCATCCGCCAACTGAATGAGGTACGTGGCAGCATGGCAAATACATCCTATAAGTACTAAACCCCTGACTGCAACTGCCTCTGAGGGTGACGATTCGATCGAGAATCCGAGACTGTAGGCCAATAGACGTCATGTTCCAGCGACCGCATCTTTTTCTTCTTGTAAAGTACATGAAGTGTCACTTTAGTGACGTGGAAAACACCACCGTAAACGTTATGTCTAGGAGCAAAAAATCAGATGACTGCCAGTGAGCTCGCAGCGTTGGTAAGCTTATTCATAAATCATTATGCCCAACTTGACAGCCGGCAAAAAAGCATGTCCAACTTACCTTCTTGGAGCCTTTGCTGACATGACTGCAGACAGACGACGCATTATTTCATCCACATATTCTGGTTTATCGTAATTTGGTATCTGCATGGGAAAAATGCGAATTTGAAGATAAGTATGCATTAAATAGAGTTCATTTAGGTGCCGGTCTATTAAGAGCCAACTAGCAAAATCCATAGAAAGGTTTGGTAGTTAGAACATTCAACGGACAGTCAAAGGAAAAACAGTTCAGATTTAGCCCTTTAAACACAAAGTTCACATCGAAATACTAGCGTATAGCAGGCCTCCCATTGACTGGAGTCAGCCAAATGCTCGAAGAGTGCCCTAAAATTTTTATTAAATGGCCACGTGAAAACCGTATTCTTCGAGTGCCAGGGTGGGGTGTGGCAGAGGCCCGGATAAGTATAAATAGCTAGTCTACTCGAACGGCGGATACGCAACTAACAGTGGGGCATCAAGGCAGTCTCCGGTCCTAAACGTAAGGTGTTTTCCAACCTAGACGGTAAAACCCTACCGTCAGAGAAACTTATTATCTGGAAGCGCTGAATAGAACGCTCCAGAGACGTCGCCAACCGCCCACCTACAATCTCCCAGGTTACCCAACAGTTCCACCGCCAAGTTCGACTAGGTTTATCGCGTGCTCCACAGCAGAGTGGCGCAGAGGAGGTGACTTGCACCTGAATTAGTTTCAAGAGATAGAAGGATCATGCTGAATCTCTCTCTCTCTATTTCCTTGTCCACTTAGGCTCGGTGTGAAGAAGACCGGAGGCAGGATCGGGCGCGGATGGCTGATACGGCGTGAACCTGCACCTACGCCTGCCACCACGTCCCCCTCTCCCCAGGTTCGGCATTTTTTATGAGAACGCAATCTGAATTACGCTTGCCATGCCCCCATCTCGCCACTGTGTTGATCCAACGCATCTTTTTTACGCGGTCCGTTTAGGAGGCACAAGAGAGGCTACCCAAACGCGGTACAAAATGTTGATCTTGGTTACCTGCCTTTTCTGTGGAGGGCGATCAGGGCAGTTCGGTTGGTGTCCACTGAATTCGGAGACCAGATACTAACAGAAGAATACGAAAACAGTCGGTCCTCAACATCTGCACCTACTAAATCTGAGAGACATTTATATATACTACAAGATTTAAAATACGACGCCCAATGTGTGCAATCACCTTTCTCAACAACTTTACGAGGAAAAGCTTCCCAATACGCACCTCTGGTAGGAAATCCATTTTGAGAGACGATGTGGATTCCGGAAACATCCTGGAAAGCCAGACCTGGTCTTTTTGCAGCCCGCAAATCGCCAGAAAAATATGAAGAATGAGGGCCGGCCTCTGCACTAGCTTTCTTATGTAAAAGTCCCTTCGAACAAGTGAACTGTGATGGGCACTGGAGAGGCAAGTGTCAATGCAGATATCCAGAGCCATCCATACAAACAGTACAACGACTAAATGATGGCAGGGTGGAGTGTGTCACCGATGCATTTTCAGTGACAAGTTAGATGAAGCATAGTTATGTGCTCGCTTCCACCCTCTACAGTCCCCAGTACTTCACTGTGTTGGAAAAGGCCTTCTATGAAGAGCAAACTAAAATCAACTATCGAATGATTATACATTAAAGAAAGCCAAGTTTCGGATGATTATAATAATTGCGAAAACGCCCACATACTGTCTAGTAAGGTCATTCGCCTCCAGACACTCGTGGCCCCTCGTTTGGGACTGTCGGGAACATTTTCGTTTACGTGGAGATACGTTTAACAAGAATATATACACATGATCAGATGTTAAGGCAGTTGTCATCTTAAATAGTACGAACGTAACAAGGAGGATTGAATGCCCACCCTGGTTGTAAGAAATTAAATATGGACAGGAGTATTTAAGGAAATATCAGGCGCAATAATAAATAATAAGCATAAGGGTGTACAACGGAGGAAGCAGCAGGCAAAATAGCAGAATATAAATTTGCGACTGTTCCGAGAAAAAAAAGAAGTGAGAGCAGGAGAACGCACGACAGGGGAAACAACAATGAACAAACCTCTGGACGGTCGAAAACAGGCCTTAAGCCTTCATTGGGACTGCGAGGTATAACAAGTGGGGTGCGTCGAACGTCCAAGTCAAAAACTATGGTCGCTCTTGGATTCGCGATTTCTTTCCAGTGAAAAAAAAAACAGGAAAAGTCAGTTAAAATAAAGTCCCGAGAAGGAAGTTTTAACAGTAACTGCAAAATGTCTAGATAATTCAACGGTTTAATTCTAATACGCGAATTCCAACATTATAGGGGCATGAAAATAAATATTTGATTCCTTAATGCGCAGCGAACCCTAATGGTTAAATCCAAAAAGAATATTGTGCCGATAAGTCGATCAGATCCGCCAGGTGCCCAGGCTTTTAGTATTTTAAGTCAGGCAACGCTGTTCAGGCCGACCAATTGTCATGTTCTTCAGATTTTAATTCAATAACGACAAGCGGGACTTCTTCATTTGACTACGTAGGAGGGCGAACAGTCTGTAAGAGGTACTACGAACAAGGGAACATTTTTAATGAACGAAGGAAGTTAAGTTGAATTTGGCAAAAGGACTAGTTAGCCCAACACTGCAATCAAAAGCCAGTCTATAACGTTAATAATCGTTGTTTGGGTACCCCTCGTATGACATCTCCATATGTTGTGATACCTAGTCCGTTTTCTTACTTTTCGGCAATAACGCAAAGTAAGAAAACGGACTAGGTATCACAACATATGCAGGTGTCATACGAGGGGTACCCAAACAACGATTATTATTTGACTGCTTAATTTAAGACGGCAGCTCAAAGACATAAATTGTCTTCAAAATACTGCCCACTAGATTAGATACACTTGCCCTAACAGGTTTGCTACTGTTTAAACGTTTCTTTATATCCCTCTGAACTAATGCTATTAAGATGCCTCTAGCGATTTTTCTTTAGCTTCTACAATCTGAACACGCTTTCTATTTAAGTTTTTCTTCATTCATGGGAATAAGAAGCCGCAAGGAGCTAGGCCGGACGAGTAATGAGAGTGACCAGTCGTGGCCACACCGTTTTCGCTAAATAGAAAACTGAGTGACTTTGAAAGCTGTGTCGGCATGCGCGATAGAGCAGCCGGTACCTCAATCGCCATAATTCAGGTCGTTTTACAGTTTTTCGATGAACGTACTAGGCAGTGATGTCGGTTCACCGTGGCGCCATGATGAACAAATGTAACGTGGACGACTCCTTTGACAGCGAAAAAACAATCAACCATAGAATTCGCATTTTGTTTTACTTGCCGTGGTTTTAGGGGTCTGGGCGATGAAGCTGTCGCTCACTAGCTGAATGGCTGTTTTGCTTTAGGATCACACCCGTAACGCCAAGGTTCATCCCTTTGATGATTTCGGCAAAAAAATCAGGGTGAACTTTTGTCTCTTTTGAGCCCTGGCACGCAGCTGCCCGATTCTTCCTCTGGTCATGGGAAAGCAGTCGTGAAACAACCCTTGCCGCGACGCGTCGCATATTCAAATTTTCAGGAAAGATTCTTGGACATGCACTTCTGGAAATTTATTATTTCCAATTCCTCGATTGTTCCGCGACTACTAAGCATGATGGCATTACACACTTTTTGGACGTATTCGTGTGTTCTGGACGTCAAAAGGTGATCTTAAGTGGTTCATCTTCAAGTGCAATTGGGCCATTGCTGAACCGCGAAAACCACTCGTTAGTGCTTGCCTGGCTTAGAGCTTCTTGCCCATAACCTCTGTAATGTTTAGAATCACAAGGGGTTTAACGACACAATCGTTCCGTCCACCATGATCGTTTCTAATGAACACTACTTGGCCAAGTGAACAGAATGTGCCCGGTAAATATACCTAGCGGACGAGGGCAGTATTGCGAACCCATTTGCCTACAGAACATAATTCTCGTGTTTTGGTTATCCCGTTGTATGTCAAGAAAAAATGACAGGGAGCTCTGATACAGCAGATGTTTTGGACCAGTTCGAGGTTTTCTAATCATTTATACAGCCGAAGAACGGAACTGTCACGCGGCGCCAATCAGATCGATGGGCGCTCACTTACAAACTAACAGGACTGCGTTACAGCGTAAGAGTTGATCAAGGAACTGTGACAGAAACGGTTTAGCTACTTCGAGAAGCTAGTTCAAGCAGAGGGATGAATGGCATCAAAGGGGGGTTTTCAATGGTACGTAGGGTCGCAAACAAAGTAAGGAAGAACGCTCACACACCTGGAGGCAGTTGTCGCTCAATGACGACGGAGAGTTCCTTGGCCTCTCGCACCAGTGTCGGCAGAGGCATTCGCGGTCTGTTCGAGAGGATGAGATGAGCAAATCCACCGGGCACCCCATACTCCGGTCTCCGCCTGCTGACAGTCTCAACCACTTGGCGAAACCGTTCGTCTAGAGTGGGCAGTGTGGGGCTGGAAGATTTTTCGCCAACAACGGAGTGGTAGGAAGGGGTGCGGTTGCGATGCGGCGGTGTTCTATTACCGAAGTGAAGGCTAGAGCGGTCACGATTAGGCATACCTGGATAGTCTAAGGTTCTGCCGCCACCACCACCACCACCACGGCCACCATCAGGCCAGCGATCGCTAGCGCTCGACGGCCCAGCAGCAGGGCGATTTCCAGATCGTGGTCTCGACCGGTAGCGGTGGTAGGACGGCGAACGCGAAGAGTGCCGGCGTGGTGACCGTCCCCGTAGACGGCCAGGCTGCCGTGATCTGGGCGGCGAACTTCGGCTGTGGGGGGAAGACAGTGAATTATTTTAGTTGACTGGCTGAACAAAAAAGTAACTGCTAACAGGAGCCCTGTAAAAAAAGAAGACTCCGCACATTAATGGCTGCCGCCAAAAGAGGCAGAGGGTCTCAAAATAGAGTTGACCTTCCCAAGTCTTGCAATAAAACTAGATATTCAACAGATTTAGGGAGAAATACCGAAACTTTGCTATGCTTAGCTGCTAACGATTGGATAAATCTAGCCATCGACTTCGAAGCGGCAGCAGAGTTAATGGCATGATTTTAGCAGTTCCTGCAGACAGGGCTGCTACGAGTTGGAGTACAACCAGGTGAGGCCGACCGATTAACTAGGAGCAATTTTCTAGTCAATTGAAAGTCCTTTAAGACTGAGAGGATGAGACGAGGGGGAGGGGTCGTGGTGAATTGAGAAAATAGTTGGAAGGAAACAATTCCAAAACAAAAATTACATGGTAGTATACTTGTTTTGGATCAGCATTAGTTCAGTTAGTGGTGTAAAGAAAACTTCAAAAAATATAAGTTAAACGTGGAATTTGTTGCCTTCGATGCCTGTATAAATTGAATTACATTTTATACGAAGGATAATGAAAAAGTAATCATGTTATTACGATATTTACACTCTTCGATGAACGTTCACCAATCGCTAACGGAATTCACTCATACCGCTCTACCTTGGGGCTCCTTCTAGAGCTTCGCCAACAGCAAAACAGCGTGGCTAGTAGTCTAGGCATACAGCGTTGCCGGCAAGGCAAGGGAGACTGGAATGACCATTTCTGGCTTATTAACCGTCGTTAGCGAGTCATACGAAACCGCAAGTAGTGCCGCATCAGAAGTTCTTTGACCAGAAGTCTAACGCTTCACGAAGTTTAGGAAGAAGTTTTATCGAACACCGGAATCAGGATTTTATTGGTCTGAACTTTCGGGCTCCTGCAGGAGTCCATCGTTAGAGATGGAAAAACAGCAACACATTCCTGGAATGCGAACATTTTCCTCAATTCACGAATTTTAGCTTTAATTCCTAACATAAGAAAGGGAATATTTCGAATTTGCGAGCATGATCTCTTTTAAGATATTCTCACAATCACTCATACAAAACAGAAATGGCGTCCTTTGTTAGATAGTTCATTTGAAGAAAACATAAAATCGGTCATAAAAAATGAGTGAGCTTAATGAAACATTTCCGCATGTGTTTCTTGAATATTGGTAAATGCTTTAGACAGAGGCCTTTGGCCTCGTTTTAAATCTTAGAGAAAGCTTAAATGAAAATATAACAGTCAACCTGTTGTTTGGTAAATTGCATGCATAAAAGTTGCTCGGGACACGTCCCAAAAGGGGAACTCGACACAGAAAAAGGCAAGGTGTAGGATCTTACCCGTAAGGTCTTCTTCCGTTTCGTGAAAAGTTGAAGTTTCGTGCAGAGCGATCGTAATCACGGGAACTACAAGCGAGCAGAAACGTACATGTCTTTATTCTTGTCAGACAAGCAGAAAAGCGTCGCATCTACTAGTAATACCTAGGAGAACCTACCGTGAATGTCTATACCTTCTGCGATCGTCAGAACGACTTCTCGAACGTGAGGATGAGCTCGAACGAGTCCAAGAACGTCGTCGCTTCTGCAACGGAGAATTTGGTGGAGATGACTTCGAGGCGTCGGGTGCGGAATCAGTAGGTTTTGGTGGTAGCGTCGGATCCGACACAGGATTCGTTGACATAACCTCAGTCATTGAACTGCAAACACTACAAAATAGAATAAGTCCAAAACATAGACTAACAGTTTAGTAAGGTCCGTGGAATATCTCCGCCTGCGTACCAAAATAGCCCCAAAACCCTGCAAGTTCTATCTAACCACTAACATTTATGGCAAGACTAGGGTGACTCAGGTTACCGGTAAAGCTGTCTACGTAAAAAGTTGAAAGCGGGCAATCCCCATGAGGTGAGGTTCGCTCGAAATTCTTAAATTCGTTTTCAGTTGTAGAAAAGGGCTAGCTGACAGCCTCCGTGGGTTAGATAGTTGTCCCCCCTTCACGACCTCGTAACTAGAGTTACGGTTGTTTGATCTCATAGGCTGCGGAAATGCTAGAAAACTGGGTGGAAAAGTTGACGAATAGCGTGAAGGTCGTCCGCAATAATGGTTGTCACTGCCAACGATAACTGGAGTAAATGCATCCAAGATTCCTGAAACTCCCGACTGGGCAAATGGTGTTATACAGTTCCCTTAAAAACATATATACCCACCTTCTCTGCCAACTGGGTCCCGGTTAGACAAGCCAGAAAACCCATGATAGATGGTCATGAAGCATGCGCAGAGAACGAGCAAGCCAGGCGAAAGCATACAGGCTAACCAGCAAGTGTATCAACGACGTGCAAGGTCATCTGCGATACACCACAGGGACGGACAGTACGACTGTAATATGCGACGAGATGAAAACTGTACCCAGATGGGCACAGTGGTGACTTGCATATGAAGCTGTCCATTCCCATACCCATCACAAAAAACCAAACATAAGTTGACTGGGAACGGATGTGAGCACAGTGAATGGCAAAGTCAAATAGTCGGACTTTTTGCCATACACACACACACACACACACACACAGCCTGGTCCCTAACGCTAAACTAAACGGACCTTAAAGAGAACGCATGGAACCTCATTTAAAAAATCGCCGTGGGGGATGTACTAAGGCGCGATCTCAATCTGGCTTTTGTTTAAAAGCTGACTTACCCCGTCTGTTGACAATCCTTCCAGTCACGATTGTTAACGCATCGTCAAGGTTTGTAATTCGTCAGATTCATTTCGGTGAGAACTCCACTGAACAGCAATTAGTAGGAGGACCGCAACATCGACCACATTTACTCCCCTCCCACTGTTCTGTCTTAACCCTTCGTCCGACCGGTGATGCGTATGCGCAGTGACCAACGTGGCATAGGCCTTCGTCTAATGCGTCTGAGGCCAGCGCATGAACGCACCCGCTTAATTAATCTCCCTCAACCAACACACAGACTGAATACTAAGATGTGCTTACCTAAGCGTCCTTACTTGACTAGTTGGGTCAAGGCCCAACAAACCAGTCTGACTGACTAAGTACAACACATGATAATTCGTGGAGGCCAAGCACGCTGTTGTTGCTGACGGTGAAGTTGCCGCACTTATCAGAAGAAGAAAAAAGATAAGGTTTCTGTGTAGGCATTAGCGAGCCAAACTAGGGACATCGCCTAATCGTGCTATTTTAAGAAGTTTGAATAAAAGAATACCAGACGATGGGAATACTGATATGATCGAGTAAGGAGTAAGAAACATATGGAAATGAACAGACAACTGAGGTAAAACCCGTGAAAGTGAGGCGGCTCGGACGCGATCCAGGCATGCAACATACTTCATGCAATGCCGATTATGATGGTAAATAATAGCGCAAAAGAAAATTTAAAAAAGTCACCTGCGCGATAAGAGAAAAGGTATCATGCAGCACTACGACCAACTAAATAAGGAAAGGGCACGTGAAACGCTTAAAGCAAGGAATGGGAAGACACGAAATGACCCCGAGGAGCAAACGTGGGTCGCGCACATTCAAATGAAAACTTGGTAGGATAAGAGTGGGGGTACAGCAAAGCAGAGGCAGTAGCAGCAACAGTTTAAGTGGACATCAAAGCTCAGAAAAGAACATCTGGAGGAAATACTGTCTTTTATTGAGTACGTACTTCAGCTCACAAAAAAATAAGTGCAGAAGGCCCAGAAAATAGAAGAAAAATATGCTTGAGCGCAAGGCAAGAGCAGTCCGTCTGAAAACAAAAAACAACTCTAGATATTGTGAGGGGAGGTAGAAAGGAAGAAGGAGCCATGGCATTAAGCCGTGGATATAAACCCTCAACTCCGGTCAATTACTTAAAAACCGGTAATAGGAATCAAACTAGCTAAGTATTGTCAAGTATATAGTTTTGGTAGCCACTTGAAGACATTCGAGCAGTGATTTTATCAACATTGGCATTGCGAATCTTCTTAGAGACCATTTTAGAGGTAGGAGGTAGATGGTAAGATGCAATAGCTGCCGCAGACTTTGAATACACAGTGGCAGGATAGGATGCAAACTTTGAAGAATATTCAGACGTCCAGGCCTCTGTTGGCGGGGAAGGTTTTGCACAATTCTTTCGAGTGGGAGACGACGTGAACCTGACAGAAGTCGCCTTGGGTTGTACACTGTTGTGTGACTGACTATCTGTTAAATCAACTTTTGGCCATGAAGTCCGCGCAGGCAGTTCAGACTGTTGGCAAACAGCGGCACTGGGACGTTTGAAAAGATTACTCGAAACCCCGTCACGATTTTCTAATGAGCGCAGGGGCAATGATTGGGTCTGAATGAAGGAAAAATGAGGAACTGAATACGTACAAAGTGCGTGAATTTCTGTAGTGAAACATCTTTCAGGTTAACTTGCTTTAACTGGCGAAGAATAGTCGACGGTCAAAATTCAAACTACAAAATTAAGAGCGGCTAGGGTAGCTGGCGCACCTTCGACGTTAGGACGCGTTTGGCAGGAAAGGATGGAAGACGCCTAGATATGGGTGTACAAGGCCCTTGGATGCTGTCTCCGGTGGAATTGGCTGTCAGTAAGTAAAAGGCGTGTGTTGACAGCAGTAAATCATACTTAAGAAAGCCTATGATGGCGGCTGCTACTGTGGACTTGTGGAAGCAAGTTCAAAAAGCTTACGCCTAAGTCACGTGTTTTATTAGTACATGAAGCAAAAAGATCTGTGATTGTCTGGACGACATCACAGGTCTGACCGCTCAGACAGGAAGGCCAACGCGTACGAGAAAAGCGGAAAGAGGATGCACTCAGTTATTTTGAGATGTCCCACAGGGATTTTAAAAAACTAAGACCGTCAAATTAAGCTTAAGTATATCATACTCTGGCACTTGTTAGACACACATAAAAGCAGATTCTTGCCACACCCCACAGGCTTTTATAATTGTTAAGCAGGATGATGAATAAGATGTAAAGGGCAACCTAAAATATAGCATCCTCGTCAGTAATTATCAATTGAGGTTCGAAAGTGCTATCAAATGTCGTATCAGTGCAATTTCTAAGGAATACCGGGAAAGCATTGATTAGAACTGTCCTTGCGAATAGCTACATTTGATGTCCTGAAAAGCGAAAATTAGAGCTGTGAGCATGGCTTACCGCCGGCACACAAAATATGCGCAACAAAGGATGTAGAGGAACAACTGGTGACAACTAAACCCCTGCCTACAACTGAAAAATTACAATTATATGGATCAAGAAACAGTGAAAAGACTGCAAGGTGAGCGTCCCATCGAAAACAGAAAGGATATTAAATTTGTGAGTAAGATTGTGCTCGAATAGAAGGTTGAATAGTTAATAAGGACAGTGGGCGCAGATCTCAACGGCGAACTTCGCCTTCCTATCCGTTTTAACTATGCCAGGTCTATCTTACGCAGATGGCGCGACAGACAGTAGCAGTAAAAAGTAAGAGCCACCACCTTAATAGTTTGTGGATACTGTAGTTGATTCCAGGAATAGAACGGTAAGTGTGGCCCAAACTACAATGTCTTAGTTAGTAGTACAATGCGCCGTCCGTTTAAAACTTAAAATGTGTACTGTTTATTAGCACTTACATGAAGGGGGCACGATCATCTAAATGTAGAAGGCTGCTGCACTTAAACCAGAGCAGCCATTCCAATAATTTTGGTATAATTATACTTCCTATCTCATCAAAACTTCGTTTTATTTCGAAGAACTACGGATATACTGGAAAATGTGAACGTCTGGTAGCAAAGTACATGGGGAAAGTGAGAAAGCGTGTAGTTAAAATGTGAAGCTAAGGGCAGATCTGACTGCAATATAAAAAGTTAAAATGGCCTGATTTTTAAAAAACATTTTTGAGACGCAACCGGAAACTGAGATTTCGAACAACTGGGCCGGCTATCTATGGTCGAAACCTTATTGCAAAGAAAAATAAATGAAGTTTAGAAGACGTTCTTGGTTGTTCAGCGCTGCCCTTCTTCGCCAACGCTTCTTCGTCATAGGTTGAAAGGACAAACGTGCAAGATGATCCCTTAACTCATTATGTGGCACCTGCTACAGCCACCAAGTCCAAACTATTAGGGGCAGTTAATTTGTTGGAGGCTTCGGAAGGAAGAGACGGGACATAACACGCTGAAATTTGCCGACAGCGTTATGTCAAGCATTACGGACGTTAGTGAAGTGAGGGTGTGTTTTTCAGATCCTGACCCAAGCATTATTAAGTTGTTTATTAAGAATTGCTTCGCATGCTAAGACAACGGTCAAGAAGAAATTTGTTTAGCAGTGTTACAATAATTCAGAGTGAGCAAGTCAAAGATTCACTTACTTAGTGGGAACCGGCGCCACTGACCAGCACAACTGTGTCTTCGTGGTGTGTCTGTAAATAGTCCACAGCAAACGTCACCACAAAGATCAGATCTCTCGTAAAATAATCTGACTGGCTGATGATGTCCATCTTCGTAAAAATCTAGACCCCAACGACTTTTATCATATTACTACGCACTTCACTATAACAAGTGAATTTTGGAACACAAGTGACGGCAAACTCGAAAGAACCAACTCTTCAATGTATCTGCCCTAGATAGCAGATACAACAGATGGGCATCGACACAATAAATGTGGAACACAAAACAACCGTAAACCCCACTCCTCTGCGCTGCAGTCCACTTCCAATTATCGCTGTAAAGGTTGCCCACCAAATACCGAGGAGTCTTGAGACGCTAGCAAAACAGATCAATGAACCTGGTGAAGACTGTCTCATTCAAACTTTTTGCTGACCGATCACACAACCGTTTGGCCAAATGTTCGGACCGTTTCTACAGAACACATAAATACTAGCATTGTACACTACTGTGTAAGAAGCGCTGAGGCATAAGCCTCCTATTCTCTCCAATTCTTTGCAGCCGTCTTCTGTTGTCACTTCTTTTTGTAATGCGACGACCGGAAAAGGTCAAGGATGTCATCGACACCCTCGTTCAGTCAAAGCCTCTGAACTATGTCGCTGTTAACAACACCCCCATTTTAACTTTTTTCGTGAAACGAGTATCTAAACATGAGTTCATTGCATCAATTCAGGCCCAGTGAGAGCAGGAAGACCAATTGCAGCTTGATAGGCGTTATTTCTTTGCTTTTACAGCGAACGTCCGCAGAGCTGTGGTAAACTGAATCCTTTTTGCATGCGCGTTTCAATGCATAGTAAGTCTTGGTTTGTGCATTAATAACTTTGTGTAAGCTGGTAGATTTCGGCTAAGGAACGTCAAAGAAATGCAGTTTGCTTTGTAAACAACACACTAAAGATACTAGTGGGTATGAGAATCATCTTTTTCTGGGCAAGTACGATCGCGACCAGTCCTGGGGTGAACGATACCTACCCGGCCATGGTAGCCGATGAAGATAGTAGGTTGGTCGACAGCTGCTGTTGTGTTTCATCAGCAATCTGCAAAACGGCAAGATAAAGTCGACGGTCGGATCAACCGTGAGTGCCCGATCTCCGCCTGACCTCAACAATCTAGTTTGTAGAAGATCGGTCAGAAGACCAAGTTTCGACCATTGTACACGAACTAAACATGAACTCAAGCAGAGAATGTGCATTGTCTAAAAGCCCTTATTTACAGGGTTTAAGCTACGTTCTGACAAACGGCTAGATGGAGGGTCATAGGCACAATCCAGTCAACTGATATAGTTTGTACGGCTGAGCGGCCTAACAAAATAGTCAGCCAATCAATCAACCAGCTTGAACGCGGTTGTTAATATTCATCGGAAAATAAAGACGCGGGTAGATATGATGAAAACTGTCCCCTGGGGGG
>JAYGXS010000002.1:38446401-38522732 GCA_036362985.1 Ligula intestinalis | reverse complement strand
GAAAATAAAGACGCGGGTAGATATGATGAAAACTGTCCCCTGGGGGGACGATATCTGGCTGTGGTGTCTGGTGTTGCGATCTCGATAAGGCCCTGGGACAGCCGAGTTAGTAGGAAAGGCGCAGAGTGCAATTTTTTCAATTTTGTACTTATTTAAATGGGACTGCATTTACTAAGAAACTGCCACACAAGTGCAACTTACTTTCTGTTTGGATACCCCGTTGGTGGGGTCCTTCGGATCCAAGACTTTAACGTCACCTGAAGGGCGCGGCGCGCGGCTAACGTTAGCCTTCTTTCGTTTATTTATGTTAATGGTGGAAGGGTCACTTCCGTCTGAAGTAAGTGACAGCTCTGAGAGGCTCGAGTCCCAATCAACCTGAACAAACTCTGTAAACAAATAAAAAACTACAATGGAAAGCACCATCTTTTGTTACGCCAGGAGAGGTTTGACACGGACTTATTGACGTGGTCTCAAAGCTCGTTTTATCATGTGAAACGTCATGTCTTTTGTCGGAAGAAACCGCTCTAGGACGGTGTGATTCTTGGACGGTGGTTGAGCTAGAGGTGTCACTGTCCGAACTTTCACCTGGCCACTCAATAGGATGATGAGAACGCTCATTCGCTTGTCTTTGTATGCGATATTTCAGGTTTTCCAAATAGTCCTTATTAACAGATGCGAAATGCTTATAGGATCGCTCGTAGACTGACTTAAACTTCATTTAGAAAGTAGAGACAAATCCGGGGAAAAATCTGCTAGGGAAAAATATAAGGACCTTAAAGTAGAAGCGAGACTGCTACAAACCTCTGGGTGGAGTGCGAGCAGGGCGCCGACGGAAACGCGCAGGCCCGTGCCCATTCGGATGGGCCATTTAACAAATCAGTCCATTTCACAGGGTATATAGTTGCCAAGGCCATGCGTTTATTCCATCACCTCAATAATTTCGTGGATATTATTAGAAAAATCAGCCAGAAAAATAGCATAAGACCGCATGCGAAAGGCAAACGTTAAAACGGGCCCAACACTTTTTCCTCAGCTTATCAACTAAGCCTCATCGAAGTTTTCAGCTTGCTTCTTACTTGTTTAGGAATCAGGGACAGGTGGATATGGCAAGCTCTGTTAACAGAGCATCCTACCGAGAGCATTCTGCACCACAAAAATTGGATGCCGACGAGAGTTTCATTCTTTTTAAGTCTTTTAAACGATTTTCGTCTTCCATTTTCTCCGTCAGGTCAGGTTTGTTAGGGAAAATATAGGCAAACTCCTTTTAGCTACCTCTTGGTACACAGCAGTTAAGAAATGCGTCAGAACAGCAGAAGATTTAAAAAAAGATCCTTCACATCATTACAGGTGGAGGGTGAGACGCCGGTTGGCTCAGAAAAGTAAGCATATTTGACTACTCCGTCGTTACTATTTGCAGGTAAGACGCAACGTCTCCCAATGCGAATTAAGATTAGTTTATATATTATTTATTTGGAGTTTCGCTTGTTTTTGCACTTCAAATTAAAACTGTTGTTTAATTAATTGGCATGCATCCAAACGACCGTTAGTATGCGTTGCTCCCAGCCAGGTCTGCACACTGAGCTACAAAATGTGGGACGAACATCCTCTAGCTTTTGACCAACATGCACCATCGCTTTTTAGGTTACAGTCGCATGGACTGATAATACCCAGTTAGTTTTCATCTGTACTCGCGGAGGTTTAGCAGTTTTTTTGGTTTTCTACGAAGGGCCGCGAGGCCACGCCGATCCTGAACGGCTTTATGAGTCTTACAGTCACCTCTGGACCATGCTTCACATAAGGAATTATAGCCAGAACTTTGGTTTCTCCCGGTCGGCATTTCAGAGTGGGACTTCCTGAGAACCCTGTCCACGAATGACATCGGGTATTCACTGGCCTTAAATGGTCACACAGATGGCTCCCGTTCTTAAATTCGAAAAATCCACTCTGCTGCCTCTGGGAAATCGAAATGCGGTCCCTGATGCGCGATCTTCCTATCTGAAAGGAATCCCACTCCAAGAAGCAGAAGAATAGAAAGATTTCGGCATTAAGATGTCAACCTCCAACCTTCTACACAATGCTGTAAGGCGACTAAAGCTGCAACGTCAATGTTGTACGCCATCAAGCAGGCATTCGGAGTTTTTGATGAGACTGTTTCTTGAAAATCTTCGGTACCTTCATATGGCCACATCTTGAAAATGCGATTTAAGCCTAGAGATCGTGAATGAGGCAGGATTTTAACGTACTGGAAGGGTGCAGCTGTGGGCTAAAAAATTCGTAAGAGGCCAAGGTGCACTACCATAAGAGATTCGCCTAAATAACCTTAATCTCTATCCTCTGAGTTTTAGGCAGTTACGCGGACATTTGATGCAAAGCTTCCGTATCGTGCGTGGCTTGGACTGCGCTCTCACGTGTGGTGACTTTTTCCAACTCGCCATTACAACTTATCTCCGGGGACATCCCTTCCAACTGTATGTGCTCCAAGGGTGATTGGATGTGAGGAAGTATTTGTTCCCTAATCGGATTATGGGCGCGTGGAATAACCTACCTGAGGCGATTGTTAAGTCCTAATCTGTGGACAAATTCAAACACCGACTTGATATGCATATGTTGTAACACAACGTGAATTTTTTGACTAATTAACTTGAAACACTTCTGCACCATGCGACTCTCTATATGTTCCTGACTGAAAACTTGTTAACATTGTTCCTAACTCTTGAGATTTTGATGTGACAAGTAGCGATTTCAAAGGTGCAAGCCTACTTTCCTCAGATATACTGACGGACTGAGTTTTTGTCCTCCATCCTCCCATCGAATTCGCTGAAGTGTATTTAAGCGCGTTGGAAGAGGGTCCTGATCCAACTGCGTTTGCGACCGACTGGTTGGTTTTTTCTGAAGTAAAAAAGACGCGTAGCGTTGGTCACCTTACGGCTGACCGCCGTCCTTATCTTCACGTTTGGCAGCTTTTTAACTAGTACGTTGACAATGACTAATTGATTATTGACTGTATTGACTGTATGTCCGGACCGATGGAATATATCGGTGTCTGAAATGGCTGCGTGTCGCTCCTTCTGATTATGTCAAGTGTGCCGTCAACATATCTGGCCAGAACTTGGGGAAGGGCGGGTGAGAACTGAATACCAGCCACTCTAGTCTCTGAAAGACGGATTTGGCAATTAGTCCGGACTGAGGCGAGCCTGTCGGCGTCCCCTTCTTTTGCTCGTAAACTTGGTCATTAAATGTGAAGTCTGTCTAAACACACAGTTCCAGGGTCTCGGTGACTTGAAGGCCCTTCAGTTTTTGTTGAGTGTCGTCATATTTTCGCGAATAAGGCCGTCGTTAGTGCCTATATTCTGAACGGGTAGAATAGAGGTGAACAGAGCGAGCACGTCGAACGACACTATCACCTCATCTGGCTCCATTTCCAGCTGTTTGATGGGGGTCAAAAACTATTTAGCAGACTTCACTGTCTGCTCTAGATAATTTATAAGGAAACACAGTCCTTGGTACAGCCACTTTGACAACCCAAATTTTGGGGGTGCCTCGTAAACATATGATGGGAAGTAAGGACACTCCTGGCTTCTGCACCTTTGGTAGGCCGTAGAAGCGCTCTATCACAGTATCGGTGGCTTCTGCAGCCATCATCTCCTTTCTCATGAGTGCTCCTGACTTCCTCAGCTTGTCGATTGGATTTTTTATGCGGATCGTGATTTTTCGAACTCGTCGGCAGTCGATGGCGCATAGTACTTCTTGTCAGTTTCAGTTTTCAGTTTATTTGGTAAGTATAATAGGCAATGCCTTTGAAAACCCTATACATAACGTGTCAGAACCTATAAAATTTTATCACTACTAACATAATATTGGCAAACCGCGGGTAGCATTGTTTTTTACAATAAATGTCTGGTTTTTAGAGTTCACACTTGAAAAGAGTAGAGGGGACGCATGTAATTATCCTAGCGTTGTTTGTATATCTGAAAGGAATTGGCCTCCACGACTGACTGTGGAAGGTTGTTCCACTGTTGTATGACACGTTGCGTGAAGAATTCAGAGCGGAGGTTAAGTTTGGACAGCTTCGTGCGCAGCTTCATTGTGTGTCCACGGAGATGAGGCGAGCGGTGCCACTGAAACATGTCTTCAGAGCCTAATCCTTTCTCAAGACCGTTTATTATCTTGTAAACTAGGATAATACCTTCTCTTTGTTGCCTGTTATGCAGAGGGAATAAATTAAGACATGCTAGTCCATCTTTGTAAGTGTGGTTCTTTAGACCTCTTACTAACTTTGTTGCCCGACGCTGCACTTTCTCCAGACATGCTGTGTCCCTTGCTAGCCATGGCCGCCATGCCTGTATGCCATACTCTAGGTGTGGTCGAACAAATGTGCCGTACACTCTGCCCAAGAGATCTTCATCGAAGGCCAGAAACGCCCTTTTGATAGCGTGCAGCACTCCCGTGGCTTTATTTGCAACTTTGACAGATTGTAATGAGGGCTTCAGATTGCTCTGTATCCAAATGCTGAGGTCTTTTTGCGTAGATGCTTCAGGAATTCGGATGTTTTTCAGTTGATCTGTCCTGTTGCCCTGGGGGATAGGGTAGTTTGTTGGACGCAGGTGGAGGATGGCACACTTTTGCACATTGAAATCCAGCAGCCACCTCTCGGACCACGTCTGCAGTTTGCAAAGATTATTTTGCAGAGCATCTTGGGCGCTTGGGCGCTTAATGATCTGCCAAAGCTTAACGTCATCGGCGAACATGATTTTACCACAGTCCACTTCTTGAAGGCTGTCATTTACATAGAGAATGAAGAGTAGAGGACCGAGAACGGAGCCTTGAGGAACCTCACATACTACGTCAACCCAGTCCGATTTATCTTCCCTGATGCAAATGCGCTGTTTTCGACTGACTTAAAATGACCTGATCCAGTGTAAATTATTCCCTTCGATGCCAAGAATGTTCAGCTTATGTAAAAGGCGTTGATGGGGCACGCTGTCAAAGGCTTTGTGGAACTCGATTTACACTTCGAAGCACTCTTCTTAAGCACTTGTCTAGGCTTCAATTGAAGTCAGTAAATTTGAAAGTCAGGAGCGCCCTCGCCAAAAGCCATATTGGAAATTTTGTATGATGTCACTTTCATCGCAAAATCTTAGCATGACCTGCTTTACAAGGGCCTCCATCATTTTGCAGGACAGGCAAGTCAAGCTTATGGGCCGACAGTTGTTTGCAGACATCTTGCTAGCTCCCTTCTATAACGGTACGATGTTGGCCGCCTTCCACTGCAAAGGCAAGTCCCCAGTTCTCTTGGAAAGCTCGAATAGAGATGAAAGGCACACCGATAGCTCGATCGACAATTCTTTGAGTATCAGTCCAGGGATCCCATCCGGTCCAGAAGACTTGTCTGGTTTGATGTGACTGAGGATATGCCTATCGTCTGCGACAGAAAAGGAAACAGTTTCAATGACGGCTGTACCTTCGCCCACTTCTGCTCCCGGATTGTCGTCGGGAGATTCTATCGTAAACGCCGATCAAAAAACTCTGACAGTAACTCTATTTTCCGCGGTCCTTCCGTTACTTCGTTCCCGAGGTTATCCCTTAGAGCTGCAATGTCATCTCGGTGCTTCCTTTGACTGCGGATGTATCCATAAATTTTCTTTGGACATATTGTGGCTTGTGTTGTAAGTTGACGCTCAAAGGCAGTTCTATAATTTCGTATTTCCTTCCGGCTTATATTTCGTTGCGCTTTATATTCGGCAAGTGATGTTGAATCTTGAAGATGCTCGTACGGTTTCCAAAGCCTTCGTTTCTTCTTTGTGGCCCTTTTTATCGGCTGGTTGACATATGGAGGTCTGGCACATGGTTTTCTTACTTTCATTGGACAATGGACTGCAATTAAGCGTTATACAGTCCCTTGGATATGCTGCCATAATTCATTTGCAACGTTCGTATTGGGTAACCAGTTTTCTGCGGAAGCTGTACGTCTCATTTCTTCAAAATCGGCTTTCCAAATATTTCTGCGTCTCTTTATTTGTGATTTTGGAGACGGAAGGTAGCACACGCAGGTAAAAGCAACGTGGTCGCTTAACCCAAGTGGCGATTGTGAGTTCATTTTCCGTATGATCCCCTCTTCTTTACTAAAATCGAGATCTAGACAGTTTTACCGCTGGCCTTCTCGCAATCGGGTTGTGAAGCCTATGTGTTGAATGAGATATTCGTCCAAAGGAAACTGTAGTAGTTGATAAGTGAAAGGTGCTGCTGCGGCCTTTATTCCAGGCCTCATCCAATCGATGCTAGGAGCGTTAAGATCACCCAGGAGTAATAGGTTTTCCTGTTTACAGATAATTGTCAGTGAGCTTAACAGTTCTACTTCGTCACTTTCGCTGGAGCCGGGAGGCCCATAAACAACGCATATATTGAGTGCCGGATGTTGCCTAAGTTTAATTTTGCACAAAATTATTTAATATCGTCGTAGGGCTATGTCTGCGATTTCCCTCTGTCAACAGGAAATTTCATTAGCTACATAAAGTGCCTCTCCTCTGCCCCTACGTTGAGATCTGTCACAGAGGAACAGTTGATGGCCTTCAATGACGAGGCCCTCCGGGCCTTAAATATAAAATTTATTTATTTAATGCTGACTTCGCTTATCCCTATTGCTTCGGTCAACCAAGTCTCTGTTAATGCAATTATATGCGGTTTCTGCTCAGATACTATTGTTTTGAGTTCGTCAAGTTTATTGCAAAAACTCTGACAATCGGTATAATAGATCTCGAGGTAACGGCCACTATTGCTTGTGGTATCTTCTAGAACCGACCGGTTGACCTTGGTTAAGTTTTCCGCCTGACTACTTCCGGCCAAAGAAAATTTCGTTGGGTGTGGACTATTTCTCCTCCCCTTATTTGTAAGCCAGTTTCGCCTTTGTTCTTTCGGTCGTTAAGATCGTTTTTCAAAAGTCGCATTTTTCTGCGTTCCTTTGGTTCATAATCTGGCTGAAAGAAAACTATAGCATGCATGGTCCGCAGAGACGACTTTCTTTCCAGCAGAAGCTCTGCCTGCGCTTCGGTGTCCAAAATGACTTTTAACGGTCATGGCCAGGAGCTTGAACCATTGGGCGGCTGATCCTAGCCTATTCTAAATGTTTTGAAGATTTCTACAGACTCAGTACCTCTAAGCAGTGATTTAGCGTACTGCCAAACGAGACCTCGATCGTGCTTCACCTTATCCCCAGCAACGGTAACCGCTGATTCTGGTGCTGCTCGAGCTTGGGCCGTGTTCACATCGCACTGAAGCAGAGTAGCAGCAGGGGTTTCGAAGTCCAGATCTGTGGAATGTTCTATGGACATTTTTCTGACAGCATTTTCTTCGAAGTTACCGTTTACCCTTTGGTCCAATTCAACTTCCTTTTCTTCAACAGTCTCCTCTTGAAGTGGTTGTCTTGCTTTTTGTTCACATTGCGTGTTCCAAGTTCTGTCTTGCGATAAAACTGAGTACTTTGGTTGGTCTTTGGCAGGCCGCTCTTCATCCGCCTTCTGCTGGCGTATGCACCTGCAATTGGCCTTGCTGGACTCGTTGTTTCCTGGTTTAGCAACCACTGACCTGTCCTCTGCATGCGCTTCATCCTCTTGGAGTGGTTGTCTTACTTTTTGTTCAAATGGCGTGCTCCAAGTTCTGTCTTGCGATAAAACTGAGGGCTCTGGTTGGTGTTTAGCAGGTCGCTCTTCAGCCGCCCTCTGCTGGCGTATGCGTCTGCGTTTGGCCCTGCTGGACTCGCGGTTTCCTGGTTTATCAACCACTGACCTGTCCTCTGCATGTGCCGCATCCATTGGTGTTACCTTATTGTGCTTTATGAGCACTGCTAATATCTCCGCGTAAAATTCAAGGCTTCCCTCTAAACGAATTACGCGCGTGGCTAGGTTAAAACACCCATCGCAATCTGCACGCGCAGGCTTATTTGGCTGGGTGGTGTTTGGTTCTTAGACGGTTGGTGAAAGAAGATGCGTTGTTGCATAGTGGGTGGTCTGGGATTTGGTACGCGTTATTGAAAGCGCTTCGGCTATTTCCGGGAGTACCTTGTCAAAGGTTGTAAGAGGTGATTTACATAAGTTAACATGATTTCACTCGTTAGAGTATATCTTAGCAACTTGGCCTCCAGGGTGTGAGCTGGTGGTGAAGTCGGTAGAGTGTCCGAAATTATGAAAAGAGGTCCGGGGCTCATATCCGGCCGTCGACGAACATTTGTTCATCGTGCAGAGATGGATCGTGCATGTTCGCGTTACCAATGCGATTGGAAACTATATTAGAGTGCATGAATTCAAACTCTGCAATCAACCGGCCGTGCTAATATAGATAGCGAAAAGATTTTCTTCTGCGATTAATTTCAACAGTCAAAATTTTAATGTGAAGGAATCAGCCTTTGTTAATATGCGCGAATATTCGGGGTCCAGATATAATATCGTGCTCATCCTCCCCGGAAGAGGAAGAAGAAGAGGGGGCAAGTGCTGGGACAAAATTGTATTCTTGCTGACGTTTCAATAACATGCTCGTTTTCATCATCAAAGCGTGCTGCCTACTCTTCCGCCGGCCTTGAATTTATGCGTCTTGCCTCGAGCCGGGTGTTGTGCCCATGTGTGATGCCCGTGCGCTCGTAAGTCCATTGATTATTGATTGGCGCCCTCCTCTCCACTCTTCTCGGCGTTGCGTCGGCCTGTCCCTCCGACTCTGACTCCCCCGCGTTCACGTTCTCGTGTCTGCCTGCGTCGGTCTCCCCCTCGTTCGCGGTCTCATAGTTGCTATCGTGAGAACCCAACCCACGCCGGTCATGTGACCCGCGCCGGATGCCGATTCCACTCATTGTGTCGCCACTCTCCCGCCTTAGTGTCCTGTTTTGTGCGGGCGTGAGCCTTGCGCGGATGGCTTGGTAGGCAGGATTCAACTCAATGGCTCTGTTGAGTGTGCCAGTCGACGACCAGCTTTCGAGCACTAGTCTAGCCATTTTGTCACTGGCCCTGCCGATCACCCTTGCGTTTTCAAAGGCGAAAGCGTGTTTGCGCTGCTTCACGTGGCCGTAAACCATAGAATGCTCGTCTTCGCGACCGATTGCGAGGTTGTGTTCATGCAACCTCGTGCCAAGACGTCTGCCAGTTTCACCAGTTTCAGCCTTTGTTGTAAGGAGATCTTTGCACTGTAGCAATCAGAGTCAAAAGCAGCGATGTTGTTTTTAGGAGGGAGTGAACTTCCAGACATGTGCTGAACGTAGGGATAACTTCCAGAGCGTGGTATAATCTGCGGTCCAGTTAGATTGTGAAAGCGAAGGATTTGTCTCACTCAGCAAGGATATTTCCAAAGGGCAGATAATACGCAGTTCCTTTGTCAGTTTTTTTCAGCCAGTTGTGTCTTCTACACTAAGGTAGAGGCTTAAAACCTCCCTGTCAACACCAGCCACGTCTAGCCACACCTCGCCACGCGTGACGCGACGGCGCGATGCCGTGGCCAGCCGCCGCGGCTTTCTCAGCGATCGCGCCGTTTGGCCACACCATGGTTAAAAAATTTCGATAGGGCTTTGCCATATTGCGGTTTTCATTCCCGCGAGTTCTCCTTGCCGCGATCTCATAGTTAGTGTAGCATATCGGACAACCCTTAGCACTGAAAGATAACTTCAAAGGGGCATAAAATGAAGTGAAGGGCAATTGTAGAAAATGAAAATTTTATTGAGTTGAAGCTATAAAAAATTGTACAAAGCTCTATCCGAATCCTTATCGCTTCTGAATTGAAGAAGAGGGTTTTCTTCCACTTGCCACCGGTTGTACCTGCAGAGGAAGAAAACTTTGTGAGTTATACGCACTTAGAGAGGAAAAAAGAGACAGTTAATGATAAAAAGTAATCATAACCTATTACATTAAGCTATAAATGCACAGTAATTTCACAACTTAGCTTACTGATTCCTTGGCTGGGGATAATTGTGGGCATGCAGAATTGGCAGCGGTGATACTTGTAATCTAAATGCATGCGAACGATAATTCAAGGAAACATTTGGTACCTTATTCATGTCGCGCCGACGTTTCGACCGCCCGCCATACCAGTCCGATGATCCATGGAACCAGTTTATGGACGTTTGCCGTACTACAACTAAGTCACTTTAAGTCACTTTTAAGTCACTTTATTAAGGGAAGAAGGCTTTCGCCCTTGAGCTCCCTATTCATTACCAAAATCGCATAATAGGTCCACCGTAACAATAGTACATAATACAAATGTACAAATGTAGGCTTAACATCAGCGATAAGTGTGAGCCAGTTGCAAGGTGCTGCTACTGACACTTTGTTCATTATATCTGCCACAGTTTCTTGGCAAATAAGAATCAAGTTTGTGTTTAAAAATGTCAACAGTATCTGAGAGGACCACATCTCCCGGGAGTCCGTTCCACGCTCAAATGACCCTCTGAGTGAAGGCGTTTCGTCGAACGTCGATACGGGCAGTCTCAACAGGAAGTCCCTGTCTCCCACCGTCTCCATTGTTTGATCAGTTTCTAGGGGTTCTATATCTTCTAGTAAAGAAAAATCATAAAACGCATACTCATAGAACCTTCCGGGCTTAGTTAGGACATTTCCAATTCTGGTGATTGATTAACGACCGACGACGTTGGGAGAGCAGAAGCGTTCTCCATCTCAGCATCATACGCCTTCCTCCGGCTTACACTCCGTTTGCATAAAGTGCTCGGATAAAAACCGCAATACTTACGTTTAACCATTGCTACCCACCAACAATAAAATGATACAGAAACGGTTTATCTGTACTTTTAGGCAGTAGAAGTGATAATCTGTTAATATACCTGTTTATACCTTAAAATTGTATAATAAACCAATAATGGCATAACGTAATAAATAAATATATAATGCACAAGAAATAGACACAGAATAACATACCAAAGGACGCAAAAACGTAAGCCGGATAAGAAGACAGCGACACTTACCACAAACCAAACAGTAATGAGGCGTCTAAGTGGGTGACTGGACGCCCACTGGCCACTTGCCCACTGGCCACAGTGAATATAGATCACTCATTATGGCCAATCTATGAGATTTCCTAGGATTTATCAGAGTATTTGTTGTTTATTATGATAAGTGCAGTACGTTTTTATATATAATTGATCATTGAAGCCATTAAGGGAATTTTCGAGTATTTCTGTAAAATAGACATGGCCATGGCCGCGTTTGGCCTAGTCTGGCCACACCAAGTGGGCGCGGCCATGTGTTGGCAGGGCTTTTAAGCACAAAAAGCTTGAATTCGAAACTTATTTCAAAATTCCCGACTTGTCAATCAAGAGGTTGTTTCATTTTTGTCCCATACTCCGCCTTATCCACTACCACCATCGAATTTCCTTCATCTACGGGCAGGGTGAACAGATCCTTCAATCGTTTTATTCTCAGAAATTCATGTTCTTTTGCTTCGGGCATTGCCATTTGGCTTCTGTGTTTGAGAAGTAACTTTGCCACTTATTGCCACATGGTGTTTTTAAAGTCCTCATTTTCCTCGAATTTCTGGAGCGCCCATTCCAGTGATGCGACAAAGTCTTCTGGGCAAGCATGCCTCGCAATAACGAGGCCCTCCGGGCCTAAAATATAAAATATATTTATTTAGAAGAAGGTGGCTTCAGTGGGCTGAGTTCCTCAAACTTGACAGACAACTTTTCATCAAAAAACTTGCGGCGACGTCATTCATTGTCTAGGATCGTTGCCTCGAGAGTTCGCAGCTCGTACGCTGTAAGGATCATCCAGCACGTTGATGAGTGCTGTGCAACCATTCGTCGGTACTTCTGAATGGGGTCGTAGCAGTCTGGTATCATTACTCTGGCCATTTTTTCTTGAAATGTGCTATTGTACGTTTTAAGGGAAGGAGGCCAAGGGTTACCCGAAATCCTTCTTACACTGGTGTCTCAGGAAGTCTTACTCCGAGGTGTCAACTGGGAGAAACCAAGGCTACTTTAAAAATGACTAGGTATCAATCTTTTGCCGATAGACTAACGATCTCTAGTGTAAGTAACACAAGTAACTATTTGCATAAGTTGGAGAAATAAACAAATGGTCGTAGATAGTGCCTTTCCATTTTCCATGTACACTTAAATACCTTTTCATTCGTAGTTCAGTAGTTACTTGGAGAACAAGGATGCTAGATTGGAGTAAGTACGAGTTCAATTCTTTGCAAGTAGCAAGTTAAAAGTCAATAAGTTTAGGCGAGGGTTTTGATAAAGCAAGAAATTATATAAATGTCGAAGGTAGCAGTACAGCAGTAATTCTCTGTTAACGCGTGCGCCAAGACGACAAGGGCCAAGTGGTATTGTTGTGCGCACTGGTATGCAGACCCAACTTCTTTTAAAGCCTTCTACGGATGCAGATATAACGACGTCCGCAGGCAGAGCGTTCCGTAATTCAACTACTTCATTCAAGAAGAAATTTCGTGTATCCAGCTTGGCCCTAGTCCCAAGTTTGACGTTGCTTTGAACGAGGTCCACCGTGTGCTTTACCGCAGGTTGCTGCAGGGACAGCGACTTGCGCTGGATTACCGTGGAGATAGCCTTGCGTTGAATCGACCTTAATCCCTGGCATTCTCTTTCCGAGCCCAGTGTCAACAAAAACTCAAGAAGCTCGGAAATGGAGAGGGTCTTGCCAAAATCATACGCAGTTTATTACATGACCTCAAAGGTTCATTGTCACTGCTAACTCGTAGAAGTTTCCCGATAAAAGACACAGTTGTAACTTACCATACTAACAGCCTAGGTACTTGCTAAAAGGCCCAGACACGTTTTTCGCTGGTATTCTGCCGCTGCTTGACACAGCTGCGAGGGGTCTGGCTCATCAGTGGGTCACCCCAGCTTTCCCTATCTGCTTTCTGGTTGATATACTGGTTTTGAAAGTTCAGCTTTTTAATTTCCGGAGAACTTAATTTCTGATCGCGGTATATATCAGTATATTGAAGGTCTATAGGCGTAGACCGAAATTGTAAGTGTATATTTGTAAGTATATATTTGTGTACTGACCCAACATGATGCGAATTTTTTTATCAGGTCCCCTCGTACCTGCCCGAGGGTCAAAAGTAACAGATCAGATTTAATCAATGCATTTTATAGAATAATGGACCCTTTTCAGTCACAATTTTGGCTGCATCACTCCGAATCCTTTAAAGGATGCTAAATTCCTTAATGGTCCAAAGTCTTTCTTAGCAAACTCCTAAAGCGGTCACACAGTTTTGAAATAATTTAGCGATGCTGTCTTCACTAAAAGCAGAGGAAGCTCAATGACCAAGCTACAAAACTACAATCAAAGACTCGGCAGATTTGTGCAGTGCAGCGAGGGTTTGCGTGAATTCATGGTTCACGTTCCAAAGTCCTCCTGGGCGTCCATTTCTTGCAATGAAATGCTATTCAGGCGGTAAACCACTGGATTTGGAGAGGTTTTTCTGTTGATTTGTAGAATACTGCACTTCACAGTGAACGGTGGGAGCGAGGCATAAAATCATTGCTTGAGTCGGATTAGATTACTCTGAAAATGCTCCTTGTCAGCTGCAGTTCTTATGAGCTTCTCATTGTCCATATCCTCGGCAGACACGATGACATCATAATCGAATTTTCTGACGCAGTTGGTAACGCAAATACTGAGCAGACTAGGGCCAATTAAGCAGCTTTGGGGAATGCCATCCTCAATCCTATTCTCGGCAGATTGCCGGTACTGATAGGGACCGTTTGAGAGCGGCTAAATTGGAGCTTTCGAATCCGTTTTAATAAATTACTCCTAATAATGGGATTCTGAGAGCCGGATCGGCCAACTCGTAGGATGCTGCACTTTTTCTCGTTAAATGGCAAAAGCCAATCCCATGATTACTTTTGATCAAAATCGACTTCGAAGTCGATTTGGATTCACCCGAAAATGCTGTTCGGCCGTTACAGTTCTGATGCCACACCAAAGCAAACATAGCGACATCACAATGCAGTTAACAGACACAGTCTTTGACGTATATAATTAGCAGTAATATACGTGAAGATTCGACGTCCGGGTATCTTATAGTTTTCAACCTTCCCCAAAGAAGACGAGGAAAAAGGGATGAGGACATCAGCCGAAAGTTATTTAGACTGAGTGAGCTTCTGAAAAGTTGGTCTAAATACACTTCGGTCGATGTCCTCATCCCTTTTTTCTCGTCTTCTTTGGGGGAGGATGAAAATGATAATGAACAGTTTAGGGCCAATAAGTGAGCCTTGGGGAACACTAATCCTAACCCCAACCTCCACCAACTGCTGGTCACTGACATGGACAGTTTATGAGTGGCCAAATTGCGGTTTAAATTTCTCGTCCCTCGTGGGAAATATTATTTTCGGGATTTCGGTTCACATAGCCCTCTGGCGGACTTTCGTTGTTAGCAATTGGATTCACTTTCGCAATAACTCCAGCCTCAGAAGACACGACAGGACATTAGTCAAAACGAGCATCATCTCCGTCACTGCCTTCTGTCAACAATTCTCCCGGATTCAAGCTCTCTACAAACGACTGAGTCGTTTCAATAACCTTTTTTTTCATACAGTTGAACGCTTTATACATATTGCATAGAGCTTTTATATCGTTTATCGTCAGTCTGATCTATTATGGGAGACAGAAATAAACGTGTAGATCACCTTGTAAAAGCTACGGCGCGAGAGGGACTTGAACCCAGAACCTGTAGTTTGTCGGTATCAGTCATTACCACCACACCATCAGCGTCCACTGTAACACTAACTATATTTGGTTTAAAACCCCTAGTCGTAATTTCGAGGGCAGAAGTCGCAAGATTGATGCGACGAAATCACCCCCCGCTAAAAGGGCTAAAAGTCTCTCGAGTTCAGTAGACTCAATTTACGAACACCAAGTTGAGCGTCTAATCAACTCCTCCACGAAGACACAGGATGATTGTAATCAAAATCGGTTATTAACAGTCAAAAGCAGTCCACTTTATTATTTGATTCATTAACGGTCTGTTGTGAAAAGATGGTGAGAGAAAAAATTGAAACTATGTGCGATACAGCTTTGGAAGACGGGAAGGAATGTTCGCCAGTGCCGGCATTCGAAATCCCGACATCATCGCAACAAGGAAAAAAAGTCAGGCCACCGCCCGGATTCGAACCGTGGACCCCCCACGTAGAAGTCAAAAGCCTACCTCTCTTGGCTACCACGGATGCAGTGATGGTTTTCAAATTCCTTTACTAACTACGGAAACTCGATCTAGAAGTTCTTTGAAATCTCCTCCTGCCAAGCGAACTAAAAGTCGTAAAAGTTTAAGGGATGTAACACATGAAGATGAAGCCTCCGTATCATATTTTACCCTTTTGAACAAATTAACAAACCTGGAGAAGGTAGTTAAAAGTCTTAGAGTGGAGATGGAGGAGCTGAAATTTTTTTCTCTATTTCTCCCTCGTGAGGAGAAACCGGCAATGCGTGAACTTGAGCGAGGAGACCTAACGTACGGAGAAGCAAAATCCCTCGCCGAAGTGTCTAAGCACAAAAATGATCCGGCAGCCAGGGTGCTTGATGGAGTTGGTAGTCTGCCATCGACAGGGGAAACGGTCAACTCACTGGCTTCCAAGAGAACAAAGAAGCGCTCTCAGGCTCCCAAAAAAGGCCAACCAAGCCCAATTGCTAATTTAAGTTGGCCGAGCTTGAGCAGGAGCCAAACAAAAAGGGCACCTTCGCAGGCCAAAACGAACAGGAGCGCTGAACCTCGAAGCAAATCTGTCCTAACAAACCCTAGAGAAGCGGAAGGGGACGACAGTCGGAAGGTGAGTACCACTTGTATAAACTGCAAAGTCATAAAAGGCATGACAGAAGGTATTTCCGATACCCCGAAATCAAGATTAGAAGAGGACAGGAAGTTATGTAAAGAATATCTGAAATTCCTCTTAAAGGGTGAGGGGAAAGTCGAAGTTCTAATAGCATTCCGAATGGGCCGTATAACAGACTCAAAAGATGAACAACGCCAACCAAGACCGTTGAAGGTTGTTCTGAAGAGTAAGGCTGAGGTCCAGCTATTGTTAAGCAGGAAACCAATACTTAGATACTCACATCCGATGGTTTTTTTCAGCGGGATTTTTCCCCCGTGGAGCGGGAGAAATGGAGATTGCTAAAACTAGAACTCCACAGGCGATGCGAGCTCGGCGAGAGCAGTCTTCGAATTCCGAACGGGGAGATCGTCCATGTTCCGAGTTCACTCCTCTGGAGAAAGCCGATAACACTAACAGCCTAGTCGGGATGGACAACAGTCCGTCTCCATCAACACCGACAGCTCCCTGCATGCAATCTCACACAAGAGGCAACCGCCAGGATAAAGTGATGACTAAGTCTAAATTGAGCTTTCTTTACACTAATGCCCAAAGTCTTCGCACAAAAATTGATGAACTCAAGGCAGTACTTTCGTAGCGGAAACCTGATGTAGTTGCCATGGCGGAAACATGGATAAAAACATAAATCGCAGATTCGGAGATTTCGATTCCAGCATACCAGCTTTTCTGCAAAGACCGCCAAAACCGATAAGGAAGTGGGGTTGTCGTGTATGTCAGAACTGAAATCTCTGTTGTAGAAAGAGAACACACTGTAGCCCTGGAGTATGAGTCCGTCTGGTTAAAGATCAAGAAGGCGAATTCACAGAACCTTGAATTCCTGGCCGTTTACCGGCCACCAAACATTCTGAGTGGAGCCGACGACTCGCTCCTTGGTCTGGTGAAAGAAGCTGCTAGCCACCAGGAGGTTCTCATACTTGGTGACTTCAACGCCCCTGCAATTGAATGGAACAACCTGACAGTTGAGGCGGCGTCAACTTCCTTTAGTTCCAAATGAATGAATCTCACGCTTGACCTATCTCTAGTTCAGAACGTTAAGGGCATAACCAGATTTCGAGAAAACCAGCAGGCTACTTGTTTGGATCTCATTTTCACGAAGGATATATCCTACATAGTAATAATAATAATAATATGATGAAGTGCATTCAAGTGCATCGCTCGGTAAGAATGACCATACGACGCTAATGTGGGATTACTCACTCCATACTCAACGGCTGAGGAAAACGGAGGACCAGCCAAACATATGGAAGGCAGATCTCGATTCAATGAACAATGCACTATCGTCCGTGAATTGGGACTGCCTACTCAAGGGGATCCAGAGGAGGATTGGAGATGACTCAAGAGGGTTGCATTAGATCTGATTAAGCACTTTTGTCCGGTCAAGGTACACAAGAAGATTAGTCGTCCTGCCTGGTTGACAAGAGACCTTAACAGGCAACTGAAGAAGAAGAATAGGAAATGGAAGTCATTCAGGAAAACAGGGTCGCCAGTACACCTCGAGGAATTCCGACGCCAAAGAAATGCAGTAAAAAAATCAATTCGCCAGGCCAGGAAAAACTATGAATCACAAATCCTCCAACAGGCCGAAGAAAAGCCCAAAATTCTATTCCGCTATATTAACAGTAGATTAAAAACAAGGATCCTGTCGCAGTCCTTAAGCATGATGATGGCGGAGAAGTCGTTGAGAATGACGAGAAAGCCGAGTACTGTAGCCGGTTCTGTGCCTCGGTATTCACTAGAGAAACCGAGCTTCATTTTGATAATGCCAACAGTGCTGTTATAAACGCCGGTCCAGCACTTCATTCTCTACTATTTCCAACATCTGTAGTTGAGAGGGAGCTGCAGAGCCTCAAAGAAGCAAAGTCATCCGGTTCAGACAATATACCAGCCAAGTTCTTGAAAGAATTGGCAAGCAAAATCTCAGAGCCCCTAGCACATATCTTTCGTTCTTCATTTGAACAAGGAAAATTGCCATCTGAATGGAATATGGCAAATATTTACCCGATATACAAGGGTGGAGCCTGAACGAAGGTCAACAATTACCGGCCCGTCAGCCTAACTTGCATTCGCTGTAAGGTGATGGAAACGATAATTAAGAAGACGACAATGAAGTTCTTGGAGGAGAACAACCTACTGTCAGGGCTCCAACACGGCTTCAGAAAGAACCATTCTTGCATTTCCAGCCTTCTAATCTCCACTGAGCAGTGGACTCGTGCACTAAATGAAGATGGTAAGGTTGACGTCATCGAAACGGACTTAAAGAAGGCATTCGACAGCGTCCCACATAAGCGTCTAATGTATAAATTGTCAGAAATTGGCATAAGAGGAAGCCTGCTGGCATGGATCACAGATTTTCTCACAGGGCGATCGCAAACTGTGTGCATCGGTGACTCAAAGTCAAACCCTACATCTGTTCTGATTGGTGCCCCCTAGGCTCTGTCTTAGGGCCACTGCTCTTCCTTATCTATATCAACGACTGTGTCAACGACCTGGGTTGCAGCGCTATCATGTTTGCCGACGACGTCAAACTCTGGAGAGCCATCAGGTCTGACGCCGATAGGAAAGCGCTTCAAGAGAGTCTCAATCGACTTAGCTGCTGGTCTGATCGTTGGCTTTTAAAATTCAACATTAGTAAGTGTGTGGTTTTGAGACTCCGTACTAGAAGGACTGATGAGGAGAACGATTCCTTCCAATACCTCCTCGACGGGCACCCGCTTTCAAATGTGAACGAACAAAAGGATCTCGGTGTTTTAATAAATTCCTCACTTAAACCATCTTCTCAGTGTGTAAAGGCAGCTAAACGCGCGACACAGGTGCTGTTTGCGATAAGGCGGGGATTCGTCAACATTGACAAGGAGCTCTTCAGAAAAACCTACGGAACGTTTGTTCGGTCCCACTTGGAGTATGCTGTCCAGGCCTGGCGTCCGTCGTTCAAGAAGGATTACCTGCACCTGGAACGAGTGCAGGCGAGGGCTACGAAGATGGTCAAGAAACTTGGTCATCTGCCTTATGAAGAGAGACTGACCGAACTTGATCTTTTTTCTCTCAATTATAGGCAACTCCGCGGGGACCTCATACAAACCTACCGTATTGTTAGAGGCCAAGACTGCGCCCTAGAATTTAATGATTTCTTCGAATTGGCTTGGACTGACCATCTGCGAGGTCATCCTTTTAAACTACAGAGGAAACCGGCCCGTATCGACGTTCGACGAAACGCCTTCTCTCAGAGGGTCATTAGAGCGTGGAACGGACTTCCGGAAGATGTGGTCCTGTCAGATACTGTTAAAATGTTTAAACACAAACTTGCTTCTCATTTGCCAAGAAACTGTGGCAGATATAATGAACAAAGTGTCAGTAGCAGCACCTTGCAACTGGCTCACACTTATCGCTGATGTTAAGCCTACATTTGTACATTTGTATTATGTACTATTGTTACGGTGGACCTATTATGCGATTTTGGTGATGAATAGGGAGCTCAAAGGCGAAAGCCTTCTTCCCTTAATAAAGTCACTTTAAGTTACTGAAATATTAAGCTTTGAATCCAGTTCAGAAAATTTTCCATAACACCTTGTTTGGCTGACTCTGTGCAGGAGTCTTTGCCGTGGAACACTATCGAATGCCTTCTATAAGGCAATATAGACTAAATGCAGTAAATCCAGTGCAAATAGCAAAGTATTCATTACAATTTCAAGAAAGATCTAAATCTCGTCGTTATCGAAATTCCAAAATATTAACACAGAAATGTGCCAGAAGGTGTAAACAAAATGGTACCTCTAAAATTGCACATGACAATTCCAGTAAGATTGATTAATCATTGATCGGCATGTCCGCACGTTAGCTTACAAGGTGTCCTATTCATGTGACCCTCCAGTCGGCGAAATCAAATTAAAACCTGGTTGTCTTAGCCCAACGTAACTGAAGCAATGTATAAACGGAAGAAACAACTAGCAATCTTCGTGAAACCATGCTGGAATACATACTCGAAATTTGAGCTGTACAGAAAAAACTATACATTATATTGCACGTAATATGCAAGCGTATGTACCTGAAAATTTTACAACGTAATTCTTCTTGTGCTGCTTTATTCATTCGGTTTTTTCCATGACCAGGCTTCATCTACATTTAAAACTGAAGTGTATATAATGCGCCCAATTTTCACTGTTTCGGAATTTTACCTTTTGCTAAAAAAGCTGGTATTTCTAAACAACGTAATAGCAATATGCCCTATTGTAAAAAACGACCGTTACTTTATAGTTGTAAGACTCTGGGGGCTGCAGCTTGTACTGCGTTTGAGTAACAGGAATTTACTTGTTAGTCAGATCACCTTCTGTACTTACCCCATCAAATTCCCAAGTCCAGGGTGCAAAAAATAAAGCAAGTTCGTTTGTGCTGCTTTAAGAAGCACAATTGCTCTCACTGTATTACTTTTTTCATAGTTTTGCAGCAGATCGAACTGTGGCTGACTGGCCTGCAATTGTTTGCGGACACCTTGCTGTCAATTTTATATACCGGTGTAATCCGTGCAGATCTCCAGTCGACTGGTAAACAGCCGGCTTCCAACGAGGCTTAGAAAGCGTAGACAGTTGTTTGAATAAATATCTAGCGAGCTTCTTCAGTAATGTGGATAGTTTGTTATCTGGACATGGCGATTTTAACTCACATAGCGCCAACAGTTCTTTACGAACCATTGTTTCTGCATTAGTTTGTCTCAAAAATTAAGCCATGCATGTTTAAGGACATGCCTTCGTAAACTGCAATCTCCATCGTTAGAAATTCCGCTATGTCGCAGTTGGGTGAAATAACCCCGCTTCCCATCGTAAAGATGGACTCACAAATTGTGAACGTTATCCTGCGTTTGCTTCTTTTACAATTTTTAAGTCTATCTTTTGTTAATTTTTGAGGATAAATAAATTGCATATTTAAGGCCCAAAGGCCCTTTCATTACAAATCTAGTGCTGTGGTAAAAGAATGCAAATTTGGTCATCACAGCTACGCTTAGGCAACTGTATAACAACAGGAATGAATAGTATGCTACACATCGTAAATCAGATCCGATTTATCCGTGACAGGGTTCCGCGAGCCACCGATTTCCAAAAAATTATAGGAGAAAACACTGCTTAAAAAGGTAGTCAGATTGATATGATGTGATGCAATGAGATGGGATAGCGATGGCTAGGGTTCAGAAAGATCCTTGTCGTTGGGAAAGCATATCACATCACAGGGGTGAGACAAGAAGAGCTCAGCGGAGACAACGGGGTCGAACCGAGGAGGGGACCGTAGAAGTTATGGCAGAATCACCGAGATGCCACCCATCAGACTTAAGAACAAATTCTAGCATGCTAGTCCGTAGCTATGCTATTCAGGTTGTTTATAAAACACAACTTAAATACTTCAGATCCAGATATATTCTAACTGAAAAATTACATAACAGGGGCATACATTTAGCACCATCCAGTTGTCCTAAGGGCAGAACCAGATCCTGACAGGATAATGGAATGATAATCAAGTGCACAGAAGTCCCCAAATTCCCAAAATCCTCGTCTAAACGATAAGTTTGAGGATTCTTATAACTACACATAAAGTGTTAACGTTAAATGATGTCTTTTAGTCCTTTTTGCACTAACAGGTGACTATCGCGTAAAACTTAACATGCAAAAAACTAGCCATAAGTAAAGCTCGGAATTTTGTCTCGGCTGCTTTGGTTGACTGGTAGCTTCAAAAAAGCAGCTTTATGGTTTCTATTTGCGAGGAACATGGGACCTAGGAACACCTCCTTTATGATAAAACCGCGACACAGGAATTCTGGGTTAAAATACTTTATAATAAACGGAGCTACTACGCAGATATGACTAAATCATCATGCAGAGCAATACCAAAGAGGGTAATTCAGGCATGGAATACTCTGCCCGCAGACATTGTCATGTCCCCGTCTGTGAACAGGTTCAAGATGCAGTTGGACCAGCATAACAAAGATGTTCTCTGAAATGAAGCTACAGCAATTACATTTATAAAAAACATACTTCTTGCTGCTTTTTAGTAATATGCTTGTTAAGGATAACTGTCGATGATCCTGGTGGGCTCCCGTGTCTCCTCATCTGATCGGCAGACCCGGTAACCAGCAAGGGCGTATGATGCGCGCATCTCCAACACTCGGTGATGTTCTTGTGACCTCCGCGGTCTTCTCCTCGTGTGACCCTTAGGATATTGTATGTACCGCGATGGCCTCCTCCTGACATGCTTCTAACACTTTCAGCAGTAGGGCATCCGATTTACACATACCCTTCACCTCCTCCCCATGGGTGACAGTTTTCTCCTTAAAATCCCACAAATTGCACTCAAAACTAGACTTAAGAATAATGCCTAAGGAGTTTTTTTACTGTCTGCCCCTTTTTACGCAGTTCCAATACTGGCAACGCCACATGTTCTGCATCATAGCTGCTCTGTACAAAGAGGAAGTTCAAAGGTATTTACTTATATTTCCCTAATGAAAGCTGACCTGACCTGACCTTATGGTTAACGGCCTAAAAAGTAGAGAAGAAAGCGTAGATATGACTCTGCATTTCTTAGATAATATTTTCACCGTATAGTAGTTTTCAGTTAGTGCGTACACGGCACACGTGCGGTCAGCTGCATCACTTGCCTCCTGCACATGGTGGCTGCTCCGTGCGGCCCTCAACTGGCACCTAATTGTCGTCTACAGCTCCCCGTAGCTACGCTTTAAAGTTAGAGCACGAGGGGTTCTCTGGTAAGGTGATTTCCAGTATCCAAGATTTCGCCTTTGTTCCCCGTATTGGTTTCGGCTTTGGCCAACGAAGGTTATCTACAATCTTTGCCACTCATCGTCAATATCCACAAGATCCCAATCCAAGGGAATTGTAGAGCATGATAGTTTATTAAAAGAGACATATATTATTGTCAAGGCTAAATAAGGAAACTGCATACGAAGGTTGGACATTCAGAGTTGCTAATCCGAGAATATAGAGTTGGAGACTACCACCGAAGAAGAATTCAAACTGTGGTGTCCTCGCAGGAAGTGCAACTGCTACTCACCACTGTTTAACGGGGAAGGTTAAGCTAAAGAATGTCACCAAGGAGGACACAACAATCCCGGACCTTTATTGCGAGGTCGCACTACTTACACCAACTTCATCCGAAACTCGAATTCCCTGCCTTCACTTTTTCAAACAGAACAAATCATTCTGTCCTAGTGGGTCGATACAAGGCTATGCCCGCAGATACACCCCACTAATAAGTTATATCAGTTAGTCAAACCAAATGCAGTTATTGGACGCTGTGTGAGTCCCACACCCGGTAATTCTAATTCCGTTTCCATTCCTCCGCCGTTCTTCTTTGAACAGTCCCACAGAGCGTACGACATGAAGTCCCAGAGATGGCACAGGCTAACTCGCATAATTCTCCAAAGCTTTGGCACAGAATAGCATTCAAAAAACATTTGAGATGTTTGGGCAGCCCTATTCAGTGGAAGAATGGCTTGCTTCTACAGTGGGAAGTGACTTGAAAAGGGCATATTGCGAAATTCTGAGACCTTACGTGATCTTCAAGCAGACTGTGGCTCTTAGATTTGAAACTCACCATAAAAAACCAGATCCCTTCATATACTCCCTGTCGCACGTTCCAGGTTGATAGAGCGAATACTCAGTCTGGTAGCCTGGAATGTTCGTTCTTTTGTATAAAAGCCAATGTACAACCGATCGAAAAGGAGGATTACACTGGCCGATTGCAAACTAGTGCGCCACAAGGGGCACAACATTGTCCTCATGCAGCTTTGATTTTCCAAGCAGTGTCAGTCAAATAAGGTGGGCACCAGCTGAACTTTCATCTGAAGCCCAAACACAAGGGCAGAGTAAAGTGACATAGGCATCGGCTCTGCCGTACGGAACAATACCGTTGGACAACTGCCAGGTTTGCCAAATGTAATCAACGACCGTCAAATGAACTTGCTCCTGCCTTTTGAGGGAACCACATTCGTCACCGTCTTTGGCGCCTACCCCCCCCCCCTTCCCCCCCCCAACGAGGTTAGGAGGTAGCTCACCAGTGGGCAAGCTCACTGCCATTGATGGCTTTAATTTCCTCGTGAGGACATATCATGCTGCCTGAAAAGAAGTGCTAGAACGCCATGGAATGAGCTGCTGCAACGATAACGGCCTCCCTCTCCTGCTATTTTGCGCAGAATATTGCCGCCTCCTCATCAACACTTTCTTCCAATCTTCGACACGAAGAACGGTAACGTGGACTCGTCCTCGCTCATGGCATTGATATCTGCTGGACCACGTTCTCGCCCAGATGTTAAACCACCAAGATCTTCTGGTGACAAGGGCGATCCCCGATGGCAACGGCCAAACAGTCAATGTCATATCCACTCCAAGGTAACATGCTGACTGCAAAACTGCAAGGTACCACAAGCGGCGTGACAGCTCGGAGAAGTCTGCTGAATGTGTCCGCAGAGCTATCTGATTTCAGTAAACGACTGACTAATCGTCTGAAATAAAAGCAGACACCGGTCGACAACTCCAGCTTGGAGATTCGGCGAAGACAATTCCGAACTGTAGTACACGTCGTATTTCATTTATTCGTAGTACACTCAGTCGCACTTAACGTCCTCCGCAGTGCACGTCATCAACACCAGGACTAGTTCAATATCTATGAAAGCATCGGCCAGATGATCTTCAAGAAGCTTAGGCTAAACAAACAGTACGTCGAGAGCGGCCCAAAAAAACAAAGCTATCCTCTGTGTTGTCACTGCTTGGTGAAAAAATTCTGTGTGATATGAAAAATGCTTGGATGAATCCCGAGGATGAAAAGATGCATCGCTAACTGGTTTGCAGTGTAATGGAGGATTCTGTCGCATCAATCAAGATTATTTATGAGCTCCACACTAAAGGAACCGCAACATTTCTTAGTGACAAAAAAGCCGATCTTTCTTGCGGTAAACTCGCAAACTATAAAACGCTGAGTCAAGTACCCCAGAGGCGTCCTCGATTGATCGTCCTCAACTTCCGACGCGGCCACTTACAAGCTCCCTCAGGTGGAACCCAACGCCAACTGCGACCGCGTGCTCTCGCCAAAAGATACTGTAGTAGCCCAACTCTGGGTGCACGTTTCAACGCTGAACCTCTCAGCTGACGCGGCTGTTTGCAATTGCGCACTAGTGATCCCCAGTTCCGGCTGTTCGAACTGGCTACTCATCTTCTAGGCTGACTCACGCATGACCTCGCTAGAGGCACCAAGACTATTCCCGCGCTCTCATACTTGAGATGCCGACCTCGCGGCTCCAGACATGCGCTCATCCGGTCCCAACTTGCTCTCCACTAGCTCTGTACAGAATACGCTATTTCTCCCACCTGAAGTCCCATTTCTTCTCTTCCCCCACGCAACCGGGCCTGAAGATCGTAGTGGCTAGTGACCTCCCTTTTAACTTAAGCCACTGCGATAACACCCTTACGGCAGTATGTAGATCTAACATCAAACGGCAAACTATCAGGAGCTGCCGCGATCCTGGTCGGAATCTACAAGTACGGTGGCCCTCAGATGATGCACTAATTCAAATCACCAAGGGCCTCGTCGATCACACCGTTCAATACGACTTATGCTCTGCATCCTTTAATCTCAGAACAATTTTGATTTAGTTGGAACCGGTATGAGCAGCGTAGATGTGCACTCATACAGTCCGTACAGATAACAATGTCACAGAGCCTATGACATCACAAAAAGTGTGCACCTGGACAAGTTGAAATCGTGAACGAGTATTATTACAGTAATGTCAAAATAACCCAAAATTTGATTCGATTTTAGGTTTAATATATCCATTTTGTCAGACAAACTTCCTCTGTGGAGCAATTCCGAATCACGCACCTACAGTCCATTATTTGCATATTTGTTCGGCTCTCATATTGGCCTAGCGAAGTGAATGTTATTATGCCTAGTGAGAAAGTTTGGAATATTATTATAAGTAGCGTAAAGGTTCTTATTTGAAAAATCTCTTCATGCTTTATATTGGGGCACCACAAGAGGATTGATCAATCGTTTAAGTCAAATTCACTTTATAGAGAGAGTATAGACCAGTTAGCAAGGATGCGTGAGCTTGCATTTTGCACCCCATCGAAAATAAAAACTGAAATAAGGACTCCGGCGAACAATATTGACAAACACCACCAAAAATAGTACCTCGGGCTAAGATCTCAATGTCGTCTACTTTCCGAGGGAATTGATGTGTGAACTTGCAGCAAAACCATTTTAGGCTCGGCCCAACAATTGATATAAATATATGATATGAAATCCATCATTTACCGCATAATAACCAACTGAGGTTTACAAACTACCAACATTCAGTGAGTCGCATAACACTATGTAATTATTTACCATACTGAAAGTACAAGTACCAGCTAAAATCCCAGACGTGCGTGTTCCGCCGATCATGTGTCGCTGCCCCCCGCAGCTCAGTGGGGTTCGACTCTTAGTCGTCTAGCGTTCGCCGTGCATTTTTCTGTTGTACGGATGTCAGATTGAATCACGTCTTGTTTACTTGGGGGACCAACCGTTAATATTTGGAGGACGAGATTAGAACAGCTAGAAACTTTATAAACGTTTTTATTGTTCGTATTGCTATGGTGGACGCGACGGACAATTTAGCCTTTATTTATTCGCTACTATCCTTTAAACCTTGCAAGCTCAGTTTCTGCATAGTATTTTTCAGCGGGCGTGAGACTCAATTTTGTGATTTAGTTATACGTCATTCCTGCTGTCTTCTTACCTACAGAAATCACTTTCTTGTGTCGTGCCTTCACCAACTAGGGTAGTATGTAAAACTATCCATCAAAAGAAAACCAGACCTTCTTATCGAATGCCGGGAACATTTGCACAGATAAATATCCTCACCTTTATGTCCAGCATAGATAGAGGTGTATTGTTATAATATTCCGTCTTGTGATCACAAAGCAAAGTACCCAAGACCGTTTCTCAGGCACCAATAAGGTTCCTAGAGCTGAATTGTTTCTAATGCTTCAGCCCACATCATCGTCTTGTTCTCCGTGTGCTCTTCAGTGCTTGCACTTTTTACAACAGACTTAATGTCTGAGCCGCAAAATATAAGTGCTGTGGAGTGAGAACGATTATAAGCGTGGAAATATTTGATTCACCGCTCTAATTTATTCATAAAAGAATAAGGTCTGAGCTAATCTAGACTGCAAATTTCCTCAGGGGTCTGGCACTTCACTTCTGTAGTTATTTTATCAGTCTCTGTTCGTATTTAATCGTTTTTTCGTAAGTATATTTTGTAAATCTTAAAATCTTGAATACTACTATTTTCCATGATCGACCTTCCCAACGTTGTGCTGTGATGACTTATGCTGTTAGTTGCCTTCTCCGAACTTTGTAGTTGTGTAATGTTCTACAACTATCACAAAGTATCTCTCATTCGTGACTGCGCTATACTTGTATGCTAACTTTACTTTGTCTGCAGGCGGCAGCGAAGGCAATGACTAAGAGGATAAACGGGCTTTATGTAATCGAGCTTGCGGCATTCAGAAAGAATTTACCATAATGTGCTTGGTGCTTCAATTCAATGACAAGCTCTTTGTTCATCCTCATTAAAGTGCGCTGGCTGTTGCGTCAACCGAAACCTTTGCGTGGTTCAGGAACCAAAGTTTAGTAAGCAAATTTGGTATTTCTTCGCGCCATGAAGCTCCCAAATGCAAGTACTAGAAAGAAGTCTCGCCCTGCCTGGCAAATAGTATTGATCACATATAGTTCTTCCACGTCGGTTCCCTTTGTCTAGCTGTTTTTGAGTTCCATTTAGAGCACCGTCAATTGGGACTTCTCTAATTAGCACAATTTCTTTTATTCAATCCAATTGTGAAAAACTCGGCAGCCTAGGCAGCATTACATCCCACGAAAACAATAAAACGACTCGAGTAAAGCCAAAGCACTACCCACCCACACTAAAAGGACCTACCAGGAACTATGAATTTAATCACATTTTGGTCGAGGTACACGTCCAGTCCATTGCGATGTTAGGAATAACCCAATTCTGATGCAGAAAACTGATTGCCCAAGCAGGACTTTCCAACCATTCAATGTAGGACGCAGTAGATGACTACCAGGCGCACTTAATTTATAGGACGGCTTTGAGAGATTTGAATACTGTACTTGACCCACAAGGGTAATTCCAATCCACCTAAAATAACTATTGAAATTACCTTTTTAGTAGTGCTGGTCGATGCAAGCAGTCCTTTTGCTCCAGAAAGTCCTGCTACATGCATAGAGTTAACATACTGTCAAAATGTGCCTTATGCCCTTTTGACAAGGCTAGTTTCAGTGATATATATGTTCACATTCTATACTACTGAGTATCAGGATCAGACTTGGCGCTCAGCGTAGTAGAAAATACTGCATTAAAATATTTAGTTTATTTATAATTCCTTGCAAAGAATAAAGTCAATGATTGAAATTCGTGCGTTGGGCCTTAGAAAATAGGTTACATGATGGAATGTGGGCGTTGGAGAAGGTAGTCGTCAGAGAGAAAGAGAGAGAGAGAGAGTTAGAAAAAGACAAGCAGAAGTATCCGAAGACGCACTGGTAGGCACGGTGACTTCTGCACTTGTTCCCACGCTGGCCTACATGAAACTGCGTAAGCCGTTGCCATTGCTCAAATCCGTTGTAGCCTCACCACCGGCCCGACCCGTCTGCATCTGCTCGTAGAGCTGACTGGTCATGGCTCGGATGGGGGAGGAGGAGGCGGAGGAGGAGGAGAGGAGACTAGTATTTGCGGCTGCGGCAGTCGGTGTCGTCACCACACCGCCTGTTTGGCCGCCCTCATTCTTCTGGCCGCCCGACATTACCGACGTGAGACCACCGTTGAGAGAGGTGGGGACGCTAGCGCTGTTGCCGTTCTGCATCTGAAACACTGGAAGACCCGCTTGTTGTTGTTGTTGCTGTTGCTGCTGCTGCTGCTGCCAATTCAGCTGTCCGTTGTTCAGGCCCTTCGCGGTCGGCCCGGCGACCGCAGAGACGAGCTGACCGTAGATGTCGACCTGTGGGTGGTAGCAGGCGGTGCCGTTGCTGTCAGTCACCCCCGCCCCTCCGCCGTTGCTGCCACCCACAGGACTCTCAGACACACCCGTATAGAGGGGGTTGAGGCCCAGGAGGTTGGGGGCCCCCAACGGTTGTTGAGCTGCGTTGCTGCTGGCTACTGCTGCGTTGGTGGTAGTGCCATTCAACGGTAAGACCATTGAGGCTGCATAAGCAGGCATGCCCTGTCCAAACTGGAGGGCTTCTAGGGTCTGGGGCAGGTAGGGATTGAGGAAGGGTTGCTGTTGTGGTTGTTGTTGCTGCTGCTGCTGCTGCTGCAGAGGGTGTGGGTTCTGTTGGTTGGCGTAGAGCATCTGCGCCAGGAGGTAGGGATTCACGCCCATAGAAGCGGCATTGATGTAGGGATTGCCCTGGAAGTCTGAGAGCGAAAACTGGCCTGCCTGCGGCATCATTCGAGAGGGCAGAGAACCGGCGGCCGTGGCGGCGGGAGGCATCAGGGGCATGCCGCCTGCACCCAGGGCCAGTAAACTGGAGAGCAGAGCTGGGTTCATTTGCCCCTGACCCAGTAGAGCCGGCGCTGTCATAGTCTGCTGCAGCAGTGGGTTCAGAAGGGCGGAATCTCTGAGAGCAGATTGAAAGAGGGGGCGTTAAGGGAAGTACCGAAGATCATGTGTACCAAGTTTTTTTTGTGTGTGCATGTAGCGTAATCCACACAGCTTCTTCACAAAGAAATACGTCAAGTGTCACTAAGAAAGCCGATGCTCAAAATCCAGGCCACATCACACACACACACACACCAGCAGCGGTTAGAATTGAAATGGCAAACTAGTCTTCAGGTCAAACTTAGGATGTGCGTTTGCATGCGCAATAAACAGCAAACAGAATGTTCAGTTGCAAACAGATTATGAAATACTAATACTGGGACTAGCAGAAAGTTAGTTTGTTTAGGAGCACACATTCGTAGTGCGCTAGGTATGAAACAGATGGGCAGTATTTGTTACAGCTGTCTCCGCATTGCTACACACTTGGGACCAACTTAAATAAGTATGAACTTATATTACATGCAGATTATCAGGAGACTCAAAAGAGACAAAAACGAGTTACACAGTAACTAAAAAACCAATCAAATTTCAAGCACAAAAAGTACTATAAAACAAGTGAGGTTCTCCCGTATAGGATGATATAATTTTGCGTTCTCTCCACGTCATCTGTCTTTAAGTAAGGACGCCTGTCTTATATATAATTGACTGAAGCACCTAGAAACATCTGAACTGCTGGCAGCTGCGCTATTCGCAGTATTATTTACAACTTAACTGTTTTAAAAAACGCTGGGACACGCGTTAAGCCAGTCAGTACCATTCCCACTGGCACAGTACGGCAAGTAGTCTGCCGAATAAATCCAAAAAACAGGGCCTAGCCAGTGAGATTGGCTGTTCATAGGGACCAGTGTCCTTAAGATTCTAGTCAGTACGTAGTCGACTAAACAAGTTTGTATGTAGGATCTAAAATTAATTATGAGATGGTTACGAAATAAATTACGGTTTTCAACTGCATAATGTAAAGGTAGCTACCCCGGTGTCTTCTTTACCGGTAGTTTCATATGTTACGAGGAACATCTTTGGCCTCTCAGCATATTTCGCAAGGAGACTTTGGGTTTCTATAACTGCTAAAATGGTTGAAGGCGCGTTTCATTGTTGTTTAAGTGAGGAGAATGTTTGTTTATTAGAAGTTGTCAAGGTGCCTGAAAATCCACATTAAATTAGCAGGAGCTCTATGAAATATGTTCCATTAAACACAGCCTCACGGGCTATTTCCCTCAAATTCTGGAATTTTTTCTGATTGACGGTAGAAAAACGTTCTTGACCTTTCGCAACTTGAAAAATGCGGGCTCCGGGAGGCAGTTAAGAAAGCGCGATTGGCTGTCATTTCGGATCAACACTCCAAATCAGCATCAGACGAAGCACTATATGATGCTTAGTGGTTCGAGTATGAATCCGAAATATCAGGCGAATATAATACTTCGTTTTATATTGCAAATATTCATGATAGTGTGAACTAAAAATGAATGTCGATGAAGCGAAAAGTCATTAAGCTATGCAAATAGAGCAAACAGCACTTCGAAATGTCGCAGGTCTAAACAAACCGCAAACTATCATATAGGAAGTTCGAAAGTTACATAAATGGAAAACAGCGCATTTTGTGCATCAAGCCAATACGCCTACGCTTATTGTGTACAACTTGAGAGCCACTATTCTTTATATAATATCAGACGCCTAAATATTTTCAAAGTTCGATGGGACTTTATAAGAGATGGCTGAGCACTTTGGGTCACGAAATGTTTCTCACACATGGCTGTTCCTGCTTTCTCGCAGGATTATATCTCGTTGATGAGCGTTCACCTGACCGCTTAAAAAACTTATCTGTCCCGTTCTGCCTGGGGATACTATCTACCTACTACCAGCTGTTATGGCTGTCAGGGCCTTTGTCGAGGCCCTAGGCAGAGTGGGACAGATGAGTTCCTTTAGCGTTCTGGTGAACGTTCATCAGGGACTGCCAATATCTCCTGGCCTAAAGCGGCTAGATAACTAGCTCGTGGCTCAATGGTTAGGGCGTTTGACCCTGATCAAAAAGGTCGCGAGTTCGAGGCTCGGGCGGGACACCACTTGAGTCTGGGTATGACTGGCTAACAACGACTAATAAGCCAAAAATGGTCATTCCAGTCTCCTTTGTCTTTGCCATAATGCTATCTGCGTACTACCAGGAAAATATCTTACACTTAGATACTACTATTCAGTCCACAGATTTAGTCGACTTTATTTTCGTAAGCAGTCCTTACCTCCTAAACGCCCTTCATAGGAGTGAATCCAGATATATTAATGAATCCGTTTGTCCGATACAGAAGGCCTAGAAATGCGCACCAATTACACCAATACAACACGGTTATCAGTCAAAAGGTCAGTAAAATACGTTCTATAGTGACAAAATAAGGATGAATGGTGGCACTAAGATGCTACTCGACTGTATTTACACCGCAAGCATGTTATTTACAAACTGAGAACTAAAGTTTTGACAACTTAATTGGTGAAATAGTGCGACCCTAAACCAAATTCGTTAGTTGATGTTGCAGCTATTATATGTTTAACACGAACGTATATAATCCCAACCTTGAGGAACTAGGTCCTATAATTTTATTCATGCGAGCTGTTGCAAGAATGATAGATTAACTACCTTCATTGATTGGAAAGTAGCTTCGACTTTCATGGATGACTCTCACCAGTTCACATTTACGCATCTATGTGCTTCCCATATAAATTACTATAGCGAAAACACCCTAGAAACCATACAGACATACAACACTCGGTCGCAGATGTTATACGCCGAAGGCAATCTAAACTGAGCTATTCCAACCCAGTAGCATATCGACTGTGGAACTATATAAAACTAATCCAGATAATTTCTTAGGAAATCCTGCCTGGCAGTCAACTTACTGCATCCGTATTGGTGGATTTCATATGGACAACAAAGCTGGACAAGTAAATCGACCCAATTGTGATTAAACTAACGGCTTACGGTGAGTTTCGTAGCTCAATAGTAGAGCGTTGGTAGCGCAAAACCGTTCCCTGCTCTGTGGGTCTGACTCCCACCAAGGCCGCGAATTTTTAACAATTGGGTCGATCGAGTTATTTTTGTTTTATTTTCTCAGTAATCATGTTTATTCTTCTTTGACTTGTGTGTATGTTTTACTACGATATGTGGCTCTGAAATAAAATAAATCCTTACCTAGATAGCGTCTAGTAGGAAATTTACTAAATGGGACTTCTGATTATATACTATCCATTTTTTCGCAAAAGTGAGCTCAGAAGTAGAACATAGAGGTCGCGATAAACAAGAGATATGAAGGCAAAACCACACAGCTAGACACTAGGTACATGATCCAGGTTGAAGTCTGTAGTAGAAATGCAAAAAACGCAGATCTCAAGAAGCAACGGAACAGGAAAGGTGAGGTGCGAAGTAACCAAAAAGCGCTCTGTGGTCACTGAAAATAATAACACGGCAATCATGGTTTCTCTCTTTAGCCGAGAAAGCAAATCAAGGAGGAAGAAAGCGCATTGTAAAACGCAAGACCAGAGAAAGAATAAGAAGAGGGGCTTGGGATGGCGTATATATGTAGGATATATAGACGCTCACCAATTGGCATGCGCATCTATATTTTAAGACAGAACTCCCAAGAAGTATATTTAAAAGAAATAAATTCCTTCCAAAAGTTAGCAAATTTGATTTCGTACATTTTTGGCCTTGGTTCTATATTCCGTTGACAGACGTGCCGCAGATGTGCAAAATGGGTAAATTTTAAACGCGCCTGAGAAAATCAAATTTTCAGACTGCTTTCGCACATCTGCTGCAGTCTGCCAAAGACCTGGGGGAAGAAACGTCAAAAAGTTACGAAATCAAGTTTTTCAACTTTCCCAAAAAATGTATTTTTTTAAAATATATATCTGTAAAGACAGAAAATAGTTGAAAAGCGACATCGGGTTTAGGCCGATCTGCCACACACGCATAAACTGTGAACGATAAGCCAAACTGAATTAATTGGTTACCAGGACATGGAGAATTCTGAAGAACAAAAGCCCCCCGAGCTGACAAATGCACAACAGAATGAAAGAGGGACGCTGGATCCAAATGAGGGACTAAAGACAGTCCAGTCAAATCAAAGCACTGCACAGAAAGATAGAGGTGAGAGCATAAGAAATGGGAGAGGCACAACAATCAGTACAGAGGCATGCACCCAGAAAGACAGGTGATGGGGTTTTATACCTTTATGGGTGATCCTAAGTGCCCCGAGTGCGGGTCCTAGATGAATACAGAAGATCGTTAATGTAGTTCTGAGGCTTGGTACTTGTGAACAAATGGTGCCACAGGTAATACCTGTAATTTACAGACTTCGATGGCAGACGCTTGAAAGGTATTGACAATCGGTGAGCTTCTTTACGAGAGAAACAGCATTAATTTGATCGCTACAAATTGACCAAATGCCCCACGACAAAACGTGCTCCAATATTTTCAACAAAGTTTACAGTCATTTTGAGAAGCAGTTGCATCACAAACTCTCTGAAAGGTATATTTGTGTTGTTTATGCCTATTTTTGTGAATAGCGAGAACCATTTATCTTCAGTGAAAATGCGATTCCCGGGTGTTAAGTCAGAAAAATGAAGAGCGTCCAGTATACGCACACTTAAACAATACACTAATTTCATGGCTGGCGCTCGTTGTCTTCGTTATTACTATCGGTAACGCTTAGTAGCATTAGAGAATCGGTCATAGCTCTGGTCCCGGCTCAACTACGCGGCTGTCCGTATTTAAGGTCTGTCTGGTGGAAGACGATTGATGCGCCAGGTATGGTCATTTTATTTTTCCTTTTTTCTATCGTCCTTAATTCTGCAGTATGTTATGCCTGATTGCTTGCCCGCTGCATGTTTCGTTTGACTAGTCAAATAACGTTTGTTGACGAAAAGTGTTCGCATGATCACTTTTGCACTTTGACGCCATTGCGTGGTTTTGACTTTGCTTGCACTCGTTCATGAATCATGCGTATGTAAACGAACTGACGTTAAATATTGAAAAACTCCCTAGAAATTAGATTAGTTTTAGAACAAACCACTCAAAGACCGAAAATGGAATAGCGAGCAACAGTTATCTTCGTTAATACTACTGAAATTTCGATTCCTGGGTGGTAGGTCAAAAGAAGGAAGAGCGTTCACCAGGAGACGTTTATTGTGTGTCTGACGTTTCAAGCGGTTGTTTCGTCTACCCATCTTCAGAGACTGAGCATTGCGATTCGTGGCTGTCGTTATATGCTGCTCTTATTTCGCGTATCTGCATGTGGATAGACGAAGCGGCAACAGTAGCTTATGTGGGCCCACTCATTAATCCCTACTCCCTGCATGTTTTTCTTACGAAAACGGTGTTTATAGGGTTTTATGGGTGGGGAATTAGGACACGCAATGGAACATACTTTAATAAATGCGAAATGCCTTTTTATTTTACTGTATTTAGAAGTGTTGTTGATTTATATCCGTAGATTTTCCTCATCTGTATTATCGTTTAACATATTGCAGGTTTCTTGAATTCCCGAAAAATTGAAATGGTGGTTAGGAGGTCATCTACTTCAAGATACCTGAGGTCCAACTTACCGTTCTGGATTTAGATTAGTATATTCCGCGGCGCGAAGCGCCGCGCACATCTTCAAATTACATGTGGAACAACTTACTCCTAGCGGCCGCAGGAAGTAACTTGAACTTCATTTTTTTCACTTAACACTTACTTCTTAAAACTTTCCTTTTCTGTCTTTCCTATTTCCCCACCCCCCAAAACTCTGTAACCACCATTTTTGCAAGAAAAAATGCTGGGACTAGGGGTATATGAGTGGGCCTACACAAGCTACTTTTGCCAACAAAGCATTTACGCGAAATGTCAGACACACAATAACCTTCTCCCGGTGAACGCTCTTCCCTCTTCTGAATTATCATTATCTTCAGATGGGGAAACGTTGTCATTCTACAGGGCTTGATGCTTATAAACACATTAATTTTAACTCTCATTGATTAACATTCACCGGTCGCTAAGGGGTCCCACTCATCCTTCTTTGCCTTGGGGTTCATTCTCGAGCTCCGCCTGCAGCCGCATATGGGGGTTTGTATAAGCAGTCTTGCTGTGCTTCCAGCCCAGTCCAACCCGACATCCACTATTCGCTACTTAAAGTGCATGTTTGAACAGTACATCTGCGTGCACTGGTTTGCAGTACAAATAAAGTAGACCCCGAGGATACACTAGAGAGATCCTTGGTACTGCTGTGTCAGTTGAGATCAGAATGAGAACGTTTGAAATTTATTTCGCAAATTTTCCACATAGAATATCAAACGGTCTGATTTCCGTGTTCAGTCTTGTGCCAACTGGAACAAGGTACTGACTTGGGCAAGTCATTTGCAACTGCTCCTACTGATGCGTTCAAATGAGAAGCCCAAAACTTCAGAACAAAATAGTTTCCTGTTTCAACGATCGCATCTCCTTCTCATGAAATCTCTAATAATTTCGTTGAAATGATCGCATCGTTTCTGCAGAAAAAATACCCACAACCTGCACTGTGACCTCTGCTTAACGTCTGAAAAAGTGCTTCCTCGCAGGCTGAAATTTTTATAAAAGTCCAAGCATTCAAAAGACGCTGCAATGATAGTTCATCTTATTTTTAAAATTGGCTGAGTTTAAGCTCTTAAAAGCGCTGGGAGGCTAAGAGGTCGGGTCTTCTTGGCACGTGGTACTGTTGTTGTCGCACTGAAGCTGCTGGTGCAATGGCTTGTTTTCAACCCACCTAATGCTGGCAACAGATTTGTATCCTCCTCCTCCCCCGTCGCTCAATTAAGAGCAGTCTACACAGTCAGACACTAGTAAGCTGCGTGAGAAAAAAGTCAGTCTGCTTCCCCTAAGCCCCGTATAATGTCACGGTGGATGCAATGGCTGTCTTAGAGACTTCAATAAGTCAATCAGTGGTAGAAAAACATGACCGTTTGCTGGGTCGCAGCCAATTATAGACGTAGGGTACACACTGTGGTCGAGCAATTGTTGACACACTTGCCTTACATCTGTAGTTTTTGTCAAAGTGTGGGTGATGAAGCCAAGCACTTGAATAACTGCTGATAAGATGAGTTTACTGACCAATGATTAGTTGCCATGAGGCTCGTGTTAGTAACATCGTCTAAGAGACCGTAAATAGTGACGACGCGACTTCAAATTGAAGGTCTTTGAGTGTATCACCAGGCGCTCGTTAATCGAAGGCGTAAAGCAAGGCCTCCAGGGTGCAGTTTTTCCTTTCCGCAGAGACCGAATGACTACATCGTCTCCAATAACAAGGAAGGGGTGTGAGTAACTGCAGATATTCAAGCCAGTTAGCTAGCCCCAAACAGTACTCTCCTGTGAAGCTGGGTCAGCTTTACAGAAGGGCAGAGCAGTAAATCAACCATCGAGAGAGGAAACTGTCCCATTCGAAGACCCTTTTCTAAGTTTCCCTAGGTGCCGTTTTTTTCCCTGCGATATCACTTTGTTCCTCAGGCTCTGCCGTTGCCCCCTTTATTCGGTGTCCATCAAGTATTTTAATACGGTGACATCTAGAAAATTCGTTAAAGAATATATCTACATTTGGCTGAATACTCTAACAATAATCTTTGTCATGCCGTAGATGGGTGGAAATTCATGTCTACTAACATATAGCCTTGTAACAAAATAAAACATTACCTTGGTAACTGAACGTCAGACCAACAGTTTGAGTCCACAGACGTAAAGATGTACCGAACTACGGCACCTGTTCAAGTCTTTAAGGCCTTTTTGTCTTGATTAACTGTATGCCCTATATTGTTATATTTTTCCATTATGTTTCCCAGATCACAGCACTTGGTGAACCAAACACCCTGAAAACTTATCTTACACGAGTACGCATGCTAGAATATAAACAAGTTTCACATTATGAATAAATAACGTACCCATTTGCCATTGCCAGTAAACTTGAGGCATTAGCCACTAAAATGTAAAAAATAAGGGATGACAAACTAAGCTTAACACAACCAGGGCGATGATGATGACGCCACACAAGTTGGCACATTTTGAATTCCTCTTGAGCCAAGGGGTTATTGACACTTTTATGAGTTATTTAAAAAATCAATTTTAATAGTATGCATGCCTTACTTAAATTCAAGCTGTATGGAAAAATTGATAATGTTCGTGGCTTGCCACGTTGCACAGCCAAGAACTTTCTTGCAGGTAAACCAATTTAGATAGCTAAGTGGGCCCCCCACATTTTACCTTTCGCCATAAACTTCTTGTTTTGTTAGCAATTACCGACAAAATCAACGTCGCGCTTCATTAAAAATGCTGGATGGTATATGCTCAGGGACACAGGGAAGTCGTTCAAAACACCAAATCTTCTATCATCATTTGGCCTTGCTTAAAACTTTTGCGTACTATGTGAACAGTTCCATTTCTAAATTGCAGTCTTACCTTGCGAAACAAAAGCAAGTGAATTGTTGGCATCGAGGACCTTTTAAATGCTAAATTTTGCAAACATAATAAATATCTTTCGGTGCGATTTTTGCGTTGAATCGCGAAGCTACCTGCCTCAGCGAACCTGCCTCATTGTCCTCTTGCAGGAGCTGGCAGTAAGGTTCACACATAGCAGTGCTGAATTAAAATGAACTAACTCTCGACATTTAATCGTGAGTTCTCCGAAAACACACCAAGCCAAATCAACCGACACAAATACCTTCACTCGTAGGCGGCTGTTTAAGCCACTAAACTGTCACCGAATTCCTATGGAGATGAAACGAATCTAAAACAACTCTAGAATTTGTCTTCTGTACTAACGGGCATGAAATATATTTCAGGTTAAATAGAGAAATCTGTGAGAGTCACGATCATCTACATGAAAAATGCCATTTCTCTTGATCCTTTGGGATTGACAGGACATGCTTCTGCAGCGTGTAAGTTTAGTCTATAGTAGATTTCCAATTATATTTAATTCGTATGCAAACTGTTTGTTTCTCTGTCCGCTTTTTCCAAACTGAGCTACGACAGATTTATATGGGAAAATACGTTTTTTCAAGTCCAATATTTGAGATGGATCAAGAAGATTCGCCCTCAGACGAGTCCAACACCATCACATATGGTGTTCTTTGAAGGGCAACTATTCACCTGTTCAACTAGGAATCATCCCATTGATGTACTTCAGGCTATATTTAGTTTCACTTTCTTATACTTTACAGCTTTACTCTATGGACCGGGTCAGGTAATGAGATCTTTTGCAGCTGCGCAGTGAATATATTCAGCATATTTTGGTTTCCAAACACGCGGGACGGACTTTAACAAAAATAAGACGCATAGAGCTACCGGAAAAACATTCGTGTGACCCAATCATCGGGTGGACGACTGTTTACCGAGGTCCGTGCGCTGTGAGCGGTCGACCCCCTCTCCCTCCCCCCAACATCACCTAGCAACCTTTGTTTCGGAGCGCCAGCATGGTGCACGTGTGTCTGAGACTGACAATCGTGCCACCCCCCCCCCCTCAGCCGCCGCCAACTGATTGACCTTTGCCCTCGGCGGCGGTGGTGATGACCTGCGCGTTGCGAAGGCCTTTATTGGCTTGGCTCACAGGCCGTCAGTCAGTCAGGCTCCCCCCTCCTTCTCCGCCCACTCTTTGAGCAGGTGCGGGCTTATCAACCTCACGCAGCCGTGACACGGGGTTATTTGGCGCTTTAAATGCGGGCGAACAGTAGCAAGGTGGGCCTGGACTGGATTGCTCTAAACTATCAGCGCCCCAGCGATCGCCCCAGCGATCGCCACAGCGACAACGAAGACAGCGGAGGTTACTTGTGACAGATGCGCTCCACCCCACAGCACGGCGTACAGGTGCTTTCAACCCGGACCGCCATAGTAAAAAAAGATGCGGTCATTTTATGCGGAACCTGGAGCTCTAACAAGCTGGTTTACAAGAGTCTGGTACGGACGAAAATGAGCAAAGCATGGGGCCTCAGTTCCTTTCCATTTGTTTCTAATTATTTATGACCCGCCAAAAAGCCGTATCTCGAAAGGATGTTCCTAGAGCCTTTGAGAAGTATAAGCAGAATTGGGTTATGCTTATGCTAATGTCTCTGATGAAGAATCCGCGACGGACTTCGAAACGTTCCAGTGATCACTTCTTCTTATTTTACTTCGTCTCAGAAACAGAATCATCACTATCGAATCAATTCCACGTGGTGCTTGATTTAGCAGTAAAGGGAACTGTTAATTTTACAGTTGCTTTCTTACATCGGAATTTGCAACAAGATATAGAGACAAAGAGCAGGATTCAACATTTTTACTTGATGATAACTTAAAAAGGCTCCAACATACTTGTTCTGTGGACAATAATACATTAACGTTACCTAGGCAGGTTTATTTGATAAGCCGGAGGTAAAAATGGCTGTGCTGGTTACTTCTGTTTGACGTTTATTTATTTTGAATTTTTCAAACACAAACTGCTAAAATCTACAGGGGTGAAACAAGTACTCTTAATGCCCTTAAAAGAAGTGAATAACACTCAGGTGTAACTAGCTGCTGTTAAGAGTATCCTTTTTAGCCGGGTCAAGTTGTCATAAAAACACGGTTAGACACGGGTGTGAGTACCCTCCGCGATACAGGCTATCTTACGATAAATTCCAGGGAAATAGCTATTCCTTGTGTCCCACTGTTACCCTTAAGGCTAAAACTAGCCTTCTTTACCCTAATTTAAACCCAGATCTTAACCCCTCGTAACATTTAGTGTTAGGGCACCTTATAGCTGTGCCCTACAAAAAATGGACTTACGTTTACCATTAATAACTGAAGTGAATAAAGAAAACCATTATATGCGGGGATCAGTTCGGGCATAAAGTACTGTCAGCCATGTTTCTGCCACTTTAGCTGTTTTTCCCCTTAAATCCCTTAAGTCTAAATACTGAAGGTTCTGGCAGATATCATCGGTTTACCTAAATTTAATGTTTTCCTACAGCAGAGTTTAAAATCCACAAGACCGAGACTCTGTAAATCGCAGACGAACGGAATTTGGGCTCTAAAGCTGAAATCAAATTCATAAAATTTGAGTCAGATTTCGAATAGCAGTCAATCTAGTGCAAGGACAACTTTGATACTTGGGTACATATAACAGTGGCTTGTCTAAAATAGATTTATGTTGATTCATTTATTATTTAAGAAGATAAAAGTAACCTTTTTACTTGGACATACGTATGTTCAGGCCTAAAGAACTAGCAGTCGTTTTTGTCAATTCAGCCGTTTCCTCCTCTTTGCCAGGTCTTCGTAAGATTCTTTTGAGTCCCTTACGTCAAAATATGAAGGCTAAAACGAACACTGCAAGGCTGTCTATATGAAATGTTTCACCTCATGAGAGTTTGAAACCTATAAGTCTAGGACTCTGTTAAGCGCAAAAAAGCAGCAGACTTTGGACTTTAAATGTTAAGTCAGGTTCTGAAAGTCTGACTCGGATTTCTAATACCTGAGAATGTGATCAGTCGTCAAACCACAATGAACCTAACTCTTACTTAAACAGGTTTCCAATTGAAGACAGGCACTTGCTATCTTCTTGTCCTATTAAGCCTCAGGTACTGAACTAAACTATGAGACAATAGGGCCTAATGGTAACTCTCAGCCAATAAAAAAACACAAACGGTTTGAAGAAGTCGTTTTTTAGATAAGGGGGGAATGGATGCAATTTGGTTCCAGTTCACTGAACCGGATTATTGTATTGAGAGAATTTTGACCCCCCAAAATAATCTAGTCACTGTCACCGCCTGGTCGATGAGACTAGCACAGACAGATAACGCAGACCATTTACAGTGACATCTACATCGTATGGGTGAGAGCAGGAACACGCACACAACCCCCTGAGGCCACGTCTCCTCCTATTCCTTGACGTAAGTGTGCTCAGTTTTTGTTTACTTTTGAAACTCGCGTTGCTCATCAGGTGCGTGAGCTTGTCTTGGTAGTCCGTCGGTAGTTTATGTGTATAAAAACGCGGGTCTTCGTACACACACAACCTGCAGCATCAGAGAGACTGTTCACGCGTCGACCTCCTGGCTGCCAAGTGAATTCCACGCCAGAAACCGCTATCGGTAATGAGATATGAAGCCACTTGCGACTCCGAGGTAGACGGTCGAGGAACTGCCGCTCAACTACGAAAACCTTCTTGGAATGCGCGGGTGGGGGAGGAGCAAAAGTGAATTTGCTCGCCCACCTTAGTCCCCAGTCCTGTGATAACTTTTAGTTTTAGTCTTTAATCCTTTAGTCTTGGCTACACAAGCTACGCATGACGAGCCAGGACTCATAGCAAAATGGTATTTTGAAATGTGTGTACGTACATGGATGTGGATTTTGACATTTTTAATTTTCGTCTGTTACTTACAATATGAAACTTCTATATCGTGTCTGCACTGACCCTGCTGGGACTAGTATACATACAAGTTTGATTTAAATAATTTTTTTCCACGGTTTCCGTCCTTTAATGCAAAAACAAAGAATCTATAAAACTTTATCCAAATAAACTGACAAATAAGAGTCTTCCAAAAGCTCGGCATGTTCTTGTTTAATGCTTTACTCTATTACTACCTAATCTGAACTCACTGTATTGATTTATGTCTGCTTCTTTTTTGATAAACCTTCAAATAAAAATTATGTTCTTAAAAAAGGGCCTCGTTTATACATAAATTTCTTCTGCGACTAATAGAACTGAAGTGAATCTATGTCAAATGCTATCCACTATGGAAATTGCGAACCCCCTTCAGTTCCTGCACCCTGAGTTCACGGCAAAAGGCCCATTCAGTTCCTCACAGAAAATCCGGTCAGTATTCTACACATAAACGTTGGCTCTGAGAATAATTCGTTACCCCCTCTCCTCCCCAGCCAAACTATCAAGACCTTCATCTATGACAATAATAAAGAAGGACCTACTATTATCATTCACTATCAGACGTCCAGGTGCTATTGAGAGTCCAAAATTTCACCTTTTTATATTCTCCTTAAATTCAAGTTTATGTAGATTTAAGACAAAATGAATTTTCCTAAGTAAACTGACGGCGTCAAGCTACGTTACTAGACTTTAATTTTTTTCAATTCAGTTTGGCACACTTAAATGTTGCGACCAACACTGTGTAGAGAGCGTCGGGTGTGGGATCTCATTCAGCAGGACAAGCCGTTGTCTCGGTACTAGCTGTGGTCCGCGTCCAACAGATTATAAAATCGATTTCATCCTCGCTAGGGTTGTGCACTTTGTGGAAAGTGCTGGCGTACGCACATACGCTTGCACCTAATGGCCTTCTTCGTCAAAATAGTGGAGTCAGCCGACACATCGACAGTGCAGTTCTTGTGGCGTGTATCTTGCAATCTAGAAATGACCATTCGGACTCTGGCATGAAAGCCAGCCGAAAAGAAACCACGGGGTACGCCCTGGTCAGGGGGCATCCGTGGATAGACTTCGGTGCAACACGCTCGCATTTAGTGACTTTACAGTTAACCCCTACATGGTGAATAGGAACTTAGACGTCATCTGACGGGCGGAGGTTCAAAAGTCCTACGTTTTTGAAAGGCTTAGTAACTTACTTCCGGCTACAACCCTAGGTTTGGCACCTAGGACGGCCAGATTGACATTGGCTTTTCGTCCATCGATGCATGGATTGGGATCGCGGATTGCTTGGAGGGCATCTCCCTTTTTGGACATCGTAACCTGCAGAAAGTAAAAGAAATGCATGTGTCACACAGAATTCTGGTTTTATGAATGGATCTTCTGAACCATTCTGCATGTTTGGGAGTTCAGCGGGCAACTGAAGCTCCTCTCTAAATTTTATATTAATTTTGGACGTCAGTGAATTACCTGTGTGACCTAGACCAACTCAATTCAAAGTAAAACGATTTTGACCACCAGTGACTAGCATAGTTGATCAAAGTTAATACCTATTATTGGGATGTCCTTTGGTTATCAGCACTTAACTCTAAAAAGCTGCTAACCATCCAAGAAAAATACTCACCCTCTGCCATTTCGTGTTATTTCCGTACCTACGATCCGATTACAAAGTGAGGTCTATTTAACTTTGGATGCCCTCTTTTCACACATAACAAAGTCTCTTTCACATGTACGACACCAGTAAAGAGGATAATTAATGCGTCACGGGACGGTTCTAACGCCCTTGCTAACGGTTGCGGGCTAGTGATACCAAAATATAATTGACTAACAGTGTTTCAGCAACTAAACTTGTAAGGATCATGCGACAGAGCGCAGAGTCCCAGTTGTTTTAAAGTAAGATTTGTGGGCGACAGCGTTCCGCTCTCAGGTTTATAGTTGAGAAGGCTTTATGAATATACTTACATGTCTAGAGCATGAGCCCCTATGGCTGACTCTCGCCATCGTCCCTCCCTGGTTCATCATTATTCAGTTTTAATTTCTCCCCAAATGCTTCCGAGACTCCGAATACATCCTCCTGTTATCCACTTAGCAGAAAATGGAAGGTCTAAGACATTTGAGCGGAAAGGTATCCACCGATAGAAATTGGGGTTTTGGTTTTATGACGGTTCACGCAAAATCATAACTAAGTGCAGATGAGGCGTTTGGGCTTAAATAGAAGGTTATATTGTAGAAGACATCTAAAAGGCATACTTGCTTAGGGCCACAGTTGAGTTGGCACGGGGCAGGAGTTGAAGTCTAATCGTGGATCTCGTTTCAACGATAAGCAAGGCTGACATATGGACCTCTTGTTGTTTCCGCGGAAAAAAGCTCTCAGGGTCCAGTGGTCTGACTAGCTCTTAGGTATGCGACTCTTCTAACTTGAAAAAAAACCGTCAGTTTGAACTTGTTAGGCAAGCACGCACACACATGCCGCATAGGTTGACGGTCGCCAACAATGAAGTTCGCCTCTGGAACTTTGCTTTTAATGAAACCGACTTTCGTAACATCTACCTCACTTACCCTTCCACTCCTCCACCATGATCGAATCGCAAAACCCATTCCGGACACGGGTATATGGGCGTGTACAAAGTAGATAGCCAAGCTGAAGTTGTATTTACGCTTACTGTACAAACAAAAGGACGGACAAGCCAATGACGACCTCAATCTATCTCTCCCTCCCTGCTCACGTATACTGACAACCTGTCTGCGACCGTCAGTGAATTTGGGATGAAATGTAGCGCAGTAACTGGCATATTAGGAGCCTTTGCCTCACGCATGTATGACGATAGCTAATGAACTCACTTAGACTTAGTGCAGACTGACCAACGCACGCTATCATTGAGTGCGGTTTCGTATTTATCGAGTGCAAAGGGCAGCACAGCCCACATGGGCTTCAGAAAATACAACTATCACAGGAAATGTAGATCTATCGGAGGCTGCAACGCGAATGCGTTTGAGGTAGTGTACAACCACATCGAACACTTGAAAGAGATGTTGCCCACAAACCCAAAGCTGGTTGTTTTATAACTGTATAATCAGTCAACCTCAACGGTCCACAAAATTAATATACCTCCAACAGTTAAGAATTCGGAAGGCGAGATCAGCAGAGACTTCACGAAAAGGCAAGTAAAAATTACAACAAAAACAAAAATTGGACAGCACATAATATAAGCAAGCTGCAGAACGCCCGACAATTGCAACCTATTCCTCATCTTTCTGGAGGGAGATTCGTCGTCACTCAAGAGTTATGCACGGCTGAGTGCTACAAATAATAATTAACAAGATTAAACGAGTATCCCACATTCTTATATCTTGGCTGTCGTTATAACCAGGAACCAAGGAAGGACAATTTATAAGCCGACACCTAACTCTCTTCATAGAAAGGTCGTGTAAAATAGAGGTAATCACCAGGTCACTTCTACAGAGTGTGAAACTCTCCTGGAGTAGGTGGCTAATCGTGTGTTTTACTAAAGCACAGGACGGTCAACGACTTCTCCGGTGATGAATTAAAAGGTCAGTCACACAACAGAATTTGTCTCGTCCTGAACAGTAGCAGGGGGTGGATGGCAGTACTGACAAGTTGTCACGCGCGGTCACCGTCTTTTTCACGTGTGGACACGCCAAATTCTGAGTCTGTCCTCGCAGGTGTTAACGCAGACCACGCATAACGAGCTGACTTAGAGTCTGACGCTGCATGACCTGTGCTGAACTACTCTGAATAGATGCATTTAAACCTTAATCGAGCGGGGTTACTGAACAGGATGCAAAGACGTCCGCCAGGTGGCTAAAGCTAAGAAATGTGATACGTTGTGGACTTCAGATACAAGACTGGCGACCACTCAGCTTTCTTTGGAGCCGTGATTATTTTTATTGCATGATTAAAGAGTATTACGCAATAGAATTAAAGTATATCAGAATATTTAGTTGACCCAATTGTGAAAAAACTCGCGGCATTCGGCGGGATTCGAACCTCCATAGGAGAATAAATTAAAGCAGGAAGGTAACAATGATTTCGTCTTTCAATAAGTTGAAATATCTTAATAAGCGTTCTCTGTGACTTACTCATAGCTTAACTTTTATCACGACTAGGTGCAACAACGTTTACTGTAAGAATCCTGATTCTGAGTAATGTGGCCTTCAGGACTGACCTATAGGCCGACTTCATATGCTTAGAAATGTAAACAATAATGCTTGAAGGCTGAGACAAATTTTCTTGCGTTGAGAGAAATAGTTAATTAGATAGGAACTGCAACCTATGGAGGTTTTTTTCTGGCTCTCTAAAATAAAGCTACATTGATAGACTGTTCCTGGGACATTCTCCGATGCCAATATTTGTGCTCCAGGAATTTAAGCAGACTACAAAAATATAAGCAGCTATATAGTATTATGTGCAGTGGAAGTTTCCTAGAACTGTTTAAATAACTATGAGTATACAGCAGCTGTTAATATGATTTGTAAACTGTTCGTATCTTTAGGGTTGTTATCATGCCACTATTATGCTGAATTAAAAGTATGCATAGACGCAGACCTGAATTTAGTCGGGGCCTGCCATAGATAATAAATCAATATAAAACTTACAAATCCATAGCCACGACTTTTTCCAGTTTGTCTGTCCGTTATAACGACCGCTTCCTCTATCTCGCCGAATTGCTCGAAGAAGTTGCGGAGACTCACATCAGTAGTGTGGTAGGGGAGGCCTCCGACAAAAATCTTTGTCAGAGTTGTGTCCTTTGTGTGGTAGTTATTGGAAGAGCAGTCTGACGGCATGGCTGCGGTGGTTGCGGTTGTCCGTATCTACTTGCTGTGGGTAATTGGTTTTTGCGTCTTGGCTGTAGCGAGCGTCTTCGTGTGATGCTGCGACCTGCGGTCAAAGTCAACAAGTAAGCAACATTGCAGTGAGCAGAACAACAAGTGCATGCATTGATCGCTGCGTTCTTTGAGCTGCAGCCACACCAACCCAGGTACTACATAACAAACGATCGCGTAAAGGCTAACCAATCACGGCAGTCTAAAGGATCGACCCTAACCAATCAACGTGCGGAATCGACATTAAAACTCACGAGCACTGGCCGCGCACATCTGGTGATGCGCACGTGGCACGATCCACACGTACGCTGCTCAGCACACACACGCACGCACGCGTGCTAACTGTGCTCATCAGCGAGGAGCGTGTGCTCAAGTTCGATAGCATGCGTTTTGTCTTAGCTTGAATGGACCCAAGGCAATGGCGTACACGTGGCACACGTACTGCACATGGGGCACACATAGGCGCACAATTATTATTGGATATAAAACGCATTATGGTTTCGTAATTTAGGGATTAAGGGAGCAAAAAGTAGAAATCCCTCTAAATAAGTTATTTATAGTTGCGGTAAAGTTTTCTGAAGGGCTTCCACTGACTAGTTCTTTTGAATAATTCTCCAGCCTTTCATGAAAATGAAATCTACAAACAGCATCCAACATTAAGCATCCCAAACGGAGCCCTCCGAGTTGGTTATACGGTCCCACCGAACTACCCAAAATCGGTGAGACATTACATATTAGCAGCAGTAGAAGCCACCACAATCTGCCTACGCAAACCGATCTTTTTTATCATAAAAACTTCAAGTTGGCGCCGCGTTTGGAATGGCCAAAGGCCAGTTAACACGCACGTAATATTCAGCGTCTTCCATGCCTCAACCTTGAGACTTCTCTTCTCCATAATCCCACATGGACTATGAGCACCTGACTAGATGAATGCCTCTAACTACCCTTCTTGATTCATCACACCCAACTTTTGTAAAAAGATGGATATGACTCGAATTGTCTAATTACGCCATACTGATGAGAATTTATCTAAATGAAGTTTAAGTTCAGCGATGATACCCATGTAAGCATTAAGGAAGTCAAGTTAAGCGAACGAACATTTTCGATTGATTCATCATCAGGCAATACAGTAATATAAGGGAGGGTAGAGTTAATGACAGTTTTAAGCAAACCAATCAGTAGTAACAAGGGGGAGAGAGGGGGGAGAGGTGTAAAAGGACTAGAATCTGATCCCCTTGATCTCCCCTTGATCCTTTTACCCCTCTTCGCCCTCTCTCCCCCTTGTTACTACTGCTTGGTTTGCCTAAAACTGTCGTTAACTCTACCCTCCTTTATATTACTGTACTGCCTGATGATGAATTAATCGGAAACGTTCGTTCGCTTAACTTGAATTCCTAAATGAAGTTTGTACCCGTCAAAGTCTTCTGAATCATTCTATAGAGATTTTCGCAAATTTTAAATAAAATCCCTCAAATGTCAAACCCATGAAATGTTGGGTAAGGTTGACATACAGTAGATTGCATATCTGATGCAAGGTTTGAAATTGGAGGATTTAACGCACACTCGAGGTTGTTTATTTAGTTCATTGGGTTGAATTGGGTTGCAACACGTTGTTAACTTGCATTAAATTACGGTCACATTAGAAAACTGGAAGAAAAAAGCGGCAAAAATGGGCAAAATCCTGCGTTTGTTAATATCTCAGGAATTTCCTATGCTATTAAACGGTGTGGAAAAGAACTTCTTGTGTGTGCATGTTGCATTATAAAGGAAAATTAATGAAGAGCAGACATGGTTTTGCATCCATAAAATTGAGGTTAGTGTAATTAGGAGATAGCACATTACTTTTGGGAATAGAAGAGCGAACTAAGTTTTAAAATTTATATTTTGCAAATCTGCCAAATTTCGTGCCATAAAATTGAGAAATAAACTTTTGAAGTTGTTCTTTGCATTACTTTATATGAAATTTATATTTTTTATATTTGCGGAGTTACAGGCAAGGAATGCGTTTGAGAACTTTATTATTATATGGCAACCAAATTAATTTTACAATCGATTTGAAGTTGGAGACACTTAACATAACAAACATTTGACAGAGTTGTCACGGAATATTGGGAGACAGTTTGTTCAAAAACCGCCGTTGATAGAATTGCCACCCTTCTTTGTATTTTTTTATTGTAGAACTGAGTCTAGAAGTAACCAAATATGCTGAAAACTGTTCCGTTTTAGATAAACGAAGTAGCTATTTCATTTATAATAGAAGAGATATCCCTAATTGTAAGGGAAATCAATTCACTGGCTAAAATTTCACATTCTGACCTTGACTTTATCATCAAAAAATAAAAGTACGCAGACCTCAGACGCCAAAATATAATAGTTATGCTTTTTTCAAGAGTAAAATTTTTGTAGAATTTTTCTAAATCAATCTTGAGCATATTTATTCGCGACTTTTGGAGCAGAAGTTCATTTTTCTCGGCAATGAGTTCACATGATTGGGTAGTTTTGAATCTATGACAGACAAGGACAGCTGCATGAGAAAAAAATGTTTAAAAGCTAGTTATTTATGTAAAAGCTTTTAAGATATATCCTATTTTGAAGGTTTTGATAAGCAAATAGAATATACTTATAATTAATGGTCAATTGCCTAAAGCCAGTTAAAATTGTAAAGTCTTTATTAGAATTTCATGGGAGATCTGAACCTCTTCGAAATAGAAATATCGAAATAATTTTAAAAAATTAAGTGGAAGGCAATACCTCTTAGTGTACAAAAAATGGTACGTTTACAATTGTTCCCGACAATTCGAATTAAACTTTTCAGTCACTGACCGGCATTTCCGCAAGCGAGCTTAAGCAATATATTACTCCTCTGATCTCCCAATGGGGCATATCAAGCAAAAACGTGGTAACCTTAGTCCAACATAAGTCAAGCGATGCATAAACGAAAGAAACAACTAGCATTTCTCGTGAAAACGTGTTAGAAGACATAATTGGAAATTTAGGCTCTTCGGTAACACCCATATTGCACGTAATATGGAAGCATATTTATTCAAAAACTTGACAAAACGATTATTTTCCAACGTTATTTTACTTGTGCTGCTCTATTTTCTCAGTGGTTTTGCATGAACGGGCTTCCTCTACATGTAAAACTTAAGTCTACATAGTACGCCCGATTTCCACTTTTTCTGAATTTTCCACTTTGTTAAAGAAGCTGGTGTTTCTATAAAACCTTATATTCCTTCATAAATCATAATATGCCCTATTGTAAAGAACGATCATACCTTTTTTGCTGTAAGACTTTGGGGCCACAGCTTGGGCTGCGTTTGAGTAAGGGGGAGTTACTTGTAAAAATCGTAGGATTGCATGAGTTTGGCAACCTGCTGTATATGGCCTCCCTAGATAAGGTATGAGGACAGGAACCACCCGCAAATCAAATTCCATGGCAAATGTGGTTAGATTTATAGTTAGAGTTAGGCCTAAGTTTAGACTATGTGCTACGACCGGCTCTGGTTTGGGTTCGTGTTAACTGTAAGGCTAGAATTTAGTGTAGGGCAAGACTTAAGATTTAGGCTACGGTTTAGGATGACTTTAGATCTAGTGTTAGGGTTAAGACACGGAACTGCCTACCCTTCTTGGAATTATGTACAGGATCACTTTTATTACTTGGATCGGGCGTTTCTATTCTCGTGTCCTGTTTATTTGGGCATGCAAGTCATTCGTACCAAAAGTTGACTTGTGTGTTACCGCTGAGCGCAAACGGGTCAGATTTTTGGATCGTAGGAAAATATTACTATGGTTCAATTTATACGCTTATATTGTAACCAACTGTCAATACTTTGCGCAGGTTAATAAGTCATAGTGACTTCGATACGCATCACGTCGATCATTCCCACCGCCAAAGCCTGAATCCGGTAGGTACCACACCAGCTAAGGATGAATTGTGTTGCCCTCTAAACAGGACATGGGAAGAGGAACACTTCACTCGCTTAAAGCAGACGGCCCACCAACAAATTTCAGGAAGCGTAAGCGTGATAAGTAAGTACCTATCACGTTTCACCTCTCTAGGTCGATATTCAATTGGACAGTCAATCTTATCTTCTTAATAGGCAATGACAGTACACAGTTAAATAAGAGGTGGCGACATTCTATGACGTCAATAAATGCTGCGTATTTCGTGTCTTAAACCAAACCTTAATTCAAGCACAAAATCAAACTGTCAACTTAATTTTAACCATAGCCCTACCTTTAAACTCAAGAAACGAAGGAAAAGCAAATATTTCCGTCTCTTAGCCCTCACACTAATCCTAACATAAAATCAGGCTTTAACATTACTCTTAACCCTAGCCCTACCTTAAAACTAAATCCTCCAGGTAGCATGAACCCAAACCCTGAATGTAATCCTGGCCCTGACCCCAATTCTTGCCTTAATCCAACCTTAAAGGTAACCCTAAACTTAAACCTAATCACCCTCATCTTAATCATAAACCTAATTTGCCCGAAATTGCGTGCAATACCACATATATTTTTGGAGGGGTGTTCTTATCCCCGTGTCCTGTTTAAGTGGCTAAACAAGTTATCTTTACCACACGCCATTCAAAAACATCGAAAACAGCGATTGAAACCATTATCTTCCTCTCATCTGGCATTCTTAAGTTGAAAACGTTAACTGTAGCCAGCGGTTGTAGCCTCCTGTCAAAATTTGACTCCCATCCTTTCCGCCCTATCGCCTAAAGAGTGCAAACTTCCTCAGTCAATTCGTATTGGCCGGAGGCAATTGTAAACTGTTCAAAAATTCATGAGTAAATTTCTGCTTTCCGATGAGCCTTCTGTTTTTAGCAGATTTGGAGGGATACGATCAAATGTAAACATCTGGTTGGGGAATCGAAGTAGCGTTTTGGAAAATCTGGATGTCTAGCCATCCAAATCAACTCATAGGCTTCGTTTCCATAAATTCTGCGCCCACAACACATACTCTTTAACTTCATGTTGTATCCTGTGGACTGTTTGGCTGAATGCACCGATGGCACTACTAAAACTAAATGACCTCAACAATAGGAACAAAAATCGCATCATGAACTGAACTTGTAGTTTTAATTTAGGGACACGTGGGTGGCCTTAACTGCACATGTCATTTTTTAAGGTATTTTGCTGTAACGACTGCATTTTAAGTGCGTTGGCTGTCTATTGGCAGAAGAAGGAAGATGAAATTTCTGAGGCAAATGTATCAAGCGTCTGATGTTTCAAGCAGGCAAGAGGACCGCCCCTTAGATTGCATGACAAAATCCAACAAAATCCTCACCGGTTTTTCGAGTTAAGCTAATTGGCCTTTGAGCGTATTCTTTTATCCTCATGTTTACCACGATATGATGTGTTCGCTAGCGGCAGTCATCGGTGGCTTCCTCAACCCTTGAGATTGCTGTATGCACTGCTGTCTCATCAGCCTCCTTCTTGTATGAAAAAATGAATGGGCAACCTCTGAGTGGCTTTGCTACACAGCTACTTGCATAGCAACCACCCTTTTTGATGGCAGTAACGTTGTGTTCGGTGGACCAGGGGGTCAATGTTAGATTTAATTTGACAGGAACCATATGATCCCGCCTCTATTCCGCAACGTCGAGTCACCGAAATTTCTCAGCCCCCTAAGGGTAGCTTTTCAAGAACAGAGGTCTACGCTCCGTTTTACCGACTAGTGTTGGAACGGGCGATTCTACTGTTTGGCTCATTAGTCTGTTGACCATCTTCCAACTGAACGGTGATTGTTAAGTCTGAAGACAGTGTCTGGGTCTATCTTAGCTCCGAAGATGTTGTGGAGGTAAATTAGTAGTAATGATTGCTCGTATGGCCGTCTAAACGGGACACCGGAACAGGAACCACCCACGCTACATGTGACTTCGACCGAATTCGGGGGAAATGAGGGTTAGGATTATGGTGAGGGTTAAGGTTGTGGTTAAGGTCAGAATTGGATTAGGAGTTAGAATTGTGCTGAGGGTAAGGGTTTGCGTTTGTGTTTACTGTAGGGTTTAGGTTTAGGGTTGGATTAAGGTTAAGATTAAGAATATAGTTCAGTTCTATGTTAGAGGTGGGGTAACAGTTAATACATAGGAATATTCACCCTTCCTGGACTGTGTTGGAAGGCCACCTATTTTATGTGGCCGGGGCGTTCCCTTAAAGGGATAGCAGTCGAAACAGCATCTCAGATGTTGCAGTGACCATCAAATTAGGATCATTATTCTGTTGACCGTCATCCATCTGAACGGTGGTTGTTAAGCCTGAGAACAGCGTCTGAATGCCTCTTAGCTCTGAAGATGTTGTGGAAGCAAATTCCTACTAAGGATTACTTTTGAGGCCGCCTACACAGGAGATAGGAACAGAAACCGTCCACATTACATGTGGCTTTACGTTACATTAGGTTTAAAATCAAGGTCAGGGTAAAGACTGGAGTTTAGGTAAGGACTATGTTGGAAGTTAACGGTGGAGTTCAAGTTTTCTGTAGGGTTTAGGTTAAGGGTGGAATTGGCGTTAAGCTTAAGGGTGCAGTTTAGTTTAATGTTACAATTAGACACAGGAATATTTACCTATCCTGAAACTTATCACATGGTCACCTATTGTAAGTGAGCGGGGGTTCTTATTCCCGGGTCCTGTTTAGGCGACCATGCAAGTCATCCTTACCTGTTCCTTTTTTACTTGCCACCTGGGCATCACAGGTGAGGAGGACTTGCAAGGCCACTTAAACAGTACACGGGAATAGAAACCGCCGACAAGAAGTGTGATTTTACGCCAAATTCAAGGGGAATTAGGCTTGAAATTAGTGTGGGGGTTAGAGTTAAGTTTAAGGTTGGATTTAGGTGAGCGTTGGGGTTAGCAGCAAGATCGCGTTAAGGGTTATGGTTTGGCTTAAGGGCAGGACTAGGGCTAGGGTTACAGTTTAGTTTTATGTAAGGTTTAGTGTTAAGATACAAGTATACTGATCAAAAGGCGATCTATTCTTAACAGGCGGGGTGTTTCTATTCCTGTTTGCTGTACACGCGGCCATCCAAGTCATCCTTGTCATTTTGTTAAAATGTTTTCTCAGTCACAATAATCACGGAAGAAGACGAAGAATTTCGACAAACATCTTAGAAATTTGTCGTTAAAGCCACTTTGAAATACGATTCTTGTGAGAAGACGTTTTCTGCATTTACTCATAAGTACTGTGCTTTTGGAAGCAGATGTACTTTTGGATAAGCATAGAAAGGTGGTAGCTAATGCGTTCGTGCCGTTTCAACTGTTCTTCACGAACTGTACACTGACGAGTATACCCCACCGCACCTACATAGTTGATAACACCATTCACAAATGTGTAGCATAAGTGATGCTAACTGGACCGGGTAGTACATGCCCGAATATCATGATAAGAATAACCTAAAAACAGCACACCGATACTTCCTGCTCAATGCATGAATGGACCAGCGGAGTGTTTCTGTTAATCCAGTCCCGGTACCCATCCCTCCTTTGTGGTCCATGAGGCCGTAAGCAACACGCTAGCTGCACATCTGTAATTGCCTTTGGCCGGTGGACTAAAATATACGAGTGTTAAAATAAAGACGGTTTTCGGAAAAAATGTAATTATACTGGCGAATTTTAAAAGCTGGTTATATCAACACGTCGCCAGATGAAATGAGAAGTGGGACTTCGGATTGTCGCTCTAGAGGGCTTTGGGGCACACAGGCTAGTCGATAAACTGGGGTTCATGGGAGGGGGTAGAGAGGCGACAATCATGTTACGGTAAATGGGGGTGTCTGGCGTGCGTGGTTCTTCACACCCTGAACAAATCTTACAACTCCCCCTTCTCATTCCGAAAGAAACAGCTCTACGCCATCCCTTAGGCGACCCCTGTTAATTAGGGTCGTCTTCTCACTGAATGGGGGTCGTGATCCGTAATATGATTCGGTAGAATCACGAACCGATCCACTGTTCGGTGAATCAGTGAACACTGATTCACTGGGACTGGTGGTGTTACAGAAAACAACGGTTTACAGTTTCGCACAGCAGCACAGCGATATCAGGCAAGATAATTTCATCTTGTGCTATCAAAGCTGTTGTATGTTTAAACCAGGGGTTCTGCCTGTTAAGGATCACATTTTCACTCGAGCTGAAGAGCGGAGAACACAGTGAACGCCAGTTGAGTTTTAAATGCATCTACTTACCAAAAACAAACAAGAGCTGCTGGCAATACCGAAGAAGAGTGCGAAGGTGTCTGGACTTTAAACGATTGTTTTTCACGCTGTGGAGCGAAGTCTCTAATTATTTCCTAGCTTGAGCCGTGAGTGATCGGGGGAATGGAGAAAAGAAGCGGGAAGACACTGGCGGATACAGCTGCTTCCTCAATTTCTAGTTTTGTCACCGGAAACAATCGTTGCTTATGAACTATTATTTAGCCAAAAAAGATATCAAAACAACAATTTTTAATGCTGTATGTTATGGTGGAAAGCACTGCCGCAATTATTCTCACCAGTTATTCAATTGCATATTTTTTGCAGGCCATAGAACCACGTCGTGTGCCAAATTGTTTGCGTTTATGACGAACCAGTTCCAGACTGCTGCAATGGGGTTAACCTGATTTTTTTCTATTTCAGACGTGTTTTCCTCCTACCGATAAAGAAGGCTTTGCAGAATATCGGATTTAGAATTGGCTCAATAAAGTTACCCGAAATTGGAATAAATGTTTGTCTCGTTCCTGTCTATGCTAGGCATCCAAGACGAAATGGAACGTTGATACGCTATCTGGAAATCGGACTAGCGTGGCGAAAGCCGTTCACATGTGGCTAGTCTGTGCTGGCCGAGTAGACATAGAGCTTTGTGTCGGTATTCAGATTTGGCGGGTAAATCTGTCAAGTGACTGCTCTCAACAGACGGAACAGCAGTATGGATTACTAAGAAAAAATAATGAATGCACTTTAGGAGTCAACCAATAAAAATGAATTATCTCACCAGACTGCTGGTTTATGGTGGAAATTAGGTGTTTTATTCAGTCTTTCACATCTCTTACAATGGACTGGAGAACATATTGAGGACTCAAGTGAGCAATTTAATATACCAACTGATATTATCTTCAGGTTTATCACTCAGTTCGATGCTTCTGATTGCTCTTTGTATCTTTTGATACTGATAGTCTCCTTGAGTTTCTGAAAACAACCAGGACCCTTTGAAAACAGATTGCATAGATAGTCTTTCATACTGCTTCTAGGAAGGGCAAGATGTTGGACTGGGAGCCTGCACAGTAAATCAAACTAGAGTGGGCTAAACTCCAGGGAGATCAGGCTCACCGTTAACGTAACTTAAATGCTAGGATTAAGTTAGGGTTAACATAAGAGGTGAGGTTTGGTTTATGATAAGTGTCAGGACAGGAGTATATGTAACCTTCCTCACCGCAATGCCGCCAGTATTACGTGTGGGAAATTTATATTTCCATGTATTACCCAATGGGGGTTCAACTGCTATAATGCCATACTTGACTGTGATTTATGTCATGGTTTGGGCTATCATATGTTAATGGACTGCTTTCTGCAACTGATAAGCCTATCAAGGATATTCAGCACCCGAATAACATAAACAGGGCATCTCCCTATACACCTTTTCTTGTCTCTGACCATGAGTTTAATTTCAAACCTGAAATATCAGACCAATTAGGATCTTAGTCCAGAAATTGATTACGCTTCTTTTCGTCAAGCTGCTTATCCCTAGCACGATTGACTGATACCAACAGCATATTTTACTTTGTAAATACCCGTCTTGACTGGTCTGTTCATGCATGAGTGCATCTTTTGGGTGCTTTCAAATCCACATGAAACTGTAGATGTGAATGCATCACATCAGGTTTAAACAGCCAAAATTGAAACTGTTCATGCCACTTAGGCTGGAGAGATCAATTAGTTTACACTAGCCGAATTTTGCGTGGGTTAACAAAATAGTGCTGCATTTGCGGTCGAAGCGTGCTAAATTGCGTCATCAACATGTCCTTACCTAATTGACTTCAGTTAGATAAGTTGATTTGACGAAATAGGTTTTTTTTTGCCGGCCTCTGAAATGACTTCCTTTCAAAAATCTGTCAGGAAATTCATGGAAGTGCGTTGAGTAGAACCAAGGATGGAGACTGACGGCGACATTTTGGCAAAATATGCAGATGGAGGAAGGGTTAAAGTACTTGTCTGTGTAGCATTGGTTAGTGCGGGGTAAAACCTATGTGGAGCGTTCGCAACCGTCAACAGGTTGTCTGCTAAGGGGAAACTGGCAGACTATCGCAAGTGGAAAATAATGATGAACCCGATCTGCACGAAGTCCTCTAGAAACGCGTCCCTTTGTGTTTATTCGACCGCTTAAATAACTACCTATCCGAAATCTGTCATTAACTTGGTAGACGTATGCTACCATGCATGCTAAGTAGAAACAAGGATGGAAAATAGAGAAGAAGTTTTGGCTCAATATATTGAAATGTCGGAAATGTTCAATTATGGACCTGTGCCACGTCGGCTTAGTACGGGACTAAACGTAGGCGGACCGTTTGCAGCCGCGAATAATTCGTCTATTAAAATCAGTCTAATAGGCTACCAGGAGCGTAAAGCAAAGAAGAAATCGGTCTGCCGAAAACTCCGTAGAAACCGGTTCCGCAGTCCAACAAATATAAACCCAACTTGAATCTTACCAATATTATTCTTAACTCATCGTCAAGTCGATCCGTCTGTTGTCCATGCGGAGAGAGGCAAACCTTTTAAAAACGCACACTAAACTTGTAAATCTATGACATGCATATGCTCAGCATCACTGAAAACTTGTAAGTCCTATAATGTTGGATCACGTGGGGCCATGGGATGCTTGATGAGGTGGTGAGTGGCACACGTAGACGGGCCGTTGTCTTTTTGTTAGTCATCGTTATTAATCACACAACAAGATATTTGAGAGTCTGAGGCAGGCGCCAGATACGCAAGAGAGCAAAGAAGGATGCCGACCCATATGGCTCCGTTCGTACGGCATTCCGCAAATCCTTCGCATTGTAAGCCAGCTGACGCGCTTTTAACTTATCACGATGCGTTAAAAGACATGAATTGGAATGTATCAACAGATGGCGTAACTCTATCCTCCTTGCAGGAGGGTTGGCAGGCCACAATAGCTCTTTTTCAGTTTGGTTTTTATGAAACCCACTCAGATGCGATCGAAGCCGACCACTCCGTGTATAGCACGTCTAGACGGGCTGTTTATTTTTTGTCAGCCACTGCGCCTGTTCCCACCTGCGGAGGTATTGACCCCGTCTTGACCCCTAGCATAGATATTTGGAGAATGAGGGAGTGCTATAGATGCTGTATAAGTCTGCTGTCAATATAAACTAATTTATACGCAATTCATCGGCGCAGCACCCAATATTTTGCTGTGGACACACAGTGGGCATCCTTTTTAGCGACGGCCGATCCAACACACGCGGAAAAAACTCCCTTAACGAGAAGTTATAAGTAAAACCTACAACAAGTAGCATTAGTAATTGTGCTTTCGTTCCGAAATTTGCAAGGAAAGGTCTCAGGATTTTTGAAGAGGCTTGACGTCACGTTTTTCACGCCCACAAATGTGTGTGCGTACACAGTGAACGACTGAGGGCTACCAGGAACTGTGAAGGAACTCTTTTGAACAGAACAAAATTAGAAAAGCAGAACAGTTGGCGTTGTCGAAAACAAAGACACTGGCAACGCCTTCGCTCAATCGATTGGTGCTAAGTAGAGTTAAGTGCATGCAAAAATCCTCTGCGGATATACTCGAGGCGAATCAAATACTCTAGCACCCATTTACAAGGCCGCGCCTACGGGAAGTTTGTCGAACGTTGGAAGTGTTTCGCCAAAAATATATTCAAGACACTAATCAATACCCTCTATCTGCTGATATCAGCGTATTGAAGAACTAAATAGAGCAGACAGGCGGTGGAGCATAAATTGCTTTTGAATCCAGGCGTATACACATTCTACTGACTGTCGATATGCAAAAAAATTTTATCATATAATATACCACCTGCGCTAAAGAATAAACCAAACTGGTTGTTAAATTAGACTCTATAGTTGAGAACTCCTTTTCAGCGCCAAGCAGACAGGGAAGAATAATGAACGCAGCTCAAGCACCCAAATCATAAAGTCAAATTCCCAGTAGATAAAAGAAGCCAAAATGAGAACTTTCTTCCGGACAGAATCCCAAGCTAATGTTCCAGGCAGTAGTATTTACTGCTGGCTAGTTGCGAGTGTGTTGAAACATGCCAGAGGGAGTCTGCGATGTCGGCATTTATTGTGGGTTTGTGAGAACACTTTCAAGTCACATGTCCAAATAGGGTGTTACAATTCAGGAGCCTACATGGACCGCAGTTACCTGGGCCTGCATATGTGTGGCTGATAGAGTCTAAGAGATTGTTAAAGTCAGCGCATCTGTGCTCCGTTGTAATGATAGTGTAAGGCCTTGAGGAGGCAAGATGTTGAACAAAGTCAGTGGATGACACAAGGACGGCAGTCGACCGCAGGCCGTGGTAGTAACCACGCGTCTCTACGGAAAAGGCAACAGAACATTCTATCAGAAGCAAAGTCAAAACAGGAGTGACTCCGCCACGGCTGTCTTGGTAAGACACGGCAAAGTAGTTCCAATCATGCAGGCTGCTTTACACTAAATTTCAGGGAGGATACGCATTCCCTTGCCCAAACCTAACCCTAACTATTAACCTAACACAAAACTCGTCATTACTCTAAGCTTAATCTTAAGCTTAACTCTAATTCCAACTCTAACCTTAACCTCAACCTTAACCTTGTGGTCAACCCTCACCCTAGCCATATCACTAACCCTATTTCTAATCCCTCTGGAATTTAGCAGTAGGTCTCCTGCATTACGGAAAGGTTCCTATTCATTTGCACAACCCTTGGTTACCCTGAGGACTGTTCGATTTCGGTCATCGTAATCTACAGACAAGCCTAGCGTTTTTTCGGTTCTAAATATGACCCCAAATTTAATGAACGGCCACCCCACAAAAATACCCAATCAGCACTTAACTTACTTACTGTTCCTCACTTGTTGCTAAAAAGGGCCTGTGTGAAAGGGAAAATAAATGCTGCGATCTACTTAGATGCCTAAAGTTTCACTCAGATCCTTATAGAAGGATTGAGAATCATGAAAGCATATCTTTTGAACAATTCTGAGGCATGATGATCTACTGTAGGGAACGGAGTACTGATTTTTCAAAGGACAACGTGAAATGCTTGTGACTATTTTTTAGGGCTACGAACACCATATTATGCTGTAAACTGTCCCTTTACTTAAGACCACTACTAACCACTGGTAAATGCCTTCCGGTTTCTTGTCCGATGATCGCACTTGCCATAATGTTAAACAAGCTCTATTATTAAGGAGAAGAAGACGACGCGATTGCTGGAACAATACTTTTATTTACCTGACGTTTTGACATCCATCGCGGATTCATCATCAGAGACGTTGGCAGAAAACGGAAGCAGGAAACCGTTTCTGCTATAGTTTTCTGCTAATGTCTCTGATGATGAATCCGCGACGGATGTCAAAACTTCAGACAAATAAAAGTATTGTCCCAGCGATCGAGTCGTCTTCTTCTCAATCACTTCCTGGGACTCGCATGTTCGTTTGTATTGGCAAGCTTCAGTATATTTAACTTCAAAATATCTAATAACCCCTTCTGAATATGGATGGATGTATGCAGTACTTTCAAATCCTACTGCTAATCTATAAGACCTGTGGAAAATTCCGTGATTAGGTCACGTTGCGTAAATTATGGGCTTTTTCCAGGTGGGAACTCAGTTTCATTAACTGCCTAGAGCTCTACTCACTTCCCGTCAAACGCAACAAGTGTTAAATAATCTCAATGAATGGTTTAAGAAATTCACGCTCACTTGAAATAAAACAACGACCCTTTGGAAAGTTATTGCTTCACTCTTTCAAGTTCTCGGCGCATCCTCTGGTGTCTAGTGACGGCAGAGGAGGCATCAGTGCAACGACTCGTCTGAAAGTGAAAACTGTAGAGAAAAATAAAAAGCAGCTATGCATCGAAGATTTTAAAAACAACAGTATCTGAGGTGTCCTGCGTTTCGCCAAAGTCAGAAATACTCGTAAACGAATTGAAAATAGGCAGCAAGATCGTCAGTTCTAACTTTTCGGTCTAAATTTTCGGGAAACACTTTATTGTATGCTATGAGGCATCAGAAGTTTAAGGGGCTTTCCAATTAGGTAGGTCAGGCTCTTGATGGTTTTTTGTTGGTTAGTTCATTTTCAAATTTTGAAATTATTATCACCAGTTTTCCGAATATAAGAAATAGTATGACAGAAAAATAGTCGCTCATCCACTCGACTAAAGCTAACCATCCCTGTATTTGTAACCCATGAGGTAATTAAGAGGAATTTCAGGACGTGCAGGCGTTCAGTTAGAGGGTAATCTGTGCAGGTGCTGTAGGTCACAGCATTTGCATCGCGCAGGTGATGACTATTTCCCACGGCCCCTAACTGCATTGCAGTCATAACCCGACAACCCCCTAGATATACTAGCTGAGCTAGACACGGGTGTCCGCGTCATGTCGTCACAGCCGGTAATTCTGTTCCCTCCCTTTGCAAGTTAATGCTGTATTCTTCTGGTTTCTCGGCGCATCGTATGATCTCTGCGGATGGTAGAAGAGACGCAATTGGGACGATTTATTTGAGACTGTGTGTCATATAGATAAATTATAATATACCTAACCTTTTAACAGCAAGTGTGCGTGGGGTGTGCTGTGCTTCCTCAAAGTCACAAATACTTGTGAATTAAGTTAAGGTAAGCAGAAATAGTTCTGGAAATCCAACAACCATCCATCTCTTCGGAAATTTCTCTCTGCGTTTCCTTGATACTCCTTTACTTTATGCTATGACGCATCGCAACATTGAAAGGCTCGCGACTGGTTTTTGCTAGTTGTGTTGATTTTCAAATTCTGAAATTATTACCACCGGTTCTTCGAATATATAAACAGTATCATTGGACTAGGCTCACTCGTCCGTAATATAAGCATTTTTTGTAATGTCCACTCAACTTTTGCTATCTATCCCTTTATTTGCTATCCATAAGGTCATTACGTGGAATTTCAGGATAAAGTTGTGTCCAGTTACGGGAGAATCCCTCGCTCATGAAATGTCAACCGAAGTTCTCAAATATGTTTCCGATCCGATCAACTTACCTGAGTAGAGTTTTAATATTTATTGTCGTTCAGCCCAATCTTAAGAAAATTCAGTCACTTCAGGATCCCGGCTTTTGAACAAGCTTCTTTCTGGCTACCTGCGAATTATATTTTATGCAAAATACTATTTAATTAGCATGTATTTTCCCCACTGATTGTTCATACTATTGTAAAATCAGATATATTCTATAGCAAACGTGCAAAAAGAATTTTTTTCTTGTTATCCTTTAGTAGGCAATAACGCCTTCTTCAAAATGTTTACCTGAACAAAAATCAGCTTTTCTGTTTGAATAAGTTTCGAAATTGCCGAATTATTTCGAATCCTATCGGCCGCTGCACTCAAGCTCGATATTTCAAAACTACATGCTGTCTACATTCCGTATGGGGAAAAACACGCAGTTCTCTAAGCTAGGAGTAAAGGGGCACACACTCCTCCTAAAATTTGCAATTAATCTGGATTCTGTTGTATAATTTATAAGCAACATTAATAAATTGACGGATAGAATGTATTATGAATGAAAATTTCATGATCTTGCAAAATCTCGCGATCATAAACATTTTGTTTTAATTTACCATACTGGCAGCACAGCTACTGAATAAAAGCTGCCAGCAGGGTAAATTACAACATAAAGTTCTACTACTGTCTGCCTGTTCACAGCATGTGCATATTGCTAGGTAACCATGCGGCGGCTGATGGAGCTCTGCCCAAATATACACATCAAATTTGGGTATATTTCTAAAGACTGAAAAGTCGTGTTGGCAAACGATCGTTTTCGGTCATTTATCGTCAGGCCAGTACATGACATGGGGAATAAAATTTGTCAATTACAGCGATTATATAATCGTCAAATTTAGGGAGGGGGGAGGGGAGGAAAAGGGTGAGGGCAATTAAGCAGCTGAGTTTTCCCTCGTCTCCTGAACGCGGGCGCCTGCGCGGGTAGGACGCTGGTTGCCATGCCCAGATGAGACAGGGGGGATGTTCTCGCGGTCCGCGGATTGAGTTCTGTATGTCAGGCGCGCAGCTTGCGTTTGACTATTCTCCGTAGCTTCGTCTTCTTTGGCTTCAGTAGGTGTTGGATTTCCGCGTGCAGTCGGCCAAGGGAGGCCGGTGCCTTGAACCAGCGCCTTTAGACAGCATAGAATGGGTTTTGCTAAAGACCTTAACTAAACTGATCTATACCCAACCCAGAACTTAATTTCTAAGGAAATTAAAAACTTAAGCATACGTTTTTCAAAATAAATAAAAGGTAATTTGAAAGAGGCGTAATTTGCCACCAAACGAGAACAAGAGACATTTTGCGCGTTTATGTGAATTTATAAGAGCATCTAAAATCCACAGCAAATGGCATACTACTTCATATTTATTAGGTAACCATTTTTTACAGATTATGCCTTTTGTAGGCGGCCCTCTCTCAATCTAAAAATGGTCGTGCAGCATAGTAAACTCGGGGCAGTCATCTAGGGTGTCTGAGCAGTCCTATTTAGGGGAAGAACTGTTTAAGCCTTTGTGTAGGTAGGAACCGCCAGAAGTGCTCTAAACAAACGCTAGGAAATCTTGCTACCTACATTTTGTGGCTCCTGAGTGCAAAACGCACGGTCAGAACAACATAGCATAAGGCCGCAACCCTTGTTTTCATTCTCCCGATCCCAGCTCACAAGCTGCTATACGAAATCCGTTCAAGTTCATAGTCTGGAATTTTCGAAGTTTTCTGGACACCCCGCAAATCACCCGGCTGGGAATATGAACGTTGCTGGTCGCTCGAGTACTGGCGCGCCCCCACGTAGTCAACGTCGTCTTTAACAAGACCTGTTTATCCGGAGGAAACCAAACTGTTGCATATAAATGAAACTTTACTTCTTACCCAACACGTCACTTTTCCAAAAAGAATTCGTGAGGGCCAGCAGATGAAATGTCTCGAACTTGTGTTCACCAAGCACGCGGAACAAGGATCCCATCACTCTATTGCGAGCTGTCGAAGGTGCGGAAATGGCAGAAGACAAGTATAAGGGTAACCATCTCTCTAAGTTTTTCCTATCTGTCCCGATGACTGAGCCTGACTTTATCCACCCGCTTATAAAAACCAAGTGATGGCTTTTCTTGACACACGTTTATTCACCGAAGAAATAGTTCACGTTGATTTGCTCAAATTTAAAGAATCGACTCCCGCAGGCCCCGATGTAACCCCGGCCGAACTATTCTAGGCGTCACTTGCTACTAGGTGCCTACTCTCTGATTGGAAGTCCGCAAAGATCACTACGCTATTCAAGAGTAGAACTTAAGCGTCTGCGAATAATTACAGGCCGGAAAGTCTGACCTCCATTTGTTGCAGAACCATGGAGAAAGTCATCGAGAAAGCGCTTATGTAATTCCATGATTAAAATAGCATTTATCTCATCACAACTTTCGCAGTGATCCATCCCGTCTTATGAATCTGCTCTTCTCACTTGATTGTTGGAGCAAAGTATGTGGTTGGGGCAAAATGGCACATGCAATCCATATTGAATTCAAAAAGGCTTTCAAGAGCGTCCCTCACCAACGCCTCCTTCATAAACTGAGCCTCACAGTAGTTCGTGGGAACCTGTTCGCATGGATTCAGAACCTTTTGACAGGACAGTCCCAAAGAATACCAATCAGGCTACGGAAATTCTCAAGGTTAACTTTGGTGAATGGCGTCCGACAGGTCTCAGATTTACGTCCCACGTAATCCCTTGTGTCAGGGCCCTAGATTTTGATGTCACCCTGTTCGTTGATAACATATAATTGTGGAAAGTTGTTAAAGGTACGACAGGGGAAAATCATCTGCAGGTTAACTTGAACAGGCTGGAGGACTGTTCAAAGCATTTTCTGATGCCCTTCAATGTTAACAGATACAACTTTCCTCAAATCGGCAGTTGCAGAGCCTCCAGCCCGAATGTTCAGATCTTAAATGGTACACCGCTGCAACAAGTTGACGGTCAGAAGGACTTGAATGGGTGGATTACTTTTTCATCCAAACTAGCGTTGAACTGAACGAGGGCGGCGAAGTCGGCCAGATGTATATTACAACTGATTAGGCGAGCCTTTATGGGGTTTGAAAAAGACAGATTTTTGCAGAATGTTTGAAAGTTTCATTCGGCCGCGCATAGAACTCGCTTTACAGGCATGGAGACCTTGGACTGTCAAAGTCTGTACTGTCTTAAAGAAGGTCCAGAGACGGACGACAAAAATGATCAAAGTTATGGAAACACTGCCATACGAAAACAGATCATCGGCCTTCAACCTATTTCCTCTATCCTGCAGGTAACTTCGAGGGGCTCTTTTACTAAGTTTCCGTAGTATAAATGGCCTAGATTGTTGCTTTGTCCAGATGATCTTTTTGTCAAACTTCCATGCCCACTTTGCGCAGTCATCCCCTAAAACTACGCTCAGGCAAACCAGTGATCAGCGGAAGCAAATTTTGCATAGGTAACAGGATGGTTGCAGCGTGGGACGCTCTGCATGAATATGTTTTGATCTCCACCAATGTGCATTCATTTAAAAAGAGGCTTTATATGCATCAAGCATGCCATTCATCAGTTAGTCACTAACCTCTGCGGCCCGCTGATTAATACCGCAATTATTTTACTACTTTTGCAAAGTGAGTAAACAAGTACGAGTACTACTTTGGCTAACAACAGCTGCTCGCTTTTCGCATGTAATCATGTAAATGACGTGTTTTTTTAAATTTTTTGGGTGTCAATACATGTCCTAGCCACTTTGTTACCAAAGGGGAGCTCAAATGCATTCGCTTAGCGCTATCTTAACAAAACTGAAATAAACTGCTAATAATCAAAGAGGGCGTGGAAATAATCTCAGATCACGCAAGAACGTTAAATAAAGCAGAAAAACGGTACATTTCTTTGGATTTTTGAATTTCTGGTGCAATTTATGCGTAAACGTTGGATAAATCCTTCAGAAGACATCTTCTTAGGCTTGCTTAGAAAGTTATTATGAATGGTTGAACTAACATCCATCGACTACCGCGAAATAAACGCAATAGTTTCAGGGCCCTAACAGGTAGTCAGCAGTACACAAATGTGTAATTACTTGTCATACTGGCAGTAGAGGTATAAAATCACTTTTTTAGAAACAACTAGGTTCTTGGTGCATCTGATTAAGCATAACAGCATGAATAAAATTTGCTGTTGTCACTGAATCTTCCCAGCAAAGGTGGAAATGACTGAGGAATAAAGAGTTGAAGAGCATAAGAAAGTACCAGATAGGTCTTATCGATCTTCCAATAATGTCACAACCAGCTTTTAGTTCGGAAGCCTACTTGAATATGTACTAAGGACTTACTTCTTAAAACGTCCTAAACTAAGCATGGATCATCCTCTGCGGGTATCAAGTAGCTAATAACCTCTGAAATTTGTAGCGAACTCGCACTTAGTGCTATCATCAAAAACAGAACAGATTTTAGACTGATTCTGTCTGCAGCCAAAACTTGCCAACCTATCCAATCCAACACTGTTGTTAAACAAACTTGCATTGAAAACGTTACGTTTACTAAATCATTCCAGATTTCGATTTTACGTATGACCTCTAATCGGTATCTATCACAACGAACAATCTGGAAGTCAATTAAATTCGGAGCGATTTTGCACTCAGGAAACAAAGTAGGTGGAGACTGCGCAACGCAAATCAAAATTTAGTACATTATAGATCTTGTGATTAGACGTTTAACACTTAGTCCCATTTATAGTAGATGTTCTTTTTTTGACAAAGCATCTAGATATTGCGTTCAAAGTCCTCGGGTACGTGGCTGAAGTACTACTTTCAGAATTTGTCGACAAATTAGCAAATCAATTTCTTTTAATCCAAAACTGTGTACTTTCTCAGACAATTTGTTGGCTTGACTTATGGCTACCAGCCAACATTGATGTTTTTACCTTTGCTTTCAGTACCAACTGCCTCAATGTAATGCAACTTAGTAGGGAGCGATTTACGAACCGGCGATATGCAGAACCTTCACCACATTCCGTTCACGCACACACGCGCGTCAAACTTTTATCGGCTGCCTAAATATTCCTTGAGCACGCTACCCCTCGGTCGACGTGTTATCGGCCACCGTAAACCACACAAGCTCGCACATTGCAACACCACTTGAACTTGTTCTACAATCCTATAAAAGCACCTACCACAGCGGCCTCAATCGCCTTCTCGGGCATAACTCGATGCAGTCAACCCTAAAACTGGTTCTGTGCACAAAAGATCCCTCATTCTAGTGCCTTTTACCTTTCGCATACAACTTGGGATTTGGTCTGAGGATTGCAGTGCTCTAAGCATAGACACTACTTAGACCCTTGCAGATTCACCCTCACGCAAGCAGGTTTGATAAATTTTGGTCGACACCATTGTAGCCAGCCAACAGCAAATTCAATTTCCACTGAAATGCATTGTTTGTTCTCAGAAAGTAGTAATGGGCATGAATGTGCTACTACGCGGAAGTTAGGCCACTCAAACCTAGCATAGCATTTTGCTGACCAATATAAGCCACACTATCCTTTAGCCATCCTCACTAAAAAGTCGTTTCCGCAACAAGAAGCGGTGCCTTCTTCAAAACAGAATGCCAAAACTTTTGCCTCTCATTTAAGGTCTTTCATCAAGTTCCCCTAACCGCATTTCCTGGGCACCCATTGTGGATGCCCCCATTGGAACAACAAAGACTATATAAAAAGTCTGATGTTAGGTCAAAAGTCAGCGCAATTCTTGATTCCGATAGGTAATTTTATGATCCAATCATAAGCGTAACGTTATTCCGTAGGAAAGTAGTGGACCGGTTGTGACAGGGCTAACTGAGCGCGGAGGGCTGTGGTTCGGTGCACCAACTGTCTTATAAAATGCCGCAAGTTCCAATGATGGCCATGTAAAGGGGCGACCGTGAACCGCAATTAAATAGATTTGCTTACAAACGCTATCTTGTGGTAAGGTTCTTGATTTAGGGTGCCAGAGAAGACAACCTCCGAGCAGCTGTTAGAGACCCGCTTGCATTAAAATTTCCCCAGATCCTTCATGAAAATGCATTCTTATGATATAACGATCCAAGCTAGGACGTCCGCGCGAACCAAGGTGCTCCGTAACCCATGTATAATGGAGCAGACGAGTAGTATCCAAGCTGGACTACGCAACCGGAAACAGACTCTTGGTATTGGATGCTGGGATATGCGAACTCTTCTGGTACCTGGTACCAAAAGATTAATGGCATGCAGTCTCCATCAACACTGTGTGGATGTTTGCCTTCTGTGTCCGAAGTCCGAATCCCCGACTCGGGTGCCCGAACAATAAAAATATCTGGAGCCGATTCCCACCTCATCCTGTATCACAGTGTCGCATGCAGCTCGGCTGATAGACACAGAGTAGATATCGCCCTTCCAGAACAAGCCAACCGTGAACTAAAGTATCCCCTTACGAACATATATGTTGCTCTGTATATTCACCAACATCAGCTGCCGAACAGCAACATAAGAACTTCTGCTCGTAGCTGCAGGAGCTAGCTGAAAGTCTTCCTCGCCGTGAGATTTTGATAGTTTTCACGGTTTGAAGTGGTCGGACTGGGCCCGGTGACTCGTTAAACAGTCATCTATTTGGTATTTTGGGCTTAGTGAGAGAGAGGTGCTTTTTTCTGAATATAACCGGTTGTTTGTCACCAGCTCCTACTTTCGGCATCGTAATAAAGAGCTACGGGCCTGGCATTCAAACGTCGGCCGAACCGCTAGTCAGATTGGTGACATTCTAGTTGGTCAATTGTTTCACAGTTGGGTTCACGATAGCAGGTCGATGCGAGGTGCCCAAAACGATAACGCCCATGGCGTTCAGTATTTTCGTGTTCGCACACACTTGAAGATTTCCGTCTCACCTGCAACCAAGATATCACGTGTGAAATGCCTTGGTGTCACAAAACTCCGGCAACCCAACACAGCCGAGGGTCTAAGCACAGAATTCCGGTCCCGTTTAGTACCCGAGCTAACGATGAAGACGAAAAAATTCTTGGATTCACTCAGTGGCGCCTCAGTGACTGAAGCAGCAAAAGAACACTGTAGCTCTCTGCCCAGATTGCTTGAACTGGATTCTGCAACGATGTTGCCTACCGCTGGGAATTTCGGGCAGAAATCTTAGTCAGAAATGGCAGCTATTATGAAGCAGGCTTTAAATATTTGTGACACGCGAAAATTGTACTAAATTATCCACGAAGCTAGGGGTGGATCCTCGAAGCTCTGTGATTCTATTCGCGATGAGAATGGCGGCTTAATTGCCCACAACATGGCCAAAACCGATTGCTGCTTTCAGCATTTTAAGCACCACTTCAACTCTGATGAGCAATCAATAAAACCCTTGCCACTTCCAACAACGGATTTTCAACCTGTTTTCAGCCTATGCAGTGTCGCATGGCCTGTCTTCCGAAAACGATTTGGCCGATGCAGCGCAGAGGCTACTCAACATCAAGGTGTCCGGAGAGGAGGTTATGTAGAACGGACTAATGGATGATGAGGCCCTCCAGTGCAATGACAAGGCCCTCCTTGCCTAAAATATAAAATTTATTTATTTATTTACAGTTCCCAGAAGGTAATCATAAAAATTTTGGCATTTCTACAGAACGCAAACTGGAGCCTTTCTGCAGTATGATAAGTTGGATCATTATTTAGCAAAAAAAGAAAATTCTTAGCTTGTCCACAGTTAGGCTGGTATATAAGCGTGGGGCCCAAGCATAAGTTACGATGAAAAGCATATTGTGAATGTGCAAATTTCCTAAGAAACGCCATGACAAGAAGCCAACACTGATCTTACCACATTAACGGTGAAAAGTGAGGATTTCAATACCTTTTAAAAGAAAATTAGTAGCCTAGAAAAAAGGCTATCATTTGCTGAATAATTTCATGGGTGTACTTTCCACACCTGCTTGCGTCTTTAACGAAGGTGCTCATGAATATGTTTTACCCAATCATCGGTGGTAATTATTCAAATAAGTAACGCATCTTAAGCAGAAATATAGATATAGTGCATAATGTTTCCATAGCAAACCCAATTGTATTTTCAGTTCCCAGTATTTGGGCGGTAGTTAAATCAGAACCTAAAATGGATACCCTAAAGTTCTATTAGTTCTATTGAAATAAAATGCCTGTTTAAATTCGTTGTCCGTCTATTTGAATTCTCTTACAAACGTAATGACCAGTATAACTACAACCAGTATAACATTTTTTGTTTATACTTATTTATGTAAAGTTGTGACCATTTGCCACAATTACAAACAGGAAGAGGCCTTAGTTACTAAAACTGCCACCACAATGACAAACCCACCCAAACACATTATTGGAGAGCCCCCCATTTTAGAGCCATACTGTCGCGAGGTAATCAATGTTGATGTCTCGCATTGTCATGTCATTATAGAATCGTGTTCCCGTAATGGATTGTAAATCGTCTGTAAAGCAGTGTTTAAATCCACCAGAAAGAGTAAAATTCAGTTAAAAATATATTGTATTAACAGCCACCAACGCCCGAAAAAACATTAATTTTCGATAAATGGAATAATACAAAAGTGGGAGATCATCGGATATTTCATGCTATGGTCAAAGACCCACAGCTTGAGAAGGCAAGGAACATGACACACGGCATCAAGCTAGATCACGAGTGAGCACTGTAGTCCATTTTTATGGTCCGAACACATGCCAATCTATTTTTGTTGCATAAATTCTATGCATTTTATTTTTTAGAGCGTTCTATATTTTTTTACTGCAGCGTAAGATGCAGTGATGCGTCGACGAGAATCTGCTGCTAGCAGGGTTATAACCTTTCCTTGGAATTCATTCAAATTGAAGACCAAATAATATTTATCCGTCAAAGTTATCAATAGTATTAAAATGAGGGCAGAATAGAACTTTCTCTGTTTGTGCTTGAAAAACTTGGGTAGGTGGGATAAAATTGTCGTTTCAGTGAGGATAGTGGGGCCTTAAAATTAGTACTTGGCCCACTTACTTTTCAAAATAAAAGCAAACATACAATGATAATCGGTAACTATGTAACAGACTCCAGACAGCACGATATTCTTCATCCGAATATGAAGGCGACGCGTAGCGACTGAAATCTTGTAGCAACAATGAAGGAGTGAGAACAAACACCGAAGTAAATTGTTAATCTATTGACAGCGTTAAACGCAAGTCAAAAAATAATTAGCTTCAACATGATTCACAATTGATAAACAAAAAGCAAAAACTATCTTGATTGCTTTTGTTTTCTAACATTTATTGCTACTTTTTAAATGAAAGGGACCAGAATACGCGCGTGTATTATGTTTGATCTGCATTATACATATTTTACTACAAATGATCTGACCATATCCAAAAGATTCTGACTCCGTTCAGAAAATATGGGCAAGTTTGTTTAGTGATTGTTTTCGGCGAATATATTTTAATGTTCAGTGACTAACTAACTGCCACCATTCCAGATTCCGTGCTTACTCTAGGCGTGAAGACGTCACACGACGATCTTGGAAAATGATTACGTAGACCGTCTGAGATAACTTACAGTGAATTGTGCCTACTTCATGAATAATTTTAAAAGTTTGAATTTAATCTATGTATATTTATTTGAAGAGTTTTACGAGATTAAGTCGTTTACTATGTTACGCAGTCGAGAAATAATGCTTGCATATACAGGAAGGCGAGTTGCCCGTTAATATACCTAATAGCTTTCCCGCTCGTCCAAAAGTAGCGGACAGTGAAGGGGCTTTCAGTAAAGATTAGTTGGGAAATAAGTAGACTCTCGGGTCTAACAAATAAGTATTAGCGGACTAGCAGAGTCAGTGTTACCATGGTGTGGCGGACGGAGGTCTCTTACGCCAAAAACCTATAAAATGGCTCAAAATATGACAAAAGTACTGTGACATGGTGACCATTAACCGCTAATAAATACGTTCGCTTGCAACTACTGCCTTATGTTTAGGCTACTGAACCAAAGTGCCAGGAGAAATAGCCTCGAGCAAGCAATCTGAGTAGCTATTGGGGACCCACCCCTAGTCACAATTCCCACGAATCCTCACGAAAATCATGTACGATAACAGAACTAAAATTTATAATACGGCGTCCACGGGAAGCAATGTGCTCCGCAACTCTGGTCAAGTGTTATGGATAAAAAGTTTGCGAAGTAGACTTCTCAGTCATGATCGGTTCTTTGGTATTACATGCTGGAATATGCAACCTTTCCTGGCCACCGTTACTCAGAGCCTGATGATACGCAGAGTTTATCTATACAAAGTTTGAATTTCTGACTCAGACGGTCGGTAAATAAAGATGTCCAGAACCAGATTACAGTGAACTCTTTTCCGCAGTGGCCCGCGTGACTCCTCCGTAAGACATTGTCTGGTGATTGCTCTCTCACAACAAGCAAAGCGTTCATACTTGTTTGAGAATCCTTAAATAAACGAATGGTTTACGTGCGACTAAAGGCTCTCTCTCGCTTCGATGTACGCACCAACCTACGCTGATGAACAATGCAAAAAAGGGACGTTTTACTCACAGCTGCAAGCACTAGCTAAAAGACTCCCTCACCACGATCCGCTGCTTCTTCTTAGGGACTAGAATTGCCGGAATGTTGAGCCCACAACCAGTCATATTATCGGCCACTTTATTCTTGGTTCGCAAGGTCAGAGTGTTGAAAGATTGCTGAACTTTGCTGATAAGAAGCTAGCGTTTTTTTACAATTTTATGCTTCTATCACAGCACCAAATATCTGCTAAGCTGGTACTAAAGCATCAGTCATACGGACAGTCAGATTGAATACATTTTTTACTTCAGGGTTCCACAGCTGCGTTTATAGTAGTAGATTGCTGCGTGGTGTCAAGATTGGTGCTGTCCATGGGTCTGATTTCTTTTGTTAAGTGAGAAAGATAACAGAAAACTCGGTTGAAGACCACCGGAGGCAATACTGGGCTGAAATATCGACCTCCATGGAGCAGGCCTCGAATGCTCGTCAAACTCGAAATATCTACATACTTATCCCTAAAGGTAATTGTGGGCTCTCTTCACTGAGTGGCTCAGTTTTTGATACGAATGGCGGCTTTTTTGCTGACAACGCAACCAAGGTCATGCACCTCCTCAACTTTGATACCAAACCCAGCACCCCATTGCTCCCATCAACAGCGGAGTCCTTTCCCTCTCTTACCTGTCTAGTGCCATGTCACTCGTATTCTGAAGGAGAAGTCGCCAACGCCATACAAAGGCTGCACAAGAACGGGGCACTGGGAGAGTACGGTATATCCGCATAAAATCTACAAGTCGTAGGGCAAGCATGAAGAAACTAGGCCGTTTCTGAAAACTGAGGCTCAGGCATCCTTGCACATGCATACAAGAAGGGAAATAAAAAAGCTGCAATAACTACCGTGGCATGATTGGTGTTGAAGTCGCTGCGAAGATCTTTGCGTTTGACTATTCCACTCTGTGCATGCCTCTAGGATGTGGTCTAACCAAACCGGATTCCGCGCTGGGTGTTAATGTACGGTCCAAATATTCAGAATGAAATGAATCCTTAAATTCTGCCATAGCAACCACTGCCACTGCATTCGATTACGTCCATCGTGAATCTCGATGACAGATAGTGGCATTGGATGGTGTACTGTTTACCTCATCGCCAGCATCATGAGATTCTACCGTTTCGCCACTGCGCGGGTTTTGGTTCACAACAACCTCTCAGAACTATTCGAAATTTGGTCGGGTGTTCGACAAGGTTGTCGCCCATCCTATTCAGTTACGTAATTGACTGGATTCCTGGAAAGGCCTTATTGAAGAGGGTGGTGTTGAGCTTGCACCCGGACGCCGGCTGGCTGATCCCGACTATACCGAGGATGTTGCTTTACTAGCTACAAGCTTTGGTGATCCAAAGTCTATCGTGTCACCGGCAAACGTGGCTAATAATTCGGTCGGTGGTTTCATAAATGCTGGAAAGGCTAAAGTTTCTTCATGCTGCATCCCTACCCAAATGAAGGCACCTCTCGAAACAATCGGCTGTCAATTTGAAGAGGCAGACAGTTTAAAATGCTTCAGATCGATGTTTTTGCCGAATGGACAGAGCAAAAATTACAGTATCTCCTGAATCGATGCAGCTCCTTGAGTTTTCTCAAGCCTTTGAAAGTGTTTTTGTATCCGACGTGATAGTTTTATCGCCACGAAGATTCGCGTGTACCACGTGTTTAATCCGTTTTTTCCTTCTCTACGGCTGTGAATGTCGGGATATATGCATGGAACATAAAAGAGAACTGGATGAATTTAACCACTACTGCTTTCAGTGATGTACACCCACTCCATCTCAAATGTGACACTCCGCCCTCGCTGCGACAATATCGCCAGGATATCCCAGGCTATCCAAGAAAGATGCCTGAGGTTTTTTGGACATATAATGTGTCGTCAACTTCGCACAGTTGCCCAATTGGTCAGCTGAAAACCTGGCTCGACTCATTTCGTCGGGAAATGGAAGTGGCTTTTGGACCTTCAATTTTCGGCCTCCGGCGTTGGCAAAGAGAACTGGTTGAATTCTCTGGGTCTGCTGTCACGGATTGTGACGCGTAGGGTAATACAATCCGACGCATAATAGAGACCAGCTAGATGAGTCAGGAGCGAAACAACTAAAATAAATACGATGCTCAAAAGATGGGGATCGTGAGAAGTGTTACAGGAACCCTTCCTTTTGCAGTACTATGTTTTCTGCTTAGCATCTTCACTTGAGTCCATTTACTTATCACCAACTTCAGTTGTTTTGGCTCTCTTACTTGCTCAGCCTGCTTCTTAAAAGAAAACATTTCTTTTAAATTAATACTGATGATGTGTTTCTGACTATTTTAGCATTGGCGCGCAGCATTCACTGCACCCCAAAGAGCTTACGCCCTTGAAATATCTTATACTAAATCAAAAGGAAGCGATATATGAGAGTTCGAAGAAGAAACCTCTGGGAAAGTTTCCGAAACCCAATCTTCCAGACTTTATTGATCCAATAAACACGACACTTGGTGTTCCTCTAGACAGAAGTGAGCACCCAGAACACTAACTCATCTGCATATGCTTGTTTTCTTTTGAGATTTGCGTTTATTTACTCGAAATGTTTGCTATTCTAGGTGAAAAAATCAAACCATTGCTGAACCCCGACAAAAGACGGATTGATATCCTTAAAGAGGAACAAAGGGATCATGATGTCTATCTCAAACCCTTTAAACATCTGCTTCCGGGTGAACAGGCTCATCGTAACTATACCAATGCGTTCGTTGTTTTATGCATTTTTGTTAATAATTCTATTTGCTGTGAATATGACACACTTTCATTCACATCTTCTGAACTATCCAGATTTTTCGGTCTGTGGTGAATAGAAACGTACCTTACTCAACAACAAAAGTGGTTTTCTTTTTGAGACGAAAGTAGGACAGTACTGATTTCTATAACGAAAAGTCACTTAGCATATGGAGGAAGTTAGGTGATGTCTGCTTTTCAAAAATATATAGTGTTGTCCAACGTTAACATCTCACTATTGCTTGACCTGTAGTACTTGTCTCGTTTCTAAACTTCACGATAGTTGTGATATCACCTAATTAAGAAGTAATGGTACCTTACCACTTGCAGATATGCCAGGTAGAGAAAACTCAGTTATAAAAGACGCATATAATCAACTTCCACAGTCAATCCACACAGATATCCGAGATAAAATGATGTTAACGTTCCTAAACTGGTCAAACCAATATAATAAAAACAACTTCTTGGTAGGGAAATAATTTTGGAAATCATTAAGTGCATGACTAGGAGGTAAGTTACCGAAACATTACTTTTTAGGGTCAGAACCGAAAGTTATATGGACTTTTGAGCCGAAGAAAATGAAGCTCTGTGGAATAACCAGCGAATGTCCATTACACAAACAAGTAGTATAAATGTCATATGACAAAGACGATGTACCGTTCTCCCAACATGAGTATCAGCTTAAAGCCCAGGTACGTGTTTTACTGATGGTTCTGCTGCTGTATGATACAGCAGCCAAGGGGAGACCACTGAGGAGCCGAACCCCTCATTGCTATAGCATGCAGCAGCAAAAACATAGACAAAACACGTGCCTGGGCTATAACAGTTATAACAATTGGCTGGTACCTATTTAGGGAGTGCGGTATAACCTGCTTGCAAAATGTTCCATATGCAATTTTTTAGCTTAAAATTGGTATTTTACCGACAACACAGACCACATCACGAAGCTTTTCGGTCTATTTGGGCCTCATCAGGTGATGGTAGGTCAACTCCAGGGTAGCAGCGGAAATTGCCGCCACGCTCGAGTTTCGAACTCGCGTCTCTCCAGCCAGAGGCGAACGCTCTAACCCTTGAGCCATGGGTCCGCCGTGTTGTCGGTTTTTGATCGGGACAATATATGTTATTAGGTAATTCT
>JAYGXS010000002.1:38269882-38446391 GCA_036362985.1 Ligula intestinalis | reverse complement strand
AGTAAAAGGATGCAAAGTTTCATTTCAAAGGAGTATATTCGAATCTGGAGGGGTTTTATCACAAGGGCCTATTTTTGAAGGAGTTCTCAATTTCCAAACCCCTCAGATTAAGTTCACTTGCATTCGTAAAGAACACTTGGCAAGTACTCGAAAGCCGGAACAGCTACAAGGCGCAATTTCAATTAATATTAACATTCTGTTCAAGAGGTTGGCTGTGTTCTATTTTGCACAAGTTTAGGTTCCTTTGAATAAATCGTCATTGTTCCCGATTGGCTTGTTTCAATTCCCTGAAAATGAATTTAGTCTAGTTTGAGTTAGTTACATTACATTTGGTTACGCACATACAAATTTTTTTTCTTCTCTACAACCGATCCTGTACTTGAACTCAATTTCTCAGCAGCTATTGCTAATCCAAAATGGACGCCAGCTGTTTTATCTCTCATGCGCCTAATTGTGTTCTTTAGGAAAAGTTTATTGCCGAGGATTTGGTGCAAGCCGTCTATGAGGAGTTCGATCCTCCACTCGATGAAGAGCTGCGTGAAGAACTTTTTGACGTGGCCCGTGGGCCGAACTTTGCCAGTGCTGATAGCAAGTTAGTCGAGCCGGCCACTTCGAGACACAGTGATGCTCCGCGGACCATCGACTGGAAGTTGTTCGCAAGCCTCCTTGACTGGAACCGCCTTCAACCGTTTGAACGTACTGGACACGAGGACTGTATGAAAGAGGACCCCTGTGTACCCAGCTTAACTGAGAGTAAGACATATTGCAGTCTTTCTATAATACGATACTCCTCTATCTCTAGGTTGTCTCTGGATTTATCGGTTTGCCTCTAAGGTATTGTATTTAGTTGCTCTTTGGGATGTTAGATTGTTGCCAGTACGCTGCTGCTACTACTACTACTACTACTACTACTACTACCACTACGACTACTACTACTACTAATACTGCTACTACTACAACTACTCCTTCTTCTACTACTAAAGAAGAGAACTAGTTTCACTTGAGATAACAATTGACTTTGCGACCCACATAACTATTACATGATTATGACCTTTTGTTTGTTCTTTCTTTGATATACGGCTTTATGAAGAGGTCAGGAAAACTCCTGACAAAACTCTGAACCGAGCCTTGTATTTTTCAACAATTAATCTAATTGAATTACTGGGTCACGATGCAAAAGCAAAATTTAATCAACGTTATCAGCGGGTTATGGATGATGCGATGGGTGCAAGCCAGACGAGACGGATGTTACTTGAAAACATGATGTATGCAATACATGCCGTAAAAACATGTTGTCAGTCGTTTGAACTACAACCGTCAAAAATTATCTCCCGAGTTTGATTATGGGTGTTGAAGTGTACCATGTTAATCGACCCAGAGATGGTTACTATGTACACACCTGTTCCATAATCGGGGCCATTGCGGGTGCAGAGTCGAGGTATGTATATGCTTAGTTTGCTACTTAAAATCTACTCAGCACTATGCTGATTATGGTTTATTTATACCACCTTTTTTCCGTTTATGATGAGAGGAAGCTTTGATTAAAGTTCAAACATGACTTTTATTGATATCAGCTGTTCAGGACGTACACTTTAACTCCAAAAGTGCGCTATGGCAGAGGAAATAGTCGGTTACATTGACTTTGTATTTGCTTGTGCAGCCGTTTTTGTTGATCTACTCATTTACGATTGGGGATTCTAGGAAATTTAATCAAGCACCTTCAATAATTTTAATGGCACTTAGTCATCAAACTGTGAACAAAGTTCTGTCACATTAAGAAGGTCGACAACAGTACATTACTGCGGAATTCGAAACAGACTGATTCTGCTTGAAGGTGGTGTGATTAACTGCTCGTCAAGCGACGGAAATAGGTTACATTAGCTATGCAGAACGAAAAAAGCGGACTTTTGAGTTGACATTTTACAGAACTAACGGATTCAAAAAGATGAATTTGGCGAACTTACATGTTCGATTATTCATTATCAGATTTTAAAACAGTATAGGGGAATTTAGAGTGACAAAAGTTCAAACATCGAAAAAAAGTAAATAAGGGCGTGAAATTTGAGGGAATTCAAGGATCTAATCCTAGTCCTATCAAGGGACGAGGGAGGGAGAGGGAGAAAGGAAAGATGCCGACAATGATTTCATTTGTCTGCGCCGTCGCTGTAACACGATGCGGTAGGTGTGAAGACGCATGCTGTCTTCGTTCAAGGCCGCCTTATTGCCCACATAAACGCCTTCTGTGCCCTAAAGTAGTATCCTTCTCTGCACGCAAGGTGTTTTATTGTGTTCCCGTACATCAAAACAACAAAATAACAACCACTAAATTCAGGACATTTTTTTTCTCATAAATAATTCAATCGGTACCCGGATGGAAGCAGCTAGGGATGGCTTCACGAGCTCGGTTATCAGAATACGACAAATCCATGATCGCGCTGATGAAAGTTCGCCAACGCTATCGGAACTCATTTGTCCAACGCTGTCCTGCCTTGGGTCTCATTTCTCAGGCCCTGACAGCAGCCGTAGTATAAAGTAGTATTGGCAGTATTGCCGACAAACACAAGGGAAACTGGAATGGCCATTTCTGACGTATTAGTTGTTGGCAGCCAGTCAATAATGCTGCCAAGACTACTAGCTACTACCGCTGTTGTCAGGGCCCGATAAATGTGGCCCAAGGTAGGGCAAAGCGAAGCAAGCGAGTTCCGTTAGCGGTCGGTGAACGTTCGTCGACGAATGTCACTATATACCGATCTAAAGCGGCAAGACAACGAGCTCGTGGCTTAATGGTTAGGGCAGTAGACGTTAACCAAAGAGGTCACAAGTTTGGCCTCGAGTGGTGCACCATCACCTGTTGGCCTTGTTTGCGCCACCGTATGCATGCAATAAAAAGGCACTTTTAGTAAGATAGTTCACAAATGTATAAGTATTCGTTCGTTACTTAATCAGATGGTCGCTCAGTTCATACGTCCAAACCGTATGTCAAAAAACTTCGAACGATGGTAGAACTACTGTTGTACCTGGAGACTGCACAGTTGTGACGTAATGTACATTGATGTTATTCTACGCTTCCCAGGCACATTGATAGGGTTCACCTTACAACGATGCACTGGTGTTGTTTCGCCAACGAGAAGGCCTAGCTTAACTTGGCCCTAGAAATAGATCGATAAATACGATTGGATTCATTCGATATCCTTGTGAGGCATTGATATGTTACCTTGCTTCCTTTCCTTCTTTTCTTAACAGGTGCTGAGGCTGTGAGGAAACGACTCGGAAACGCAGCAAAGCAACGCATAATCAAGTGGCGCACAACTAACGAGACCTACCAGGGTGATCGAGCCGGCCTACTGGAGAACAGACTGTGGCGTAGGCTTGGCGCACCGAGTTATTTGCGCGACTACACCGTCCCCTGCGTAAGTTGGACACCAACTGATCTTTGCTCTTTCCTTATTTGGTTGCGGTTGCTTGAAGAGATACCGTCTTTTGGTGGTTGGGTGGGAGCCGGAAGGGGACTAAGTTTTTGAGTCCCGTATTTTAAACAGCTCCATGATTATTATGTTGGTTTGGCAGATTTGCTTCATTTGAGTTGACCCAAGTGTGAAAAACTCTAGGCGTTTGGCGGGATTTTAACCCGCGCATCAGAGAAAGCCCTTGCCGGAGGCTAATGCTCTACCACTAAGCTACAAACGCCCACTTCACGCCATGAGTTTAATCACACTTGGATCGATATTACCCGCTCAACTTTTCGCTCATATGGAATCCACCAATACGGGAGAAAGTTGACTGCCCAAGCAGGATTTCCTAAGCAATCATCTAAAATCCACCAGAATGACTGCTAGGCTGACTTAATTATTATGTTGGTTTGGCAGATTTGCTTCATTTGAGTTGATTGATGAAAGTGGATTCTCGTGGACTCTAGATGATTGCTTAGGAAATTCTGTCTTGGCAGTCAGCTTACTGTATCCGTAATGGTAGACTCCAGTAGGCTAGGCGGGTAAATCAAACCAAATGTGAATAAATTCAAAGTTTCAGTGTGCCTTCGTAGCTCAATGATAGAACATTGGCTGTACAAAAACCTTCTCTGCAGTGTGGGTTCGAATCCCGTCGAGAACGCGAAATTTTCACAATTGGGTCAATTGAGTTATTTAAATCTGCCAAATTCCCCTACTTATTATGAAAGTATGGTAAACTGCCTGACACGGTATCTCCCCACGTTTATCCCATATGATTTACAGGAATACAACAGAACGTCCACAGTACTTGCGCTGTATGAAAAATGCAGACGAAAATGTCCAAATGCTCGATTGGGGCTGCTTACTGCTCTCGTTTGTGGGAATTGAGTCGGGAACAGAACAACGGTCCAGGCCATTAATGATGCGGAAGTTCGGATTAGTTGCGCTAGTAAAACTTATAGGACTCGTAGACTACTTTAATTAGATGATTTTTAAAAGAAAATAAACGGTCTGCATCTGTAAAGAGCGTGGTAGCTTTTTGTTGGCCAGTTGCCCTCTGTAATGATGAGTCTAACGAATCCCAGCCCCCAAAGTCTGTGCATGTGCACTTTGGTGTACGCTTTCTAGTGTTGTCTATCCGCTACGCAGTGACAACCTGCGCGGATGGCAACTCGGAATAATACACGAACAATTTACCGCATTCTGGAGTTACTCAAGGTCTGGTACCATCCGCCACCAGTAAAAACGGCCATGGCCATGTAGCGCCGTCCACCACCGGCGCCACGCCTGCAAACGGTCACGTGATCCCAAGTATCGATCGGTCCCTGGGACAGCCAATCACAGGTGTCATATACTGCTATTGGCCAGGCAGTTGATTAGGCGGCCAGTGCCTCACTTTCGCATGACGTTAATGCATTCACGTCCACAATATGCTGGCAGACAGACGCGCGTGCAGGGTCCGGCTTCAGACTGCCATTGACTTACTGCATACAATAAACAGCTCATACTGGTCTTACCCCTTCTCTTCCTATGCGGAACTGGGCGTGACAATTGTAGTGTTGTGAGCACACCCATGGCTTAGACTCCTACAGCCATTCAATGTCCCATGTAATTTTTTGAAGTAAAACATCCACAAAACTACATGTATTCCTTATTTTAGCCGATGAAAGTGTACGAGAAGCGTAACTTCGCTGATATCGGAGGTGTCGCAACGCTTATCAGCCCAGCACTAATGAGTACTCTGAACATTGGACAACGAGATATGTTCATTCTGCGAGATAAAGAGGAGGTAAGTTGTTAATATATACATGCATAAATTTGAAAACAGGCATCCCGAGAAATATAATTTGATGGAGAAATTCTTCGGGAAACGGTATCAAACTTTATTCGTAAATTTTCGACACTACCAAGCTAGGTCGTCTTTAAACGTGAGGAAATAGTCTGAGGAACAGTGCACATTTTAAACGTGTCAAAAAAATCGATAATGCTGTGTCAGCTGTGCTCATTAGCCTGCTTTTGTGGTTGGTCTGTTTTCCAGGCCTTTTTAAGTTTGTTGCATATTGGATCCAATTCAAAGTGCCTGTTGATGCCGGATTCGTCGGAATTCATAGCTTCTAAAAATTCGCGACCCTTCTTGTGTGGGCAAGAGCCGACACTGCAAGTTTTGTCCCATGCAAATTATTGCCCAGTTTCTACTGTGTGCATGGCGACCTCGGAAAACAGATATCATCCCTTTACCGCTCGCTGATGTTCACGTAAGCGTGTGGAGGCCGATCGTCCTGTTTGTCCGCAATAAACTGCATTGCAACACTTACAAGGAATTTTGTAACTGACCTCTTTTCTCCATCAAACATACATGTATATTGCAACATGCGCTCTTTTACAAAACTTTTAGTTTTGCTAACTAACTACGCAAAACCGACTGCCAGTCCCACAAATTACTGGGTAATATTGACGAGATGAAGATGCATGGCAGATAACAGAGATGCTTCGTTCGCTGATGAACGCTCACCAATTGCTAAGGGAACTCATCCATCCCGTTCACTCTTAGTGCTCACTTGTGACAGCCTGCATTCGGTATTGCTGTGCTGATTCACCCCATTCTCATTCTCCAAGCCTTTGGCTAGCTGCGCGTTACTCCGCATGCCCAGCGCTGACTCATATTCTCTTGTAATTTCGCACACTCGCTGTCGACGTGCATACGCCCGAAGCTAATCTAGGTCTCGCGAGCTCTAACGCCAACAACCGCACCCTTTCTTGACTGGCTGAGGACTAGATAAAATAAAACCCTAGTAGTACATGCAGATTAAGTGAACAAAATCCAGTATAAATTCGGTATATGCATTCGGATTTTTCCAATAGGATTCCATGATCGAATCCACTTGGAGTTGCTGCTAGGCGGAACGTGGATCAAGTAGACTGCGAACGGCTGGACTTGTCCATGATTACGGTTGTTTCTCATTCGTCTGCTGGGACAATCATAATTTCATCGTCGCTCTTGAATTCACCAATGGTCCTTACCGTCGTCAAAAGAAAGTAAAACTAGTGAGAAATTGTGATTGTCACACTAGACCGGTTGGCGCAACAAGACAGACAAACCATTGACTGCAAAACGAATTGAGCATACGAGTTCCAGGAAGCAGTTCAGAAGAACATGAGGAAGAAGAAGAAGAAGCAATCATTGGAACAATAGGTTTATTGTCCTGACGTTTCGGATTCCCTCGGGAATCCTTAATCATAGGTAATAGTAGAACAGTCTGAGACATGCGCAGATAAGGGCGATACATGCACAGATTGCACGGTATTTCTAGTTTGTAGCGGTCATCCGCATGCGTACTATAATTGTCACCGCTTGAGGCCTTAACTGGTGCGGCGATTGCTCATAAATTGCCGCAGCGTTCTTGTCCGCGTCGGATGCGGGTTTGATAATTGCGCGACAATTAAGCCCGCTGTCGTCAGCGTTGTTGTTGCGCCCGGTCCTTCCCACGTGACCGATTCTTTTTCTCAGGAAAATGCTCAGTACACCGCATGGGAACACCAAATAGTTGCGCTTGTTGATGGACTGGGGAGCTGAGAAGCATGACTCGAGCAGCTCGCGTCTCACACGGTTTCCACCTCTTGCGAGGATTTCGGCCCTGCGAAACTTGAAAATATGGCCGGGTACCGGCGAGTGAACTGCAACATTGGAGTTGGAGTCTTTCTTCCTCATCGCCACTGCATGCTCGGCCATTCGCGTCTGTAGTAATCTCCCGGTTTCTCCGACGTAGTTGCTTTGTCCACAGTTGCACCAGATCCGATAAACGACTCCAGCCATAACCTGCCGATGCAGTGGGACTTTCGGCCTCATGACCCGGCGCCTGATGGTTGCTTCTGGCCTGTGCGCAACTCCAACTCCAAGTGGGGTGAGTAGATGGCTGACCGTGTGAGAGGCTGAGTCATGTTAGGTTCGTGAGCGAAGGAGAAGGAAGAAAAATTACAGCCTACTGTGCAAATCCAAGCGGATTCCATCCTGGAATTCTACTGGAAAAATCCGGATACATATGCCGGATTTATACCGGATTTTGTCCACTTGATCTGCGCGCGCTACCACGGTAGCATGGGTAGATAAGAAGGGGGGCTGGAATGGTCATTGCAAGTTCATTGGCCATCATCAGCTTGTCATGACCTGTGACCTTTTGATTAGAAGTTGAACACTAACTATTGAGTCAAGAGGCTCGTTGGTCCGTCAAGTTTAAATCGGGAATATCGGTATTCCTCGGGGAACGCCCGCAGCTCGCTAATGGAACTGCCCATATTAAAATACCATCCAACTGAATGGATGACTGCCCAGCATCTCACTGAGCAGCAGCTTTTTCCAGCAAGTTCGAACTACTTGCACCTATCCACGGAGGCAAGATGCCCAGGGAGGGATAGTTACTGCAGTCAGTTGATCTTAGCAGCTACTACCAAGCTGTACGCGATTGTCGTTCCGTTCTGCGTCCATCTTTTTGCATATTTCCTTGGTGGCTTCGTGCAGCTGTTTCGAACATAGTAGCCATACCTCAGACGAAACAGACTGACGAAATCTCCTTGACTGGTGCTCTCACTTTCTCTTCTCACGGGTGCATAAAGTACGCAGTAAAAAGTGTACGGTCTAGTTAAATGAACATACTATTCATTAGGAGGGCCTGATACAACGCAAATTAATAAATAAATGAAAGTTCTGCGACTACGGGTGGCTCAGGCACTTTAGGCAGCTTTCGGGTGTCGGTTTTAAAGCTGTCAGTGCAATTGAGCAGTTGTCCACTAGCGTAGGCTAGAAAATGTGTCCTAACGGTAGGCTCTTAGCTGTCAGACAACTGCAAGTTAAATTTATGGAGGAACGTTCCAGTCTTCATGCAGCTGCTTTCGATTCCACAACGACCTTGGGTTCAGGAGGATAATGAGGAAGATTGGGTATCTAGGCGTTTCAAACTCATGGTTATGAAAGTATGTAATAGTGTGTAGGTCCGCAGTACTTGCAAGGTATTCATATCACATGCCGTTACCGTAACTAATGGAGTGACGGAAGGTTGCGTGAATACCCTAGTCACTAGTGTGCGAAACACATGGTTACTCATAGTCAGGCCAGGTCAGGTTTTATTAACGGAAATATAGGAAAATGCCTTTGAACTCCCTTTTGGTACACAGCAGCTAAGACATTCATTAGACAAGCAGAAAATTTTAAGTGTGGCGATGCCAGTAAGTGGAACTGAGCAAAAAGAACAGACAGTAAAAACCCTCTAGGCATTGTTCGAAGATTCTAGAAGTTTGAACGCAATTTGAGGGATTTTAAGGAGAAAACCTGTCGCTTGTTGGGAGGAAAGTATATGCGAGATAGGACAACCTGCTGCTGAGAGTGATCGAAGCCAGCCAGGGGAAGCCCATCACAGTTTTTATTAATATCCTAATGCTTATATGAGGAGAAGAGCGCAGAGGTCACGAGAACACCACCAGACTGTCGCAGATGCGCCCTTCATAGGTCCTTGCTGGTTGCCGAGTCTGCCGATCAGATAACTAAAACACAGGGGCCCGCCACGATCCTCAGCAGTCTGTTGTAGGTTGCAATGATCCGCAGCAGTATGTATGTTCCATCTATGCGACCTGAACGTTCGGTTCCAAATTTGACAGTACAGATAAAGATCTCCATTCAAAGTATTCCCGTACCGGGTGTTGATTCTGCCCAGTCAGGCGTGTTAATGCACAAACTATACATGCAATACCATGCACTCATTCTGCCCATATTTGTAGAGGGGCAAGACAAATTTATACTGTACTGTAGGCAATTTTAAGCATGTGCCAATGCATGAAGCACCTAACATAATTTTAAATTTTCTATAACGTAATCTTTATTCACTGATAGAGAGCATAGACAATGGGACAGTCGCACCCTTCCCCAACCAAGACTATGTGCGCGTCCTGTTGTCGTGAATAAAAAGCCTGGACGGGGTTTACTTAATAAGTAACCGATTCAACAAAATCCACAAAACATGGTATCTTAAAGCAGAAAATATGGAAATTTCTATGCAATTGACGAAAAGGCAGTCAACAAAGCACTTTTTTCTACGAAACACCGCGGCTGATAAAGTCCACAGCTCGTTGCTCAGATATCCGACATTTTCTCAAAATCACCGTTAGTTTTCGTAAGAACTCTCTTAGTGCAAAAAGCAGTTTCATTTGCCTAGTACACCTCTTAGTGTATATTCACACTAACCACCCCTTTTTTTCTCATATTAGATGAAAAACATCATTGAGCGGAGTGGTGTCATCTCGGAGATCGAGGGCGGCTGCGAGTTTGAAGATCTATGGGCGCGAGCAAAGTGCCTTGATCAGGAGAGGCTGCGTGAACTGGCGCCCAGTGAGGACTGCGAGCGCGCCACCCTGGACAGTTTCCGTCAGGCCATTCGTGAATGCAATCTCAAGAAGGTGACCGCAGCGGTGAACCAACGATATCAACCTTGTTGCACTTGATCCGACGGACCATATGGCCTTGTCTTCTTCTGTTCAGCCAGAGTCACTAACTGCAAAGAGCAATTTGTCTTGGCTGCAAGCACCTAATCAGATCCAGCACATAGCGGAGCACGTCGTGTTGGGAAATGACCACAAAATCAACACGTTGAAAGGACAGCACATAGGATTTAGTAACGCTTTATGATGCCACACAAAACCTTCTGTGGATCCCTAAAATTGTAAGCTCCTTCGTCTTATTAGTAGCGGAGGGAACATGTTCGTATCCCAGCACCAAAAAACGTTCTTCAAAATAAAGTTATGTTATTGAATAATTACTTTTCTCATAATCATGCTGGTGCACTCGGTAGAATGTGGAAAGGTTTCGACTTTGGCATATCAAGATGCATACAGTGATTGTTTTACATGTTTATGATGGTGGCTGCCGAAAAAAGCAGAATTATTCCTTTACGTCAATACTTCTGGGTACACTACTAGAGGAATATATTAAGTGCTTAGAAAGCTTCCTATGAAAGTTGATTTGTATTGTCAAAAGAAAAATACGTTTTGTACAAACAACCCACTGATCTATGTGTGATATGATGCTGCTTGCAAGTACACATTAATATTTTAAATGAAAATATAGATTCACCTTCCGGGAAATCATACACGAGCTGTCAAAAGTATCAATTACTACAGTTATGCTATTATGGTCGGTACAGCAACAGTTGCACAGACTGCTTGATCTCTATTCGCTGATGAACGCTCAATGCTCAACAATCGCTAATGGAACCCACTCATCCCCTTCTGCCCTGATTCCACCTCTCGAGTCCCGCCAACAGCCACACTGGCTAGTACTGTAGGCAGATGAAAATTGCCGGCAATGACAAGGGAGGCTGGTTAGGAATGGCCATTTCTGGATCCCTGGCCGTCAACAACCAGTCATACCCTACACTAGGTGGTGCACAACCCAAGGCTCGAACCCGTGACCTGCTGATGAGAAGTCCAACGTTCTAATCGTTCTGCCTACCTGATCTCCATTGTTGCAGGCGTGGATTGCGGCAACAAAAGTTACAAGAGGCGTAGAATGAAGATATCTCTGGCTGTCACGCGCCTAGTCATGAGACCCTCCCGCATGTGTTAAGTTTGTTTATGCTGGTCAAGAGACCCAGGTATCTGAATTTTGTGACAGTGTGCTCCCACAATCAGCGCCGCCACAACCCACTCATGACGTCTTCGCCTGCCCCAAGCCTTGTGTACTCGCGCGTAACAGCCTCCACCCACACCCGTTGCATACCAAAGCTATTTCAAAGACTAGATAGCTATGAAGAAGCACGAAGTACCTGATTTGTAGCTACATAAAGTTAGAGTGTCCAGCTGTCAGTTTCCCATCGGCTTTGTAATAGTAAAAGCCAACCAAAACATCAACCATCGCACTAAAGTACCACTGGAGTTCAGTAAAAACGATTAGAACCACTGAATAAAGGCTTAACATATTTTTTTACACCTCGTAACTCAGCATGAAATCTTATGGAGCAGGCTTTTTCCCACGATTAAACACAGAATTGGGTCAGTAAGAATCAGTGTGGGAATAAACTGTTGTATAAAACGGACCCACGGGGGAAAAATTCATTGTCTTCACACAACCGTCTATTCCACTTCTAGCCTAGGACTTACTCATTATAAACGTAGATGACCAGCGAGTAGTGAGTGATACATTGGTGATCGGCGTTTTATATGCGAGTGTAAACAGACCAACAGGCCGATGTCTGAAAACGTAGGGCAGGCTGAGAGAACTCGATGGATTTCGGCCGGGCACCACAGCAATTTGGGTGTTCTACTAGATAAGGTCTTGGCTGGCATGTCACGTTATGTTGAGGATGGGACAATGCGCAAGCTCACTATCACTGACAGCTAATTCACACGCAAGTCGCCAGTCCTGTGTCGATCCTACAGTGGAGCACACGGTGGGCGTTGTCGAACCCAGTGGTTGAACTGTGGTTGAATGGTGTAACTGAAATGGCCAAACTTTGAGTGCATGTTGCAATGCTGCATCTTTCGCCTCTCAGCGACCCTCTAGTCCGGACTGTCCTGCCTGGGCAACCATATTCAAGGCTGACTCTCATATGACCTCGCAGGAGACGCTGTGGCAACTTTCGTGCTCCCCACATTTCCGACGCCACCCTCGCGGTTCCGGAGGTGCACTCGTCCGACTGCCAACACCTTCCAACCGAGTCTTCACCATTTCCGTACAGTACACACTTTCCCTCCCAACTGGTCTCCCACTTCTTCTCGGCCCTTACGGAACCGGGCCTGATAGTCGTAGCGGCTAGGGCCTTTCCTAACCCATTCAGCTGCTGCGATGTACTGCAGCACAGTATTCCGGGGGTTAAGTTCGAACCGATCTCGCGAGCACTCGCGAAATCTACAGCGGTAATACCTTCAGTCGGGGTTAGATATCAGTGCACCAAAGTGATTATTTCCACATGTTTAACAAGCCATAGCGATACGATGAGGTGGCGAACGCCACCTTCTGTCCAGTAAGGCTTCATCAGCCGCCACCGCCGCCGTTAAGTACAATTACAGAACAGTAGACGTGTAAATTCTAATCAGAAATCGCATATTAATTTCCCCACAAATTCACTTTGATAACCACTGTCAAACGAGTCCCTTTTACTTGGTCTTTATTGGCCAAGGACATGTAGTTTACGACATCTACTTGCACATCTCGAAGTTCAGAAGTAACCATAAGAGTCGGTTGTTGTTAAAAAAAGAAAACAGACCAGAAATTGAACATTTCCAAAAGTATGGCCGGCTTTGGAAACCCAGCCTTTAACTTCTTACTTGATTTTGATGTATCACGTAAGGAGAATCCTTACATGATCCCCTAAATAGGACACGTGTATAGAAAAGCCCCGCCCAAATAAAAAAAAGATGGCTTTGCGCATAATTCCACGAAAGGTAAATATTCCCGGTTCCTGTTTCTAACATTATCCTTAACATAAACCGTAGTGAATGAAAAAGTTTGCGGTCCAAGCATGTGCATAGACAAGGAAGAAGACGTGTCGAGCACCAGATCCATTGGTGTACTGTCCTGGGCTTTCGAACTCTTACAGGACTCCATCTTCAGAGATGAGAAGTAGCAACCAAAAGGAGGGTAATTATAATGGCCATAGGCCAATCAACTGTCAGAAGTCATCGGATTGTCAAGGGGTAAGAAAAAGCAATCAAAAGGATTGGGAGGGGGGCAATTATAATGACGTCCGCTAATAAGCTGTCAGTGAAGTCGGGCGTCACTAGGAATCATGAACAGCAATTAGTGTGGCGCCTTGTCCCCACGGTAGAGCGTCCTAGTAGTCCTGTCTCCCCTTCCGGCTGGCTCTTCTTGGAGTCCTCTTCGCTTGCAATTCTTACGTTCGGTTTGGCGTTGTTCTGTCCTTTGCCCACATAATGGCGCAAGACTTTGTAGGCCGCGGGTATGTCCAGATGCCTGTTGACAGAGTTGGCATCTGAGTACCATGCCTCAAGCGTCAGCCTTTCGGCTTTTGAGGTTCCTCCGCCTACGATGGTCGGTCCTTAAAGATTTAAGCAGTGGCCAGTCTCTACGATATGTGCTGCAAGTTGCGAGTTTGGGTGTAGTCTCTAGAGCCAGTACTTTGTATTCGTGTAGGCGGGTCTGCAATATTTAGCTTGTTTTTCTAACGTAATTACAGTCTCAATCGTTGCATTGCATCTGGTAGACAATGGAAGAGGTTTCAGTAGGAGACAGTCCGTCTTTAGGTTGCATCACGTGGCGGCGTATTGTCGCCTGAGGTCGATGGGCTATGTCTACGCCAGTAGGTTGGAAAATTCGTGAGACTGCTTCGGAGACTCCTTTTGTGTCGGGAATGGCCCTTCAGACTTCCGGTTGCTGTTGCACTGGTCTTTGTCTGTGAACTCGGCGATTACTTTGCTTGATAAATTAGCTCGGGTATCCATTAGCTCGGAAGAGTTCCTGAAGGTATTGTTGCTCAGCTCTTCTCTCAGCTGATGTGCTGTTATGTGTTGCAACTCCTTAGAAAAGAGTATGAACATAGCTACGTTTGTGGGACATGGGATGATTGCTGTTGAGAAGTAGTACTTGATTCTTGCCGTTCACTTTTCTGTGTACTGTAGCTTGCAGTTGTCCAGTTGAACACCGGCGCACTAGGACATCGAGGAAGGGTAGTTGGTTATTCCTTTTAACCTCCATCGTAAATGGGATATTTGGATCAATCGAGTTCAGTAACTCTTTAAGGTGCTTGACATCAGATATTTTGACAATGACGAAAGTGTCATCGACAAAACGAGCACAAAACTTTGGTTGACACTTTGTGAAGACCAAGTGTTCTTCCCATTGAAGTACCACTTCAGCAATCAGGCCCGTTAGGGGAAAGCCACTTGGATTGCATTTGTCATTGTCAAAACGTCAAAGGCCGAAAGGCTGACGCTTGAAGCACGATATTCAGATGATAACTCTGTCAACAGGCATCTGAACTTGCCCGCGGCCTACAAGGTCTTACGCCATTATGTGGGCAAAGGACAGAACAAGGCCTTCATGTGATCTCAATTGCCAGGAGTGTGAACTGCGGCAAAGCACGTCAAAATCGACGTAGGATGAGCATACCTCTGGCTGCCATATGCATAATCATAATACCCTCCCGCATGTGTTAAGTTTCTTTTTAGTGGTAAGGAGACCCAGTTATCTGAAGTTTGTGACAGTCTGCTCCCGCAATCAGCGCCGCCACAACCGACTCATGTTGTCTTCGCCTGCCACAAGCCTCGCGTACCCACGCGTGACTCGAACTCAGGCTTGTGGTGCCTTTACGTCGGTCGATATTTCTCTCTTCCTCCTGTTGGTGCAGCTGTCCACACTTCGCGTCTCGCCAAACAATAATAAACGGACGGTTAAAGAGCTTGTCTGAAGAACCAGCTTGTGACACTTGCTTACAGGACCTCTTGTACGTTTAATTTGTCCAGAAAAAGCTGGTCCAATCAACGTAGTATTTTCCACCTAACAGAACTGGAGTTGTTCGTGCGGACTGAAGCTAATAAAATGTCAAACTAGAAGAAGACCAACCCTCGAATTTTTGCTGCCTTTAAGTGGCGTGATCGAGAGATATCATTTGTGGTTTGGGCTTTTTGTGGAGTGATGAAGCTGTTGATGTGACGGAAAGAAAGTAAGTAGAAAAATGATCGTCTACTATTGTATGCGCGGGTCTGTACCTGAATGTGCGTCAAACTTGCTGGTTCAGACGTCAGATCCCAAATACAGCTGCCCTTCTTTGAGTGCGTCCCACCTTCTTTCTGATCTCTTACAGATCGAATGGTGTCTGAGTTCAATCTGGAGCCCTCGCAAGCAGTCGCACACATGACCCCTAAACACGCCGTGACTGAACGCCGAAATGCCACCCTCACGTGCTGGGTGAAGAACGCAGCCCGCGCTCACAGGTAATCGATTAAGGCATGTCAGGCCTGTCAGCAGCGTCACGCCAAAGTGCATGCTGCGACTGTCGCGCAGTGCTTCACCGGCCCGGCGTCCTGTCTAGCAATTCTCTTCAGCACTGTGATAAGGCCGTGCGTGGTACGGGGGAAGAATTTGTAACCAGATATGCACCACAGTTGACCTGTTCGTTAACTACAATATTAGGGGCCTAGATAACTGTCATGAAAGTTTATGATTTGCGGAAAAATGCGTGTTTGCTGTTAGTTCTGGATCGCAAATATTGCAAGAACCTACTTTTGAATTGCCAGGTCTGAGTTAAATACCCTTGCTCTCCTAGGTCACTGACCCTCTTATAAAAGGTGATCACTTTGACGTACTGAAAATCGTCATTATGAGTTACAAGTTCTGCTCCCTGCGCGTTCGATAGATAAAAAAGGACTGTAAACAGTATTCGGTTAAAACTATTGATCATGCTTATGAAAGATCACATGGTGACTGGAATTTGTCCGTGCGGTAGATGCGCTGGACTAGGCTCGATTAGGGCACGGCAAGCGTTGCTCGGGTCCACTTGGCTGTGTCTGGACACTGAGCACAAGTGGTTGGGGGAGGAGAGAGTGCAGTAGATGCAGCCCAGCACGCGAGCTTTCACTCGCGTCGTCCTGAGGGTACGAGAACAAAGGAAGCTTAGGTGCCGCCGCTGGGGGCAGGCAGATCGGAATAAGAACGTGACCTTCAAATGGCCAACACGCGAGGACGCAATGACAGCCGCCGACCGGTTTCTGAGGTCACGCATGACAAGGGGCCACGAAAGGACGCATGCACATGTGCGCGTCACAGTGGCGCGACGGGTCACGCTCAGGACACCTCGCGAGAACGCAAAGGAGTTCTGCACACGCCACTGGGCCGTCACAATGAGGTCACTGCAGGATGGCTCCCTGCATGGGCCACTGGTGGAGGGCCAATAGGGAGCAAAGGCCGTTGGTCCTTAAATACGCCGCCACCACTGGAGGAGGCATTCTGCTGCTTGGGTCACGAGATCTGCTGCTGCAACACGGCACTAGGTTGCCCTAGACGAGATTCTGTTGCTGGAGACATGGTACTCTGTTGCAGGGACCGAAGACCGAGCACACGCTGCTGACGGACACAGAAGACCTTGCCACCGGATACGCAGAAGCCAGAGCTTATGTACAGGCAGACATAGTGAAAGTAAACTTGACTTGACCCAATTGTGAAAAAACTCGAGGCGTTTGGCGGGATTCGAACCCGCGCCATGAATTTAATCACACTGGGGTCAATATTACTCGCCCAACTTTACCGCCCATATGGAATCCACCAATACGGAGACAGTAAGCTGACTGCCCAATCAGGATTTCCTAAGCAATCATCTAGAATCCACCAGAATGACTACTAGGCTGACTTCATTATTAGGAGATTTGGCAGCTTTGCTCAATTTCAGTTGACCCAATTGGGAAAAAACTGGAGGCGTTTGGCGGGATTTGAAACCACGCATCAGAGAAGACCTTTGCCGGAGGTCAATGCTCTAACCGCTAAGCTACAAAGGCCCCACCTCGCGCCCCTCAGGCGTTTGTATCTTAGTGGTTAGAGCATTGACCTCCAACAAAGGTCTTCTCTGATGCGCGGGTTCAAATCCCGCCAAATACCTCGAGTTTTTTTACAATTCAGAGTCAATTCAAATTGAGCATATCTGCCAAACCTCCTAATGATAGTAAACTATTATCTGCCATCCTGTTCTGCTTTCTCTTCCTAACACGTAACTGGGGGATCTTACCAGCGTCGGCGCAGGCACACCCAGGTTTATAACACCTACAATGACTTGAAAACCATTAACGCGGAAGTCAACTTCCTTGCGCTACAATGGTGTGGAGCACACGGTTTGCATCGTTGGATTCAATAATCGATTCGTTGGATGAAATATTTGGATCAAAGTTTTGTGGGTCTGGCTCCTTACTTCGATTCTTGAGTGCTGCGCTAGGACTATGATGAAATGGAGGTCGCAGCGAAATCTCACGCTCAAGGTAGGTTTGTTTGGTGCCCTGATCTGCATCACGAGTAGGATTACTCACCTTATGTACTATTATTTTTCGTACAAGCATGGAATATCACAGGTTGTGGCTACTGGAGCTCTAAGGACATCAGGCATGTGGATTAATATGATTAATTTTTTTTAAGTTGTCTTTAGGTCGGAATTGGATAATCTCACCTTCGGCCTTTATACCACGCATTCCATTTTGAACGGCTTTCTGGATGTACAACCTATTCGGAGTTTATTGATTAGTTGAATTTGGTGATGAAACCCGTGCAACCATTACAAAGGTGGAAGTCAGCAAATATTGGCTGTAGGTAATTCATAATTAGGTCTGCAAAATAACGTAACTCGAGGTAGGAAAACGAAGTACAAAATACGATCAATGTAAATGTGGCTCACCCACCGTGTCAAGACAGTTCTTGCCATTATACAGGGCAGACTGGACAGCGATTAAGCTCGCGACTAATGGAGCACAAACGGACAGTGCGGAAAGGCTACCCACTGTCCACACCCTGGAGAAAGACCATGAATTCAACTACACAGGCAAGCGGATAATGGCGCGAGCCGTAAATAAGACGAGGCGAGAACTACTGGAGGCCTAGGTATCTGCCTCCAACTCCATCAACAGACATGTTGAAATAACCCCCCTGCTATCACGCCCTGCGTTCGCGCAGCCAAGAAGCACGACCCAGTTCTGAACCAAGGACACACGCCGTGAGGACGACGTGAGATGGTGTGACATAGACTCAATCTATTAACCCCAATCCGCATTTTTCTCTCGTAGCTGGAATACAAAGCACGTGAATTCTCGCTGCACTCTTATTGTCTCTGAAGATGGCCTCTTGTACGAAGCTCACAACTCAGACAAATACAACTGCTGTCCCAGTGATGGTGCCTTCATTTTTTTCAACAAGAACCTGGGTTTCGCACATCCGCAAATTTTGGCAGTTTAGAAACTTGCGTTCAAGGCGCTGGTTGCTCAGAGCGGGAAATAAAATACCCAAGAGTTCAATCACGAAACACGTAATGGACACTGGCCATACAGTTGACCAAAGGATTGCACTGAGCGTCTTACTTCGGGTCACGACCGGCTTGTGGAGGCCGCTGCAATACGGAGAAAAAACCAGAATTAAATCACACTTGGGCCGATATTACCCGCCCAACTTTACCGCCCAAATGGAATCCACCAATTCGGAACAGATAGCTGACTGCCCAAGCAGGATTTCCAAAGCAATCATCTAGAATCCACCAGAATGACTACTAGGCTGACTTAATTATTAGGAGTTTTGGCAGATTTTCTCAATTTGAGTTGACCTTATTGTGAAAAAACTCGAGGCGTTATCGCGGGGGTTAAGTGAGTTCAACCCAACAACTGCGATCTTCAGACAATGGCTACTTAGTAGAGAAGAGAAGTGAAGGCCAGAGTAGATGGAAGAGTCAATTGTGTACACAACGGAAGAGGAGAATAGATTGACTTGGGAGAGATACGTCCGATCAGAAGGTTGACTGGGCCCAAGTCAGGTCTTAGAGTAGTCGGGCCAGAGGACAGATAAAGGGAGATCTTTTATTGGGTAGGTCGGCCTGGAGATTTTGGGCAGAGAGGCAGCTTGTGTCGGGCACGCGTGCAAGCTCCTCATTCGTCGTCTCATAGATGCGAGAACTATGATTGGCTGATCGAGACGTCGAGAAAGCACATCGGTGAGCGTTTGGGAAAGTGCACTTCGACGTGAGCTAGTCAGGCAGGCACGACCCGCTACAGCGTTTGGCGGGATTTGAACCCACGCATCAGAGAAGACCTTTGCCGGAGGTCCATGCTCTAACCGCTAAGCTAAAAATGCCGCCTCGTGCCGTGAATTTAATCACACTCGGGTCGATATTACTCGCCCTTCTTAACCGCCCATCTGGAATCCACCAATACGGAGACAGTAAGCTGGCTGCCCAAGCAGGATTTCCTAAGCAATCATCTAGAATCCACTAGAATTACTACCAGGCTGACTAAATTATTAGAAGTTTTGAGGTTTGTAGCTTAGCGGTTAAAGCATTGATCTCCGGCCAAGGTTTTCTCTGATGCGCGGATTCAAATCCCGCCAAACGCCTCGAGTTTTTCACAATTGGGTCAACTCAAATGAAGCAAATCTGCCAAAATTCCTAATAAAATACCAGAACTCTGTAAGCAGCCGGACCATAAGTTTAACTTCGCACGGCCGTGGTAACGATCAATAAACCCATTCCTTCTCCCACCTGCTCCCTCCCCTTATGACCGACTTCTGCCCTGTCCTTCGCCCCTCTCTCCTTAAATCAGGCTTGACAGTTTGAGTCACCCGTTAGTTGGCCCCTTCCTCCACCCAAGCCACAGTTTTAGTCCATCGCGATAGGTCTTCTCTAGTGAGGAATACGTGTTGATCCGTTTACCTTATCTCTAGTCCATTGCTGGAGACATAAGCAAATGCTAGACATTAAAAGACATGCCACATTTTTCCAGGAGCTATGCGAGCAGCCAGTAGTGGCTCAACTTCAGCCATAAATTGAAAATCACCTGGCTGGATGTGCACACCACTGGTGGGCAATTTCGGCACTTTAAACCGGCCAATCCTCTTCAAGACTGATTCACACATGACCCGGTTAGAGTCCCTTGTAACAACTCCGTACGGTGTCACACTTAGAACACCACCAAATCTCCCCTACTACCTTTCTGTAAAGAATACACTATTCTCCCACGTGACCTCTCAGTTCTTCTCTTTAGAAGAGGAACCAGGCCAGTAGGTCGTAGTTACGGGACTCCTTCCCAATAACTTAAGCTGTCGTGATAAAACTACACTAGTCTAGTAATGATTGGCTTCACCAAAAACTTTAAACGAGCAGGTCAGTCCAGACTGCCAGGTTTGTTTTTGTTCATGCAACCACGTCGCTCCTCTAATATAGTTGTACGTATCTCGTTGTCTGTATCGCAGTGGGTTAAACCCTGGCAACTGTGATCGCCAGATCTCCGTACCTTATGGGAAGTGATGGAAGACCAGAGACCAGGAATAGTAGAGCGCTGACTGCGCAAAAGCCTTCCCTACTGTAAAGAAATTGACTGTCAGACGACTGCACAAACGCACGCCAGCGGATGGCATCTTAATGATGTCTGCTCGGCAGTCGTCACACCTGTTCGCCGGTGAAGTTGGCTCCAAGGCACTTTAAAAATGTGGACTGTGTTATGAGAGTTCCTATGAACCGCTACAACCCAAGGCAGCAATGGCAGTAGGAAGTGTTTCGTGCTTCTGGAATGTCACCTGCTAGGAAGCAATGAATTGTCGTCGCAGTGCTTCGCAGTGCTTCGCAGTATGCCAATGAATTTCTCATCTGCGCTCACGGATCAAAGGTTTTTAGTCTGCGGTAATCACGTTAACGCCAAAGGAGCACAGGGACGGTGGCTTTGTGGTTTACCGAAAATTCTACATGCATTTGACTGGTGCACAATTAGAGGATTGGTCGTGCGACGTACTTGCTCTAGAGAGGCCCGCTAGACCGACTAACGCGTCCCTGGTTTGTAGGTGCGTGAGAGGACGCTGGCCTCTAGAACACGCTTGTTTACGGTGGTAAAACAGACGGCGATCTGGGTAAAAATGAAAAACAAAAAGCGATTACGTGAGACCTCTGTGTAAAAACAGCGTTCTACTGCTGTCAGACTGTGGAAGCAGGATTCCATTGACTGTTTAAATTAAACTTGGCTGGCAGGTAGCCAAAAAATTTAAGAGTGAGAGAAAGAGAGAAAAAGAGAGGAATGTCGTAAGACCACAAATCTTAGACAATAGCTGAAAACTGCAAATTTCGACATCACGAACAATCTTAAGTAAATGAGTCTAAAAATTAAGGTGACATTTTACTTCCTGCAAATTGGTTGAAGTATAGTGTGCAGATGACTTAATTACTCTAGCTCTTATAATATTGAAGCTAACGTTCTCTTTACCGTTACCCTCTGGTCTGGATGTTACAGTTATTGGCCTACCGCTTCCTATTCGTTCTTTTATGTGTCTACATTTTTCACTTGGATGATCAGTAAGGGTACTGGTGAAGCCTCTTGCCATCAGTCCAGATAGAGACAGAACCATGCACTCAGGTCAGATAATTAAAACACTTAACAAAATTGGCTTATCTTAACGTGATCTAGATTCACCTGGCAATAATTTCTCACCTACTGCATGAGTCCAGAATTGTAATTTCGAGGAGTCGTTGAGTAGAAGTTCTGAAGTCTTAGCGTGAAAACTGTGAAGTAGGTCGACGACTGGATTTCAAGATCACTAAAATACTTTATAACTTTGTACCTCAGTTTTTAAACAAACTTTATTAACGCAGTTTCTTGCCGAGGTTCCATGAAAATGATCCTAGAAGCAGGCCAAGGAATGATTCCATTTAACTGTCTATACAGGTTGATATCAAATAGGAACTGCCCGTTCAAGGTCCATCCTGATAACAATTCCCTGAGGGGACAGACTGGCATTCCTATATTCTGCACCTGGGAGACAATGTATTTGTTTACGCAGTTGCTTAATGTCCTGACCGATACGTTCGTAAAAACAGGGGCGACACTCACTGAAAGTATCACCATTCCGTTCAGGTCAAGGCCTTTCACACCGTCAAAGAATTCAAAAGTACCTCTATAGCTATTTGACGCTATTGGATAGTGTATGGGCTCAGGCTAGTCGGAAGAAGGCAAAGATCACGAGTAAAGCAGAATTTATTGACCTCATACAATTTTGTGACCTCTTCCGGTAATATCGACGAGGAGCTGAGTTTTCTCAAAAAAATGTTTCTTGAAAACGGCTATCCTGAGAAATACATTGATTATTATCAAAACCGTAGACAGAAAAATTACTCCTGAATTATCAGTGCCAAAAAAGCCGGTGAGCATTTTCTTCTTTTTCAAGGGTGATAATGCCTCCAACGTGATAAAAAAGGCTTCGGCGCACAGTTGAAAGATCTTACCTCGCCGCTAAATTTTGTATGTAAGCACAACAACGGCTATTCCAGTTCAACCGACTAAAGACATTTTCCGCATGCATGTCACATCAAACTGTGTTCACGAATTTACATGTAAATGCGGATGCAAATACATCGGGCGCACGCAAAGGGCAGTTGGGAACGCGGTCAACTGAACATACGCCGAAGTGGTTGCTCTGGGCGGAACATAAAGTACCTAAGAGTTCAATCATGAAGCACCTGGTGGACACTAGCCATACGGTTAACCAAAAGACTGCATTTAAGGTTGTTCCTCGGGCGGCGACCAGGCAGCTCCTACGGTTTGCGGTGGCCGCTGCAATACGAAGAAGAAAACTAGAACTCTGTGTAAACAGCTAGACTATGTGATCAACCTCGCATTGCCGTGGTAACGATCGATAAACTCATCCCCACTCGCGCCCCTTTGGGGTGACTGCTACCCTGTCCTCGGCCCAACCCCCCGCTTTAACCACGCCTTGCTGGCTTTCATGAACATTAATTAACATGAATTGCCCTCTCACTATGCGCCCACATTTATGACTAATTGTTTTTGACTCCCTCTACCTTTCAAGTTTTAACCTTCCAGGTTGACACTTAATTGGACCGTCTGCAGTTGAACAAGAGATCACGAAGTTTTATGAGGTCAAGGAATTCTGCTAGACTCGTAAACATTTTTTTTCGGGAAAACAATGTTTCAATTTTCAGGTTAGTCTGCTAAATAGCTTTTGCTTTTACACGAAGTGGCGAGTTCATCATATCCAGGATTAGAGAAACTGATGTGCCAGCCTTGTAGCTCTTCGGTAGGAAGTATAGTGGAGGTATATGCGCCGCTGGGTCGAAGACGCTCTGTGGCGTGCTCACCTCTGAGGCAGTCGGCTTGAAGTCTTTTAAAACAGCCAATAATTTGTGTTTCAACCTCAGCTGTACGATCCTTCTCTTTGTCTGTACACAGGCATACTAACTCTCCTCTCTCTTCCCAACTCGCATGTGGACATCATAAAACTGACTGAGCTTATAAGAACAAGACACAAAAGCTGAAAACATAAAGATCACGTCTATTAGTGGATCGTAATCTCACTGTCTATGTTATATCATGCTGTTGATAATAAAGACTATAAACGAATCCCAACTTACTTAATGAGACTATACAGAAATAAAATATAGGCTAGGACGTCTGGAACATAAATAAGAATAGATAGAAATAAAAAAGATTAAAAAATAACGTTATCATGAAAACATAACTCTATAAAAGAGAGCGTCGGCTGGAAGACATTCAAAAGGTCATTCGCATGTTTGATGCATTGTAAATATTTCCCCAATACCTTATTTTAGTCTTTTTCTAGATATCAGAAACATGCAAATGGAAAACCAATGGTTCGTTTTGATTAATGTTCACACTAACATCAGGATATAGCCGTAAGATCCCCCCTTCTAAGGATTAATATTGGCTTTTTCCTTTTCTGGGAAAAAAGGATCCAAGAAAGCATCAAACTGACGACACACCTATTGCTGAGAAGCAAATGCTGCCTTGTGCTAGGATGAAAAAATGATTATCTGATATAGCATATATAACAAACAAAGGCCCAAATATTGACATATGACAAAGATGTACAAATAAGAACAAAAAGGGGACAAACGTAAAGACATTGGCAATTTTTCGCCGAATTCACCCAATCATTTAAGTGCACCTCTAAAGCACTGCTTAAAGCCGTCAAAAAGTAGATGACAATGGGTATTCTAGTTACCATCAAGTTCTTTCTCTGTCTAGTAAACGACAACGTCCTTTCAGTGGGCGACCAATGTCATTCTGGGAAAAGTCGACTGAGGTACCCGCTGGTGATAATTATGACAAAAGCGCCCTTGCTATTAGCCTCTATAATCTTTCTTATGATTTTTTTAAAAATGTTAAAGCTCAATGTGGATGGCGTTTGCATTGCACGATAAAAATCCCTCCAGCATGCTAGCATCGTGTGAAGTTACACCATCTCTCGGCTCTGCTAAATTACTTGCCCTCTTATCCAAGAGCCTTAACAAACCTTGAGGCGTCCTCAGGATTTTTAACCGTCAAAGTTCAATTCAGTTCAGTGCAGATTTACCACGGTTCCGAGCCAGGCTCATGACTTTCGCCCTAGTGGTGATTTGTTGCGTGGTTGTAGAACAAAGTACCAATTTACACATGGCAGCCGTTCGTCAGCCGATGTGGACCACTGGTCAAACCTATGCATAATTTGCCTTGAGAGCAGTGCATTTGCAACATGACCAGCTTCTCTAATACAAAGAACTGCGCAAATCGAATAACCGCCACGTGCCGTTTGAAGTTTGAACTCCAACGGTGGCACTACGGCCGGACGACAGCTAGAGCACGGCGTATGGGAGCGTTCGGAGCTGTATATCATCCTCTGGACATGAGCGCATCAAGGAAAGACCACAAGGTCCCAGCTCTGATTATTTTTGGTGAAATAAATGATGGATGAGATGTAAGCAAAACTAATATTCGGGTACTTGTTGAATCCCGTGTGCAGATGGCTGGTGCACACACATAGCAATGGTCTTGTTTATAGTTGGGCGTCGCAAATCTTTGTGTGTTTGCGCTCATGAAGCCGTCGCCTTGAAGTCTACTGAATTAATCAGGTAGTCCATCGACACAATCCTCTGCCCTTTCTGTCCTCCTAACCATTTTGTTGTCTGACAGAAATTGTTGTACTTTCATAATGTAGTCTATTCTGTCTATTAAAACAATGCCAGATCCCTTATCTAATCTCGCTATTATGATATATTTATTTTGCCAAAATATAGTCAGTGCAAGAAACCAAGTGTAAAGTTGCGTTAGGATGTCCAAAATTGTCATTTAATGCATCATATATAACAAAGAAGTGCACAAGTGTTGACAAAGATGCAAAACCAGGAAAATAATAAAGGGGCAATGTAAACGAAACTCGCAACTGTTCGCGTGATTAATCTGTCGAGTTAGTAGCGTTGGGAAAACGAAGGTATCCCATATCAGAGGTCAGAGAGAAAGGGGTAGGTTGGGACAGAATTTTACTGTGAGAAAAGGACTTTAAAATGGCTTTTGTTACGAGCTATTTTCCACCTGCCTTCAAGCAGTTTTCAGTTTTTGCCCGCTGTTAAGATGACTTGCCTCCGGGACGTTCCTCTGTCGCCTGCAGCCAATCAATGAAATTGCACGCATCAATTGGCTTCGAGCTTACGCGCGCCTCAATCAGCGAATAGAACGGGAGCGTGAGGCGGACAGGATAACGCGGGCTTCTCACAGCGATGGATTAAGAGCGTGCGGGGGCGTTTGTTACGCTCGGGTACCCAAGGCTCGGCAAGCGAAGGCAAGATAAGAGAGCGCAGTGGGGTGACCCTGGACTGCCCTACACTCTCATCACAATGCTTCTCCCCCTGTTTATGTTATGACAGTCTGGTCCCTCTAAAGTGCTCCGCAAAGCCGTCAAATAAGTCGATGACAATGTGCACTCGGTTTACTTTCCAGTTCCTTTCCTGTTTAGGAAATGACAACCTTTAACTGTGCGGCTAACGTCATTCGGGGGAGGGTCGACGGACGTGGTCTCTGGCAATAATAATGCCTAACTCACCGCAGTAATCAGCCTATTTATTCTCTCTTATGGCTGGTTCTGCCAATTGAAGAGCCATTTGCATAATAAACGTCCCTCGAGCAGTCGGTCCGCGGATCATGGAATGTCAGCATCGTGTGAAGTCAAAGCATTTCCCCGAATTCGCTAAATCACTTGCGTTCATACCAAAACGCATTAGAAAACCTTGAGGCGTGCACTGGATTCTTAACCGCTGATGCTAAATTCCGCATTTTTAATCAGCGCAAAATTTCCACGAATTCGTGCCAAGCTTGTGACTTTTGCGGATAAGGTCTAATCAAAACCTCATGATGTGGTACTTGTAAAATCACGAGTTGGTGTACAAAGTAGGTGCACAAGCAGAGAAACAAAACATGTGCTACATACTTCAACGCATTTTGCAAACCATGCAGTATTAATGAGCACGGCTAGAGCGATTTGACACTTAGATGATGGCATTCTGCGATCCAGTAGCCTAAAACGCAAGAGAGACCTTTCAGGTCACATACCAGGCACCAACATACTACTCTAAAAGCCTGTGTAAACGGGTAATAGCCACAGCTGAGGCAGTGGCAATTCGTTTAGCAAAACCCACTCTCTGCTGGCAAAAGACGCTGGTGCATGCAGTTTCCCTCCGGTGGCTGACGGCACACAAGGATCACACCGCCAGAAGCCACTACCTCAGAAGTCATGACGTCAGAAGCTACACAGCCTGAAACCATACTACCAACAGTCACAGAAAACACGCCGTGCGTCCAAGCTGCTCGCAGTCATAGGGAGCACGCCTCGCGTCTGACACCGACCGTGAGAACGCCCCTCCCCCGCTCCACAAGCATGACAACCCAATGTCCTCGGCATGCTGATTCCGGCATGCAGGAGACGAGGGAACGATGACTAATTACCCCCCTCCCCCCACCTCAAGAACGATATAAGCACCGTACAGAAACGCCCGTTTGGCTCGCTGTCACTGTAAGGGCCTGAAGTGAATGACGGAAAACAGCTGTTTGCCAATACAACTTTTCAATAAGAAATATTATTGACGGATAGGTGAGGGGTAGTGAGAGATGGACAAGGAGACTGTGATGATAATGCTGGCGCGTGCTCAAAAGGAAGGGTAAGGAAAACTCCTGCAGTCCCACTGGATTAAATACAGTTTTCATAGAAGGCCTTGTCTTGTTTTTAGCTAGGGACAGTATTCCTTTGTGAGTGTGAGCTTCTATACCAACTAAAATCAGGTTCCATTTACGAAGGTGTACGCTGTGACTTAATTACTTATTCATAAAGGCCAATTAAACTTTTTGTGTCTTGTCCGTACTCAGCATACAACGCGTGCTGTTTTATCTTGCAATTGTGCATTCCTGACTGTTGGGAGGAAGGCTATGATTTCTAATTTTTTTCAGGTGAGGTTAGTGTATTCTTGAATTCCGCACTATCGTCAGAAATATTATGTGCAGTACTAATGACTATGCCTTGGGAGTACTAGATGGGCTTGGTCCTTGTGATATAATAACCATCAGATGATATTATTATTATTATTAATTATTAATTAATTACCAACCAAGTAAATCAGAAAGTAATTGATTCTAAATAGCCACTGCCCATTGGTTAAAGTTTCGGGAAATAGGTTGCTTAGCGACTGCAAACACTTTGCTAAACACTTTAAGAAACTATTGTTATGACACCCCGTTTAAAAAAATGCGCGCTGCTTCGTAACCCGCTTAGTGCACTTAAAAATACTCCTTATTTCCCCGATCGTGAAAACTCCGTAATGCCAGCACTTCATTTTACATGAATCTGTGGTTATCGGTAGCGATATAGGGTTGCACAACCTACTTTTACAAAAGAAAGTTTGGAAACTTTAGACAAATTAACCGGAAATGTAAATAAAATTGATGAGACATCTGATACGCCCGTAAATCACGGGTATACAGGGATAAATGGGTTGTGTACAAAATTCTAAAAAAACAACGGGAAGGTCTGTAAAAAAGAACTGGCTGGGTTGGTTGAGGTGCAGATACTGCGATATGCAATTGATGCAGCTATTCGATCAAAAAATATGGCGCAGGCGAATAAGTTGGGGTAAGGCGACAGATGACACGACAGAGTGCTAAAAGAAGGATGGTAAAAGAAGAGAAGACGAAAAGTGGTACGATCAAATGACCAGACAATTCATTGTTAAGTCAATGTGATGGAAATCACTCAGCTTCTGCACTGCAGGTCCACAGTCGCAGGCAATTTTGGGCTAGGTCAGACGTCCAGCGATTCTGAATGAACGATGCAGTTCAGCACTTCCAGCGGTATCCTAAATGTCGCATTGTCCGTCAGGACTATATCATAAATATTCATGTAGGTTTCCAACAGGGTTTCATTCTGCAGTAAGAAGAAATTCAGGAAAAGGAGTGATAAAAAGGTGATAGGAAAAAAGAAATGCAAAACTGGGCCCCTGCATTTCGGTAAAATGGGGTACTAAAGCGATAAATGAATAGCACTCACCGCCTAACCTTCCTCTTCCCAATCCATGCCTCAATGAACTCAACATGCGAGCATCGTGGGGATCATGGGACAATTTTACACCCTATCAACCTCCCATATTCTAATCACCTATGTTCCTGTTAAGGCCGGATGCTGAATCTAGCAAACCATATGTTGCCTGATGTGTTCTTTCAAATGAACTCCGGTCAATTTCCTGAGTGCAGCTCGAATCCAACTTATAGGTTACCATGAGAAAGCTGGCAACCAGAAGCTCTCAAGCGACTGATGCGAGGTGCACTCCATACCGGTTAACATTTCACCTCGCGCCCATAGAAGAGGTCATGGTCAGGTCACTTATTTGTATAAGTATTTCGTCTAAACAATGATCATATGCGAGGATACCGGCAACACAGAGAATACTACTCGGTATCTCGTGGTTTATGTGGGCAATCAAAACAGCCATTGATGAAGGCAAACAATCATGAACCAAGTAGAGATTGAGGGCCAATCATTTTTGCGTTATAATAAGCATTACCAAAACAAATGCAAGGAAAGGTTTTGAAAAGCTTGCTTATTTACCTTGCTGTTAAGGAAGCCGATTTTCAAAATATTCATATGGGAATCCACAATTTCTCCGGGAATACCATCCGCCATGTTTGGATCGACTAAGGAGTCACCCAACAGAATTATGGAGGAACGTTTGGACAAAGCCTTCTTGAAGGTAGCAGTGTTAGAAATTGTTGAAATGGTTTTGTTTAGAGTGAAGATTGTAGGTTCTTTGAATCCAACCAGCAGGCCCTAAAACAAGGCATCAAAAACGCCTTTTATTTGAAAACAATTTTTTAAATTCCTTTTTTTTCAAAACCGCTCAGTTTGTCAGAAATGTTGAATTCTACAGGTGAATATTGCGAAACGTGTCTGAGAATCCCTATTCTGAGTTATTTTGTTCCGATTTTGCAACCCTGCATAAGATTTCCTACAAACAAAATTCAAACGTACATTGCTAGTGCAGGAATAGAATTCTGTTTTGTGTAAAAGCCGGGTTGAGACATGACGTTTTCTTAACTTGGAACACGCTAGATAAAATGATCAGCAGCATGTTTGCAATTAAAACAAGTAAGTTGTATAATGACCTTTAAACGCTTGGTAGTCGCTGTACACAGTGACAAAACTAGCCAACAGTCTTTTTCTAAGCGAAGATGCGGAACCCCCTTCTACCAGTTATCGTCAAAAGTGTCAGGCAACGGCCCGTGTCCAAGAAAAAAATAACAGAAGAAGAAGACTTGATCGCTGGGACAATATGTTTATTCGCCTGACGTTTCGATATCCGTCGCGGATTCGTCACCAGAGACATGAGCAGCAGAAAGGTCTTCTTCTTCTTTTTCTTCTTCTCCTTCTTCTTCTTCTTCTTCTTCTTCTTCTTCTCAATTGCTTCCTGGAACACGGATGTTCGCTTGTATTGGCAAAAAATAGCTGTCGATGAAATCACAATTAACTTAAAATCGACTATCATGCCATTCTTTAGTTTAAAAAATGAGAGGGATGAGTGGACTGTTCCGAGAATAAAAAATGTTAGGATCCCATGTAATGTAAGAATACTCAAAATACGTCCACAAGTCACATTAAACGTAAATAAGTTGCCCATGCAACCTTAGCCTGCTTTTCCCGAGGCATGTCTCAACGGGCAATCCATTTCATTACCTGCCTAGAAGGGGCAGAAAATCGGGTTCTTGCAATCGTACGGGACAGACGTGGCTTGAACAATCGAATTAACCAAAAGGAACGGTTCTTTGGGACTCTCCGGTAGCAGATCTATCCTGAAGTTTGCTATGTTTTCGGAAATAAGGACATAGTGAATAAAAAGAACTACAGATTTCGATTAAGTACAGCCGTGAAGTACCTCGTCGTTAAAATCCATGATATTGGCGACAACTCGAACGTTGTCGAAGTACAAGTGAAAACGTTCCAGAAGCAGTTCTATAACGTTACCAAGACCAGCAGAAAATATCAGCAGTGGAATATTTTCCCTGTGTAGCTGTGTCATGAAGTCTCCTACATAGTCCCTGAAATGATAAAAATAGAGAAAGTTACTTATGCTATAAGGCCTGTCTAAAGTTCACATAGGAGAAGCTGAATAAAACTAACAAATTTAGATGCGATGTGAACCAACCAAGATTTTATCTCGCTTGTACAGGGTCACGGCGTCATAATCCTAATTATAGGAGGACCTTTAATAAATGGGTGGCTATGGCGCTATCTAAATGGAAACTGCATGGTCTTAAACGTATCATAAACCAAAAATTAGTTTAAACTTCAATAATGCCTTTCTTCGAGTATCAAGTTTGAAGAAAACGTGATTATCTTTTGAATGAATAGAAGAAAGGTTATTAGAGAAGATTCGTTCGATAAAATGTATTCGACTTTAAGGGGCCATGGAAATCAATAGAAAAAAGCACAACTTTATTATGCAGCCGAAAAGCAATGCACTCAAAAACCGTAATCATGGCATATCTAACTTTCGCTGCGGACATATCGGCCCGAACGTGAAAAGCAATAATATCTGCACTGAGGTGATTAGCGACCAAAAGATCATTTAATTATCGAGCCTTTGTTTTCAATGAAGTAGTCGGTGTGAAAGGCAAGTAGTTTGCGTCGACAGAAGCTCTACTATTTGGTATTTCGTGAACACTGAAACCACGAGCAGGTTGACTTACCAGGTGAGCCTGATACTAATGTGGAATCGGGCTTGACAATGCACGAAAATAGGAGCGAATCGGGGTATGGCAAGTCGTACGATTACATGGAAAACTACATGCTCAGCTAAAATTGAAATAAAAAAATCCGCAAGTACAAGTATCTTTTAGGCGACTTATGTTAAAATCTGGCTTCATGACAATTTCGTGTGGAAGAAAAAGTGAAGAATTATGGACCGCGGAAAGAGAAACTGCGTCAAAATATTAGCTAGACGAATAATACAGACGAAACTTTAAAATAGACGACACAATAAATTAAAGTCTAAGCAAAAATCAAATAAACTGGTAAAAGTGATGTTGTTTCTGGAAAATGGAAACATACCTTAAGGCAATGCTGCATTCGTTTACAGTTGCCTCAAGTGTATCTTTATGTATACCGGACGAGACGATCACTTTGTGTGCTAAATCGCACCACTCCAACATGGCTGGAATCTTCACGGTAACCGGAACAGTTGGATCTATTTCAACCGGGCGATAGGCCTGTCGCAAATAACGTAACTTTTGAAAGTGATTAATTTAGACGACCTCGTAGGACTTACCTGGTTCCGTGTCTCTGGTGTCATCTCGGGGGACAGCTCAAAGATTCCGTGACAGGAGGGGGTATGGTCGCCTTTGTGATAGAACTTCGACATAGTCCAGTCAAAGTCAGATATCACCTGGGAGGCAAATGAAGCATACTTTAACACTCCTACCTGAAGGTTGTCTTTACCCAGTGCAATTATGCGAGTAAGCTTCCCTTTTACCACGTCGGGATGTTTTATGTGCAACTGATGGCATTGCTAAGGGCTAAATAAAGGAAATGACTGAAGTAAAACTTACCTCTGATTTTTTGTTAAAAAGAACTTCAAACAAATTGAATAGGCTACGCTTTTGGAAGGTTGGTAGTCCATTGGAATGGTTTGCTTCCAACACTGTTGTCTCCATTACCTAACAAATTTGTTCAACAACAAGTAAATTGGACAACGAAAGCACGACAGGACGTGCAAACCACACTCCTAAGACGGCTGATAAGGAGAAAAGTGTTGAACCGCCTGTCCGGGTCGCGCAGGTCATTTTACAGGCCCTGCGATGTTTCCTATTGGTCAGCAGCACTGTTCGGTGATTGGTTATTTTTTCCGAGCGGATCTTTGGATATTTCCGGCAAAAGCTATGACGATGGCAATGACGTCTGCTAAACGAATGGCCGAAACATTCGGACCATTTCTTTACGAACATAAATTCAGACCTTCTTTCGAATAAGGAGACACAACCAGGCGTTTTAATAAAGAGCGAAGAGATTAAAAATATAACGATCTAATAGTTGTACCGGCCGACAAGGGATAAGAAACAGTCCTGATGGACCTCACAGGCTAAATGGATGATCAGCCAGCTTACCACTGTCCTAAACCGACTCCAACGCAGCAGCGTGATATCGCAAGACAAATGGCAACAAAATAAACCAACCGACACAGCACTGGCCTAGTTTTACGGATTTCTTAAAGTCCACAAGCCCAACTTTCTACTCAGCCGATCGTTGCATCGAAAGGCAGCCCTACGTGCAACCTATCCAAATGGACGTCAGCAAAACTAAACTTTCTCCAAGAGCGCTCGACGACTTCAAGCAATTCGGCCTCCCAATTTCTAACCACTATCCGGGTAGGAACGGTCCAACCAGATCAAACCATCGTATCTTATGATATCGTTTCACTATTCAGATCTATCCCACCGGACCTGGCACGCGACATCCTACTCAAACGATTTGAAGAGAAATACGACGAATCGAGGGGTCTTCTAAAAACTGACCATCTTTTGCAATTCTTAGTTTTCTGAGAACGAAACTTTTTCATGTTTAATGGCAGAACATACGAACAGACCAGATTGGGATCCCCAATTTCCAGTCTCATCGCAGAACTAGTCTTACAGGAGCTGGAAAAAGTAGCCTTCGATCAATTCAAATCTGCATTTTGGTGGCGGTACGTGGACGATACTTTCGTTATAATCGAACGGAGCAGGCTAGCAGACTTCAAAAACCTGCTTAACGGCATCTTCCCCGACATCCAATTTATAAAGGAAGAAGAGGGTTCCAGACAACTGTTGTTCCTGGATGACCTCGTCATGCGCAGGCCCTATGGGGAACTCAGCACCACGATTTATAGAAAGTCGACATACACAACCCAGGTGCTCAGTGCCCATATGAACCACCCAATAGCGCATAAACCTGGCTGTATTATAGCACTCCTTCAGAGGGTGAAGACACACTGCAGTGAACTTGACTGGCGAGTGCAAGAACTACGACATCCTTGGGACCAACTGGCCAGGAATGAAGACCCAAACAGTTTCGTCAGCCACTGCCTTCGTACGAACCCAAGGGACACAAACGAAAGAGAGCCACCAACGCTCTGGCACCCGCTACCGTACATAAATAGTATCAGAAGCAACTGAACGTTTGGCCGCAGAACTCGGCGTGGGTATTGCTCATCATTTGACAGCTACCATGCGTACACGATTCATGCGAATCAAAGACCCACTGGAGATATGTGAGCAGTCTGGCGTCATTTATCAGGTGCTATGTCGTGACTGTTCTTGCCATTATGCAGGGCAGAGCGGGCGATGCCTCAGCTCGCGAGTAACGGAGCACAAACGAGCATTGCGGAGCGGCGCCCCACTGTCCCAGATTGCTATCCACACTCTGGAAGAAGACCACTAATTTGACTTCTCGGGCACACGGATAATGGCACGCGCTGCTAATAAGACGGGGCGAGAACTGCTGGAGGCCTGGGTATCAGACTCCAACTGCCTAAACAGGCATGTGAATATACCACTTTTTTATTTTGGCATTTGTGCTCGCGACCAGAAACCACGGCCCAGTTCGTATCCAAGCAAGCAGACTGCCACACCAAGGACGCAAAACACGCCAAGGCCGCACACCATGAAGCGCGCTAGGGGATACACGATAAGATGGCGTCAGCATAAACCAGTCACAAGTGCCATCCCCCCACCCCCATTTATGCGTACCCAACGTTTGCTGCTTTCTCGCTTTCTCTGAAGATGCCCTCTAATGTGGAGCCGAAAGCTCAAAAAAATAAAATTGCCGTTCCAGAGATGGCGTCTTCTTCTTTACAACACGAACCTGGGGCACGCATAGTTGCTTCATTTCGAAAGAGCGAAATCCATCTTGCGTCCTGATCAAATATAGAAAGCAGATTATCATTTCAAGCCATTGAATTCACAAAAAGTCCCTACCGGGAGCCCTAGTGCAGAGCGGTTCGGATTATACAGCCGTAAGTACGCGCGCGTACTGACATCAAACCCGAAGAATGACCTACATATCGGTTTTCCTATATTTCCTTTGTACACGAACGAATTGTGGTCTGTTCTTTAACACAATGCCTTACTGGGAGGACTGCCCAGTAATAATGCCGTTAAGGACGGAGCATGACTTGAAACCCGTCCCTGTTGAGCTCTTACAAGTAAATCAGAATGGCCCAGGCCCTCAGCGAAAGGTAGCGGAATGCATACTCATTGTGTCCTGTGTTTCATGTTGAAGAGTATCATGTACAATGTAATTTTCTGATAGTTTCGATTGCCTTTGATGGTGTCTGCTTCGTCAAAGTCTTTGGAACCTTCGTGCAGCTGAAGTTTTCTATCCAACATTGCAGACCCTTGGCCGAGAAACATCTCAAAATCCTCGAAAAATTCGAAATAAAAGCAACCAAATTTGTCATTGGTCGGGGCTCACTAGCATATGAAACATGACGGTCTTATCTAAATATCTTTCCTTTAAGCTACAGACAGCTTCGGGGAGGGGGAGTGATACATTCCGCATCTTAAGTGTTCAAGACTGCTGCGTTGTATCAGGAGATTTCTTTAAATTAGCACCAACAACGAACTTGAGAGGTTATCCACTGAAGCTACCTGTGACTGGGACCAAGCTGGACATGCGGAAGTTCTTTTTCTCCGAGTGATTGAAGTTTGGAATTCTCTGTCACTTGATGTAGCTATACCGGAACCATTGGAGGTATTTAAGCGGAAACTGGACCGATATAGGAGTGCGCGCTACAATTCCACCAGACCGCTCTCAATGGGACGCCCAAGAAGAACAACAAGAATACTACATTCTATATCCTAGCAACATGTGTTTTTAGGAAACAAAAGTTAAGCGAACGAACAGTTTAAATTTATCATTATTAGCAAGTAAAAAAATATAATGGAGGGTAGGGGTAACGAAATTTTATGCAATCAATCATTAGTTAATAGCGAGAGCGGGGGATAGGTGTTAAGGGACCGAAAGGTCAGCTCTTAGTCATAATAATGGACCAGAGAGGGGGAAGGACGGAAAATTGGTCCGCGATTGCAACGTTCAAGCGATGCTGTAGATTGCTGATCCCCTTGAAAAGGCAGTGTCCAAATAGATCCAGCAACGAAACTTCTACAGCTTCGGTTGAAGGTTGCAAGCACGTGCTCGTATCCAGCAGCTAAGATATGATTAGTATTTGCAAGCTTTGAAGGCAAGGATAGAATTCCGTTCTTCAGTGTGCATCCACACTTTACGTACAACTGTGGTGAAGGTTATATTGGTCGAACAAGTAGCCGGCTATTCAAGCACATGCCAGAATACCATCCCTTAGTGGCCGTTAGCACCACTGTGGGAACGCGTGAGTGCTGACTTATCACACCAAAGCTGCAGTCACGCTGACTGCCCGCACCATATCTGGCGCGACCTATTAACACGCCCAGTCGCGCCTGCGCCCACACCGCGGTGTAACCTCGCGCGGTCCAACCAGTCACCTCTAAGGCTGCATAAAACAAAACCTCAAGGCAATGGCAGCCGGTAGACATCACTCCGGATTCCGTCCCTCAGGGAGTGGACGCAGGGAGCATCGTTGGCCGCTGTGATGGCCCCATGCTCGCACACGGCCCTCACGGTCGAATGACGTACCAGACCGAGTAGCAAGTTCCTCCTAACTCTACTGTAGATAATAAATTATTCCTTCTACTCTGACTTTCCCAAGACCTCTCTCTCATCTCCAAAGGAACCGGGCCTGGAAGATCGCAGTCGTTAGGGTTAAACCTAAATAGTGTTAACACCCAACCTCAATAATCCTGCTTGGCTGAACAGAAGCGAGGTAGAGTCAATATCTGCTGGCTAAACCTTCCAAGTTCCTGCTCAGAGGATACTAACGACGGCAGAGACACTCGCTATGCGGCTAAATAAGCCGATTTTGCACAGGTTCTAAGCCCTTCATGGCCGAAGAACATGTTATCATCTTTTCACACACTTATTAATACATCTCTTGTGAGAACCTCGAATCTGTCATGTAGCTCGGCGTAATCTGCCTGTATCTGCTGATCTGCAACCCCAAACAGAGAAAACATGCTCCCAGGAAGGTCCGAGAGTCTTACACAATCACCACTTGAAGATGAGGAATTTGGCAAGCTCATATTCCTATCTGTAATACTTATTACTTGTTTATTATTATTTAGTTACTGACACAGTCATAGCATATAGCAATATTAGTTGATTATGGAGCAGATTGTTCTACTATTAAACAGGAGACGTCCAAGAAACTCAAGATAGAGTTACATACTGCAAAATTTTAGCCTGATAACGGTTAATGGCACCATGCGACACAAATGCATGCTAGAACTCGAGCTATTACGTGAGCTAATAACGTGTCGTTAACCAATAAGAGGATGCATTTTGGGCGATAGAGTTGAAAGGGTGGAAACCAAGGAAAGCCCTAATGTGCCCCAAGCATTTAGTGAATCGGAATAGCACCCTCCCTCATCTACCGGACGTGAACTCTCGTCCGGGTGTCTTACAAATCAGCCCAGATGAAGTTTAGGACGCGCATAAGCTCATATTTCCATATGTTATGCCTGTTGCAATAATAGGATGTATGTCAGTTATTGATACAATTATAGGAATATATAACTAAAAAACACAATCCACTGGTCTAAGTTAGTATGATTAAAAGAATTACCTGACTTAGCAGTGGCATATTACCTCAAGCAGCAATATCGTAGCTCAAATTTAGTAAAATGGGACACAGCTTTTGGTGGATAGAGGTGAGAGGGTGGATGGGAAACCCTGATATGCTCCGAGCCTCCAACATATTTTCACTCGGAACAGTATAAACCTGGATTCACACTCCCTGCTGGAATTTAGGGATATGAGTATACGTTCTATAAGGTCCAAGCTACGGCTAGATACTGAAGTAAGCCTATAGATAGATTACAGATGGCAATTTCCGCGATATAAAGGCATGGTAGGACTTGTTCTTTTATTGAATACCGCTTTAATTAACCCATAATCTGATCACTTTACTTCATACAGATTGCAATGCAATCGAATTTCGACGTCCACACGAACTAATGAAGCTCCGACCAAGTATTATTCCGAAATAATAATGACGTGGCGCGCTAAACTGTTAAAAGGGATAATATTGGATAAACAAGCAAAACCGTAATAATTGTCGTTGCGTCGGTGTAAAACTGTATATGCGCGCGGGTTTAGCCAAGCCTGTCCAATCCTCAGCCAACCAGGAAATGGTGTAGCCGCTGGCATCAGAGCTCGCGAGGAATCGATTAGCTTCGGACGTACGCGCGTCGACAGAGGGGGTGCAAAAGTACAAGAGCGCCCAGAGGTAAGAGGATGAGTCAGCGCTGGGCGCGCGGGTAGGCAAAGATTTGGAGCCATGGTTCTCAGGCCCCCAGTCCATCAACAAGTGCAACGATTTGGCGTTCCCATACGCCGTACTGAGACATTGTCTGAGCAAGAGAATCAGTCACGTGGGGAGGGCCGGGCCCAGCAACGGCGAACATAATTTTCGCGAAATTACCAAGCCCGCGTCCAACACGGACAAGGAAATCGCGGCAATTAATGAGTCGAACGCGGAGTGTCAAGCCATCACCATACCAATTAAGGCCCAAGCGTTGGCTACAGGAGTGAATAATGATAGGACGCACCGCGCAATCTGTGCATGTTTCACCCCTATCTGCGTATGACTCATACTAGTTTGACATTACCTATGATCAAGGACTCCCGAAGGAATCCGAAACGTCAGGAAAATAAAACTCTTGTTCCAGTGGTCGTATCTTCTTCTTCTGAAAAGTTTGGAGGATGAGAAGGAGATAAATCCGTGCAGCACTACCGAATTCAGGCTGCCACAGTATCCCCTCTGAGACCGGAAGGCGGCGTTAAAAAACGTCGAAGGATATGCTAAAGCCTAGAAGAAATGAAAGTCTAATCTATCGGAGAAGTGGACGTGCCGTCCACTGTGACTGATGTAAGTGGGAGGAATATTGGCGGAGGGCTGCGTGGTTGTTACGGTTGTGGAAGGTGACATAGTAGCTAGGTGTTGGGAAACCGAAGGGAGGGTAACTATACGGATGCTGTGATCGAGAGGATGGGAGGGGAAGGAGCATGAAATGGAGGAACATGAGTAGGAAATCAGCACACGTTTGTCCTGGTGGCAGGTCCGACGGCTCCTCCGTAACAGCAGCCTTGACCTGATCGATGTTAACAACGTTCTTCTTGTCTCCCCGAAGGATCTGGCAGGTCTTTTCAGTGCGGGAGAGGACACGGAACGGTTCTTCGTACGATGGCTCCAGGTGTTCCCGCACCCGGTCGCAGCGTACAAACACAGGTGTGCAGTGGGCCATGCCTTTCTCGAAATAAGGCTCGGTCACTGGAGTACGAGGCTAGACAGGATAAAAAAGAGCATTTTGCAGGTGTCTCTCTGGGATCAAGAGGAGTTGGATTGACCATCGCGCGGGCAAACGGAGAGCTGTGGAAAAAACACCAGCTCGGCCACGCTGCAATCCAGGTCCGACTTCAGTGCCGAGCGGATTCCGAGGAAGATCAGGGGTAGGTTGTCTGACCAGTTGCCTGAGTCTTCTGCAGCTCGCAAACCAGCCCTCAGTTGCCAATAAAAGATTTCCACCACACTATTAGCAGCGGGGTGGAAGGCTGTCGTCTAGATGAGAATGCAACCAAGGAACTTGAGAAGGATGTTGAAAGGGTCAGACTTGAATTGGGCGCCGCGACCAATGGTAACGGTAGATGGCGCACCAAAATTGGTGACCCAACGACTAACAAAGGCCATGACCATGATTTCTGTTTGCACGTTCGGCAAAGGGATCGCTTCGGCCAAACGGGTGTAGTGGTCGACGCAAGTACGAAGATGGGTAAAGCCATTGGATGGGGGCAAAGGGCCTACGACATCAAGATGTGCATGGCTGAAGCGGGCGTCGGAGCTGGGAAAATTGCCTGGTAGGGACTTATTGTGGTGTTTACCCTTGCTCCATTGGCAACTCAGGCAGGAGCCGGCCCAAGCTTTGACGTATATGCCAAGCCAGAAAAACCCTTTCGCGAGGATCTTTTGTGAGGCTCGAATCCCAGGGTGGGAGAGTCCAGGAAGCGTTTGGAACACAGCTCGACGCCTCAAGAAGTGCGAACAAGGGGCGATAAGAAGGGGTCAACACATAAAAAAGGATGGTAGTGTTCCCAGTTGTGAGGGCAACGTCTGCAAGGTGGAGACCAGTGACAGTGTAGGATACGATGTAGTTCGGCCGGATACTAGAAGATAGAATGTATTCCAACGGTTATAAAAATAATAGATAAGATAAAGCTTGGAAGGCCAGAGTGTTATGGATTCTTTAATTCAATGCAGAAGTGGTAGAATGTGAGTAATAGGTAAGTGACAACCAGACGAGTGCAGTCCAGTCATGAGCAGGCCGGATTCCAGAGTCGCATTCCGGTGGGGGTAATCGCCGGGTCTGGATGCTTGCAACCGACACTTAGGTCACCGGCTCCGGGAATGTCTGAGCGTAAGCAGTCACCAGACTAAGTTCATTTGTGGACTGGCCTTGGGAGGTGGTTGGCCAGTTAGATCAGAAAGACATGTCCGTGATATTAACCTGCCTTGGACAGGCTTGAGCACGCATATGCTTTGTGGACACGAGTAACAGACATCAAGGGATCACTGCTGCCCGACTCCCTCCTAAATCTTGATGCCACATACGAGGCCACTCAGAGCACAGGGCTTCGCGTGAAGGCAGTTTTCGGCGTGCCTCGAGCCAAGCGCAAACTGACGCGCGAGCGAACGCATGCACAGTATCTCCCCCATTCTGCCCTCAACCAGCAGTGGCGTGACCTTAATTCGTCCGGACAGACTTCAAGGCCGTGGATGCCGCTAGCCATCACTCAGAACCTAGCTCGCCTGGCAACTAGACGTGCACACCGGTAGTCGAGACTTGGAATACCGCCCCCGAGAGTCCGCAGGCAGCGTCATTGGCCGCTCTGACGACGCCGCACTCTCACACGCCCCTTTACTGTTGAACGCCATGCCAGACCGAGTGGCAACTTCCTTCTGACTCTCCTGTTCAAAATTTATTTTTCCTAACACTCTGGCTTTCCCAAGACTACTCTCTCCTCACCTAAAGGAACCATGAGCCTGGAAGATCGTAGCCGTTAGGGTTTAACACTCAATAGCCTTGACACTGTAGCGAACCCCTTTCTTAGTCATGCTTTCCTCGGACGCCGCGCGGACTAGGTCATGTCTGGCGTGACCACCACGCGTCCGCAAGACACCATTGTCAAGGCCTCCATTCGAGGTCACTCCTGTCTGGCTTTCTTAAGGCGGTCTGGTCTCACTAGCCAACCACTTCTCAAGGTAAGACCAGTGCCCGAGTTGCGGCCGATTTGTTTACGCTCATTCACTTCCAGAGCCGACGACTCACTGTTCGGTTGCAGACCTCCAGACCCGGTGATTGACTTGCTGGAATGCGACTCTGGACTGCACTCGTCTGGAAGTCACTTCTCCTATTGCATACATACTACACTTGTTCCTACCTTTTTTAAAGCAACGTTTCCCTGGTGCAAATTTAAATATGGCAATAGCAGCAAAATGATTTATTGGATCCATATCATTTCGAGAGAGCTCGTCAGTTGCCGCCTCTCATTACTTAACGTGAATCACAAAGAAAAGATGCACAATGAATTCGTACAGAAAAATCGATATCAACACAAGGTCATAAGGAGTGGCCAAGTGGCTAATCAATAACATGAGAAGTTCAAAAGCTATGGTCAGCAAAAATAACAGGGAGAAAACACCTGAAGTAACAACTAAGGAGAAAACTGTATAAACAGGGAGCCAATGTTACCAAGGCAAAGTTAGGTTCACTACATGCTCCAACTGTTTACATAGGTCGGGTTTGACCCGCCGTATGTAGGCTGCCTCCAGGTAGCGCAAAGTGCGAGTTGTTCGTGCTCGAACAAGTACTCGGAAGGAAGTTTGGGGGTCAACAGAATGGCCCGAGTAAATTCTCCATGACACTATGGCCTTCCATGCCTTATTACATTCCACTAGCTTATACATGTTGGGATACATTCTCTCGTCTATTATCTGACTGGACCACATCGTATCCCACAACACCTTGCGATAGGTATGCCGGACATGCCCCAGAAGCGCGCGAGCAAAGCATGCCTTAGAATACGAGGTCGCTACAATAGCTTCGTCGCCAGGACAGCCAACTCGTTTTTGCTCCATTGCCATCGCACCAAGGTCGATTCCCGATGAGAGTTGAAGGGCAGATAGGGAAGGTCGAGAAAGAAGGTCAGCCACCTCATTCTTCGTGCCATCAATGTGGCGGATGTCGGTGGTGAATTGAGAAATGTAGTCCAAATGACCAATCTCTCTGGGGTTATATTTTTCAGAGTGGGATCGCAGGGAAAATGTCAGCGGCTTGTGGCCAGTGAATATGAAAAAGTCCCGTCCTTCCAAAAAGTGCCGAAAGTGTTTGACAGTTAGCTAAATGGCAAGAAGTTCGCGGCCGAAGTTGCTATATATCGTTTCAGATGGCGAGAGTTTCTTGGAGAAGGCTAATTGCCGAGTTGAATCTGCCTGATGTTGCTGCAAGACGGCACCAACAGCTTCATTCGAAGTGTCAGCCATCAAAGACAGCTGAGCTCCAGGAGCAGGGTGTGTGAGAAAGGTAGCATCTGCAAGGGAGGCTCTGGTTTTTCGAAAAGCGGTCAGTTCGTCACCAGAAAGTTAAAGAGGACCCTTAGGAACAGAGAGCCGATTGGTGAAGGGAAGCGTAAGGAGAGCACAGTTCGAGAGGAACCGGCAGTAAAAGTTTACCATGCCAATAAAAGGTTGTAACTGAGGCTTTGAAGTTGGTGGAAAAAAATCACGAATGGCCTCAGCCTTAGATGGGAGGGAACGCAAACCTTCGGAGCTGACAGGGTGGCCAAGAAATTCCAAAGACGGCACACCCTTTGAGGGATTGAGAATAACGTCAATTTTCTCAAATCGATCAGAGATCTGGGTTAGCTGGTCCGCATGTTCTTCAGCAGTCCAACTAGCCACCAAGAGGTCAAATAGCAAGCCTCATAAAACACGGTCAATGAACCTCTGAAACGTTTGGGCAGCATTACGTAAGCCAAAGGGTATGCGGAAGGACTCGAATAGGCTGAATAGGGTTGTTACAGCAATCTTCAGAACGTCCTGAGAGGTGACCGCGATCTGATGAAAGACGCGTACCAGGTCTATCTTTGAGAAAACAGTTTTGCCGAAAAGGGCTTTAGCAAAATCTTGAAGATGCGACACGGGATACCGATCCGGAATCGTAGCACTGTAAAGCACACGAAAGTCGCCACAGGGTCTTTCGTCGCCGGATGTGGCCTTAGGCACCATGTGAGGAGGGGAAGCCCAGGGACTCGCAGACGGTCGGATAATGTCGAGTTGCAGCGTGTGTTCAAATCCCGCCTTTGCGGCCTGCAAACGGGCCGGAGCAATTCGTCGACATCGAGCAAACACAGGAAGGTCTGAGGTGCGGGTGTAGCATACGACATCATGCTGAAAATCACCAGTGCGAAACTGACAGCTAATAATGTTAGGGTACTTCCGAAGTAACTCCCGGAAAGGACAGGTAATAGCTGTATCAAGGACAGATAAATTGCAAGAGTTCGTAAAGGGAGACAGGCCGTCAACGGTACCACCAGTGAGGCAGTCAACGAAAAGAGAATGGCGACAGTTAACCATAAGGTCGAATTCGGCATAAAAGTCTGAACCAAGAATGGCGTGGGGAAGGTCGGCTATAACACAAATCAAGGAAACTGAATTCCGAAGTCAAATATCGACGAGAAGGGACCGGCTGCCAAAAGTTGGGATTGAGGAGTAGTTTGCAGTCTGAAGGTGAAGACCAAGCCTGAGAGATTGACGTTCAGCTGGACTTGGGGGGACTTCTGATAGCTGAGCTCCAGTGTCCACCAGAAAACGTCTGCGACAGACGCTGTCACAAACATAAAAGACGCAATCAGAGCCGAGAGAACCAGAGAAAACGACTGCATCTATTCTCTGGCTGGCGAGTTTCCCGATTTAGGTTTAAAGGAACAAGAAGAAGACCATTGGCGAGCCTTTTGATCAAAATTCGTATGGTGCCAACAAACTTCAGCTGTTCTTGGTCGCGAGCGAGAGCGATTACGGCTGGATGAGCAACGACTGGAGTTTCAGAGAGGCCAGCTCCTCCGCCAAGGCTGAGACCTGCTGCACAAGCTGCACAGTCACTGACGAATAGGATGCAGAGATTGGTGGAATGCAGGGCAGCGGGAAGCGTTGCACTTCAATCATCCTGCCCGCCATCTTCGCCAACTTCGAGACCGTTAGATAATCGGACCTTGATGCCAGGATTGTTTGGACCTCGGCAAGGAGACGCTCTCAAAACATCACCTTGCACAACTTGTCGTCGATCGGTCGTTTCCCAGGTAGGGATTGCATGAGACGAAGAAGTGCAGAAGGTTTCCTATCGCCAATAGTTTCTTCTTTCATCAGCTGGTGGTAGCGCTGACGATCGGACACAGAAGTTTTGCGAAGAGAGTACGGGTACGGGGCATCGGTTGGGGGTCTTGGACAAGATTGAATTGATGCACGCGATAACACTAGGTAGAAGAACTTCCACAAGTGTGCTGCAGAATAAAAGGGAGATTGTATGCGAATGAAGCAAAGTTCTGGTGCTTTCTACCAAACAGCAGGGAGAGAGAAGTGAACGGTCTGAATGGAGGGAACGCTCTCATCAGGTTGTTGAGAAAATCTGGGCATGATGGGACGAAGGAATCAAAAGTGTTCTAAAGTCAGTGTCACTAATGACGAATATCAATGTCCAGGCGAAATAATGAAGTTCCTGCCGAGTATTATCCCCAAATTGTAATGACGTAACACGCAAGATTGTTAAAAGGGATAATATTAAATAAACAGACACAACCTTAATACTTTTCGACAAGTCCAGTTGCGTCAGTGTACAAGTGCATATCCCGAATAGTGAAAAATATGCGCGGCCCAGGTAATTGAATTGAAGGCGGAACGACGTTCTCTGGAACCAGTATATGCGCACGAGTGTAGACAAGCCTGTCCAGTCTTCAGCCAATCATGAAAGGATGCAGTAATTGACATCAGAGATCGCGAGAAATCAATTGGCTTCGGGCGTACGCGCGTTGACAGCGGGAGGTTCAAAATAGAAGAGGGCTTTGACGTAAGAGGATGAGTCATCGTTGGTCGCGCGGGTTGACGTAGGTTTGGGGGATGAGAAGGAGATGAATCCACGCAGCACAACTGAATTCAGGTTGCCACACACAGGTCATATTATAGTATACCATTTACTGGCCTTAGTAAGCATGATTACTAGAATTAGCATTTAAGGATAGACACGTACTTTTAGCAGCCGTATTGTAGTCCGAATCTAATAGAAGTGGAAACAGCCTGATGGATAGAGTTGAAAGTGTGGAAACCAGGGAAAGCTGTGCAGTGCTCAAGGCCGCAAACATGTACTTCTTAGGAATATTTTCAACCCAGATTCACACTCCTTCTTGAGATTGAGGGTGTATGAACCATAGCGTTGGTTTTAATCAACGTCACCTATGACAAATGGTAGTGTCAGTGTTAGTACCAGCACTTCTAACGCGCAGCTAACTTGCTAGCTAATAGTAGCACAAAATAGGAGTAGATGTATCTGTCTCGGCCTCCGTGAGCCTGCCTTGACCCAAACTGAAGTTGATTGAGGATGAATAATGCGTTAGTACCAGCGCAAAGTCTACTATCACTTAGGACTAAGTTAGGTGGTGTTCCTAGCTTGTATAGGGGAAAGTGGCCAAAAACGGGTTCCATTCGGCCTTCTTGACCCCGGACGAAGGTGAAGGTTGCGGTCGGCGCTCAGTACGTCCGCTATCACTATAATCTACCCTCAGGCACTGTTACCTTCTGTTCCATCCTGCTGGTGGACTTGGTGGACTTAATCGAAATCGATGGTCGAACGCACACACTACGCCGTGAAACGTAAAGAGACAGCCACAGCAGGCACCCCAACGTCACCCACGCCATCGCGAGGCCATGACACCCTGCGTCCTGACAAATCTTCCCTCCCTAATTACTACTGATAGGTTGCCTAAACCTTTGTTAACTTTACCCTCCCTTATTTTATCGTACTTACCTGATAATTAATGATTGAAAACCTTCGATCGCCTAGCTTTACTTCTTGTACGCTTACATTGGTATCATCGTTGAATCTTTTTTTAAGCTTATTATGGGAGAGGCAACCTAAAATATTATCAGATCGATGTACTACGATGGCCGAAACTTATGATTACAATTCAAATTACTACATTCAAGTATCATTTGTTCGACAGACTATTTTATCTGGAGTAGTGCTCTCTACACTCCTACCTAACCGAGGTTTGCCTGACGCCCTTAAAAATTATGAAAATTCTATTATGTACAACCCGTCGCTCAAGGTCTCTCATGACCATTTTCAGGCAAAAGTCTTCGCGATTTTCCCTACTTGACTGCAAACGAAGAAGAACGATCCCATCAGCGACCTCACCTGCAGAAACTTGCGGCCGTTGTCTATATGGCCACAAAACCTTCTCCCGTGTTTCGGCCCACAGCGCATTTTGGACTATCATTGCGGAAAAGTCTGTTTTTGCAACCTTTTCAGCAGACCCAGTAAAGGAGTATCTGGCCGCATCTTTTACGCTTCGATGTTGATCCTAGTGACCTGTGCGATTCCGGCCTCGTTTCGACCTAGCATACAACGCTCCCACGAGCAACAGTGTTTTGCTCCTAAAACTCCCAAAGAGTATTTTTTACCGTCTCCTCTCTTCCCTTGGCTCCACCTCACTGGCTCGTGTCAGTTGGGATCACCAATAAGTTGAGGTACCATGCTTTTAGTTGACTTAATCGTGAAAAAAAACTCGCCGCGCCGACGGGAGTGCGTCATAGCTCAAATGGGTAGAGCATTGGCTGCACAACAGCCCTCCCCGCTGTGCGGGTCCGACTGCCGCCGACGCCACCAGTTTTTTCACAATTGGATCAATTAAATTGAGCAAATCTACTAAAACTCCCTTAAAAGTACAATGTTTTGATATCAACACACGCATGTACGCAAATAGGGAGTTTGAGGTAGACACCTACATTTTCCTCCTCTAAACTGATACTGATACCGATATCTAGTGCACGCGGTGACGGAATACGAGTAGTTAAATTGTAACAAGGGAGCTTCGAAATTTCAGTATGAACTGTAAACAGAAGCTGGACATAAAACTCTGGACGAATTGCCCCCTGCATTGGTGGTTGGAAGGACAGCTCCAGGTATTTCGTCTGACGTCCTGCAGGGCCGTTTCGCCTCCTTAGTTTGTTGACGTAAGCAGCTAATGCCGAATGTCATATGACGAAGGTCATTAAATTTCGGCTACAGGATGCGTGTCAATGCAATGGAAATTGCGAATAACGTTCAGGTGAATGAGTTTTATTTGGGCCACACCCACAATAGGAGTATCAAGGTAATAAAAAAATGGGCGTAGTCCGCCCTTGTTTGATTACCGACATCATGTATCAATATGGAACAATTAGATACTTGTTGTGGGGAAGTCAACAATAATTCTGACTTCTTATCAGCTTTTGGGAGTGTACCAAAATCCGTTCTTGATAATTAGTAAAAAGGTATAATGTGTGGGTTCTGCAAACGTTATAGTCTTAGAGCCAAAACGCACTTCAATTTTGCTGAACAGTCGCTTGATCTCAAAAAAGAAACGGTGCAGCGGTCTTTAGAAAGTGAATTCTGCTTTATCATGATGGTGCCCCATGTGACCCAAGTATTTCAAATCCCGATTAGGTCTTTATTCAATCCTTGTTTTTTTTAAAGCAAGCAGTTTTTTTCATTGATACCATTTACGGAAGGTGAAGCAGCTAACTCTATTTCAGCCCACCACGTTTCGAAAAAATTTGATAATTTGAAATTATGGACGACGATTTTTAATGGTCGCGAGACTTCCGCCACGGCATTGTGCATTTCAAAATTATTTTGGTGTGATACTATAAAAGCTTGTGATATTCTGCATTACTCATTAAAAAGGAAATACTGGTATGCTGTTGCCATTCCCCAGTCTCACTTTTAATTGTGCGTTGCGCCGTGCCAGCCACCTGCACTGAGTCCTGATTCCGGTCTTCTCTATTCTGTCTTGGTAACGCGCACAGGTTGAGGAAAAAGGAGTGGAAGTGAGTAAGATGCAGCGAAATTCTACTATTAATTAAAATGTATTTGGTGTGCTTGGTGTTCACCTGCGGGGAAGCATGCAATGGACATTGTCAAAACGCGACTGTCAAAATGTTACTTCCTTGCAGTCCAAAACCTGGGCTGGGGAGCGTTCTGTACGAAATACTACTCTTCTCGATTTAGTGATTGGCATGCACAGAAAACTAAGTTTACTTTCCCGTTCAAACATAGCATTTTTCAGTAGCAGATTCGAGATTTTGTGATTTGAGTCCTTGCTTATTTTAGGTTGTGAGTTACCTCGTAGTACTGAAAGGTCAACATGAAATCTCCTGAAGAACCTACTAGAACTGTTCGCAAATCCAAGATATATAAACAGACTCAAAAAGACCGCAGATGGGAAAAGGTGCAGGCCGATGCTGTGTGGGCCACCATAGGCAAGAATTAAACAGCAAATGGAGGAAGCAGAATTGCGGCTATGTCCATTTGGTTGACTGTTAAATCTTAATTATCGTGCAGGAAGCCAAACCTTTTGATAGAGAGGAAGAGAGGTTCGATTTAACTGCTTTAAAAACAGTCATCAAGCAGTTTGCAGATGACTTCATTACGCTAGTTCAAATAAACTAAATCTGACAGTCATTTCACAGTTACCCTCTGGTCTGGATAGTTCAGTTACTGGCTAACAGTCTGCCTAACATTTATCATTAAATTTATTTGCCTTTGCCACTTTTTAACTTGAATGATCAGAAAAGGTACTGATAAAGCATTCTGTAATCATTGAAAGCTGCAAACTCAGACAAGATAGAGATAGAGCTTACGCAAGTAATACTGACAGAAAAAGAGAGAGCCACAAAACTTGCTGAAAAACGTTAAAATGGTCATACTGTAGTGTACGGCAGACACACATACACGCACACACGATAGTTCAACCGTAAAGTTCAATTATGCTCGCCGTATGCTCCACAACAGGGTGGTGCGTGGTGACTTGCGCGTGAATTAGTTTTGAGTGATATTAGACTTGCGCTGCATCTACCACACTCTATTATCCCTCACACACACCTCTGCCACACCCATCCGCCCACCCAATCCTCCACAGCCACACCCGACACGTCGAAAGTTCAACCGTCATCTTTCGATAATGTCCACCATAGCAGAATGAAACACGAAATTGGAGAGTAGTGAAAGCAAGGCAGCATTTTCTACTAAATGCAGAATAACGCAGCCTTCTATGGGATCAAACCATGCTGATGCTGAAAACAAAAATACCATAGCAGCAATTTGGCGATGAGTAAGAATTACTGTAAATAATTTTAATAAGCGTGGTCTTCCAGTGAAAGTAGATCGGCTTTTCCTACAGCTAACGTGCCCATTGTTATCTACTGCTCAGATGCCTTCGAGAAGTGTTTCAGTAGTGTAGGGTGTCCTAACAAACAGGTTAAGGAGAGAATTTCACTGGGGAGATTACTCAAGGCAGGCATCGAAATTTTACTTAATTTTGTCTTCTTATTCCGTTCTTGGTTGTCTATCTTTGTTGTGTGGCAATAGCTGTGCCTTTGGTTTATAGCAACCTTGCATTTCTTAGCCATGCTTGTCTCGGATGCCGCGGGAACAGGCCATGTCTAGCATGTCCACCACGTGTGCGCAAGAGACGATATTAAACCCCCCGCTCAAGGTCACCGTCTGTCTGGCTTACTGGCAAACCGCTTCTCAAGGCCAGTGCACAAAGGAACTCACTGCGGGATTGTTTACCCTCAGTCACTCCCAGAACCGGCGACCTACTCTTCGGTTAAAGTTGTCCGGACCCGGTGATCTACTTGCCGGACTGTGTCTCTGGACTCCGGCCAATTCATGGCTGGATTGCACTTATCTGGGAGTCACTTACCTATTGCTTACATTCTACTCCTGTTACACCTTATTTAATTATCCCTAACACTCTGGTCTTCCACGCCTTATCATATTTACTTGCTCATAACCGTTGGGATACGTTTTATCGTCTATTATCCGGCCGGATTACATCGTATCCCACAGATTTTTACATATGGTACATTAAACAAGTGTACAATTTGTGATTGCTCAATAGCACTGGATACATTGTTGATGGGATGTTTTGTTGGGCCCATGTTTCCCAAGAAAGAAAAATGCTAACGTTTGCTCGCCAAATAGTCCGTAGAAAGCGGTAGTTGACAGCTATATCGCAATGTTAGTCAGTACTATATTAACAGCAAACCACTAGTTCTCTAGTACCCTGTTCCATTGATTCCCAAATTGAAATAGTGCTGTATGCTGTATATTTCTGACATGTGGACCACTATTCTAACCTCAGTTCCAAAGAAAGTCTAACAGGAAGTATTGGTGCAATAGTTCCAGTAAGCTGCCTGTGGGATCGCTTCTAGCCAATGCTAACGTTTATCGCGTTTCGTGTTTATACTTATTTTGCTTTGTTAACCCTCTTTAGACGTACTTTACAGACATCTTAGTTTATAGTTAATTTCAGCATTGTCTTATGAATTTAATTATGTTTCGTCTAGGGCCTCTATTACCAGGAGATTGACAGTTTGACTGTCGATTTTGACTATGTCCACCGTATGCTCCAAAGCATGGTGGCGCAGGGTGGTGCGCGGTGTCTTGCGCGTGACTTAGTTTTTGAGTGATATTAGACATGCGCTGCATCTACCTCACTCCATTTTCCCCCACACACCTTTGCCACACCCACCCGCCCATCCGCCCAGTCCGCCACACCCACACCCAAACCCGACACTTCGACAGTTCACCGACCGATTTCGATAATGTCCACCATATGCTCCAAACCTGTTGATACAGTGATGATGACTTGCGCGTACGTAGTTTAAAGTGATGGGAGATTTGCACTGCGTCTACTGCACTCTCCCCATTCTCATACCATAGCCGGTGTTAAGGAGCATTCAGGAAGACCTAGCGCGATCGGGTGTAGGCCGCTATTCCAATACAGGCCACATCCATACAGACATCATACAGATATCATGCCTGTAGTATATCATACTGCTGCCGTCTGATGTTACTATGCTGCCGGTAGAACAGGCTCTAGACGGTCGCGCGTCTATAAAAAACGCCGAAAATCGGGGTTGTGGGGGCACGCGTAGGAGCGACCACCTGCATTTGATCTCACCTGCAGCCCTGTTGACTGTGTTTTGACAGGTGAAGGCAGAGAGTGTAGCGACCTCGTATTATAAACCATACTTTGCTCACATGCCTGTGGGGCATGACCTGCGTGTCTGGCTCTCGTGTCCACCAGCCCGTGCGCGCCAGACGCTGTCAAACCTCCGTTCAAGTTCACGGACGTGTCTGGTCCTGACTGGCGAATTACGTTCCAGTGCATTTCACAAAAGACCTTTCTGCGGGGATTGCTTACGCTCAGACACTCAAGGAGCCGGTGACCTTATGGTCGGTTGTAGACATCCGGACCCGGTGAATACACCCACCGGAATGTGATTCTGGAATCCGGCCCGTTCATGGCTGGACTGCGCACTCGTCTGGGAGAGACTTACCTATTACTCACCTTCAAATCCTTCTACACTTAAGCAACTTACTCATACCACTCTGGCCTTCCACGCCTTATATTATCTACTAGTTTATAACTATTGGGATACGTTCATCTTCTATTATCCGGCCGGACTACTTCGTATCTCACAAGAGACTGCAGTAGATACCGCCCAAACTCGCTATCACTGAAAGGTAACTCACGCGAGAGTTATGGAGCATACAATGGACATCGTAGAAATCGACGCTTGCAGTGTCCTTTTTCTGGTAATAGAGAATCTGATAAGAAGAAGACGACTCGATCGCTGAAACAATACGTTCATTCGCCTGACGTTTCGATATCCGTCGCGGATTTATCATATGACGCATGAACAAGGAACAATAGCAGAAACTCTGGGCGCATCTCAAAAAACTAATTAGAAATGCCCAAAATTAACTATGGGTTAAGCCTTCTATAAATTATGGTTAAAGAGGATTTAAAAACAGCATAAGCATAAACACGGAATGTAATAATAGTAAGCATCGATTACAGGAGACTTCACAGTCAGCAGAACAGTTTAATATATTGGAACTATTGTACACAAACCTCCTGTTCAATGCTCTTTGGAGATGAGTTCAAAACAAAAACAAAACAGTTACTAACACGTCAGAAATAGGATAAATAGAGCGTGAACTCAATTTGGGAATGAAAATTTAAGTTTGAGTTGACTCAATTGTGAAAAAACTCAAGGCGTTCGGCGGGATTTGAACTTGCGTATGAGAGAAGGCCTTTGCCAGAGGCCAGCGTTCTATCCACTATGAAATATTGCAATGGAAAACGAGCGGCTTGCAGTTAGTAAAGTAATCAGTTAAATCGCAATATAAAAGCGGCGTGCATCCTTTCTAAGGAGAAAGTGTTGGACATACGTTTGTTTTCCTTTTTTCCGGCGCAAAAGGGTCCAGGAATGGATCCAATTAGCAATATATCCGGTGCTCGGAAGCAAACATAAATATATTCTGAATGAAAAAAAGTGTTATCCAATTAACCATACAAAAATGCACAATTATGGGAACAGAACTAACACGCAAAAACAAGAACAGAATAAGAGGGCAATTTTTCGCTTGATTCATTACGGCATCAAACCGTCTTTCTTTGCCTATGCATATTACCACAGCCTGGCACCACTGAAACACTCCTCAAAGTCACCGAACTAGCAATTAACAATTGACACGATATGGCTATCCAGTTTTTTGCTGATTGGGAAAAGAAAACCCTCTTTCACTCGGTGACCATCGTCATTCCCCTGGAACTCGGCTGACGTGCCCTCTGATGATAAAAATTGCCAATCATTCTCTATGTCTTTTCTTATTACTGTTTCTGTCAATTGTAGAGCCATTTACACAGTAAATGTCCCTCGAGCAGTCTGACCAAGGACCATGCCAAGGGCTCATCGTGTGACCTTTTCCCAGTCCTTAATTTTTAGACAGTCCGCCCAGTGAGTTTTTCTCTTTTCGGTATTTTGGTGTTACCCTGGCATTTAATATCTCATTTAATCTTCGGTTTGAAGGCCGCTTTATAAAAATTCATAAAATTTAATATTACATCAGCCGTTTATGGTCATATCGTACACCACAAGCCCTAATCGGGCGACTTATAGACGCTTGCATTCTCCCCCTCATTCTTTACTGCTCTCTAGGATCATTCTTGCTTACAAAGGACCTCTTCATATTTAGGCGTACCTTATGAATGTTATTTTAAGCTGCCTGTGTGTTCTTTGCCTTTTTAGCTGTTATTATAATGCGGCGCACTTTAAAACGGTCTAGCATTTTGCTGATTACATTCTTGGTGAGGTCAATAACCGTCCTCAATCTGAACTAATGTCTGCGAAGTCTTTTGTACTGCGTGCTGAAGTTTCTGACAAGTTTCTTGCCATACATTAGCATATCAGCACTCTATACTCCCATTCCTAGAACGCTACCTCATGTGTGAAGAAACGGAAATTCAAAAGTGAAATCAGAATTATCTCCATAAAAGATGCGGATATCATGCAAAACTTTAGATTTTGACTATTTTACTACCTTTTCCTTGGTCTCTATCTCCCACCCTCTGAAGTCACACCAGTCAACTATTTCACTGAATCGAGTATTTAATCGTTAATACCGAATTCGTTTTTTTGTCGGCCCACCATTGCCATGGATTCGAGCCCAGCTCTTGAATTTTGTGGATGAGGTCAATCAAAACTTCATAATGGATGCTTGTTAACTCCTGAGTGAACTAGGCCGATAAAAACGCAACAGAGCACATACTCCATAAGTCACAGAGTTTAGCAACAACCAACTTCCATGCAGTAATTATGAGCACATGTAGAGCGCCCTGACACATAAATGGTAACAATAGAAGGCAGGCATCCCAAGAAATGCAATTTCAATGAAGGGCGTCCTTTGGGAATTAATGGTCTCATTTTCCCCAAGAACGCCACTCCTTCAAACGGTAACACTGTATATTCCAGTTGCTGCCAATCACAAGGAATATTATTCAGGGATAGGAAAGGCAGAGAAGAAAAACGGGTGGAAAGACTGCGAGGACAATGCTAGTGCGTGATGCTCCTCCGTAAAAAAAGAGTTAGGATAGGATGTGCAACCTTATCATGTTTTTGGGTTACGGGGAGCAAAATTTTGTTTGTTTGAGCTTCTATGGCATCTCCAGACAGGTTACAATTTTTAAAGGCATGCGCAGTTGCGGGATTACTTCTCCACAAAGATTACCTAAACCGTTTTGCATTTTGTCGATACTCACTAAACAACGCGCGCCGAAATGATCGTCAGATGTTTTATATTGCAGCAGAGCATTCCTGAGGAACGCTTTGATTTCTAATTTGTTTTTTTTTCAGGAAAGGTTAAGATATTTATGAACAACGCGCTATTGTCCGAATTATAATGCGTAGTAATAATGAGGTGGTCCACGGGATTCAGTAATCTTCCCCTTGCTGACGTGGGTGCGAATCCAATCGAGGACGCCGAATTTTTTCACAATCGCGTCAAACAGCTTTTTCTTTTATTAATAATCAGCCAACTCATTATAAATTAATTGATTCTAAGTAGCCATCGTCGATTAATTAAAGTTTCGGGAAATTAGTAGCTTAGCGGCTGCAAGCGCTTCGCTAGACACTTTGCGACACAGTTGTTACGACACAGTTTTAAAAATGCGCGTTATACTTCAAATGGTCCTCCTTATTTACGACTGTCATTATTTTTAAATCCACATTTTCCTACTTTTAAGAATTTTTCCCAAGCCGTTTAAACCCTCGTATACCAGCCGTCCTGTTTTACACGAGTCTTAGATTATCAGTAGCGAGGTATGATTACTGTTGTAAAAAAGCCTGGAAACTTCAGAAAAATTCATTAGATCAGTAAAAATAGCTTGGGAGACATCAGATACAAATATGAATGAAGGGTCTCCAAGGATGAAATGGTAGAGTTTAAAGCTTTAAAATACAGTAAGAAGGTGTGCTAAGAAATAGAATTGCGGGATTGGTTGAAGCGAATCAACTGTGAAGTGCAATTCAAGCTGTTATCTTATCGGAAGATCGGGTAAGGTGTTCCATGGCAAACCGTTCAAAGAAGGGGGTTCAAAAAAGTGGCACGATGCAATGCCCACCTGATTTACTGTCAATGTGCGTTGGGCAGTGGAAGGGTCTGCGTTAAAAGGGGCTGAGCTTCTGTACTGCAGGTCCGATGTCGCTGACGCTTTTTAACGTTGAGCGATTCCGACTGGATGATGCAGTTAAGCACTTCCAACGGTATCTTAAAGGTTGGATCCTCTGTCAGAACTATATCATAGATATCCATGTAGGTATCCAGCAGGGTTTCGACCTGCAGTAAGAAGAAATTCAGAAAAAAAATTAGTTAACCAATGACAGGAAAGGTGATCTACAAACCAAGACACATGCTCTTCGCTGAACGAAAGAAATAAGCGTTACTCGGTTGCACCCCACCCTTTTTCTTCCTTCATCCCGTCTCAATGACCTCAAAACGAATACCTCGATATGCAGGGGCCGCGGAATTTATAACTATAAACCGTAACCACTTAAGAATCATTTCAACCTCCAATATTTTAATTATCTAGGTAAATGTATACGCCAGATGATAAAACCACGAAAATATGTTTGCCAACTTGACTCTTAAATCAACAGGAAGTGAGTAAACTCCAACGACAAGGTGATGCGAAAAACCCTTAGTGGTACTTGGTAGTTTAGATACCTATGTGGTCTATTCATATGACGTCGGTGCTCAGAAGTAAAAGGGCATAAATAATACTCTTATCAGATAAAAGCAAACCAAACAGACCACACACATCTCGAGTTACCAACAGATCATTAAAGGAAGGACCAACTCCGGTCACTGTTCTGAGTGCAATCACGGGAAGCTTGGCGACTAGAAGCCCTCAAGCTACTGCTGTGAGGTGCACTCCATACCGGCTCAAAAATTCCCTTCATGCCTGCAAAAGGAGTCACGCTCATCACTTCTTCCCACAGCTATCTCGTCTAAATATTGATAATATGCGAGAATGCGAGAACACAGACAGTAACAGTCAGTACCACGCAACTCATTTAAGTAATGTAATTGGCCAAAGTCAAGACATATGAACCAAGTAGTGGTTACAGCCCACGAAATCTGATGCTACCGTCAGCAAAGCCGATAAAAAATCGAGTTAAGGTTTGGAAAGGTTTGCGGACTTACGTTCTCATTAAGGAAGCCAATCTTCAAAATATTTACAGGGGAATCCACACTATCTCCGCAGATACCATCCGCCATGTTTTTATCGCCTGGGGAATCACCCAGCAGAATAACTGAGGAGCGTTTGGACAAAGCCTTCTTGATATATTCGCTGTTAGAAACACTTGAGATCATTTTGTTAAAAGTGTGGATTATAGGTTCGTGGGATTCAACCAAAAGACCCTAAAAGAATAATGAAAATACATTTTTATTTAAAAACACTCTTCTTCAACCCCTTTTCTTACTTCAGAACAGTATCATTGGTCAGAAACTTAGAATTCTACAGGTGAATTCTGAGTAACTTTTCGCAAAATCCTTATTATGAAAGATTTATTATGTCGCGCATTGAGCAATCTTACACAAGGTCTCTTACAAACAAATTTCAATCGTAGGTTGCTAGTAGAGGCTTAGAATACTGTTTTTCGGTCAAAGTCGGTTTGAATAGTCATGAGCCTTGGGCATTTAAATCGGAATGAGGAAATACTCAGAAACCCGTTCACTACTAAACCAATTAAATTGTATAATACCCTTTATTTACTTGGTAGTTACTGATCACAGCTACCAAATTTTCAGAATTTTACAAGACCGAGGTCGGCGAATATAAGGACATACATTAATTAAGTATAATTTGGAAGTACCTCGTCATTAACGTCCAAGAAATTGGAAACTACTCGAACGTTGTCGAAGTCCAAGTGAAAACGTTCCAGAACCAGTTCTATAACGTTCCCTAGACCAGCCGAAAATACCATCATTGGAATATTCTCCTCGTGTAGCTGTGTCATGAAGTCATCTAAACAGTCCCTGAAACAAGAAACAAAGAAACCTATGGACGCTATTAGGCCTGTCTTAAGTGCACATAGTGGAAGCTGCAGTCGGGTAAGCCAACAAACAGCTAATGGACAACATAGGAACTTGCCCTATAAACACAATAAAGCGAGCACCGCAAGGTTCATGTACTCTTCCAGGAATGACTGGAAGCATTCACCTGCAGCTCTGACTCCATCAGTGAACTTTTCTGTCTGGGGCAGTAACTGGAAGTTCTATGCCCAATACATTCTCCCTAAAGGGACACTCTGTCTTTTCCTACAAATTTGGATTTGGCCTGATGATAGTAGGAATCTGAGTAAAACCATTACTTTGCCTCATACACATTGGTGATCCCGACGTGATTTCAGCGTAACCAAATGGTGCAGCTGATGTTGAACGTCAAAACGTACAACTCGACTTCAGCCGCCTGTTTTTTCCGTGTCCATCGATAGGAAAACGTAGGTCCTCATATCTTGTCACGAATCAGTACGATTTCATTGATAAAACACAGACATTGGATTCCAACCCTATTATGAGAGTAGTCCTTAAACGGTACTAACATGTGATAGATAGGTAATTTTCTACCAAAAAAGTACAAGAAAGAATAATTTTGTGCAATTTTTCTATAAAATATATAAACATTTATCATAGTCAGTCATGCAGAAAAAGGCTTCTTCAAAACCTTACATGTTGACATGCCTAAAATATCTTGATATTAGGCTGAACGATAATTAATCTTTGAAACCTACTCAAGTAATTTGTTCGAATCTAAAACAGATTTCCATATCTCAGTCATCATTCCATGAGATGCTGAAGTTACTGTTCTGTGCTCGACGTGTAAAAAGGCTTTAAAAACATTATCAGGTTGAATAATGCACACTACAATCTCGAAAAGCTAACCACTAAATCGCCTATTCTCTACGAAAATCACATAAGCTTGTAAAAAATAAGGCATTTACTAGAAAATGCAGACATACCTTAAGGCAATGTTCCACTGGTTTACACTTGCTTTAAGTGCATCTTTGTGCATACCGGACGAGGCGATCGCTTTGTGCGTTAAATCCAACCACTCCACCATGAGGGGAATCTTCATGGAAACTGGAATAGTCGGATCCCATTCAATCGGTTCATAGGTCTGCCGTATAATACGTATCTGTTAAAAAATGGTTTCACTTCGAAGACTTCGCATGACTTACCTGGTTCTGTATTTCCGGTGTCACATCGGGAGCCTCCTCAAAGATTCCATGGCACGAGGGGTTGACCTGGCCATTGTTAAGGAACTTCGACATAGTCCAGTCAAAGTCAGATATAACCTGAGAAGCAGCATGAACATCCACAAACACACCTACCTGGAGCTTGTCCTTACCCAGTGCCATTATGCGAGTAAGCTTCCTCCTTACCGCGTCAGGATTTTTGATGTGCACCTGATGATGGTGCTAAGGGCTGAATAAGGAAAAATGAATAAATTATAAACAACCTTTGATTTCCCGCCGAAAAGCACTTCAAACAAGTTTGAAATGCCAGATTGTTGGAAAACTGGTAGTCCATTTGAACGGTTTGCTTCCAAGATTGCCGTTGCCATTTCCTTGGGAATTCACTTAACAACCAGCAAAGCGGCTAAGGAGTACACGACACCTCGAGAAAGTTCTCCAAGGAAAAGCGTAAAAAGTAGCCTGCGCGGTGAGCAGACGGCCTTTATATAGTCGTCAAGCCCCACGAATTTTCCTATTGGTCAATGGCACTGGTCAGTGGTTGGCTATTTCTGCTAGTGCGAGTTCATAGAATATTTCTGGTAACGCCTATGAGGACGGCCACGGCGCCAGGTGAAACAGAGTCCGACGATTTCTTTATGGGCAAATATGCACACTTTTCGACGAATTAGGGGGTCCATGCGGGGATTTTAATAGAGCAAATGGCGTGCCTTTTGTTCTGATCAAGTTTCGGAGATTTTTTATCATTTTCAGCCGGTTAATTCACATACATTTACAGCTGAGGGCTCTGAAGCAGAGTGGTTCGTGCTCTACGGCCACAAACGCATGCGCTTGTTGCTATTTACCCCTTAGCATGATCTAGGTGTCAACCACCTTGTATTTTCTGTGTAGACCTATGGGTTGTGATACGCTCTGCAACAGAAGGTGAACTGCCCCGTAATCAAGTCATTAAGGACAGAGCACAACCAGGGACACTTGCCGGTTGAAATCCTTCGTGCCAAACCGAAAGCCCCACATTCCCGGTTAAGGGACTGTTGCATGTTAAGTACGTCCGCGCCGAAAAGCATCGAAAACGTTCTTTGCAGCACAAGAAAATACCTGTGCCTTGTGTTCTGTGTTGTAGCGAATTATGCAGAATGGAAGTTGTCATAGTATCGATGACCTAATGCCCACAGTTAAGGAATATGAGACTTTCGACCGAGATAAAGTATATATTCAGTCTGTAGGCGTCAAATGCTGTAACCGAAGCTGAACTTGTGGGTGAATTGCATGTGAAAAAGCTAAAGTTGGACCACAATTACAGTTGGATTAGCAAGATATTATTGGCCTTCCCCAAGTTCTGGAGGCTGGTTAGGTAACGAGAGGAAAGTCTAATAAAAATGACCGTCAATTGGACGTGTATCCAAGAGGCAAAGCTGCCTTAGCTAAACACAATATAAGACGGAGGACCTAGGAAATAGGTGTAGTCCGCTCTGATGCGATTACCGATATCCTCTTCTAATATGAAACCAGAAAATGCTGGCTGCCTGGAAGTCACCCATAATGTTGGCTTGTAATCGAATACTGGAAGTGTACATCGGTTCAATGTATTTCCTAGATAGTTCACATTTCAGGTTTCTGCGAACCTCCTAGCCTCAGAGCCAAAACAATCGTCTGTTTTCATCAAAAGCCGCTTGATCTAAAATATCGGTCAATTGGTCTATAAGTAAATGAATTCTTCTCTACCATCATGGTACTTTCTGTACCCCAATATTTGGATTAAGATAAAAAGATTAGTTAATCCATGATTGCTTGGAAAAATAAACTTTATTTTATGATTCTTTTTCTGGTGAAAAGGCAGCAAAATCTGCATTTCATTTAGTGACAATTGGAAAATATTCCGCCATATGCATTTAAATTTAAATTATTGACGAACATTCTTATCGTTTGTGAAATTTCCGCTACCCCGTTGGTTTCGTTAGAATTATAATGCTTTGATTCCATTGAAGGCTGGATTGTGCTACACTATATTCTGAAAAGAAGAAGAAGAAGAAGAAGAAGAAGAAGGATGATGATGATCGAACACTGGAATCATAATTTCATTAGTGTGAGCTTTCGGGGTCCTGCAGGAGCTGTGTGAAAACGCTGTTCAAAAGAATCCAGACTCACTACAGTAACTCGGAAGAAAGAGCACGTGAGAACCCACATTGCGTGACCAGTTTATGCAGAATGGCTATCCTAAAGCCTTCATAAGCCGATGCCTACGTGCCCGCCTCCGAGGACCCAAACAGAACCACCCCTCACGATTTGGCATACGCTGCCAAATAGCAAAGAAGTGTCGGAAGCGACCGAGCGTATTGCCGCGGGAATAGGTGTTGGAATCGCACATCATCCCAAGGTTACAATACGCAGCCGGGTCATGAGGATCAAGGATAGACTAAATTCAAGCAAGCAGTCGGGTGTAGTGTATCGCATACCATGTCTAAACTGTTCTGTAAATTACACGGGACAGACTGGACGCATGCTGGGTTTGCGCATACTTGAACACAAGTCGGCTGTTTGATGGGGTGATGAATCTTCGCAAGTGGCCACCCAAATCTATGAGACGGGTCACGAGTTGTGAGGATAATTGTGCACGCAAGCAGCAAGACGGGCCGAGAACTTATTGAAGCCTGGGCGTCGGATGACATCTCAGTTAACCGATGCATCGAGCTGGCGCCGTCATATGTTGCCCTGTGCAGGTATCTCCAGACTCACAGCACTGATGGTCTTGTCCTTCTTTCCTTTCTAACTCTCTCCTTCCCCCCGTTTCCTATGAATTATGATTGAGTTTTCGCCTACAGAATATTGCTCGTTTTCGTTGATGCTTTTATTTCTGTAAATATTCCCACTCACCACGTCGATCTCGCCCACTAGCACATATTGGTAAAGTCCGCTGTAGCGAGTCGACGGCCGAACCACACAATTATTGATTTTCTACCCGTTCAAAATTTTAGCTTTTTTGTGCCAACACCAGAACTAGCCACCTCATTTGTTGCTGCTTTCCCATTCTCTGACGATGGACTCCGGCAGGAGCCCGAAGGCTCATGCTAATAAAATAATGATTCCAGTGTTCGATCATCCTTCTTCTTCTTAGAATATACACGTTCCTGGAATGCGAACGTTCGCCTCAATTCTTGATACACTATTCATTCAGTAGAATATACTGCTCCGCTGTTATCATTTGCCGGTCTCATTTTGAGTTCTGCCATTACTTCGTTATATGATGTTATATTTAGGTGTAGGTTTCACTGTGCCAACCGTCTTCTTTAAATCACGCCTCCAGTTCATTCTCCTCTGCACAGGCGGTGAGACGAAGAGTGAGAGTGAAGCAGATGCAGTCAAAGTCTACTATAACTTAAAATCCAACTTACGCGAAAGTCATTGCGATTATTTCCGCCTGCTATGGAGCACGCGGTTGACACCGTATAAACGCGACGGTCGGTAGTCCATTGGAGTGGTTTGCTTCCAAAACTGTTGTCTCAAATTCACTTCGAATTCGTTTCACAGCAAATAAATTGATCAAGGAAAGCACGACGGAGCGTGCACATCATATTCCGAAGACGGCTGATAAGGTGATTGCTGCTGAACAACCTGTTTGGGTCGCGCGGGTCCTTGGACAGTCCCTGCGACGCTTTCTATTGGTCGGTGGCACTGTTCGGTGATTGGTTATTTTTACCGAGCGGATGCTTTGAAATATTTCCGGCAAGAGCTGTGACGATGAAAGTGAGGTCTGGTAAAGGTATATCTGAAACTTTCCGACCATTTTGTTACGGGCATAAATTCATAGTTTCTGCTGAAGAAGGAAACACAAACAAGCTTTTCACTTTAGTGATAAGTTTACCTTGCATTCTGAGCAAAGATAGGAAACCGATTTTTATTTCTAGCCAGTGATTTCACAAATATTTCCACCCGGGAAGTCCTATACCAGAGAGTTTAAGAGGCTATAGCCCTAAATACGTGCACGTATTGACATCAGACCCGAAGCATGACCTAGATATCGTGTGCACCATATTTCCTGTGCAGCCGTACGGGCTATGTTCCGTTCTTCAACACAATGCCTCATTGGGAGGGCTGCCCCGTAATTACGTCGTTAAGGACAGAGCGTGACTAGGAATCCGTGCATATGCAAAAATCGGGAGTTCTAAGGTAAATACCTACATTTCTTTCAAACAAACTGACATTGATAACAGTAACTTGTGCACGTGGTGACGGAAAACGACTTGGTCAATCGTAGCAAGAAAGCTTATCAGTTTTCAGGTTTCCAATGTGAACTGTAAACGAAAGCTGAACCTGCGGACGAATCACCCTCTGCACTGATGTTTTGAAGTACACCTGCGGGTACCTCGTTTGACGTCATGAAGGGGCGTTTCGCAGCTTTAGTTTGAAATAGAAGTCAACGTAAGCAATAATATCGAATGTCGAATGAGACAGGTCATTTAATTTCGGTCTCAGAGTGCGCGTCAATGCAATGGAACTTATAGTGCATGTAAACGGGTTTAATGTGGGCCACTGCCGCAGTTAGAGTACTAAGGTACTAGCAAATTGGCGTAGTGCGCTCAAGTCTAATAATTGACATCATATTTCAATATGGAACAATTAGATGCTTGTTGCAGGGAACTTACCGCTAATTCTGACTTTTAATCAACTTCTGGAGGTGTACCAAAATCCGTTCTTGCTACTTAGTAGATGAGCAAAATGTTTGGGTTCTGTAAACCACTTAGAGACAAAATGACCATCTGTTTTGCTGAACAGTCGCTTTATCTCAAAAAAGAAGCGGTCAACTAGTCTTTATTAAATAAATTATGTTCTACTATTATGGTGCCTCGTGTGTCCCAAATATTTTAGATCCTGAGAAGGTTATTATTTAATCCTTGTTTTTGTAGAGCAATCAATATTCCTTTATTGATACCAATTCTGCAGGTGAAACAGCTAACGCTACCTCAGTTCATCACACTACGAAAAAATCTGAAAGGGGGATTTTAATTTGAAATTATTGACGACTATTCTTATTGGTCGCGAGATTTCCTCTACAAATTATCATGGTGTGATCCCATAGAATTTGTGATCTTCTGCATTACTCCTTTAATAGGAAATACTCGTATGCTGTCACAATTCTCCAGTCTCATTTTTAACTCAGCCGGTACTCCCTTATATGATGGTACTCTTCGTTGCAGGCTTCGTCGTGCCAGCTGCTTGCGCGCAGTACTGCTTCCGGTCTTCTCTACTCTGTTATGATAACTGGCACAAGTTGGGGAATCGGAAAGGGAGTGAGGGAGATGCAGCACATGTCTACTATCGTCCAAAGCTAACTCATCATGCTTGCTATCCACCTGCTGCAAAGACAACGGTGAACATCGTCAAAACACGACGGTTGAATTGCCACTGCCCTGCAGTTCAAATACTAGGCTGCTGAGTGCCCTGAACGAAATTCCACTTTTTCCGAATTCATTGATTGGGGCCCACAGGAAAATACACCTAGTTGTGTTTGGCGAATAATTTTATCTTCAATCAAAGAGATTTTTAGTAGCAAATTCTGGCTGCATTACTAAGAATCCTCGAGGAGTGTACCTCAGTCTCTTGAGGAAACTAATATGACTAGCCTCCAATCAGAAATATCATTTCTTTTCTTGCATTTTTCTTGCAAATACTATTTGCTATGTGACTGATTACTTATTGTCAGTACCAGAGAGGTTGACCGTCGGTTTCAACGAGGCCCACCGTGTGCTCCGTAGAAGGATAGTGCAGAGACGGTGATTTGCGTTCGATTATAGTGCGACAAGACTTGCGCTGCATGTACCTCACTTTGTATTCTATTTCCCATCTGGACCCTGTGTCAAGACGGAGTTAAGAAGACCGGAGATGGGAGGGATCACAGGCCCAGTTAATGTGAGCCAGCACAGCCAAGAAAAGAATAGCAAATAGGCGGCTCGGATTTCAGTTGAATAGGAGTCCGATAGAGAATACATTCAGAAGAAGCTACTCCACAAAGAACAACACACACTGGGCTGACCACTCAGGCCCAGTTGGTCATTGTCTGGTGTGGAGTAAGCGCAGTGCCTGACAGGACCAGCAAACCCGTCTGCAAACGCTACAGTATGACCTGCCCTATTCGAAATACATGCCAGGATTACCAAACACCAGGGGAGAAGAAGGAGTTGTCGCCTTTTGAGTTCTAGTCAACTAGTCAGCCACTCAACACAACGCATACTGGGCTGACGGTGTGATCTGCTATAAGGCGTCACTTGGCAGCCTTCGAAGCCACAATTTTTTTGAAATCAGTGATAGCCTCAGGCTCTGATTACGCATGCAGCGGAGGAAGCATATGCACAAGGGCCACCGAGAATATTCCCCTCCGATATATTCACTTTACCTGACTCTTCGACTCGCTAGTATAGTTGTTTAGCTCACACCTTTAAGCCTTCTCATGCATTTTCTTCTGTGGGGAGTTCTAGGAAAGGTATACGACCCGTCTGCGCGTACAACACACTATCTTCAGTTTACGCATGTTCGCCTGTTCTAGGCGGCAGATAAGGATAACACGGGTTTCAAATTTATCGGATGGAAAAATTACGTTCACATAGGCTGAAATGACAGTTTCTGGTTTCCTTTCTGTTGAGTCCCAACGACATACCGAGAGGACCCGGACTTTTAAACGCATATGACAAGTACACCACATGAGAATAGGTTATGTGACGTATTTGCTCCAGAGAGCCCTGCCCAAACCGAATTAGGCATCTGTGATTTGTAGATGTGTGAGGGAACGTTGAATGATGGAACAAGCTTGTTTATGGTGATGAAACAGACAGGTTGGATAAAGTTGAAAGATACAAAAAAGCTATGAAAAAATTCATTTGCAAACAGTGGCGTAGCATGAGCCTTGGATTACTGTGAGGCTGCAGAAACAAGATTCTGACTATGCATGGTCGGTTGAATGTTAAATTGAAATTATTTGAGAAACGTTTTCATAGAGTGATGCGGATTGTTCTGCCTTAAAAACGGTTATAAAGTAGTTTTCAGATGACTACATTATTCTAGTTCAAATAAAATTAAACCCAATGATTTCTTCAAAGTTTCCATGTAGTTTGAATGTTGCAGTTAATGTCCCACAGCACCTTTTCCCTTCTATTTAAGTGCATTTATATTCCCCACTTGAACTATGAGTAAAGGTAGTGACCAAACCTTCTGTGCTCATTCGGAGCTGACAATGGTGTTCAGACAGAAATAACGTAAGTAATATTGTTCTCACGATCCAACAAGCGAAATTTTACGAAAGCTACTACAAGCCACGCGGAACCCGACATGCAGCGTTGTGTCTGTCACATTAAAACAAGCCATACAGTAAACAGTTATTTGGGCAAACAGAAGGCTGCTTGAAGGCAGGACATGTAATGAGAACGGAAGACAGACGTAGTTGACTGTTTCCGCGACCGGTACATTACTAAAAAGAGAAGAGACACGTAGTGAAAGCATCACCGCCCCGTTTATGTCGAGGCCTTTTACGCCGGCAAAAAATTTCACGGGCGTCTCTGTGGCTGCATGACGCTAGTATATACTGCATGCTCTCAAATGTGTCTGCTTGCCATTTTATTTTTGCACTGTACGTCGAGTTTATAGGAGATAAGGCTAAGACGGTTAACCCTAACACCTAAAATCTTCGAGGCCCGCTTCCTTAGGCGATAGAAGAAGTCTTGGGAAGACGAGAGTAGAAGGAAGAGTTTACTGTGTACACAGGACGGAGAATAGATGGAAAGAGTGTTGACTCGGGGATGACCGCAGTCCGGCTGCGAGGGCATAAAATCCGGAGTGACTAGAGCATCAGGAACCGCCGGCGAATCCTTTGTGCGGGGGGCTAATGGGGCTGCTGATGTCTAGACTAGCGCGTGCGCACGACCTTGAGGTTGGCTAACGCTGGCTAGCCTGAGTGCGCGTTCTCGCTGAGGAGTGTGTACGCGTCGGTCAAGGACAGTTAGCGCCTAGCCTAGCAGTGGGCGCGCAGGCAGGCTAAAGGCGCCATGCGTCAGCGATTGGTCTTGGGCTGCAAATGGCTGCAGCAAGGCCAATACAAGTTCCTTAAAGGTAGAATCGGATGAAATGTTGTGCCTTCGTTGTGGCTCTTCGGTGATCAATATACTTGAGGTATATGCGCGCCGACAGCTGGAAGATGCTTAAGGTCATGTTGGCTCATGAGGCCGTTGACTTCAGGCCTTTTCAAACAGACACTCAGTCATATGTATAACTCTTCTCCTTTTCTGTCATCCGAAACTGTGTCTTGTCCTACAGATTTGGCTGTACTTTCATAATATTGTCTGTTCTGTTCTGTTTAAAGAAGGTCAGTTCCCTTTACTCATCTCACTATCTTTATTTTGCCAGAGCTTTTTTTAATTGTTTCAAGTTTAACTTCGCCAGTTGGCCTCAACATTTTGCTCACTGTTCAAATACTACTTAGCAAAATTAATTAACGTGGAATAAGGGTGCTGTACACTCTATTCGGAACCTGAATGAAGGTCGTGTATTTTATTCAGGATGTACCCAAACTGTGTGAATACTAGAAAACCGTTGCTCTATTTAGATTACATAAAGTTTGAACAAAAACCTCGGTTATCGATCCACAAACTGTCTTCTCGCTCTCGTCTGCTCGCGTGTTGACCTCATAAATTTAAAAAGGACTTATGAAGACAACACACACACACACACTTTAACCGAAAACATGCATAGCACGTCCGGAAATAGATTGTGCCCCTGGCGTCTAATGTTTACTATGCTCTCGGTTTTGCCTACTAAACGGGCCACGTGGAAGGTGCGCTGGACCAAAACCGGCGCCAGATCAGGGTACGGCAAGTATTATTTGCGTTGTGCGCCGATAACTAATGTCGAAAATAGCGGAGGGAGGGGTGAGTTGGTGTGGTGGCACTCGTGGTGGCACGCTTGGGGCGGCCTCGATCGCGCTGATTACCTGCGTCCGATCCTAGATCCAGCCTTTTGGCTGCGTCTTGACACTGGGAGCAGGTTGGTGAGGGAAGAGAGAATGCGATAGAAACTGCGCAACTCTACTATTACTTAAGGCTAACTCACACGCAAGTCACCGTTCTTGACTATTCTTCTATGGAGCGTACGGTAGACATAGTCAAAATCGACAATCGAACTGTCATCCTCCTGGTAGTAGAGGCCCTCGACAAAACAAAATTAAATTGATAAGACAAGGCCGAAATTAATTATAAACTAAGATGTCTATAAAGTATGTCCAAAAAGAATTAAAAAAAGAACACAAACATGAACACGAAACGTGATAAAAGTAAGCATGGCCAGAAGAGATCCCAAAGGCAGTTAAGTGGAACTACTCCACCAATATCTCCTGTCAGTCTTTCTTTGAAACTGAGTTCGGAATAGTTATCCACATGTCAGAAATAGTCAAAAGAAAACTATTTTGGAATCAAAATATAATAAATGGAGCAGGGTACTGGAGGACCAGCGGTTTGCTGTTAATATAGTACGAACTTACATTGCGATATAGCCGTCAAATACCGCTCTATACGGACTATTTGCTGAAAATACGTTTTTATTCTCTTTCCTGGAAAACACGGGCCCAAGAACACATTCAAACAACAAGACACCCAGTGCTATCATGCAAACGTAAACTTATTCAGTTGTTTAATTTACCATAGATAAGAACTAAAGGCATAGCTATTGCTACACAGCAACGATACACAAGCAAGTACAGGATAAGAAGGCAGCATTTATTAAACTTGCAAGGTTTCCCTTGATTCATCTTCTCATTGAAATGCCCTCTTACACCTGATGCACTGCTGCAAGCCACCAAAAAAGTAGATAACAGTGGGCGCGTTATTTGCCTTCCAGGTTTTTCGCTTTGTGGGAAAAGCCAACCAAACTTCAATGAAAGGCCACAATTATTAAAATTATTGAAGATACTTCTTACTGATCGCCAGATTGCTGCTACGGTATTGTTGTTTTTAGCATTATCATGGTTTTTTTCCAATAGAAGACTGCGTTGTTCTGCATGTAGTAAAAAATACTACTCTGCTGTGACCATTCTCCAGTGTCGTTTTCAATTATGCTAATACTTCGTTATATGATGGTATATTCAGGTGCAGGTTTCGCCGTGCCAGCCATCTGTGCTAAAACCCGCCTCCGAACCTCTCTACCCTGTCTTGATACCGGGCAAAAGCGGAGGATCAAAGAGTAGTAGTGAGGTAGATGCGTCCAAAGTCAACTATCACTCAAAACTAACTGACACGCAAGTTACCACGCTTCATTCCCGCCTGCCATGAACCAAGCCATGGACATCGTCAAAAAGCAACGGACGAACTGTGACTTTCCCGCAGCCAAAAATACCCGGCTGGGCAGTACCTTCAACGGAATTTACTTTTCTGAATAAGGCAATAGGTGTTCACAGAAAATTACAACTTATTTGGTCCACGGGTACTTTCCCATTCAAACGAAGCATTTCACAGTAGGAGATTCGGGATTCGGTTATTAGAGTCCTCGATGATTGTTAGCCCTGAGGGACTTCATACGTGGGCTTTGTGAATCGATCAACGATAGCCCTAGAAGTAGAATAAAGGATGATATCACGGCCTTGCGGGAGTGCTGAAACGAGGTTATAAGAGGGGATGAAGAAAACAACATGTTGAATCTTTTCCAACCGAACAGTTAAGATAACTCACATTCTCAAATGAAGGAGGCATGACTCTTTTAGTTAGTTTTGGGAAGTAAACTGCAAAGGCATCTTCTATTTGAGCGAATTGCAGGAGGGACTCCTGTCACCAAATAATTTTTTCAACAGAACTACCTGGTTTAAGAGAGAATGAAATGGGGGGAATTAAAGGGGGACCTAGGGACCTTGAAAGGCCAAGAGGAAAGAGATTGGTAATAATAAATGAAGTGATTATTTGACTACAAAATCCTAGGATTTGAAGGAAGCCAGTCAAAGTGACGAAAGCTAAACGAAGACCTTTAAGACTTCAATATACGAAAAAAGGGTTATCAAGTGCTAAGACTAGACCAAACAGAAAAGAGGCGCTATAGTTGCTCTGTATATATTCAGTGCAGTTGAATTAAACCTTGTTAAAGAGTGTGTAGATGGCCATGACCTAGATGCTGTAGTGGCATCTGTTGATACCTAGTGTGACTGCTGCCGTTGTATACAGGCCTCCAAATTAACCTGCGGACAAAGATTGCGTGTTAGTCACTGGCCACCGTGAGGAAGGTCAGAGGCAAAACATTGGTATTATAGGAGATTTTAATGGTCTGCTGATTAACTGGGATCTAGTAAAAGTTGAAGTTCAAAGGCAAGGTTTCAATCAACTTATATTGGAAATGGCACTTGATCAGTTATTATTTCAACCTGTACGAACAATAACTCAAGGTAAAAGATCTAATTGTCTGGATAAACTGTTTACCAAGAGGGAGGTAAATATACCTGGGAAAACCAACCACTTTGAAACCGTAAATGTGCTAAAAGGCCTTGTTGTAGCATTAAATGCGACCTAAGTGTCACATTGGTAAAGAAGACACACGATCGAGCACTGGAACGAATTGTATTTTTTCCGGAGCTTTGGGGCGAGTCGGCGGCACAAACCCACAATTATTGATTTTCTACACGTTCAAAATTTTAGTTATTGTACACACGCCACAAGTAGCCACCCAATTAGTTGCTGTTTTTCATCTCTGACGATGGACTCCCACAGGAGCCCGAAAGCTCAGGACAAAATAAAGTTAATTTCAGTGCTCGATCGTGTGTCTTCTTTACCAATAAAAATACCTGGAATGCGAACATTCTCTTTCACTAAGTGTCACAGTACATTATTCCAAGGTCGCAGCCAAAGCAATGCTGTCTATGAGCGCCATACGAAGAATATTTCTTAACTTGAGTGCTTTGTCTGCAGAAAAGTACATGGAGCATTCGTGCAGCGGCATCTGGAATATGTGGTACAAGCTTGGCGGTATTCGCTTTAGGAAAAAAACATGGATTCTTGAAGGTGTCCAACAACGTGCTACGAAGGCGGTCCCTGAACTTAAACAGCTTACAGACGAGCAGCGCCTGACTGCCTTGAAGCTCTATCTTCTCCACTATAGACAAGACAGAGGTCACTTTAGAGAAACAATTCAGTTACTACGGGACACTCATCTGGATGTTAAGTGGGAAGATCTCTTTTAAATGGCACCAAAGGGAAACTCAGAGGATATGATTGGCAGCTGAAGAAGGGACTAGGTCGCACAATGCAATGCTCTTCCTTCTTATTTTCTCAATCATTCGCTCGGCAATGAAACTGCTTGACAAAGTGCGTTATCCATTCTCCCATTTTGAGCGTATTTAAGAGGGGCCTGGATACTCACCTGTTGAAGGTAAAGCAAACTTACATGCCGTTACCCAACAGAAAATATACATACGTACGAACGTACCACTTGCTTGATTTCAATAGGTTCTTAAATGTTGTAAAAATTCCAATTCGATAATTCAGAACAACATACGGCGGGTGTACACTTTCGGTAAATTCTCGTCAGGCCATGCATTTATAAGAGAGGTTTAAATTTAGACAATCAATAGATCGTCTTTCCTTACAAGCGGGAGCCAGTGAGAGCGTGGAAAGATGCAGACAGTTACGTAACCGTTGGCCATGCCAAGTTCGGGGCTTGCAGGCCGTTCTTTTGCGCGTACAAAACCGGCTTCCTTAACTGGATCGTGGTTGCTTCTGCTGTTGCTAGCAAACGTTGACCCAAGGACTTTGGGTAGTTTTGCGGACCTTTTAAGTTACCATAAAGGCTTCGTTGGGGTCCACCCGATGTCTAGAGTCAACCATGTGTGCAAGGATAGAACTGTTCATGCTTGTGGTTTCACCTTTGGTTAGCCATGGCGGGAGGTGTTCCCGTATTCTTTTGGATAAGCGCCGACTCGTGCGACCGATATAACCTGTTCCAAAGGAGCAAGTTAATGAAAAGATACACATAGAAGTGGTCTGAGCTGGCAGCCTATCCTTACCTTCACCGTGCAGGACCGGGATGGTTGAGAATAACATCCGAAATTTCGCTGCTGGGAAGTTTTGTGCCACGGCTTGCTTGAGGCGTCTGTTTAGGAGTTCACTTGCTGTATCCCCTTGAAAGCAAGCTCTGGTGAGCATTTCATGGTAAAAATGCAGTGAACGTGTTGTACGCTGCTATTTCGTCAAAATTTGGCCTTTTTAATCATGGATGCTTCCTAGATATCGTTTAGCAAGATGTTACAGTTTTTTTGTATTTTCACTACTTCTCATACGCGCTTGATTTCAATGACGTCTTATTCATACTAAGAACCTAGCATCAAAACAGTGAATCAGATCGATGAATCAGGTGTCAAGATCATTCTGGGACCGAAAAATCGTAAAAGGCTTTATGAATGAGCATCTGAATTTTCACCTTAATTCACTAACACACCTTCTTCGCGACCTTCCATCAAAATGTCCTCTAGACATTTAAAAAGGCCGCATTTTTATGGATTTGGTCATTTTTCCTGCATGCTGAACACTCTGTTGGAACGACCGGTTGTCCAGTTCTGCTATCAGCGAAGTAGATCCTGTTAACTCTAGATAAGACTCTAGGCTTAACCGTAATAAACTACAAAGATTAGGATGTTGTCTGGACACGTCTTCTTATGATAGACGCTGTGATGAATACTGCTGTCCGACCTAAAAACCTGTCAGACAGAAGCACATTCCAAAATTTGAACAATCCAAAGCATTTTCCTTCTGGTGGTTTTGTGGGTTCTGTTATCATTCAAAGCTGAAAATTTAAAACAAATAGGTGTAGAACTTACGTAAATGGTAGTGTTCTCACGAACGCGATCTTATAAAACATATACAAGGGGTGCACTAAGAAACGCCAGTTCGATGACCAGACGTTGGAGCATGCAAGCGAAGCAGGAGTGGACATACAGTGTTGTGTCCGTCGCGTTAAGACAAGCGGCAGAGTAACCTGGTTTATGGGTAAAGCAGAAGGTTGCTTGTAAACAGGACGTTTATAAGAACGGGAGACAGACAGAGTTTACTATTTCCGTGGCCAGTGCCTCCGTTAAAAGAGACAAGACACGCATTGAAAGCACCTTACGCCGCTAACGAATTCAAAGGCATCTCTGTAGTTTAATGACGCTAGCACAAGCTGTTTGGGCTTTTTGTCAGAAACAGGCACCATGAAGCACGATTTCAATTCGGGAATCCAGAAGTAAGTAATGGAACAGTAATCAACCTCTGTATTCTTTGATGTGTCTGGTTCTGTTAATTGTAGCCCTATTTGCATAGTAAACTGCCCTCGATCAGTCAAACCATAGACCATGACAAGCCAGTATCGTGTTAATTCACATCATTTCCCAACTCCGCTGAATCGCTTGTCTACACACCCAAATGCATTCGCAAACATTGAGGTTTGCACTGGATTGTTAACCTTTGATGTCGAATTCCGTTATTTTTGTCGGCAAGAATTTACGTCTGATTCGAGCCAAGCATACAAATTTTTGCGGATGAATTCTAAGCAAAAACTGGTATTAGTAAACTCCTTAGTGCAAATGGCTAATGCACACGCATAGTAACAGAGCAAATGGTATGTTACTAACATAGTTTTGCAAAACCCAAACGTCATGAGTACTAATGAACCCAGCTAGGGCGATCTCATACTTATATGTCGACCTTCTGCACTGCAGTGGCCCAAAGCATGACAATAAAGATTAATTAGGGACAGGATAGGCAAAGGGAGAGACTAGGCGGACGACTGTGACTACAATGCTGGTACGTGGTCATCCTCTGTTTAGAAGGATGTTAAGAAACTTCTGAAAAATTGATTAGAACTGTTAAACAATTAAACGAGTTATCCCATGCGAAGACGAATCACGAGGGAACAAGGATGAGAATTATTAAAAAACAGTGGGAATTTTTGGAAGAGAAAAAAATACCTGTTGGGGGTTATTCGAATTGATGCGACTGTGGCATGTAATTCATGCTGTCATCGGACCGGAAAAAATTAAAGAGGTCCCTGAACAGGTGGCGGAATCGGGGTAAGGTGGGAAAAGAAAGGTTCTACGGCAGACCCTTGAAGGAAGAGCATTCAATGACAATATTATCCAATGTCAAGTAAATGTATGGAAAGTTGCCGAGGTCCTGCAATGCAGGTCCACCGTCAGACATCGAGCAATCCTGAATGAACGATACAGTTCAGCACCTCCAGCGGTATCGTAAATGTCGCATCGTCTATCAGGACTATATCGTAAATATCCATGTAGGTATCCAACAAGGTTTCGACCTACGGTAAGGAGAAATTCAGGAAATTAATAAGTAAACCTGTGATAGCACAAATGAACTAAACAGCAAACTTAGGTCTTTGCTTTCCTGTATAAGTAAGTAGTAAACAAATTCATGCAAATCGCTCACACTCTACCCTTTTTCTCTCCTCTGCCAGTGTCAATGACCTCAAGCCGCCGCTCTCGTCATGCGGGCGAGACAATTAAAAAGTCAAGGTGATGCAACAAGTAAAAGTTCGATTTCCAGGCATAACGCCAAAGTGGAAGAAGAAGAGGCAATTTCTTGACCTCGAATATTCGCGCATATAACCCCAAAGCGTTACTTTATGATAAACATAGCTACGTAGTCTTTTATTACGAGGCCAGTAGGAAGAGGTAAAAGGATTGTGCACCGACAATACTAATGTCAGCTGTTAGTATGTCACAGTGCGACACAACTAAAGGCAAAACAAAGGTGTGCGAGGTCAGTCTTCATTCACGAAAGGTACAGAAAATGGTTTTGTCCAGGCACAGCCTTAGCTACCAGCAGACGGAGCAAGGCAGGACCAAATCCGAGCAGACCTGAATGAACGAGTGGAAGGCGAATCGAACCAATAAGACCCCATGAGAAAATTGGAGACCAGAAGCCCGTAGACTACTGCTGCAAGTGCACGCCATACCGGCTAAAAGTTAACTTCATGCCTGTAGAAATATTCAGTATTACATCACTTGTTTGCATAGATATTATACGAGGATGCCTCCGACAAAGAGACTATCGGTTTTGTACCATGCCACTTATGCAAGTACACAGTAAGCCGCTGATAAAGGTAAACGAAAATTAACTAAGAAGTGGTTTAGTGCCAATGAGTATGATGCTACCATAAGCATAATAAATACAAATCCCAGGTAAATTTTTGATAAGCTTATTTACTTACGTTGTTGTTAAGGTAGCCAATTTTCAGAATATTTACATGGGAATCTACATCTTCTCCGAGAATACCGTCCGCCATTGATGGATCGGCCGAGGAATCGCCCAGTAGAATGACTGAGGAGCGTTTGGACAAAACCTTTTTGATGTAGTCACCGTCAGAAATACTTGAAACTGTTTTGTTGAAAGTGTGTATAACAGGATCTTGGAATCCAATCAACAGGCCCTAAAATAATATATCAAATAATGACTTTTAGTAAAAATATTCTTCTGAAATTCCTTTCTTACTTCTAGGTAGCTACATTGTATAGATATGAAGGCTCATACTGGTGATTGATGATTAAACTGTCCATAAATCACCACGCGGAAGGAATAATGAAGTCGCATATGAAGCAAATCCTACCCAAGGTCTTCTACAAAACAAATTATAACCTAGGCTGCTACTATGTGATCAGAATTTTGTTTTTCGGTCAACGGTAATTTGAGACGGAAAGAAAATTCGGAGCAGCACTTTCGCCAGTTAAGCAAGCCAATTGTATAACGACCTGTTCACGGTGCTCACCCTACGCACCAGCGAACTTCCAGGAGCTAGTGCAGAACCCTTAGTCGTACACTGGTCAAGTCAAGTCAAATTTATTAAAGGAAATATAGGCAGACGCCTTTGAACTCCCTCTTTATGCATAGGATATCAGAAATGCATCGGCATAGCCGAACATTCCAAAGAAGTCGTTGACACGATTTCAGACGACTATTCGCTTGGTTCAAGTAATACACTCACACTCAGTTTACATGAGCCAGCAGTGTAACTGAGGAAGAAGAGCAGACAGTGAAAAAACTCCTAAGGCTGGCTCATAAATCAAAATGGAATGTCATTTGTGGTTTTTAGGAGGAAAACTGTCGCTCGTGGGGGAAGTATGTGAATGATAGGGGTATGATGCTTCTGTGAATGTTGACGGCAGCCATGGCGTCCATGACGAGTAAGATCTACAGCCGAAGGACCATACGAGGAGGAGACCTCGGAGTCACGAGAACGTCCTGAAGAACCGGAGATGCGACCATGATAAGCCTTTGCTGTGCCAAGAGCCGAGGAACCCGCCACGTCGTCAGCAGTCGGTTAATACGAGAAAGGGTGTGACAGGGCCACGTAGCCTAGGACAATAGGTGCGGTAGATGCGACCTCAGATGCGATCAGCTCAGTTCACATAGTGAGCAGAGACGTCGGAGCTAGGCAATGTCTTAACGAATTTGGTTAAATAATAATACTACTTAAAAATTACTAATAGTATATATTTATAGCATTTCTAGCATTTAAGTATTTGGAGTTAGAGCGCTTCAATTTTTGGATTCGGTACACTTCAGTGATTGGATTTGGAGTAATTAATGGCGACGATACTCATTAAATCGGTCTAGGTTTGCCTTAAAAACATCTACGGAAGGGGACATGACAATATCCGCAGGAAGGGCATTCCATGCCTGGATTACCCTTTTAGAGAAAAAGAATTTTCTTGCGTCAAGTCTTGCCCCAGTCACACGTAATTTGAGGGTGTGTCCTCACAGCCTAGAGGTGGTGGCCCGCTCAAAGAAGTCATTTGTTGTGAGGCAGCAATCCTGACCACGCAACATGCGAAATGCCTGGATTAGGTCCCCGCGTAGCTGCCTGTAATCCAAAGGAAACAAGTCAAGATATACCAGTCAGGTCTCATAAGGGAGGTTCCGTTGGCCTCGTACTAATTTTGTTGCGCGTCTTTGTACCCTTTCAAGGTTTTTTGTCTTTGGCTGTCCAAGGTCTCCAGGCTTGGATGGCAAATTCCAGTTGAGGTCGCACGAACGTGCCGAATACCTTGCCAAATACAAATTTGTCAAACTTAGCAAAGGCGCGCTTGATTAGATACAAGCTCGACATTGCGGATTTTGCCACTTTCAGGACGTGGAGTGATGGCTTCAATGAAGGCGTGAACCACATCCCTAGGTCTTTCTGAGCCTCTACCTCTGGTAGTCGCGTGTGATTCAGGTAATACACCCTCCAAGGCGTAGTGCTGGTTCTACCAAAGCGCATTAGGTTGCATTTGGCCACATTGAATGGCATGAGCCAAAGGGTCGACCATTGCTCCAGTCTATGCAAATTTTCCTGGAGGTTTAATTCGTCGTCTTGGTTGCGTATGACCTTCCAAAGTTTTATGTCATCAGCAAACATTGCGATTTCGCAGTCTTGTCCGCTTATGCAGTCATCAATATATATAAGGAAGAGAATAGGGCCAAGAACAGATCCCTGTGGAACCCCGCTCTCAACTGCTACTTCCGCCGACCGCTGTTCGCCAATACATACGGTCTGGGTACAACCATCAAGAATTTGCGATCCACTGCAAAAGGTTTCCCCTTACCCTTATGCGGCTGAGCTTGTATAAGAGACGTTGATGAGGCACCGTGTCAAACGCCTTCTTGAAGTCTACAAAGACTGTATGCACCGCATTGCCTTCATCGATCGCTCGGGTCCATTGTTCAAGACAATAGAGCAGATTGGGCATGCAGGACCTTCCTCTGCGGAATACGTGCTGCTTATCAGAAAGAAGTTGATGTTGCTCCAAAAAGTGCATCAGCTCGCGTTTGACTATGCGTTCCATAAGCTTGCAGGATATTGAGGTGAGGCTGACCGGTCTATAGTTATTTGCGGTCGTCCAATGTCTTACAACAGCTCAAGTCCACAAGAAATTCTACTCTCAATTAATTCATAATTCTTTTAAAAATTGACTAGGCGAACGTTCTTTTGTTACCAAATATAAAAGGGGTGACCGAATTGCTTAAAGAATAAACAAAGTCCGGTTTCCGTGTAAAATTGAAAAAACCTAAACTACGTTCACAAGCCACTGTAAATGTAAATAAAGGACGTGAAGGTCTGTCTGAAGCGTGTCTTAACTGACAATTAGGTATATGAGGTTTCCGGAAATAAGGATAAAAGCGAATTTAGAAGAGTAACCGTGGGCATGGAGAATGGCAGATATCAATTTAGTACAACGGGGACGTACCTCGTCGTTAAAGTACATGAAGTTGGAGACTACTCGAACGTTGTCGAAGCACAAGTGAAAACGTTCCAGAAGAAGTTCTATAACGTTCCCAATGCCAGCAGAAAATATCAGTAGGGGTACATTTTCCTTGTGCAACTGTACCATGAAGTCTCCTACGTACTCCCTGAAATGAAAACAACGGATAGCTAGATGTGATGTGAACCAAACAAGACATTAACTAGGTTGTGCAGCGTCATGGGGTCAGAATCCTACCTATAAGGCACCTGATACAGTCGAAATTACTTGCTCTTGATGTAATTGGCCGTACCTTCACATTCCGCTAAAGCACGACCACTCATCAGATTTGCCCCGGATTTAGTTATAGCTGCGTTCACACGAGGGCTAATTTCGTGCGTCAGACGATAGAGCGTGTACCACTTATCACGACACCCGTCGGGTACTGCCACACGCATCAGGTGGCCAATGCAGGAACTTAGTCCATTGTCCTATAAGAGCAGCTGCAACCGGACTCATACACACACTCTCTCGGGCATGACTGAAGACATTCAATAGTGGCCATTGCTGTCTGCCCAATAAGTTCTGCCTACATGTGCCTTTTGTTTTTCCTACAAACTTGGATTTAGCCTGATGATTGTAGCGATCTGAGTACAAAAAATGCTTAGACCGCCACAAACTGATGACCCTGACTTGATGTAAGCGCAACCAGAATGGAAGACAGTGCTCATTGCTCGGAGACTGGCACGCTACAAGGTGTACACCACCGTACTGGGCAAAACCCACTTCTCCGATCAAGACCGAAGGAAGGAGGTGGATATCGGGTGCACATTCTTTTGGGGCGGCCGCCCACAAGGAGAGTGACGGGACGTCGGCGTCGCCTATGCCGTCCAGACAGACATCGTGGTACGCCTGCTATGTCTGCCGCAGGCTATCAGCGATAGACTGATGAGTTTCCGCCTGCATCTTCGGCGTGACAAATTACCCACTATCGTAAGCGCCTATGTTCCTCTCTCCCCCCACCCACCACGCTGTGACCAGCTTTGCGGAGACCAAGAACAAGCTCTTCAAGGAACTTCATGTCCTTGTGCCGAAAATGAGCTAGTTCAATGCACTCGGTGACATAAGCGCTCGCGTCGGCACAGATGATAGTGCTAAAGAGAAGAGTTCTGAGCCTTAACAGTCTCGACGGCTTCAATGATACTGGCCTGTTCTGATTACGAGACTGCGCAGAGCAGTGCATCATCCTGACCATCATCTTATTCGGCCTTTAATTGCAACAGAATGCGACTTGGATTTACCCCCGGTCCTGGCTCTGATATCTGCTGGACTATGTCCTCATCCAGCGACGAATCCAGCAGGACGTGCTGGTGATCAAGACGGTCCCCAGAGCCAAACGATGGACCGCTAATCGCCTCGTCCTATCCAACATAACGATCCATGCAGGAGTCCTCCAGTTAAGCGACTACCAGGTAAGTCGAATACTATTTTCCTAAAGTTGCCTGCTCTCTATCTCCATTTCAGCCACGAGTTGTGTCAACTGTTGGTTACTCTTCCAGTTGCAGCAGAGGATGTCTTCTTGGAGAACCGATAGTGCCAGCTGAGTGACACAGTCCGATCTACCGTCCTATGTGTCCTCAGTTACGCGCGTCCACAACACCAAGAATAGTTTAACGGAGACGACGCAGCCATAAGCAACCTGATCGCCGAAAATAATCGGCTGCACAAGGCCTACGTTGACAACTCTACCGACGCAAACAAAGCAGCCTTCTACTGATTTTGCTGCTAGTGGAAATGCAGAAAGCCTGGACTTTTCGCAAGGCCGATGAGAACTAGCGTTACACTAATCACAACGAATGGAAGAATTTCTTCGTCATAACCATGGCTCTCTTTGGTCCTACACTCAAAGGAACTGCTCCGTTTCTCAACGCTGACGGAACCCCGATATTCACGGAGAAGACGTCCTGAAGTTTTAGGCCGAACACCTGCAACGTGTACTCAACTGCCTTTATGCTACCTCCGATGCAACCATCGACCGACCACCCCAAGCGGAGGCCAATGCCGACCACTGTCTCTCACCCACTCTTCAAGAGACGATCGGGGCAGTACGAGAAGTCTCCAGCTAAAAGCATACTCTGCTAAAAATTGCTACTGAAGTCAAATGCAAATCTCTTAGAAATATAAATATATTCTTTAGAATACATGCACAAAATATTCTCTTTCTGTCAACATAAACCCCATCCACCGCAAAATTTCGTGAGAACAATGTAATTTCTTATCCATATTGTAGAGAAATATGCGATTTTCCTGAGACAGAATGCATACAGCCTGTAATTTGAAAACCTTGAATGAAAGTGTAACGCCCCATGTGATTCAAAAGTATTCGAAAATTAGTGATGTAATTAGCTTTTGAATGGGTGTAAAAAGGAATATTATTAAGGATATATCATACCAAATATTTTTGAATTTATAGGAGCATCGAAAATAGATAAGCAATAAAATGCATACTACGTAAGTAGTCATTTTGGAAGCGACCGAAAAACGATGCACTCGAAATCCGATATCATAGTATCTCTGACATTTCATGGTATCAGATTATGATAGGTACTTTAATCCCGCTTAACTGATACCTCCAAACTGAAAACACATTTCAGGATTCCAGCTAACATTTTATGAGCTCGTTCATTGACTGTATAAGTTTAATTAGATGAAATACCCAGCGTTCGACACACCTTGCTATCTATCCCCTCTCCAAGTTCAGAAGGCAATGGATACGCCTGGCTGAACATTTACTGGGATCCACTCGTTTGGACGCGCCATTGCCTCTCATACCAATGTGTCAACTTAACGGCACATGTTGTTGAGATCATGCCAGCACACCCTGTGGTCGACATCTCAAATGCACTTAAGCACAGCTGGCAACATCAGTCCGACCTTCAGTCTGGAAAACTTCTGTCATCACCGAAACGCACTCAAACCCATATACGCACTGGATTATCTCATTCATTTCATCGTTACGGCCAGTCCACACGATTCTATTGAAGGCTGTATGCTCAGTTAAACTGCAATTATAAAAAATCTGCCATTATACGTACATTTTGGCTGACTTATGAGAAGATCGATATTCGTGACAATTTTGCCTGGAATACTACTTGAAACACTATGGACAGGAGCGGTAAAGTTGCAGTAATTCAATCTGTGTCCGACAAGTGAAAATACTTAACATCATTATGTTGGCGATGTCTATGCAAAAATCACATTTACTGGTAAAAATAATGCAGTCAATGGAATATACGAACATACCTCAAGGCAAGGTTGCACTGGTTTACAGTTGCTTTAAGCGTATCTTTATGTATATTTGACATGATTATCGCTTTGTGCCATAAGTCCCACCACTCCAGCATAAGCGGACTCTTTGTGGAAACTGGAATAGTCGCATCCTTTTCAACCGGTTCATAGGTCTGATATAAAGTACGTATCTGTTGTAAGTGGAGTCACCTAGATGGCCTCGTATGACCTACCTGGTTCTGTGTTTCCGATGTCATATCGCAAGACAGCTCAAAGATTCCGTAAGACGTGGGGGTAGGCTCACCTTTGTGAACGAACTTCGACATAGTCCAGTCAAAGTCAGATATAACCTGAGAAGCAACATGAACATCCAGAAGCCTTCCTACCTGGAGATTGTCTTTCCCCAGAGCAATCATGCGAGTAAGCTTCCTTTTTACCGCATCGGGATGTTTGATGTGCAACCTACGGCAGTGCTAGGGCTAAATGAGAGCGAGTGATTGAACTATAACCAACCTCTGATTTCCCGTTGAAAAGAACTTCAAACAAATTGAAAAGGCTACGTTTGTGGGAGCTTGATAGTCCATTGGACTGGCTTGCTTCAAGGATTGCTGTTTCCATTACTGTGCAAATGAGCTTAGCAAAAAGTAGCTTGCCTACCGAAAGCTACATACCTAGTGGACGTCTTTCAAGGAAAAATGCCACTGAAGGGCCTGTCTGGTAAGCGAGCGACTTTTGATAAGATCGTCAGTCCACGTGACTTTTCCTATTGGTCAGCGGCACGGCTCGGTGATTGGCTATTTTTCCCGTGGCTGTGACACGATCTGTGGCAGACGGAGGACTGCCTGGTAATCACGTCAAACAGGACAGAGCATAACCAGGAACCCATGAATGTTGAGCCTCTGTGTACAAAGCAGAAAAGACCATATTCCCGGTTGGTGGACATTCGCACATTACCTACGTCCCCGTCAGAAAGAAATGATAACGTTTTTTGCAGCACGCGAGCAAACCTCCTTTCTGTGTCCTATCTTGAAGATAATTATGCAGAATGCAATTTGTAATAGTTCTGATTACCCAATGTACGTGGTGAAGGAATACGACTAAGCTAAACTTAGTAAGGAATCTGATCAGTTTGCAGACATCCAATGCAAACTATAAATGAAAGCTGAAACTCAACCTGCGGACCAATGACCTCATAGACTGGTAGTTTGAAATGACTCTCCGTGTACTGCGTTTGTTGTCATGGGGGGAGGGGCGTTTCGCAGCTTTATTTTGAGAATAAAGTTGGCATAAAGAGTTAATTCCGAATGTCAAAGGATGTAAGTCCTTAAAGTTAGAAAACAGGTCGTGTTTCAGCTCAATGGAAATCGGGGATAAACAGCGTACGAAAGCGCATAATTTTGGCAAGTATGAGAAGGAATTGAGAAGAAGATGACTCGATCGCTGAGACAATATTTTTATTCACCTGACGTTTCGACATCCGTCGTGGATTCATCATCAGAAACATTAGCAGAAAACGGTAGCAGAAACGGTTCAGAATCGGTAGACTGATCTTTATCTAAATGAATTCTGCTCTAACACCATAGTGCTTTTCGTGTCCCAAGTATTTCAGATCCTGATAAGACTAATTTCAAATCCTTGCTTTTGCTGAACAAACAGTTTTCTTTCAGTTATATTATTTCTGGAGATAGAAGAGTTACCTATGTTTCAGCCTATCACGCTTCGGGAAAATTCTGCAACGGCGTTGTTCTTGTTGTTGTTAGAATTATCATAGTTTGTTTTGCATTTCATAGTAGAAAATACTGCTCTGCTGCCAACATTCCGCAGTCCCGTTGTTCATTCTGTCCCTACTTCGCTGTATGGTGGTACGCTTATTGCAGATGTACCCCTGCCAGGCAACTGCGTCCAATGCCGCTTCCGGTATTCCTTACTCTGTCTTGATACCGGACACAGGCGGGGAAGCGAAGAGGCAGTGAGGTATATGTACGCACGTACACATTCACGCACAAGTTACCGACTGCCGTGGAGCAGGTGGTTGATTTCGTCAAAACGCAACGGTCAAATTTTCACTTCCCCCGCAGGGTTGGGGAACGCTCTGAAGAAAGTACTGCGTTTCTTACTTCGGTGATTGGTATCCACAGAAAAATACAACTTGTTTTGCTCTACGGTTACTTTCTCGTTTAAGCGAAGCACTTTTAAGTAGGATATTAGGCTCGGGCAATTAGCGTCCTCGACTACCTTAACACAGTCCAAAACGGCACCTCCTGAAGGACCTATTCTGATTTGTCTCCAATCATAGGTATCATATATTCTTACGTGTAGTATTCTTGTCAACCCTGCCTTGAAATCTCGGCTATTTATTAGTCGTCAGTACCTGACAGTTCGACCGTTGCTTTCGATTAGGTCCACCGTGTGTTCCATAGCAGGTTGTTGCAGGCACAGGAACTTGCTTTGGATTATTGTGAGAGAAGACTTGCGCTGCACGTAACTCACTCCGTATTCTACTTCCCCGCCTGGACCCGTTGTCAAGACATAGCCAGGAAAACCGGAGATAGGAGAGAGCTCAAGCCCACGCAATGTGGTCCACCAAAGCTAAGAAAAGAATAACAAATGAAAGGCTCGAGTTTCAGTTCGGTTGGAGTCCCATAACGGCCACATTAAGAAGGAGCCAGTCAGCTGCTCCATACAAAACAACACACACTTGGTTGACCATTCGGTTTCAGCCGGTCACTTGTCTAATGTGCGGTGGGCGCAGTAGCTGATGGGGCCGGCCAACCCCTCTGCACATCACGCATGCAGCGGAGGGGCCATATTTATATCGGGCCAAGGAAGCTACTTCCCTCTGATATATTCATTTTATTTGATTCGTCGACCCGCTAATATAGTTATTTAGCTCACATCGTTTAGCTTTCCACTGAACGTGGGTCTGTGGGGAGTTCTGGGAAAGATATCCGACCCGTCTGCGCGCACAACACACTATTTATTTTACGCACGTTTGCATGTTCAAGGTGACAATGAGGATAACACGAGTCGCACATCTGCGAAAATGTCTGTATCTGATAGACGAACTACATATCCATAGGCTGAAATTACAGTTTCTGGGTTTTAATCTGTCGAGTCCCAACGACACATCGAGAAGTCCCGGACTTTCACAGGCATATACAACGTGCACCATATGGAACTTGGTCATGTGACGCATTTCCTATAGAGAGCCCATAAGGACTTACGCGTCCGTGGTTTGTAGGTGTGGGAGGACGTTGAATGTTGAAACAACCTTTTTTATGAGATGGAACATGTGGTTTGGGTAAATTTGAAAGATACAAAACAATACAAAAATGCAAATCCTTTAAGTACACGCAGTGTGCTACCACGAGCCTGGGACACCCGTCAGACTGCAATAACAGGATTCTGGTTATGCATATTTGCTTGGCTTGTAAACTGAAATAAGTTGCAGAGAGCCAAACGTTTTGATAAATAGGGCGAGGCTCTATTTTACTGCCTTAAAACGGCCATATTGTATTGTGTAGGTGACTACATTACTGTCGTCAAAATACACTAGATCCCAAAGATTTCTTCAGAGTTACCATCTAGTCTGGATGGTGCAATTCCTGGCCCACAGTTCCCTTTCCCTTCTATCTACCTACTTTCTCCGCTTGAATTATGAGAAAAGGTACTGTCAAGGCCTTCTGTCATCATTTATTTGTGCCAATGACACCCTGCAGCCTCTGAAGAATCCTTCAAAACCGTTGGACATGTAGATGAAATTGGGGACTGTATTTACTTATCCATTATCACTCTGTGTGGGATACAACGACCTTTTTTCGCTCATCGAGCAACGTAGTTCTGCGGATAAATCGACTAATTTGCCCCGTGATGACAACAATGACCAAAATCCCCTAGCTATCCACTTTCATATTAGTTTCCCTCACTATTTCATAGAATGCTTTACCTCAATACGGGCCACTTTTCCATTGTAAAGTAAGCATTTTTCCAGTAGTCCGAACAGGGCATGAGAGCCACACCATTCCTCAACTCTGCCAAATCACTTGCCTACATATCCAAAGGCATTAACAAATCTGATGACTGCGCCTAGACTCTTAACCACCCGTATTCAATTTAGCTCTTTTGGTCTTCGCAAAATTACCAGGGACTAGAACCAATTTCTTGAATTTCGCCTTAGTGGTGAGCTGTTGCCTATCTCGAAAAAAAGTACCGATTTACACACCAGACACATGTTTTGCTGCCAGTGTAGTTCTTTAGCTGATGTGGACCGTTGGCAAAACTTATGCCCGGATGACAGCGCATTCGCACCACGTAAGGCTTCCCTGATACAATGAACTGCGCATATCGGACAACTGCCACTTGCCGTTTGAAGTTGGAACTCCAATGGCGGCACCGTAGCTAGACGATAGCTAGGACATTGCAGCTGGAGGCGTTCGGGCTTAAAATCGACCCCTGGATGTGAGCTTAGCAGGGAGAGACCACGAGGCCCGGGCTCTGATTAGTTTTGGTAAACTAAAACATGGATGAGGATTGATGAAAACTTCATGATGGGGCACTTTTAAAATCCTGTGTTTACATGACTGGTGCACATGTGTTTGGGCTTCCATGCCAACTCAAGGCGGCGTACGCAGTGACTTCCTTACTTCTTCGAAAAGACTGGCTAAGCCTCTTTGTGCCTTCTCGGTACTTATCATAAAATGTATGCTGTAAAGACAGTCGACAGTGGTATATTTCAGCAGTGCCCTCTTTGCAACGGAAGATGCGAGGTTAAGGCAGTGATGGACTTTGCACTATTGTCCGAATTATTAGTCATAGTACTGATGACATTACTTTAGGAAAAATAGGTAGAATTGGTCCTTGGGATTAAATAAGTCTCACTTGGACATTTTATAAGCAAACAGTTAAAACAGCAAATCAACTTTAATATTTATTTTATTTGTCATCAACCAATTAAACCACAAATTTATTGATTTGTAATGCCCACTTCGAGTGGTTACAGTTACGGATAATTAGTCGCCTAGCGGTTGCCAGCGCTTATGCTTCTCAGTTACAACTTTTCTTACTTTTTTCTCTATATTTTTGCACTAGTTAAAATTTTTCCCCAACCGTAAAAACTAATTATTAACACTACTTATATTTTACACGAGCCGGTGAGTACTGGTCTTGAGGTGGAATTACACAACGGATCATTCCCCAGAACTTTTGGAAATTTCGTAGAGGATTGGTTACAGCAGTAAACAAAGTTAATGAGACATCTAATGTGCTAGCGAATCATGAGCGGCCGAGAATGAATGAGCAGCGTTCAAAGTTATGATAAAAAAATGGAAAGTCTGGAAATAAAAAATAACTGATGGGATTAGTCGAAGTAGTGCAATGGCGACATGCAATTCATGCCATTATTGGACCTGAAAATATGGCACACGTCTCTGAACGGGCGAAGGAGTCGGGGATAAGCTGGGATACGATGAAACGTGTCACTGTGCAGCGTTAAAACAAGCGTATCAGAAGGAATGGTACGAGGCGATACATTGTCAAATTAATGCGTTGGGAGGTACTGACCTGTGCTGGAATTCTATCGTCCCGGATACTTATGAACTACGTCAGGCATCGAGTGATTCTGAAGGAACGATGCAGTTCACCACCTCGATCAGTATCTTGAATGTTGCATCGTCTGTCAGGACTATGTCATAAATATCTTTATAGGTATGCAGTAGGTGTCCGGTCTGCAGTAAGAAGAAATTCAAGAAAATAATAAGTAAACCAGTGCTTGGAATAGTTATCGAAACTGCAAACCTAGGTCTATGCTTTCCAGTAAAATTGGGCATTAAATTAATAAATGAGCATTGCTCACACCCTATCATTTATCTTACCCACTCCAGTCTCAATGACCTCAATACCCCGGCCCCTTAATGCATAAAACATGCATATGAAGCATAAGACACTTGTACACCCTGTTATTTTTCAATATTTTCATTATTAGTGTAACAATCGACAGTGTTACGGCTATTAGAGTGTTATAGCCCAGTTTATTCGGACCCGACTAATAGGCAGAAGAAGCCAAGAGAGCGGTTCTGATTGGAAGGCTTTATTTCAGACGGTACAGAGACAACGGAATGAATTAGCGTGTTCAGTATAGCCTTTTATAAGGCGCTGGTCCTTCTAGACTGTTCCTGGCCTGTCGGACGAGAGGGGTAGTTTTGGTGTGGTTTCCCACGCTGCGGGACGCCTGGAACAATGCAGTGCACGCGGGGGCTGGCGTCACGTGAGCTCTCGGCGCGCGCAAACGGCTTGTGGCCGTGACTCAGCGTGCACTTCTCGCTCTCATAACATGAGTTTTAACCCTAAGGGCTGCGATCGTCTAGTCGCCGGTTCCCTAGATGATGAGAAAGGTCTTGAGAAAGTCAGATTGTCAGGAATAGTTTATTTTGCAGAAGGATAGAAGAATAGGTTGTGAAAGATTTGACTGCCGGACTGCACGTCAGGTCGCGAGGCGGGCTAGGTCCGGAGTGATATCTTGGAGCAGACATTCGAGTGGCCACCGTTGGTTGCAGTCTTGAATGTCATTGGGTGGACCGCGCGTGGGTGAATTAGTATGTCGTGCGTCAGTGCGTCTGGCGGCAGCCACGGCCTTGAGGTGTGTCCCGAAGGATTGAGGTCACGACAGGAAGGCTAGGTGCGCTCACTTGTGCCTGGTCTCAAAGGCACGCCGTCAACGGCAGTGGAGCGCTATAAGTCGGCGACTACGCGTTTCCACAGTAGCACTACCACTCACTACATAATTACACAGACCTGATGATGAATTCCCGAAAACATATGTTTACCAAATTGTTTTTTCAGATGAATGTTTGCAAAACGAGAAGCGAAATACGTCAGAAAATAAGGTGCTGTTAAACGTGACAGTTCGGCTTCGAGGGAAAACTCCGAAGTTTGGTGGCAAAGATAGCTACATGGTCTTCTTATATGGCGCCAGGGACCAGGGCTAAAGGGTCATTATTAGTTGAATAAAGTGTACTCCGTCGCATAGACTGCCGATTTAAGGTAGTTGAGGGTGGCACCAATATAGGGAGTTCGAAATGAGAGCCGTGTACGAAGATCGGTTTGGTTGTTAGACTAGTAGTGGTCCAACATCGGACGCCTGTTGCAATGCTAAACCTATAGAGCCTACCTGCACGTGCGCACCAGTGGTAGTTAATCCGGGCTATTCTTACTTGGTGGATCATCTTCAAGGCTAATCCACAGATGACCTCGCTAGAGGCGTTGGGATCACTCTCTACGGAGTCATACTTCGGCCACCACCATCGTGGCTCCAACCTCCTCTACAATTGTCCCAGAACCGTACCGGGTTATGAAGTCGAAGCGGTTAGGTTCTTCCCTAATAACTTAAGCTGTCATGGTAGAACTACACTACTTTGGTAGTGATTAACTCCACCAGTTACTTTCAACGAACAGGTCTGCACAGACTACTGAATTTTTTCTTCGTTCATGTTATCACGTCATTCCTCTAATTTATTTGTAAACATCTCGCTGCCCACCTGCTGGTAACATTGGTGGCAAATCAGTTTAAATGTGGAATGTGTTATAAGAGTTTCTAAAAGCTGCTTTAACCGGGGCCACCAATGGCAATGATAAGTGCTACTTATTTTCAAAATGCTGTCCGTTAGGAGGCTGTTAATTGTTGACACAGTGCTTCTGAGAACGCCAAAAGATCTCTTGTCTACTCTCACTGATCAAATGTTTTTGATCCTTTAGATCACTTTAACGCCAATATGACACAGAGACCGTTGCTTTTCGAAAATTCCACACGCAGGTGCGCAATTAGAGGACTGATCATGCGAAGTATTTTCGTTAGAGAACCCTGCCAAACCGACTTACATGCTTGTCGTTTGTAGGTGCGTGAGAGAATGTTGGCTGCTGGAAAAAGTTTGTTTACGGTGGTGAAACAGACGGCACTCTGGGTAAATTTGAAGGAAAAAGAAATTATGTGAACATTTATCTGCAAGCAGTGTACTATAGCGAGAAGAGGACTGCTGTCGGACTGCGAAAGCAGGATTCCAGTTATGCCTATTCGGTTGACTGTTTAGCTTAAAATTATCTGGCAGGGAGCCAAGCGTTTCAAATGAGACAGAGGTCTGATATTCCTGCCTTCAAAACCGTTGAAGTGTATCATGCAGTTGACTACATTACTTTAGGTAAAAAAAACAGTTGCCCTATAGTCTAGAGGTTTTAGCTTCTGGCCCACAACTTCCGTTTCCTTCTTTTTCAATATACCCACCTTCTTCTCTCTAATTATCACTTAAGGTATTAACAAAGCCTTCTGTAATCATTCATAGCTCAATATTTCAGGCAAGATAGAGACAGAACGAATGTTAGTTCGACCGTTGATTTCAACTATGTCCACTGTATTCTCCACAGCAAGGAAGTAAAGTGACGGTGGATTGCGCTGGATTATAGTAAACGTAGACTAGCGCTAAACCTACCTCACTCACTCTTCCCTCACCCTACTGGGGCCGGTGGCAAGACATATTCAAGAGGATCGGAGGTGAGATTCGGCGTGGGTCCACCCCCCTCAACGCGCGCCACAGCACCTGGCTAGGCTCCCATTTAGGTGTAAGTGTCATGACAACCACATTGACAAGGAGCCATTTCAGCCTGACTCCCAGTCCGCTAGTCAGCCATTCCACACGACAGGACACGCACTGGACTGACCACATGGTCGAAGTTATCGGTTGGGAACACAACAGGCTACGGCCTTTAGCGCACTATGATAGCTTCAAGCCTGTCAGATTGTTTATAATGAGTCGTCGCGCTCACTCGCTCGCCCCACCACCAGCATCAAGCGACCGTCGTAGGTAGTCGATCGCCTGAGGTGGGATGGGCGCAGTGACTGACAGGCCGGCGACCCGTCTGCGCACGCCGAACCATGAATCCGCCCCTTGACACGCATGCACCAGGGTTTACACAATCAGAGGATTAGAAGGAAATGTTGCCGTCTGACGCCCAGTCAACTCATCTACCACTACACGCACAAGGCGTACTGTGCTGATGATGTGTCCGGTAAAACGTAACCTGGCTGTCTTACCAGCGGCGGTTCACCGTGATAGTCTCAGAAACGCATCACACATGTAGCGGAGACGTCGTACCTACATAACTTATTACAATGCATGCCTAAGGCCAATTGGAACAACTATTACTGACAGTCGGGCATAGCCAGTTTTGCCTGAATTTACTCTCCCTTTGCTATCGACAGCCTTTGCCTGCCTTGTGTTACTATGCGACGCCGAATTAAGTCAGTGGTAAGTACGTTTTCCGGGAACAGCCATTCTCACAGTGTCATTCCATCCTCGTGTTCTGAATGTCGTCTATCGCGCGCTAGGGGAACATATTACGCGAAGAGCACGGTCGGTCATGATATCGGTTATTCATCTGTCCGTGTCACTATATGCAACAGTGTGGAGATAGAATCAGCCAACACCGCCTGACTCCCAGTCGGTGCATCAGTCGCTGAAGACCCAACGCACACTGGATTGATAAGTCTGGTAAGCGTCATGTGGTAAGGCTAAAAGAGCAAGCTTGCAGTGGGCTGGCTGTGCAAGAGAAACCGAGGACACAACTTACTTTTTGGTAGAGGTGGTTAGCTTGGTGCTAAAAAGTAAACTGAAAGTATTCCTTAAAAGCTAGAGGCTCTGAATACTAATAAATCGCTACAATTGCATCCTATGAACGCACATGAAGGTTTCAAAGGGTGGTGATTTGCGACTTATCCTTGACATGCATATGGCATTGAAGGGTAGACATTAAACGTATCTTGCTGAGTTTATGTATTTTCTTGCATGCTTGCAGGCGTACCTGAGTCAAGAGTAAATTATCTAAAGCTGCGTCAACTACTCGTATGACTGTTGCAGTAATAACTACGGCTTGTTATGCTAATAATACTAACGCTAATAAAACCAATTTTACTATGGATGGCGACATTAAGACTGTCGCTTTCGGTTATATTAGCCGTATGCTCCGAAAAAAATGTAGTGCAGGGATGGTGACGCATTTCAATTAGTTTAAAGTGGTCGAAGACATACGCGGTATCTACCACAGCCGTTATTTCCTCTTAAACCAGTGCCCAGTGTCAAGACACGGTCAGGAAGGCCGAAGGCGAGATCAGGCCCAGGCGGCTGGCGCGGCCGAGGCCGCCGCTATGCGTGCCACCACGATCCTCCTCTGATTTTCGGCATTTTTTATCAGCACGCAGCCCGAATACCGCCTGCCATACCCTGATCTGGCTTTCGTGTAACAAGGCTTTTAGTACTCATAAGTTCAAATGTAAGATTGAGATACTGCTGATAGCAATAATATGTTAATAATTCTGACACTGGTAAGCACTAGTACATAAGACACCGTATTACAAATACAATAGTACTTATGGTTAGCAGGAAAATGCAACGAAACAACATCCAACTTATCTGGGGGTCGTTTAAGTTGAGGTCACTTGCGGGGTTGAAGGCGGATATTCAGCTTGGAGATGACGAGACGATGATCGATCCATCCATGGGCCGGCCTAACTCGGGCGCGAAAGTTTGTGCCCAACCATCAGCATCCGTAAATGGCTTTCAGTAGGTGAATTGACAGCATGTAGTACAGTAGATTACATATCTGATGAAAGGTTGGGGATAAGGGGGATTAGCAGAAATTTGAGGTTGCTCATTTAGTTGACTCAATTGCGAAAAAAACTCGCAGAATTCGGCGGGATTCAAACCCGCATAGGAGAGAGGCCTTTGAGCCAAGCCAACTCTACCCACTTGAGCTACGAATGTCGCGTTTCACACCGTGAGTTTAATCACACTTGAATCATTTAGTTCATTGGATTGACGTGAGGCGCGAAATGCTGCTTACTAGAATTGAATTCAGTTCAGATCAGTGTAGTGAGAGAAAATATAAGCAGGACTGGGCGAAATTCAGCCTTTTATGATATCCGAGGAATTTCCTACGCTATTAAACGCTGCGGACAAGAAATTTTTGTGTATGAATGTTGCACTGTAAGCGAACATTCATGAAGAACAGGAACTTTTTAATTATATCTGTTCATAAAACAGGAAATGTTGTTTTGCGTCCATGAAATTGAAGTTCATTTTATTGTGAGATAGCGCATTATTTTGTGAAAAGAACAGCGAAATTAGTTTAAAAAATTATATTTTGCAAATATGCCATATTTTGTGCCATAGAATTGAGTAATCAACTTTTTAGGTTGAAACATGCTATACACCAATACAACATTTATATTGTATATTTGAAGGGTTGCAGGTAAGGAATGCATTTGGGGACTTCATTAGTGTACAGCATCTTAATCGATTATATAGTCTATACAAAGTTAAAGACAGCTAAATAACACACCTTTGAGTGAGTTGTCGCGGGACATTGCGAGACATTTTTCGCAAAAATCGTCGTTGATATTATTATCACTCTGCTCTGCATTTGTTATTGTAGAACTGAGCCAAGAAGTAACCAAACATACTGAAAACTGTTCCGATTTAAATAAAAAAAATTGGCTCTTTAATTTATAATAGAAGATGTGTCAAAATTGTTCAGAAAATCAATAAACTGGCCAAAATTTCCCATTCTGATCTGGACTTAATCTGCGAAAAAAATAAAGTACGTAGGCATCCCATAACAAAATATAAAACTGAAGCACTTTTTCAAGCGATAACTTGTTATAAAAAATTTTTTTAATCAATCTTAGGCATATTCATTCGCGAATTTTGTGTTGAATTTTCATTTTTCTCGGCAATGAGTTGACATGTTTGGGTGGTTCTGAAACCATGAAATACACAGACAGCTCCATTAGAAAAATGTTTCAAGGCTCGGTATTTAGGTAAATGCCTTTGCGATCTATCGTATTTTGAACGTTTTGGTAAGCACGTAGAATACAATCCTTGTTTATGGTCAAGCAACTGAAGCCAGGGAAAATCTTAAAGTCTTGATTAGCATTTCAAGGAAGATCTGAATCTCTTCATAATCGAAATGTCAAAATAATTTTAAAAGTGTGGCGGAAAGCAATTACTCTTAGTGTACAAAAAATAGTACGTTTATAATTGCACCTGATGGTTCCATTTAAATGCATTGGTCACTGACTGGCATTTCCGCACGCGAGTTTAAGATATATATTACACCTGTGATCGCCCAATGGGCCGTATCAAGCAAACACGTATATGCCTTAGTCCAATGTAATTCAAGCCATTTAAAAGAAAGAAACAACTAGCAGTTCTCGTGAAAACGTGTTAGAATACGTACTCGAAATGTGGGTTGTTCGGTAACAGCCATACATTACATTTCACGTAATATTGAAGCATATTTTTCCGAAAACTTTACAAAAGGGATTATTTTCCAACGTTATTTTACTTTTGCTGCTTTATTCACTCGGTAGTTTTGCATGAACGGGCTTTCTCTACATACAAAACTTAAGTTTACCTAGTACGCCTGATTAACACTTCTTCTGAATTTTCCACTTTGCTAAAAAAGCTGGTATTTCTATCAACTTTACATTCCTTCATAAATCACAATATGTCGTATTATGAAGAACGACCATTACTTTATTGCTGTAAGAATTTGGGGGTGCAGCTTGGACTGTGTTTGAGTAGCAGGGAATTATAGTAGATTCCTTATCTCACGAAATGTCACCCGGAATTCTGAAATGCGTTTTCAATTCAAACATATTAATTACGTATGGTTTTATAAATGCCGATCGTACAGACTAATCTTAATAAATTTTGGTTACAACAGGATGCCGTCTTTTTAACACCTTCTTTCTGACCGCTAAGTAAAAATATGTACTATAAAAAGTAACCATTTAAGTAGTATGCCATTTTGTCATTGATTTTGACTGCCTTCATATATTCAAATATATTTTTTGGAAAACGTGCACAAAATAATTATTCCTTGTACTCGTTTGGTAGCAAGTTTCGTCTTCTTTAAATTTTATACTTAAAGTAAGGGTATCTTTCGGTTATAAAAAAATTTCTGATCATGAACTTTTTTACAATTTTCTGGTGTTAATTCATAGAGCATCATATCCATCAACTTGTTAATGCTGCCTTTACTCTATAAAGCATGCTCCATATCTATGGCAACCTCTTATGCGAACTGTGAAAGATCTTCGTTTAACTGTAGGTAAAAACGTGCTTTTTCTTAAACAGGATGTATACAGTGGGCAGTTTGTAAACCTTGAATTCAAGTGTAACAGTCAGTAGGTTTCAAAATTATTCGGCAATTTAGAAACATTTTTAAAACTGATATTTGCCCTTTCTATGAGTATAAAATTTAAAGAAGACGCAATTTGCTACCAAAGGAGTACAAAAAAATTTTTTCGTGCATGTTTTCCAAAGAATATATTTGAATATATAGAGGCAGTCAAGATCAATGACAAAAAGGCATGTTTGAAAATGGTTATAGCTGTAAGATTAATTGTTACCGTAAATTTCGGGAGAGCTCCTCAGTTACAACCCCTCATTGCATTAAGGTTCACGAATGAGAAAAACACGAAATTGAAAATATACAGAAAGGTCATAGGTCCTAGTCAGATAGAGAAAGAAGGTTAAAACAAAATTGGAGGAAGAAAACCGGGAATTGAGTTTTGGGGAATATTGGGCTGGGGAATGTGCGAATCTGGGGCCTATGGTTACCAAGGTAAGGCAAGGTTAACCACGTGCTCCAACTGTTTGCAGAGGTCCGGTTTAAAGCGTATAATATAAGCAGCTTTCAGGTAACACAAGATTCGATATGTCCGTGCTCGAAAAAGAAATCGGAAAGAAGTTATAGGATCTAGCGAATGACCCGTTTCCAGTAGGTGTTCAGTGATAGAGGAACGAGGAGAACGGTTTTCTTGCTTAAATTACCAGCTAGGTAGATGTTCCTTGGCTCTGGTTGCCTATTTTCTTTGCGAACGCCCTATGTACTTGCATCCACAAGTGCAAATGAATTCGTAAACGCAATTAGAGGCGGCGTGCAAAGGAAAGGTATCCTTGACACAAGGAGTCGGCAGGGGCTTTGTTGGAGAGCAAATTATGAGTTGTAAACAACTTTCCTTCCTTGACGTCCACTTGTCTAGACAGACAGATGGCTCCATTTCACTGAGCGTCTTCCACAAGAAAACCTGGAAAGGTCAGTTCTTACATTTTCTAAGTTTTGTTCCCGAACTCATGATTGTAGCGTCTCTTTTGTCCTCCCTGGTGACGAGTATCCACAGTGACATCATCTTGGATAGTCGTTGTACCTCCGTCTGCACCAAATTGCCGCTCTTTTGCAGTTGTAGTTGTCTCATAATGATGTAGATACTGAGCATTCTCGTACCCTCCAGGACATCCGTGTCCGCGATCCTGTCCTGCCATCTCAGCTTCAGTGCTCGGCGGAGGCAGCTGAGATGTAAATGGTTGACCTATGCTTGGTTGGCATAGATTTCCAGGTCTCTGCGCGTTACAAGAGTGTAGTGAGGAAGACGACCTTGTACATCTTCGTTTTCGTGGACAGCTGGAGGTCATGGCGGTTGTACACGGAGGCTTGAAGTCGGCCAAAGTCTTGGTTGCTTTGTAGATCCGGCAAGCCACCTCTTCGTCAATTCTAGTGCTGCAAGAAAGCGTGTTGTACGAATTTGTCCACAATTTTTGGCTCAGTGCCGTTGTTATTGATCCCTGGAACATTTATCGCAGTGGGTTAAGTAAAACAGTCAAAACAGCTCGGACGCGAGTTATCACTCTGGCAATCCTGATGGTACCAGAACAAAGGGGCCTTACTGACGACCGGCTCATGCAGTTACAAGCGACCTTAAAGGGGCGGACATTAGGCCAGGACAACGGAGGTACGTGCAAGCAAGACTGTCCTGGGGCCGGAGTGCTGTTGTCTGGAGGTCACACTGAGGACAAATGCACAAGCGTGCGTAAGCAAGCGCACGCACGGCCACTCGTTGAAAGCCAATGAGAAGCAATGACTACTGGCCCTTAAATATGCTGCCACCGCTGAAGGTGGCCACTTTGGTGCTGTAGACGCTGCCGACGACCCGAAACTCTGCTTCCGAGACGAGACCGATCGCAGAAGACAAGCTGCTGGGCACACAGGAAACAAAACTGACGTGCTAGTCCAACTGACAGTAAAGTACTGTCTGCTATCCTGCTCGGTTTTCTCTTCCTAACACGTAACTGCGAGATATAACCGGTGTTGACACAAGAGCATACTCGGTTATAACATAGACCCTAGCAACTGCGATCTTCAGACCACGGTTACTTAGTAGATGAAAAGTCGTAGGAAGGCCATAGTAGAAGGAACAGCATATTTTGTACACAGAAGAACGAGGAATAGAACGAAAGAGATTGATGACGGAGAGCACGATCTTCCGCGAGCACGGCGTGACCCGTAGTGCGGCTTCGTTGCAAGAGTCCCCGCGCCCAGAGAGAGCGTACACGCGTGTTGGCTTTCTGTTCGTCTCCTGGCCAGAAAGGCATCTATGTGCCAACTGTGATTGGCTGATCCAGGCGCCGAGAACCGCAGTCGTGAAATTTTAGCGAAGTTCACTTCGACTCGAGCTAGTCACAACACATTATAATCAACACCAAGCGTCAGGCCACTTTATATCCGTGTTGATAATAAGACTGAACTGTTCGCAACCTATGGCTAAGAGTTCCATACTCCTTAGCATGCCCGCTTCTGTTGTAATGTTGAGTGCGCAGTTGTCCGCGAAGAGCAGGTTGTGGGCTATGGTCATGGAAAAGTTCGTGGGGGCCTGCGTATGTCCGGTATTGTGGAGGTGCCCGTCCGTTCTGTTATTGATGTGGATTCCGGGACGTTCGTCATGGTAGGCATTCATTAACATGACAGAGAACATGAGATTAAGGAACTTAGGCGCGAGAACAGAGCACTACTTTTCTCCATTGGTCAGTGTGAAGGCTTCGGGAACCCTCCCATTGTCTGTAACGCGCGTCATCATACCCTGAAGCTCACGTAACATTTCGATGAAGAGCTTAGGACAGCCCAGCTTCTGCATGCTTTTTCAAAGTCCCTCGTGGTTCACCGTGTTGAATGCTTTTGTCAGGTCCACGAAGGTAGTAAAGAAGAGGGTGCGCATCTCCTGGAACTTCTCCCACAGCAATCGCGTGGCAAAGATCATGTTGGGGGTGCCGCGATGACGAAGAAAACCACATTAACTAACCCTTGTTCTCACGACCTAAAGAGCGATATCTTACGAAACTTACGCAAGAAGAGTACTCGGAAAAACCATTCCAACGACTTGACCGTGGAGCACGCAAGCAATGTGGGAGATGAAATGCAGCGTTGTGTCCGTCACGTTAAAACAAGCTGTACAGAGAACTGTTAGGTGGGAAAAACAGAAGCCTGATTGTAGGCAGGAACGTGTACTAAAAACGGGAGACAGACGCTGTTGACTGCTTTCGTGACCGGAAAGTTCGTAAAATAAGACGAAACATCCGATGAAAGCATTGTCATTCCCTTTAGGTCGAGGCCTTTCAGAGCATCAGCGGTGAAGTCCTCGTATCTAGAATTTGACGAAGTGGTAAACCTTCTTTGTTTATCATCGCCAAGCAGTGTATAAGTGGGCAGACCACTCAAAGAGGCTCTAGATTGTCTTCGCTCATGAAGCCGTCACCCCGAAGTCTTTTCAAACAAGCCTTCATTAAATCTTTCCACTCTTTCTTTTCTTTTCAAGCAGCCAGTCACTTATGTTTAAACCTCAGCTGTGCGACCCTTCTCCTTTTCCGTCCTTCTTAACTATTTTGTTTAACAAAATTGACGGTTCTTTCAAAATATCATCTCTTCTGCCCACTTAAGGGACGTCAGTGCCTTTGTTTGACCTCGTCATTAGGACAACCTTATTTGGCTGCAGCTGTTTTGATTTTTTATGTGTAAATTGTTCAGTAAGCCTATACAAGTACTGCTTAGATCAATTAACGAACGTGGGCTTAAAGTGCTGTACGCTGTCTGCCGGAACTGGCTGAAAGCCATATATTAAAGTTAGGAGGTTCTCGAACCGTGTGATTACGAAATGGCCGATTTTTTCTATGTAAGTGGCATATGATGTGACCGCAAACCTCGGTTATCAGAGTAATCAACGCAAAACAACCATGGCTTACGTAGGCAAACCAACCTTTCTCTCTCTCCCGCTCTCACGTATTGAAATTATAAAACTGAGTGGGCTTATAAGTACAACACACAGAAGCCGAAAACATAAATAACATGTCTGGTAGTCGATTGCGATCCTGCAGTCTAATGTTTACTATACTGCTGGTAACCATGGCTCTGTACGAATATCAACTAAACTCATTAGATAAGACCAAAATGAAGCATAGGCTAAGGGCTTTAAAAAGTATGCCCAAAGATGATAAACACACAATGTGAGCATGACAACTAAACTTGGTACAAGACAGAATCGGTGAGATACTGTCTCAAAGGCAGCCGAAGTGTTTAAGCTATTGTAACTATTATGCCAATACCTCCTCGAACCAAAACCTCTCAGATATGATGATGTCAGAAATAAGTAAAATAAAATATAATTTCAGTTTGGGAATCGAAAAGTTATCGATGGACCATGGAAATGGGAAACCCATGATTTACCCTAAATAAAGTGCTCAGTAAAATTTTGTTATAGAGGTCGCATATGCCCTTGCAGTCGGTGGGAATACATTTGCCTTCCTCTTTACTGGCAATCAAGGGCCCAAGAATTAATGCTAGGATGAACAAAATTGTTATTTGATGTACCATATTTAACAAACAAAGGCACAAATATCGACACGGAACAAAGTTGCAAAGGCACAAACAGAATAAGGAATTCAAATGAAGTAAACCCGCAATTTTGCGCGTGATTAGCTCTCTCATTAGAAGGCTCCCTTCCCCATGTTTATCTTATGACAATCTGGCATCTCTGAAGCACTCCCTAAAGTCATCGAACAAGTCGATGACAATGGACAACTTCCAGTTCTTTCACTGTCTACGAAACGGCAGCGACCAATGTCAGTCTGGAAGAAGTCAACTGATGTGCTCTCTGGCGATAATCATAGCCAAAACGCCTAGGAATCAGTCTCTATACACTTTGTTATGACTGGTTTTGCCAATTATAGAGTTATTTGTACAGTAATCTTCTTTTCAGCAATCAGAGTGGACCTTGGTGAGACAGCAACATGCCCGATTTCGCTGAATCGCTCTCTTAACTGCTGATGCTGAATTTACTTCTTTAAGTCGGCGCAAAGTTACCCTCAGTCGATAATGTTCAATCGATACGTCAAAACTGGGTGTTTAAAAAATCCTGACCGCGCGAGGGTAATGTACAGGCATCTCAAAAGAACCACCATCCGAGCGTGGAGTTCGACAAGGTCTACCGTATGCGCCACAACAAGGTGGTGCAAGGATGGTGACCCGCACGCGAATTAGTTTTACGTGACAACTAACGTGCGCAGCATCTACGGCACTCTCTCTTCCTCCACCCACTTGGGTCTGGTGTTAAGTCACAGTCAAAAAGATCGAAATTGGGATCGAGCGCAGGTGGCTGACGCCGCCGAAGTCACCTCTGTGCGTGCCACTGCGTCCCCCATGTTCGGCACTTTTTATTTGCACGCGATCCGAATAACGCCTGCCATACCCTGATCTAAGCTCCGCATTGTTTCAGCGCGGATCGCTTAAGAGGCACTAGCCACAAAACCCATGCTAGATAATTCACAGAGTTTTGTAATACCCAACAGCCATGCAGTACGGATGAAACCTATATGAAGGAATTCTGCACTCCAGTGGCCCCAAGCATGACAAGAAATATTATTTAGGGATAAGAAAGGTGGGGAAATAATATGATGAAAATTCTGGCGCGTGGTAATTCTCCGTTCAAACAGGAGTAAGCATGGGTTATGCAGCCCCACCTACCAACTACAGTAAATTCCCTAACTTACAAAATTCCGACTGAAATTCTGAAGCGTGTTTTCGAATTGAACATATTAATTAATTGCCGTTTCAATTATTATTATCATACAGCCAAATCTCAATCAATTTCAGTAATGTCAGGTTGATGGCTTTTGGAGTAGCATTCTTCTAAACACCCGCAAAAACTCTTTCTGTAAAAATGACTACTTATACAGTACGCATTTTTTCTCATTGACTTTCTACTGCCCTTATAAGTTCAAATATATTCTATCGAGAACATTAATAGAAATATTCCTTCTTCTAATTGTTTGGTAGAACGTTATGGCTTCGCCAAATTTTATATGTGAAGAAGGAATGACTTCCTGTTTTAAAAAGGTTTCTCATTATGCGATTTTTTGCGACCTTTAAATGTGTTTTCATAAAGCAACGCATATGTCCATGTATTGATGCTACTTAGAAATTATAAAATTTTATCTAAATCCACTGAAAACGTTTCTGAAAAATGTGTGTCTTCCTTAGGGAAATATTATTTTTACCTTACAGCATGTGGTTTAGAGACCCTGAATTCGAACGTAGTGGCCGGTATGTTCCAAAATTATTCGACAATTAAGAAACATATTCTTAAACGGAAAGATGCACATTCTTCAAGTGTAGAGTTTGAAGAGAGCATATTTTTCTACCAAAAGAAAACATGAAAGTGTATTTTTTGGTGTTTTCTATAAAAAGTGTTTGAATTTATAAGGGAAGTGAAAATCAATGAAAAAATGCATGATAATTTAGTAGTCATTTTTACAGAATTCAGTTTTTGTAGGCAGTCAACAGGAAGAACCCTCAAGAGCGGGCATCCTTAAATGACTGAATGATAGTAAGATTGAGCTGTACGGTTCGGATAATTGTAACCATTATTAACGAATATGTCCGAATCAAATACACATTTCAAAATTTGAGTTGAGATTTAATGATTTAGGGAATTCACTACTTAATTGTCATAGAAAGCCTTGCCTTATTTATAGTTACGGGAAGTAACCCTTTATATGTTTGAGTTTCCATGGCACCCCCAAGTGGGTTCTGTTTTATAACACACACGCTGTGACTTCATTTATTTTTCAAAAAGACGAGCTTAACCATTTTTTTGTCTTCTCAGTACTCACTATATAACGCGTGCTCTAAGGATCGTTAGCCATGCTATACTACAACAGTGCCTTCTTGGCTAAGGGAGAAACGCTTTGATTTCTGTTTTTTTTTAAATATAGGATAAGATATGATGAAAAGAAATAAAATCTTCGGACAATCGATTTGTACTGGTGAATTTTTGAATGGGTATCACTTTTGCGTTGTCAGACTAAGTGAATAGTTAGGGCTGGAAATGTCGCACTAGAGGTTTTAGGGGCAGTAGTTACAAAGAAATGGGATAAGTTATGGGTGAGAGTTACGGTGCGACATTCCCAGCCCTCATTTTTCATTAAGTCTGACGACGAACAAGTGATACCTGTGTGAGAAGTCACGAGTTGAACTCGGTTTTCTATATTGATATCATATTATCTCGGAATGCAACTTACTTCACTTATCCAGGTTAAGGCATATATGGAGTACACAATATTGGTCGTACGCGCAAATGCGTGGTAATAGTGATTATTGCTTAGGATTACCAGACAGAGCTGGTTCTTAGCATTCAATACCCTATAGCAGTGGGTTACGTTTCTAGGTGAAACGCTTGCCTCTGTGATTTTTGGGTCCGGTTCTTTGTGAGAAGAAAAGTAAAAAGAAGCCAGATGGAAGGACTAGCTTATTTTGTACGGAAGTTAAACAGCATAGGTAGGAGGAGGGTTAGTGTCGGACAAGCGTGGGTCTTAACCCCAGCGGGGCGCTATCTGAAGTGTTTGAGCATGGCAGTCGTCACAGTTAGGGAGGTGATTGGCCAGGCCAATGCATTTGCACCTGCTAGCAGCTGCAAGTTGTTGAGCGTTGGCGCCGTTTTCGGCACGTGTGACTGGCTGCACCAGATGCAGGTCGAAACATGCAATTATGTGGCCTTATGCGTGGCATGGCGCCTAATGTGGAAGGAGCTACTAGGTCACTGCAAAGCTCCCTCTCGCCGACGTGGGTTCGAATCCTTCAAAGGCCACCGAGTTTTTCACAATCGCGCCAAATAATATCTATTGAAATAATTATAAACCAATAAAATAATGAATTGAGTAATAATTAATATTAAGGAAGTCACGTTAGGCGAACGAACGTTTTTGATTTATTCATCATCAGGCAATACAGTAATATAAGGGAGGGTAGAGTTAACGAATGTTTGAAACAAACCAAACCACACAAGACGTCGACACCTTGCGTCCTCACACCTGCCGACAAGACTCGAGATGAGGAACACGGGATGACATTAACTAATTGTCGGACTCCTTCCCCCTCCCCCCACCCCCATTTCTCTGGTCGCCAACTAAGACTAGAATCCGACCCCCTTACAACTCTCTCCCCCTTTTCCCCTTGTTACTACTGATTTGTTTGCTTAAAACATTCGTTAACTCTACCCTTTCTTATATTACTTTATTGCCTGATGATAAATTAATCAAAAAACGTTCGTTCGCCTAACTTGACTTCCTTAATGCTAACATGGGTATCATCGCTGAACTGAAATAATACTTAAAAGCCACGATTGATTGGTTAAAGTTCCGGATAATAAGTAGCTTAGCGGCTTCAAGCGCTTTGCTAGACACATCGTTTTTCGAAATACATGTCGCTTTGTAAAGTGAATAGATTACTCAAGCATGACCCTTCTTATTTGGACTAGCATTATTTTAACTTCTACATTTTTGTACGCGTTATCATTTTTTTGCAACCGGAACAATCCCCCTATACCAATAGTTACTGGTAGCGAGCTGGAGTTACACAACCCACGGTTGCCAAATAAAGAAAATTCAGAAACTTAATAAGGACAAAAAAAAGTTAATGAAACATTCGATACAGACGGAAATCATGGCTGTCCAAGAATGAATTGGTAGCATTCACAGTTATAAAAAGCAGTAGGGAGGTGTTGAATTAAAAAAAGAACTACAGTGATTGGTCAAAGTTAAGCAACTGTGACATGCAATTCGCGTTGTCCCTGAATCGCAAAAAATTGCACAGGCCACCGAACAGGCGAAGGTTTTTCAGGCAAAGTGGAAGAATAAATGTGACAAGGCAGAAGAAAAGCGTTCAAAAGGGTAATACGACGGAGTAACCAGGTAATCTACTGTCAAGTCAATGCGCTAAAAGTAAGTGCTGTCCTGCACCGTCCTTCAGCTATGTCAGACGTCAAGCGATTCCGAATGAACGATGCAGTTCAGCACCTCAAGCGGTATCCTAAAGGTCGCATCGTCTATCAGGACAATATCGTAAATATCCATGTAGGTATCCAACAGGGTTTTGACCTGCCGTAAGAAGAAATTAAGAAAAACATAATGAATTGATGATAGGAAAAGTGAGATAAACTGCAAACATAGGCCCCTGGATAACGAACAAATAAAAGAAATTCGTTCCTACCCTTCCATACCCTACGTCCCACAGTCTACAGTAGAAGACAAATTCATGTAAAAGCGAAGTAAACCATTGATATAAAACAACGAAATAAAATGCAATCCGAGGCCTTTGTTTGTCAATGAAATTGCGTACTAAAGCAATAAATGAATATTGTTCATCCCCGCACTGTCTCCACCACCTCAATGATCTCAAGACGCCGACACCGCCATTTGGGCATCCTGGGTACCATTCGTATTTACCATAAGACACTTTTAACCCCTGTCAAATTCCAATCTTTTCATGATCTATATAATGGTATAGATTTGGTGGTGAATCCATGAAAGCCAATGTTTGCCGACTTCTTTTAAATTTCAAAACAAAATGCGAGACAACTGAAAAGGCAAACTTATGAAAAAAAGCAAAAGAGTGGCGCAAGACGATAACCAGAAAAGTGGCACTTTGTGATAAAGAAAGCTCTAGTGGTATCTCAAATATCGCATCGTCTATAAAGACTTTGTTTCAAATATTCATATAGGTATCCAACAGGCTTTCCGTTTGCGGTAAGAAGAAAAGTCAGGAAATGAATAAGCATGATGTAAACGGAAATTAACCGAGTAATGGTCGCGAGCTGATAAATATGGCACTACCAATAGCATAACCGATACAAATCCAAGTCAAGGTTCAGAAGAAGCTTGCTAACTTACGTTTTTGTTAAGATAGCCGATTTTCAGAATGCTTAGGTCCGAATCCACACCTTCTCTGGGGATACCATCCACCATAGAGGGATCGGCCGGCGAATCACCCAGCAGAATAATTGAGGAACGTTTGGACAAAACATTATTAATGTAGTCACTGGTATAAAAACTTGCGATTGTTTTGTTGTAAGTGTGGATTATAGGTTCTTGGAATCCAATCAACAGGCCCTAAAATAATACATCAGAAAACACCTGTTATTTTAAAACACTCGTCTGAAATTCCTTTTCTTATTTCTAAGCAACAATATTGATCAGAAATGTAGAATTGTAGCAGTGGCTACGCAGTAACACGTGATCCATCACAAAAGAGAAAAAATTAGGTGGAATAATAGGGAGCAGGTCTAGCCTGAAGCTAACTGGGATGTCCGAAATAAGTGAATTTACAGAAGTGCAGTACCTCTTCGTTAAAGTCCATGAAGTTGGAGATTACTTGAATATTGTCGAAGCGCAAGTGAAAACGTTCCAGAAGAAGTTCTATAACGTTCCCAATGCCAGCAGAAAATATCAGCAGGGGAATGTTATCCCTGTGCAACTGTACCATGAAGTCGCCTACATAGTCCCTGAAATGACAAAAAGGAACGTTTATTGCTGTATAAAGCCTGTCTAAAGGGCAAATAGTGGAAGCTGGAGAAGTCTAACATATGGAGATGAGTTGTGAACAAAACAAGACTTTAACTAGGTTTTGCAGCGTCATGGGGTCATAATCCTACCTATACTGCACCTATTATAGTCGGAATTATTTGCTCTCGAGGATGTAGTTGGCCGTACCTTCCTGTTCCGCTAACGCAGGGACACCCATCAGATTAGCCCCGGGTTGAGTCATAGCTACGCTTTTACCGAGGCTACCTTCGCGTGCCGGCAGGTACGGCGTGTGCCCACTAGACACGACACCCGTCGGGTACAGCAACACCCACCTAGTGGGCAACACCGAAACCAGTTCAATTAACCAATTAAAGTGACTGCCGCCAGCCTCACACACCTTTCCTCTCGGGTATGACCGGACAAATTCAACACAAGTCCTGACTACAGGTATTCACTCTGCTTGCGGCAAATAAAAATGTAAAAAAATATCATCAAGATGATTTATGCAGATACGAATTTAAAATGTCTGACGCGATGAATCGAAGTCTATACAAAAATTATATTAACTGGTAAAAGTAATGCAGATACTGGAAAATTCAAGCATACCTTAAGGCAAGGTGGCACCGATTTACGGTTTCCCTAAGTGTATCTTTGTGCATATTTGACGTGACGATCGCTTTTTGCGCTGAATCCCACCACTCTACCATGATTGGAATCTTTGTGGAGACTGGGATAGTTGGATCCCATTCAATCGGTTCATAAGTTTTTTGTAGAATATGCAACTATTTATTGAAAATAATTACACTTTGATGGCCTCGTATGACTAACTTGATTCTGTATTTCCAATGTCATATCAGGAGCTTGCTCAAAGATTCCATGACACGTGGGGTTAGGCTCACCTTTGTAAAGGAAATTTGACATAGTCCAGTCAAAGTCGGATATAACCTGAGAAGCAACATGAACATACACAAATACGCGTACCTGAAGATTGTCTTTCCCTAGGGCAGTCATGCGAGTAAGCTTCCTTTTTACAGCATCGGGATTTTTAATGCGCAACTTATGGCTATGCTAGGTTTGAATGAGGGGACATGATTGAACTATAACCAACCTCTGATTTCCTGTTGAAAAGAAATTCAAACAAATTGGATAGGCTACATTTGTAGGAGATTGATAGTCTATTAGACTGGCTTGCTTCCAAGATTGCCGTTTCCATTAGCTTAACAGAGAGTAAATGGACTAACTAAAGCCTCAGGCCCTAAGTACGTATTTCAAGGAAACCCGGTAGCGAACAGCCCGTCCCAGTTCGCGGACGGCCTTTGATATAGTCGCCAGCCCACATGACCTTTCCTATTGGTCAGTAGCACTGTTCAGCGATTGGCTATTTTTATTCGTGAGAGTTCTTCAAATATTTCTGGCAACAGCTACAACGACGGCAGCAGCGGCAGGTGAACCAGTGCCTGAGACGTTACGACGATTTTTTATAGGTAAAATGCTCATCGTTCAATGAACTTGAAGACCAGTCTAGCGTTTTTATAAAGGGAGAGGTATACTTTGCATTCTGAGCAAATTCAGGAGACGTATTATCATTTTTAGGCCGGTAGATTCATACACATTTTCAGATGAAAGCCATATAGCAGAGCGGGTCGTGCTCTACAGCTGCAAAAGCACGCACGTGTGGATATCAGTCCGGAAGTATGACTTCGATGTCGGTTGCCGTATATTTCGTGTGTAGACCTACGTTATGAAAAAGAAGGATGGCTTCCTCGTGCTCACGTCATTCAAGGCAGAGCATAGGCTGGAACACTTGTCGATTGAGCCCCTGAATGCAAAGCAGAACACTCCATATTCCCAGTTAGCGGACTTTCGCACATTACGTACGAAATCGGGGAAACGTAATGCGAACGTTCTTTGCAGCACTAGAACAGACCTGTGTTTTGTGTTGAGGAGAATTATGCAGAATATAATTTATGATAGTTTCAGTCATTTAATGTCTACCTTGAAGGGATATAAGAAAGTAAAACATGATAAAAAATGCATAAAAATAGATTTAAATACAGATGTGAATAAAAATAATAAATATAATCTCATATAAATAAATATATATGAGTATAAAATATAAATAAATATAAACATTTTCAGTTTTCAGGTGTCCCATACGAACTGTAAACGAAAGCTGAAACCCAAACTGCGGGTGAATCACCCCTGAATCTATACTTTAAAGTACCACTGCGTGTACCTCATTTATTATCATACGGGTGCGTTTCGAGACTTTAGTTTGAGCAGTAAGCCGTGAATGCCGAATGTCAAATGATGTATGTCCTTAAAGTTCGGTTGTAGGCCGCATTTCACTGAAATGGAACTGGGGGATCAAGTGCATGTAAAAACGCTGCATATGGCCCACAATTACAGTTGGAGTTGATAGATAGTATCGGCCTACCTCAAGTTCTGTTGGTTGGCTGGTTACCAAGAGGAACGCCTATTGAGCATGATTTAGTTGAGGCGACCATCAGCCAGATATCTGAAGGTGAATTCAAGAAGAAAAGATACTTTTTGTAAACGCAGTTGTAGGTTAGTGTGTTCTGAATAAGAAGAGAAAGAAGCTAGAAACTATGCGTCGTCTACTCGTTCGGTGTGATCCCACCGTGACTCTGATTTCTTTTACGAAGCAGCTGAAATTCGGTCTGCCGGCTTTATGATGTCTGCGCTACCGGTGATGTATATATAATATCCGGATGTGGCGCACATGGATGTAACCTACCAGAGAAAAGGGCTGTACCGCATTTTGATAAATGATCAGCTCGGGCATGCTCAGTCCGTGTTCTATGCACTTTTATCTCAAGATGATCCCTCTAGCGTGCAATCAGTTGCCAGTAAATTCCAAAGACAAATTTAGACGAGACCTTTTACCGATGCTGCAACTAAGGTCTAAGTTAAGGAGAGCGACTCAGCCTTTACAGCAGTTCTGGTTGTATCTGTCGGCAGTGGAGCAGTCTTCTTGGGCTAGCAGGAAACAGAAACGACGATAGTCAAAATTTGAGGTGCACGAAATTTCTCAGGACTTAGCTTAGTCCTGTTTAAGGTTACTCAGTAGAAAGATGTTGAGGAACCAATCTGAATTAATAGTTCCGACAGACTGTAGAAGCATCTGCTAGCCCGGAATCTCGAAGAAATGTAAATCCCTCTGGGGTAAGAAATTATCCTTGATTGTAAATCCATTCTATACGAATGAATGATAATTTATGTACTATTTTTATGGAAAAGAAGGAGTGCGAGGGAACTGAGGGCCCAAAAAGATTTTTAAGGAAATAAAATTCAATAAATTATGTGTACATTTTATAAACCTAAAGACGTGTAAGCCTTTTCTGAAACCATTTTTGATTTGCCCACCTCTCGAACTCTCACGCGATTGCATTGCCAGGAAATAAAAAAGTGTACGGCACGTTACATATTTAGCTAAGCTCTGACAGGAGGGACCTTCAGCTGCCATTGTTCGCTGTGCCAGGAGTGACCTCGAGCGCTGCCATTGTTCACGCAACGCAAGATAGGCATCCGGAAGATCTCTGTGCCTATTAATATTATCCGCACGTGATTTTCATGCTTCCTGCAGCAGGCGTAAAGTTCGGTCGTCCGACTGGCCTAAAAATTCATACGCATTTGAAGTCGAAGCCGTGTCATGGCGAGGCTGCGTGGGCGGCTATCAAGGAAAGCTTGTACTTCCTACGCACGGCCAGTTCGTGCTGGCTGGCTAGTAGCCCTTGTTGGATCATGAGTCCCGCCGGATTGGCCTCAATTCCGACGGCGAGAAAGGGAAGTCGGAGCAGCAGGGTCGTGAGGGGCTGCTCCGTCGTCTAAAATGGAGATAGATAGGAGGGGAGATAGATCCACCGTGAGGAGGTTTGGTGTAGCAAACCTTGGCCGCCGTAAGGGCGGCTGGGCACGCGTTCGAAGACGCGTCTGCTGTGGTTCGTGTTCGTGCAGCCTCGTGAAAACTCGTTTGCTGGTTTCACCAACATAGCGTTCGCACGTAGCTTCATTTCATACACTCCAAGTTTTAAGATGCAGAGCGCGTATTTTAAGTAAAATTGCAGGGGCCGCACATGCCTTATGCTTTTCCCAAAAGGCTCTTTACGTTTACCTTTAAGGAACATTTTGCTTGAGATTCGGTTGTGTAACTGTGACGGTGCAGCCCTTGGTGGGCCTGGTCAAATCCAAGCAGGAAATGTACCCAGAGCACAATGGTTATCTCATTTACCTAGTTGAGTTTATTAGCCTTCCCTGAAACTTGTAGTTACAATGTAGGTTATTGTAAACAGTTGCTAAGGCTGTTCATTGGTAGATTTTGTCTTCCTTTTGGTAAACAACATATAATGCACAAGGTGCACGGCTTTATGCACATTGCAGATAACGTAGAACCTCCCGGTCTCCTGGGCACTTTTTCATCCTTTTTTCTTTAAAAGCTATTTAGGTTAGTTAAAGAAACTGCTTAGAAGTCCTTCGCGAACTCTACAGCAGATTGCTAGATGACTTAGTGAGGCTGAGGTACGGACTCGCACCTTAAAGACGTCTACCACAAAGTTTCTTCATTCCCATAACAGCGGACCTTTGAAAGTTGGATACGAAGGTAGTCAACAATACAAAGTCCTGTTGACAGGTTGCTTTCGGATCGACGGTGCACCAGCCAATAGGTGCACTGGCTTTGATAAGAAGAAAGTATGTGTTAAGAACATATGTGTTGGCCAAGACGGCTGTGTCAGATTAGTTTTGACAGAATTTGTAAATATGTCTGACTGTTTTGAGTACCCGAAGAAATCATCACTTCTGAAGGTGTTTAAGGCAAACCTCAGTGATACGCTCTATTATGCTATATTCCCACTGAATTTTAGCAAGTACGATTGCTTTGAACATGACAACAGCTACCTCTTAATAGGGGTGTTAAACTTCTTTGAGAATCTACTTTCTATTTCTTTGCATTTGCGAGCTGTACTCTGAGCCCTACAGCGCAAGCCCGCATAGTGAATGGTTCACGAGCATTGTAGGGAAAAGTGGCATAGCGATAGGTGGATCATCGATGACCTACATTGTGTATTAACATACCTCCTTAAAAAAACACTGTTTTCCAGTGCTATTGTAGATATCACCATGAGCCGACAGCTCTCACAATGCCAACGACGGCTCGCTATAGACGAGCCAATTGACGTCTTGGGACGCGAAGCCATGTCCTTACCAGTAAGTCTTCGCAACTAACGCCTTTCTTCTTCTTCTGATCCGCAGCTACGGGAGGCCTTCAAAAGATCGTACGACACTCTTCCTTATGGTGAAGAGGATCATATCGAGGGTAATTAGTAACTTTTCGTACAATATCATCTGTAGAATCCTATAATGACAGCGACAGCCCTCCTCATGATCAGGTTGTCCTTCTGTTGTGCCGTCACATGGCGAACTTCAGTCGGGACGTCATACATTGACTCGAAAAACTGGAACTCATGGTCGGCAGGGACCTAACCCGTCAGCGGCAGCCAGAGACCCTGCTTCATCAGCAGCCCAGGGTCGACGGTGAGGCCACTTTGACTCTCCGCCCGAATCCCATAACCGAGCCATTGAAATCAGCTGCCGACTTCTAGCAGCTTAATAACAAGCTGCTGGGGAACATTTCCGACAGGAGCTTTTAAGCTGCACTTTCGGTAATGACTTGCATTAGACCTCATACTCAAGTTGTCTTGGAGGCAAAACTATCGAAGACTTCGTTAAAAGAGATTTTCAGTGGATTTCCGGGATGACATTATCCTGTACGCTTACTTCAAAGGCCGGAACTCGAAAATTGGCCTGCATATATGAAAGTTCTACGATGTGATCATGGGTTTGTCTCCTTTTACCTACTTTACTGTAATTACTTAGAGGTCTTTGGTAGGCGGAATATCGACAGCAAGTGGAAGCTACCAGACCTCGATGGTGTCCCCGATCCGGCGACTGAAGGTCCTCTTCGATACTTATAAATAGCGGATAGCGAAAAACGAAAAAAAAGTAACAAGCTCACTGGTGAGTCCATTAACAATGCCTTAAAGTACTGCTGGCATGTAGACGCGCCTGTCGGATCCCCAAGAGGTGCTGGAGATGGGACAAGAGAATGAACATTTGCATTAAAAAGGTGCCTTTGTACACAGTTTTTTCGTTTTTATCATATTTGTTAGAAAGTTTTAATGATAATAAATGGCTTTACTACAAATCTTCGAAAGTTAAAAGTAATAAATGGGTCGTTCGTTAGGAAAAATGATCCAGTGCCCAGCATACGTCACCATTTTCGCCAATTGCTGGGTATCTCTGTAAATAGATATTCAATCGATATTGATAAAGTGGTCCAAAATAGCTATTAAGTAGATACTACGAGCTCTATATCTAGAGATCCCATAGACGTTAAATAGACGTAAAATTCTACTAGGTCATAATTTCCACGCCCATTTCCGTGTAGGAAGGGAACGTGAAAGACAAATATGAATTTGGTATTCTGTACAGAAAGGCCATTGATGGTCAGAGGACCTGACGTGCGGCATGCTGTGGACCTACACACGCGCGTCTGTCCGTCAGTGTGATGTGGGCGTGAGGGAATAAAAGTCATGCGAGAGTGTCACTGGCCGCTTGATAAGTTTGTGGGCACCTGTGAGTGGCTGTCTCAGAGGCAGGTCGGAAACTGCGATCACGTGAACTCTTGCATGGGGCGTGATGGCAGCGGTGAAAGGCGCTACAGGCCGCTATGTCCTGTCAAAGTTAGTCACTTACTGCACTCACCCTAAAAAATTCAGAAGAAACTTTACGGAAGCTACTAAAACAGTGGTACAGGCCCGATATATGCCTCACCAACTGTGTTAATATTATGAACAGAAATAAAATCTTCGGAAAATAGAGGTACACTCGTGAATTTTCGAACAAGTATCGCGTGTTTGTTGTCAGGCTAAATGAAAACGTGAGGGCTGGGAATTTCGCACTAGAGGTTTTGGAGGCAGAGGTTACAATGGACAGGGGGAGGGATTGCGTGGGAAGGTTATGGTGACGTGACTCCCGCGGCGATAGGTTGTGCTATTGAGACGAGGGGGTGTTAGCGTTTGGAATATGGGCCACGTGTTCGGGGGAGGGGGCTGGTTTGGAGTCAGATAAATTCCACTTGACCGGGCACGGAGAACATGTTGCTGTTTCAGGCTGTGTCCAGATTAGTGTTTGTGTGTGTGTGTTCAACCACCGGTTTCAATGAAGTCTACCAAGTGAACCAACAGGTTGGTGCAGTAGGTGACGGCCTCAGGGGTTAGTTTTAAGTGATAGAGGACGTAGTTAGCGGCTTCGGACTCTTCACCTTCTCCCATGAGTCTTGAAGAGACTAGAGGGGTCAGGCGTGGGCTGCTGTATCAAATGCAAGCAAATACACCGCCTAACTTAGTCTTGAGTGACAGTAGCATTTTGCGCCGGTACTACTGTACTATCGATCCTCACTCACCTATAGTAGGTGTGAACACAGGCCCAAGGAGGCGGAGACTGATACGGCTACTACTGTATCTACTACTACTGGCTAACGACGTAGCCGAGTCTCAGAATCCGTACTATCTCTGACGCTAAAATTTGTCAGAAGTGACGCTGGTTTGAGTAAGCTCTAGGCGCATACCCCTTTGTCTCAACAAGAAGTGAGACTCTGGGTTAGAACTATTTTGTTTAAGCACATGCGTTGACCCTGAGCAGAAAAGCGTTTGCCTTAGTTTCCACCCTCTCAACTCTATCCATCAGGCTGTGTTTTCTTAGATACTAAGATACTGCTGCTATAAGTACGTGCCTATACTACGAGTGCTAGTTTCTATGGTAAGGCCAGTAGATGGTATACTATAAGTATTTCTTGTGTGTGTTTTTAAGAAGTCGCACCCAATATGCACTCGCAATCTGTGTGAGGTAATAGTGATTAGCATTTGGATAATAATAATAATCATCATCATCATCACCCGCGTGGTTTGAATTTTCGAGCAAAACCAAGGCGATTATATTTCAAGTTTTATACAGAAAGATACCGTCTTTGGACAAAAATTGATTCAAAAAACCTATTATTCGAAACAATCTTCCGTCAAATTTCCTTCGATACCACCACTGCTCGACGAGGAACTCTTCTCCAAATCGGGCATCTCACTGGAAATATTGGCTCGGCCTACATAGTCTAATTGTCCCAATCAGTCTCGTCAGGGTTCTGAGGAGTATCCACGGACAGGCTAAGTCGTTATATTTATATACTGCTGTGTATAATTACTAGAAGACTCTAATTATCTAAGTAAAGGCCACCTTATCAGTTTATATCTTGCTTTTTTCAGCCCAAATTAGTACCAGTTGGCAACTATTAGACTTCACTATCTCGGTGTATAATCGCTAGAAAACTTTATTCATATAATTAAGGACACCCTATCGTTTGTATTTTCCTTACGTCAATATACTCCCTGGTAGTAACTATTAGACTACACTTTCTCGGTTGCTGATACGTCTAGTCTGACCGACGCCGCAATAGTTTATAAGTATAACGTTTGAGCTAAAGTTTTAGCATGCAGAACTTAGAAGTCCACGACCAAACTGTGGATGGAAAAAAAGCCCTTTCGGAAGCCGGCGTCGATCCCTCGACCTTCGATTTAGGAGGCGAACGTCTTAGCCGCTCGGCCACTGCGACCCAGCTTTGCGACTTACAGAAAGCTAAGTGCATTGACAGAGTTGACACGATACAATTTGCCAACGAATTCCACGACCAAACTATCCCAGCCACTGCAACCCAGCTACGCGGCTCACAGAAAGTTATGTGCATTGACAGGGTTAACACGATAAATTCTGCCAACGAACTCCACGACCAAACTGTCCCGTGTGACAAGCAGTGCGACATAAGAGACAAGAGTATAAACCCTACGGCCACTATGACCACCTCGCACAATTCACATAAGGGTAAGAACAGTGACACGGATGACACGCATTGCCCGACGGCATGCGAACATTGCAAACATTGCCCAAAAATATCAAAATTGGAGTCACGTATAAATTTACTAGGGGATGTTATCACATGGTTTCTCAAGAATGGCACATTAAAGCCGCTAGATGAAACCAGTGGAAATCAGCAGCTAGAATCCGTCTTGACGGAAGTCGCTACCAGGCACCAGCCAATCGGTCCAAGCGCGATTAAAACTGAAGAGAAGCAAACACAAACAAGCCCTAATCTACCGTCCCAAGAAAGTTCCGGTTCTGGGATCATCAAAACGGCCAGGAGAAGAGGGAAGCGTCTACCTGACCAACCAGTCTCACCCTCTTTACAGGTCAAAACTAGTGAAATTGCACGAAAGGGGATCGGAGAAGAGCTGGGAGAAGAAAAAGAGACAGTATTTGCACCGAGACAACTGCGGTCCGATGCACACAAAGCGATGAAAGCCAAGGAAGCCGCCGAAAAACAAACGAGGGAGCCCATACTTACAGTGCACGCCCCCACAGTTGATCAATCAGCCACCGCTGAGACGCGTTTAAACAATTTCGCCGTAGATAACAAAAACACGATTGGTTCGCCCCGTAAAGTGCAGGCTGCCGCGGAGACAGATACCAGGGAGCCCATACTTACGGTTAAGGCCCCCACAGTAGACCAATCAGCCACCGCTGAGGCGAGTTTAAACAATCTCGCCGTAAACAACAAAAACACGATTGGTTCGCCACGTAAAGTACAGGCTGCCGTCAGCAAAGACACGAAGGAAAACACGAAAGCGTTGCACCAAGAAGTGACCGACGGCGTAGATGGGACGCAGAAAGTCACCGATAGGGGCAAAAGTTTCGTAATACCAGGTCTACCGGAATCCACTGCCAGTACTGCTATTAACCAGAAAGTGGGTGACAGTGTCGCAGGCCCGAGCCTGAAGCCCACAGTAGAAAACGAGGGCAGCACATCAACCATAGAGTTCGGTCGCACACAAGATGGTCACAATAGCAGCACAAGAGCTGTTAACGAGCAAGCAAGAGTCAGTGTCGTAGGCAAGAAAAATGGCACTAAGAGAGAAGCCAGCATTATCATACAGGGATTAACGGAATCAACCGCAGCCACTCCCATGGACCGGCATTCCGCAGATGTCCAGCTCTTCCATGGCCTTATGAACAAAATGCTGGGACCCAATGTACCATTAGAGTGCGAAAAGGCCTTCCGCCTTGGCAAACGGCCTGAGAGCCCAAATGGAACGGCACGTCCCAGACCTCTGAAAGTGGTCATGACAAGAAGCCAAGACGCCAAGCTCATTCTATCTAGGCGTTTTAAAATAAAAGACTCTGACCCGGGAGTTTTTTTTCAACAGGAGTTCTCAGCTGCAGAACGGAACAAACGTCGTCAACTTGTTTCCGAAAAGAGGGAGCGGGCCAGCAAGGGCGAAGAAAACTTGGTTATTTACAACAACCAAGTGATTCAACGTCCATTGTTCTCACCTTGGATAGGTCCGTTCCGGATAACCACACAGTCGGCTCAGTAGAGGGAGGATTGAGCCCAATCGAAAAACATACAGAGGCAGAACGAAGGGGAAAAACATTTGGTTATTTAGAACAACCAAGTGATCCATCGTCCACTGTTCTCCCTCAGAAAAGGTCCTCCCCGGATGACCGCACAGTCGACCCGGAAAGGGGCGGGGAGAACCTGACTGTAACAAATTCTCGAGCAAACAGAAAGTTAACTTTCATGTACACAAATGCACAGAGTATGCTTTCAAAGCTTGACGAGCTGAAGATTCATGCCTTTGAGTTATCACCAGATATAGTTTCAATAACGGAAACTTGGCTGTCTGAACAGGTAGCCGACGGCGAGGTATCCATGCCTGGCTATCAACTGTTCAGAAAAGACAGAGAAGGTCGTCAAGGCGGTGGCGTAGCAACATACGTGAAAAATGGACTCACAGTTTTAGACAAAACGGATAAACTGGCGTGTACTTCCGAGGCCATCTGGCTGTCCATTAAAGTACCAGGTGCACCCAACCTCGATGTACTGACACTCTACTGACCACCGAGAAGAGAGCCAGTAGTGGATGCCTCCTTGCTAGAGGAGCTGGAAAAGATTACTGCCCGATCGGACATCCTGATTGTGGGGGACTTTAACGCGCCTCACATCGACTGGGGTGCGGCCTGCGCACATAGCTCCGATCTTACCTTCGACAGCTGCCTTCTGAGCATGACTCTGAAGTTATTTCTCACGCAACACGTCACTTTTCCGAGGCGATTTCGATCGAATGAAGACCGAACTCACGCACGCCGATTGGGAAACTCTATTTTCTGGAAACATAACTGCGGACTGGGAAGCGTTCCGGACCACACTGCACAGACTCATCGACAACCACTGTCCAATTTCGCGACAAAAGGTGAACACTAGACCGCGATGGCTTACGCAGGCCTTAAAAATAGAAGTGAACAAAAAGCGGAAGCTGTGGAAAAAAATGCTAGCAGACAGGACTCCTGCATCTGTCAGTGCCTACAAAACTCAGAGAAACCGGGTCAAGGGTCTTATTCTCAAAACAAGACGGGCTTTCGAAGCAGACTTGCTTAACCGGGCCACAGTGAACCCCAAACTGTTTTACAGTTATCTCAGGCAGATTACCAAAAACAAGGATCCGATACCCCTGCTAAGGACCGCCGAGGGAAGAGACTTGATAGATGATGAAGCGAAGGCTGATCATCTGTCGAAATTTTTACGATCAGTCTTCACAAAGGAAACGGCATACGATCACCCCACCGACGACACCGAAGCGGATAGTGTATTTGAGACTGTCCAATTCCCCGAGGCTGCTGTTCTTAAGGAACTCTTAAGCTTAAAAGAATCTAAGTCACCAGGTCCTGACAACGTACCAGCCAAGATTTTGAAGGAGCTCGCCAATGAGTTGGCCAAACCACTCTCTATGCTCTTCCAAACCTCCTTCGAAACCGGATGCCTACCAGTAGATTGGAAATCCGCGAGGATTACACCGCTATACAAGGGGGGAAGCCGGGTCTCAGCGAATAACTACCGACCAGTCAGCCTTACTGCAATCTGTTGCAAAATCATGGAAAAAATTATCAAGCAACAACTTATGCAGTTCCTGGAACAATACCATCTGCTATCGGATGCTCAGCATGGTTTTCGTAGAGGTAGGTCCTGCGTTACAAACTTGCTCTACTGTTTAGAACGGTGGACTGAGGCAGTCGATAGTGGAAACTCAGTGCATGCTGTCTATACTGACTTCAAAAAGGCTTTCGATAGCGTGCCGCACCACCGCCTCCTTTATAAAGTCAGCCGCATAGGAGTAAGAGGTAGGCTCCTTACGTGGATAAAAAGCTTTCTAATCGGTCGCTCGCAAACTGTCCACATCAGCGACAAACAGTCAGCCAAGGTTGAGGTTGAGAGTGGTGTTCCCCAAGGCTCCGTGCTCGGCCCTATTTTGTTCGTTATCTACATCAACGACTGTGTCCGCGAACTGGATTGCGGCATCGCCATGTTTGCCGATGATATAAAACTTTGGAGCGAAATTCGAACTGCGGCTGACGAAGTGCACTTACAGGAAAATTTAAATAGACTTCAAAAATGGTCGGCGGACTGGCTCTTACCGTTCAATGAGAGCAAGTGTACCACCATTCGAGTTGGCAAATGCGGTTCTTCAAACGGCATGGCTTACCGACTGAATGACATACCATTGAAGGAAGTGAACGCCCAGAAAGACTTGGGAGTCTGGATCACACCCTCGCTTAAACCCTCCCTGCATTGCACAAAGGTAGCCAAGTCCGCGATGTCGATCCTATACCTCGTCAAACGAGCTTTTTCTACCTTCAATGAAGAGTGCTTCACAAAAGTCTTCGGAACCTTCGTACGACCGCACCTAGAATCCGCTATTCAAGCTAAGAGACCCTGGGCCAGGAAAGACATCAACATCCTGGAAAAGGTACAACGGCGCGCAACCAAACTTGTTATGGGGCAGGGCTCGCAGCCTTATGAAACACGCCTGTCGAATCTCAACCTCTTCCCTTTGCGCTACAGGCAGCTTCGGGGGGACCTGATACTAGCATTCCGCGTATTACGTCTTCAAGACTGCTGTCTTATATCAGGGGATTTTTTCGAATTAGCAACGACCACGAATCTGAGGGGTCATTCCCTCAAATTAAAGGTGACAGGGGCCAGGCTGGACGCTCGGAAACACTTCTTTTCAAAAAGGGTGGTCGGAGCGTGGAATGCGCTTCCTCAGGACGTTGTTATGTCGGAATCGCTAGAGGGTTTTAAGCGAAAACTGGATCGATATAGCAGTGCACGATTGATCGGAACTGACAATTTGCAATAACAATAATACTACTTCCAATTTTTCAGTAGTATTGGTTTTTATATCCATTCACGTTTGCTATTTATTACGCCCTCCCACGCATAGCCTCATGCGAAGGTCTCCGCGGTCTACCCTACTTGGCTATCTGCGTACCGTGATTACCCGCTGGCGATCTTATCAGCCAGACCTGCCGGTCTAAACGGTCACCCTTGGTTCGACCCAAAGCGGACTGTCGACGATCTGGACGGATGCCTCTGTTTTTCCAGTTCCGTGGCGGACTCTGCAATCAGCAAGGAAGAATCAGGACGTGGCTTCTACACGGTGATGATCCTGGGAACCTTTGCAATGCCCCCCCCCAGTGGGAACTCCCTTTTTTCCTAAATCCCACGCATTCCCCCCACAAGGGTGACAGTTTTTCTCCTAAAAATCCCTGAGGAGTTTTTTCACTGTCTGCTCCTATTTTCATCCTATGACTCAGGACAACTGGCCTCGCCAACAGTATAAGCAACAAATTTTTTGCTACCACTGCACATATGTACGAATAGGGCACTCAAAGGAATTTTTCCTACATACCCTCAATATACTGATACTGATACTAATGTACAAGTCCTACCATGCACTTACGTCATGCAGTGTGCCGTCTATAGCCCAACTACAGACCTACCACAGTATCCATATATAGCTTGAATTTTTCCGAACCCCTGCTCGTATCCCCTTGATCCCAGCACGTTGTGAGAATGGGGGTTTAGGGTATTCCGAGTAGAAACTTAACTTTAGTAACTGTCAGACAAGAGTGCTGGAAACCAAGGCTCGTACTGCTACTTCTTTCTAATACTACTAAATCGGGGTGCAGCTGGTTGGTAGCATTTCTGGTACTATTTTTGACTGCATGAAGTTATAGCCAGCTAGACTTTAAAGTGAGCTAGATTTGAATATGGTGTAACTAATAAGGCGATTCAACTGCTGTTGTCACATTTTACAAAGTTTGGACCAGGATACTGCTGCTAGAGGTAAGATGCCACTGCTAAGAGTGTAAATTCTAGTAATCATAGTTAGGTATAAATCTATTCTTAAAATTGTATCGATAGTTGACATGACAGTCTTAGTCAGTGCGGCAGGAATAAGGAAATATTAGTGATGCTTGTAGCAATAATGATAGTGGTAATTCCTATAAATGTATTCAAAGTTCAGTAGTAAGTCATGCATCCTATTTTATCAATTTATAAGAACAGGCGGAGGTATGAGCTTACCGCGATACAAGTACGGTACTAGAGGACTGCAGTGTTGCTGAGATTGCAATAGGCTTAAGGTTTGACTAGGCTTTGAGGACTAGACTGTACTACCAGAGCTTAGTAAATCTAGCTGAGGGACTTGACTGCATACGCTAAGAGGTACATTTGTGCATAAACTGTATAATGAAGCTGCAACCAGCTTGATTATAATTATGTGTATTAAATCAACTGAATTTACTGCAGTGGTTAGGACAGCTACACTTAACTAAAAGAATTGAAGAATATTAAGCTTACGCGCATCCTAGGCTTCATGTGGGCACATGTTTCCGCGTCTTCATCTGGTGATTGTGTGAGACACCCGTGTTGTCTTGAGAGCATGCGTCCTTTGTGTGAGTTTGCAGATCAGCATTTATGGTTTTGAGTCTCCTTTAACACCATCGAAGTAAGTCAACTAGATTGACATTTAATTAGGCTAATTGTTATGTTTAGCTGCTAAGAAGTACCTGCAAGGTCTGCAGTCAGTTAAAGATTAGGAACTATGATAATGCGACAAGTCCAAACTAATATAGCTGAACAATCATGAAATAAAAGAATCAACTGCATATGCTAATATATGCACTAGCGTCTGAAACAGAGCTAGATAAGGAATCTTCTTTTTTAAGTTTTAATTTACCTAGCGCAGGAATCTTAATCGTAAACTCAGCTAGGAGGACCAAACTGAACTAGAACAGAGCCATTCAAGATCTGAGTTTAGATACACCTACTGTATCATTAAACTTACTCGTTTGGCTAGCAGTAAGTAGTGAGGGCACAGCGAGATAGGTAGGTTATTTGGTATAGTAACTTCGGTGTTGTGTATGGGGAAACGTGACATTTATTTTGTCGACTCGTACCCGGAGTAATTTTTGCCGTATCTTGAACTGGCCCATTTTTTCTCACGCGCGAAGTTCGCGCGAATCGGTTAGGGGGCACAAAGTGGTAAGTTCGGTGAAATAATTACGCAATAGCATGCTTCAGTCCTGCGAGCGCTTTCATTTCTAGTGGCAATGATGTATTTAAGATGCTGACTACAAGCCACGTCAATTATCATGACCTGGCTGCTAGTCCACAATTCATCTGAATGATATTTGCCGAACAAGGCTTGATGTATTTTATATTGCCCGCCAGCTGCTACTGCTATAGCTTACTGAAGTATCGTATCGAGCTTGTCTGCAGATATTATAGACTGACAGTATAAAGAGCTTTAAGTATTGCAGATAGAAGGAATATAGGGTAAGACTTAACTCTTTCATCTTGATTTGAGGGTGAGGAATAGCTTGCCTTTGGGCCTTCCTTCGTGGTGGAAGCCGTTTCCTCATATCGGGAAAGGCGAGGCGGTGATCTACCCATCCATCAGCCAGCTCTTGAAGGAGGTTGGCTGCGTGATATGTGCGATAGAAGAGTGTGACGCGACGGAGGGAGTAGGCAGATGTGTGCTTGTATGCGAGCTGGTTGGAGCGGCTTGTGTGTTGGCACCTTTCGTCTGTTGGGTAGGGCCCCTTCGGGCCGCCCTTTTTGCCTTTGCGGTAGCGATCCTACTGGTCTCATAGGTAGCTGTGTTACGTTTTACTGTACGTCGCCAAGCAGGTCGGTCCTGTGCGAGTTGTTCCCAGGTCTTCGTGTTGATTTGAAGGCACTTTAAAGAGTTTTTCAGGGTGTCCTTGTAGCGCTTTTTGTCCTCCCTGCAGGCGAGCTCCCTCAGTGATATCACCGTAAAGCAATCGCTTTTGTAGTCTTTTGTCGTCCAACCGCGCCAGATGGCCGCTCCAGCACAGCTGTCTCTGCATCAGAAGGGCGTGGAGGCTGAAAGTTTTTGCCCTCTCCAGCACCTCTGCGTCCGGAATCCTGTTATGCCATCGCAACTTTAGTATTCTGCTGATACAGCTAAGGTGGAAATGGTTCAACTTTTGAGCTTGGTTTGCGTAGACGGTCCAGTTCTCTGCTCCGTATAGGAGTGTTGTGAGGACGACAGTCCTGTACATCTTAATTTCGTAGAAAGTTGCAGTCCGTGGCGATTCCAGACGGAGGCTTTAAGCCGACCAAATGTTTGACTAGCTTTGCAGATTCGGTGAGCAGGCTCCTCATCGGTTTTGCGGTTGCGGGACAGCGTGCTGCCTAGGTAGGCGTTCCACATTTTTTAGTTCAGTGTTGTTCACCTTTATTCGTGGAGCATTACAAACAACTACGGGTGGTGGTTGATTAATTACCACTGTTTTAGTTGTGCTGATGGTTAGTCCAAAGTTGGCGCAGCCGTTGGCGAATAGGTCCATACTTCTTTGCATGTCCACTTCTGTTGCGGTATTTAGCACACAGTCATCCACGAAGAACAGGTCGTGGACTATGGCCTTGGAGACGCGCGTGGGCGCTTCCATACATCGGACGTTCAAGAGTTGCCCGTCAGTGCTGTAAGTGATGCTAATGCCAGGGTTCTCACTTCTGTAGGTGTCCATCAGCATGGCAGAGAGCATGATACTGAAGAGGGTTGGCGCGAGCACACACCCTTGCTTCACCCCGTTTGTCACTGCGAAGACCTCGTATACTGTTCAATCTTCAGTTGCGCGTGCCCTCATACCGTCGTGGAGTTGACGTACCATGTGGGTGAGGTGATCCGGGCAGCCAAATTTATCCATGAATTTCCACGGTCCATCCCGGTTCACCGTGTCGAAGGCTTTGGTCAAGTCCACGAAGGTCGCGTAAAGGTGAATATGCATCTCTTGACACTTCTCCTGTAGCTGTCACGCGGCGAAGATCATGTCTGCGGTGCCACGATTGCGGCGGAAAGCACACTGGCTTTCTGGTAGGAACCCTTGTACTAGGTGGTTGTTGAGGCGGTATAGGAAGACACGTGCGAAGATCTTCCCTGCATGGTTGAGCAGCGAGGTCCCTCGGTGATTGCTACAGAGTCGTCTGTCTCCTTTGTGCTTGTAGAGGTGGACAATTGTAGCGTCCTTGAAGTCCTGGGGTAATTTCCCTTGACCTTATATGCTCTGAAAGAGTTCGGTCAGGTGACATATGACATTTGTAAATCTCAGCAGGAATAGCGTCTGGTCCGGCTGCTTTCCCGCTGGATAATTCCTGCACTGCTCTGATGGTCTTCTCCACCGTGGGTGGGAGATTTAGTTCATAGTTGATTTCTATCTGAGGCAAGCGGTCGATGGCAGCATCCGAAATGGTGGACGGATGGTTTAGTACGCTTTAGAAGTATTCCCTCCAGCGCTTCAGTATCTGTGTCTTCTCACTGATTAACGTAGCTCCATCAGTGCTGAACAGGGGTGCTTTTTCTTTTATTGTGGGACCGCAGATAGCTTTGAGCGCAGTGAAGAAATTTTTCCAGTCATTTCGGCCCGCATAGCTTTGTATTTCCTGGGCCTTTTGAGCCACCCAGGCATCCTGTATTTCCCGCAGTCGCTGTTGTACACAGCGGCGGCTCTGATAGAAGGTTGTTTTAGAAATATCGGAAGGATGATCAAGGTAGGCTTTGTATAGGCGGTTCTTGTTATTTAGAAGGATGATGATATCTGTGTCATTCTCGTCAAACCAGTCCTGGTGTTTGCGATGCACGAAACCCAGTAAAGTGTGAGTCAACCTCTACGTGCCTGTTCATATTAGCCGGATTCGAGTGCCAAGCTTCGAGGAATTATCTAGCTTGTCGCGTATTAGCCATTGCGATCAAGTCGGTGCCATCCCAATTAAAGCGGTGATCACACTCAAGGGAGTGCGCTAATACGAGTGATAAACGGTCTCGTAGGTGAACGGCTGACTTATGTTCCCTGATGCGAGTCTCAAGGCGTCGGCCTGTTTGGCCAATATAAGCGCAAGGGCAACCAGCACACGGTATATGGTAAACGACGTTACTTAATTGTTCTACGGGTAGGGGGTCCTTTACTCTACATAGGCTTACGCGCAGTGAGGATGCGGGCTTGTGGGCAACGGAGATGCCAAAGCGACTTAGTTACCGAGAGATGGTTTCAGATATTCCATTCATATAGGGCAGAGAATAAAATATTTGTGGCACTATACCTTCATTGGGAGGGAGGTTTTGTGCTTAACCCCGACGTCTAAGGCAATTCTTGTTAAAGCTTGTCGGATATCCATTGGCCCGGAATAATTTGTAAAAATACGTTAGTTCTCTCTTTAGCAAATCATCATTACTGCAATAACGGTGGGCCCGTTGGAAAAGAGTACGAACACAGCTTCTTTTATGGGCCGCAGGGTGGTTACTCCTATATTTAATGATTATTTCTGCAGTGAAGTCCTTTCGGTAGACGCTTGTTGCGAGGTCAAAATCCGTGAATCTTTGTATCCTAACGCCAAGGAATGGGAGGGTATCCCCTGTTGCCTCTTCGCGGATAGGTTGTATTTCTGAGAATACTCCATATAGACTCTGGTGCAGCCGTTCGACGTCGCAAGTCTTTAGGATGACGAATGTGTCGTCTACGCAGCATGGCCACATTTTTGGTTTGACAGCTCGAAAAACTTCCTCTTCTAGTCTCTTTAAGACTAGCTCGGCCATTAGTCCCAATATTGGCGAGCCCATTGGGGTGCCCTTTACTTGCTGATAGTACTTTCCATCAAATTGAAAAAAAGTTCTTGAGACAAAGCTTAAGCATATCCAACAAGTGTTGTTTCGGAATTTCAATAGGATTTTCATCTAGGCGCCGCTCTATACTATCGATGGTCAAAACGTGCAGTATAGAAGATAACAGGGCAAAAACGTTGAATGACATAATACATTCATCAGAACTTACTTGAAGTCCTTGAATTCTTTGCAGGGATGCCGTTGAGTTTTGACGTTGTATTGCGATCCATCACTCAGATGTTTTCGTTTCCTGTAAAGCCATTTTGTGAGGTTGTAGGTGGGGGATCAAATTAGTGGCACTATCATCCTCAATGGTGCATCAGCCTTGTGCACTTTTGGAAGGCCATACGCATGTGCGATACGAGGGTCGCTAAGGTTGATAAATTTGGCATCCCCGGGAGTGATGAGTTTCAACCGAGAAAGTTCGTTCACCTTCTTCTTTATAACAGTGGTCTGCTTTTTGGTTTGGTCCGCATCGAGTGGTGTGTACGCTTCTAAGTCATTGAAGACTCGGTTTGCCTTGCTGACGTAGTCGGTCTTGTCCATGACGACAGTTGCTCCACCTTTGTCAGTGGGCACAATGATTATACTGTCATCAGCCTTCAGTGAAAGTAGCCCCTTTCTCTCCTCGATAGCTAGGGTTTGAGAGTGTTTCCTCTGCTGGAGGAGACCTGTTGCGCAGCTACGTATGTCCCCACGCATATCGTCAGGGACGGTGGAGGCCAGTAGAAGGGACTCGAGATTGGCTAGAAAGTTAGTCGGTGTCGCATCGGCATGGCTGAATTTTATTCCTTTTGCCAGGAGGTTTGATTCAGCAGATGTGAGGACCCTTCGCCATGTTAATATTATGGTTCAATTTTTAGCCTCGAGGTTAGTGGAGCGTGAAATAATAGAGGCCGAAGATTATTGCTGCCGCAAGCAACTCAGAGTTTTGGTGCCCCATTTAGTGAGAATGTGCCACAACCTGAATGGAGTTCTGTCAAGCCATCTTTCTGTAAGTGCCAATGTTGAGCCTTCGAGTGATGCAGTCGGCACCTGCAAGTGTCGGTTCCGTCGGAACTGGTAGATGATGTGTATACCCATCCTCAATTTTTTCGAACAGAACGATCTGGATCCCCGTTTGGTTCTTCGAAAGAGCATACGTTTTTAACGTATATATGTTTGGTACAAACTGCGAACTGACGAGTGTTGAGCCAGGAACCAAATGGTCCGTTGCGTCTGATATTCATGAAATGTAGCGTAGGAAATGGTTAACACCAGTCCACGAGTAAAGGATGGTCCTGAGCCAAGTGCAGCCGTTGTGGAGAAGTTAAAGAGTTGTGGTAGTCGACGCCTCGAGGAGTTGTTATTGGGTGCCGATTCGTTCGCAGATTGGATCACAAATGCCCTATTTGGTCGCCTACTAGCGTCGCTTGTCAACTTCCCATCACATCCGAGCGAGAGTTAAGTGGAAAATGACACGAGAGACGAAGTCGTCCATTGCTTGCTGAGGGAGAGGGGCAGTATGTTTGTGGCGCAGTTTATCTCCAATCCAGATCCAAGCATACTTGTTTTATGCAAGAGAAATTCGCTCTGCAACTTCTGCATTCGCGGCCAATGGTGTACGCAATGTTCATGGAGGACTATTTACCTTCTGAGAAGCCGCCCGAAGAACATGACTGTCGCCATGAGAAGTGATAGCGTCGGCCATGTTCACATGAATCCAGAAGTGTTCAGTTAGTATCTGGAAGCGAGGACTATTTACATTGATGATGGCCTGTTTCTTGAGGGATATTATGCCTGAGTTGGAAATACCATCGGAAGCAGGAGGACGATTTCGAAGTCTGCATCATGCAAATACAAGTTTCATGGATCGTGTGCTGAAGGCCCACTAAACGGTGGTAGGTGGATATACATAGAGTCCACTTGAGCGGAAGAAGAGATCGGGGATAAGCAGAGTATTTTTTCTATAAGCGGTATGTAAAAGGCAAAAGTTTGCAGATAGCCGTACAACAGCCACTCGAGAGTTGGAAGGCGTCTCAACCAAACCACACTATATCGGTCAGTCCTTTCGAAAGACGATACTTTTTGGTCATCTGCAGCAGTCAAAATCTGCAAGTGTGCAGTCAGTTCTTATGGCAACCAAGGCTCCTGTCTATTTTTACTTGGGCCACATCACTATTTACGTTATATTGACATGCATACTAGGTGAAGACTAGGTCATTAAGTTTGTTTAGAACGTGATATAATAGGCTACATAGAAGTATTTATAATCATTTTATTCTAACAGAAATAACAGCACTTCATATGGTCCTTTTGAGGTTCATTTTGAAATATGGGTCTGCATATTAAGGACACCGCTAGCAATTTGATAGACTATTCTACAATAAATCTTCTTCCTCATTCAAGTGCAATTAGACTCCTCTTCTCGAGCCTGCATTATGCGTTCACAAGCGTACGCACGGAACGCGCGCGCCCATTCAATAAGCTTTCCTTGCCGCGTTGTCCTCCTCACCCCTCACCCAATCAAGTTTTCTGGGCTAAGGTGCGCTAATCTCCTCGTCCCCACCCCTCCCCACCCTCCCCCCGCCATCCTTTCACGCCCGGGTACGCTCGGCACAACGCCACTCGCGGCTTGTGCGTAGCACGCACACACAAATGCACGCGCTTGCTTTCACAGGGGTCACACCGACGGCCGCGCTGGGGGTGGCCCCATATTGATTCGCTTTGTTTCGCTTGCTTTTGCCGGTCGTGATCGCAGCCACCTGTGGTCCAATTGCATACAGGAAAAGGCCTGGGGTTCTGACCAGTGGAACTGTTTTTTATGGTGGGGTGGGCAGGGGGGGGGAGAGGCTGTATCATTGGCCGCGTTCATCAGGTGCACTCTGAGCAGGACTCCCTTAAGCCAAAACCGTAGGCCGTTATGCGTTGGAACGGTGAATAGTCTCCTCCCGACACCAATTCATCCTGTAACTTTCCTTTGTTTTTGATGTGTGATGACAGTGAATGTTACCCAAGTACCTTGCGAGTTCCAAAGCGAATTCGTTTACCCCGTGCTGGAAGGCACAGCACAAGCAGTGAGGACTCGTCATGGCCTTGTAGCTGTAAGTAATGTCCTTCCTCTTTCTTCTTCTTTATTTTTCTGGTAACTAGAAACTGAAGGTGAGGCTGTGGTTCATTTCCCGCAATATATCACACACCAGTCTACGCCCTGTTCTTAGAGTTATGGCCGAACGTGGAACCGAGGACACTTTTATGAAATAATGACAGGAATAGGGTAGTACCCATGGCCAATGGTTAATATCTTCACCATGACCTGATTGCATAGTTAGCCGAGACAATTAGGGGTAATGTATGGTTTCTTGGCCGCTTAGACACAGTGGAGGCACAGCACCAGTGCGATGGCATGCCTCTGTTTAAGGAAATCCGGTAGGCTTATTGGCCTCTTCTGGTCAACATAAGGCGCCCATATGGCGGTGGCGTCATCTCCATAGGCATGTTCTGCTGTGCTTCCAAGCCGGAACGGTTATTGTAGCAGATTAAGTAGTGAGGTAGACAGTATTGTAAGTAGGAGGATGTCAAAACTCGCAGGAGGGCGTAAGCTTAGGTTGAAGGTTTCTGTCGTCATTCGCGATGCGCCTGCCTGGGTGTAGCTAAAAAAGATTAAGAAAACAGATGTCTACGAAGGCTATGAAGGACGCAGCATTCGGTCAAGCGTTTAGGTGAGAAGAAACGATAGCCTACGCCAAAACGTGGACTTCATGTTATTTGTGCCTGCCAAGTTGTCCCTTTTTATGAAATTTATTATCGGCTGATTGAAGATCGATCTTCACTTTTCAACTGTATCAGTTTCTTTTAGAAGTTTTAAGAAGCCCGGGACGTTCGCGGCTGTCTGTAAGGAAGCCGCGAATCGTTGGCGCAGTGTTTTTGGGGCCGCCAAAGCATTCCCTGTTCTACTCTCGTTAACATCAAAATGATCCAGGGACCGCCGCTTTTCGGTTCACCGAAAATTCCACACGCATACGACGGGGGGGAATCAGAGGATTGGTCGTGCGGAGTATTTGCTCTAAAAAGCCCACAGAACTGACTAACGCTTCCGTGGTTTGTAAGTGCGTGAGAGAAAGGTGGCTGTTGCAACAAGCCTGTTTACGGTGGTGACACAGGCAGGCTGGATAAACTTGAAAGGAAAAATGCGACTACCTTAGAGGTTTATGTGCAAGCAGTGTGCACCTCAACAAAAAGCTACGACTCAGCCAATCTACATATAGCATTGCACTCCCTCCCCCCAATTGAAATCTTAGTAATTCGCCACTTATTCACATAGGCTACTTTATGTTATTCAACACAAAGTTAGGGCACAGCCCATCTCATTTTACATTGCACTCTCCACGGAACGCTTAGTAGTCCGAAACCGCGTACATAAGTACGCGGTTGAGGGTTGAGCAGCTTTAACCCTAACAACGGTGATTTTCAGGCCCTTGTCCGTTAGGAGGAGAAAAGTCATGGGAGGTCAGGGAAATAGGAACAGTTTATTCTGTACTGAGGTTGGAGGCAGTTGACTGTCGGGCCTAACGTCCATCCGTGAACAAGGCTTGGTCTTAAGTGTGGGCTTGGCGGCAGTCATCCCAGCGAACACATAGAGCGTTCCTTGTGTGGGTCGGCCTTGAAGGTGATTGCTCAGAGGGACTGAGTTAACCTACGAGTGCAACTGTGTTATTAGCTGCCAGGAGAGGCAAGCCTTGCGGCATCTGTGATTGGCTGTCAAACGGGTACCTGAGGTTGGCTCTCACGTGACCTAATGCGTACGTGACGCGCGAGGAGGAACGCGCTCAACAACTTCTACATACCTATAGTTTTTCATCTTGATTCGCTCCCTTATCATCTTACCGGGAAATTGCCTCTATTGCAGTTCTTTAAGCCGTTAAACTTACTAACGCGCATCTGAGGCGCCATTTTATAAACCTTTAGTAATCGATAATACCTTTTGCTTATTTCCTCTACCACAAAAACGCGTGTTTACGGTTTGTAGCCTTGAACCACTTCCTTATAATACCACCTCCTATAGCAACTGCAACCGCGTTAGCCTAACATATGTATTTCGCGACGGCACGCTTCCGCCTCCTACAGACTACCGTATGCATTCCACTATTACACACATCTTTCGCCAACTGAGTCGTTTATTTCGTTCTTGCTCCCCTTCTTCTCCAGCGCGCACTACACTCGCGTACTGTCACAGATAGTTTTCCCCCGTTATAGGCTACATACCATTGTTCTCAATTTCTATGGTTATTAATAGCACTGGTTTCTTACTAGTCAAAAATTTACGTCTGGTGGCTTATTCAAATGCTGTTTTTGCTTAAAGTTTTTCGATTTACGCGCTCAACTTCATCGCTATATAGCGGCTGCGGTTAACCAGTTGGCCTTAATTTTACTACCTTTGTACACTTACATCCACAAATTTCGCCCAACTACCTACCATGTTTCTTCACCCATAAAACCCCTATTTATAACCAAACGGTAGCACAGAGTCCTAGGTCTAGGGGTTGGCGACCAAACCTACGATAACTACTACACTCGTTCAAATAAATCAAAACGCAAATTTTTCTTCAGATTTAACTTCTAGTCTGGAGGTTTCAGTCACTTGCCCACAACTTCTTATTTCTTCTATTTTAATATATCTACTTTCTTCATTTGGCTTATCAGTAAAGGTACTGGCAAAGCCTTTGGTCACTATTCTAAGCTGAAACATCAGACGAGATAGAGCCCTAACTATCGTAAATAATACTGTGCTCACGAACTAACGAACGAAATATTGCGAAACATACAGTACGGCCCAGAATACGTGCAAATTGCCGAACTTTGAAAAATGTTTATAAGCACTCGCAAACCGGTATTTATGCATTGACGAAACCTTAGAATTATTAATTAACAACCTTAGGTAAAGTTGTTAGTTAAAAGAAATAGAATAATTACTAGTTATTTGTAAAGAAAAACGCAATATTCTTGATAATCCCTAAGTTCCATAGACGTAAAAATAGCTATAAATTTGAGCACTAAATTTAAATCTCATTCTCATTTTAAAAGTTAACGATACCACTTTCTTCATATCAAAAGAACTTTTCTTAGGCCAAACTTTTTCAAACTTATTGTTGCTATGTATTTGCAATTATTTGGAAATGAACCTTTAAATGCCAATAACTTTTCCAGCGTTTTCCGTGTCTTCAAGCTTTAGGGCTTCAATCAAGATTTCGTTCGACGTCTATATGAAAACTTTAAAATAATGTATCGGATTTGGGTATCAAATATTTGGATTAACCGAATAAATTAGCTTTTAGATATTAGTTCATATGAAGATGACCATGTGGGCCATATTTAGGAAGTCCTTCCAACAGCACACCTTCTTGCTGAGCACAAAGAATGTCCGCAAGATAACTCGGATATTGTTATTCCTAAGATAAATTAAAAACTTTCTATAAAAGTTTACCCCTATAAAAAGTACTTTGCTTAGATAGTTAGCTGACGAAATTCTGTGCATCTTAGAGGTTCCAAGGTAGTGGCAACATTAAAATGGAGATAATTGAAAATTTTTGCATTAACCTGAAGCTCAATGATTCAGGACGTTTTGGAAGAAGGAGTTGCGACCACTGGAAATCGAGCTTAATTTTCCTGATGTTTCGGATTCCATCGCGAATTCTTGACCATAGGTAAAGGTACAAAATTCAGATCCACGCGCAGATAAGGGTGAAACATGCACAAGTTGCACGGTTTTACCGTCAAGATGGGACCTCCAGGAAGGCCTTTTCTGGCCTATTACCCGTCGTTAGCTGGAGATACCCAATCCCAGTGTGGCAGCGGAAATTGCCACCACACTCGAGTTTCGAACCGGCGACCCTGTTAATTAGAGGCCAATGCCCTAACCACTAAGCTACGCCCCCAACGTCTTACCGGTTGTTGATCGGGACTATACATTAGTACTGAGGCGTACACTGATCAGATGCAGGACAAACCTGCCCTGGTTTTTGATTTCCTCGTGTTTTCGTGATCCCACGAATGTTGCGAGCTGGCTAACTGTAATATTACTTAATATTTTTCAGTAACACTGTTACTATTTTAGGAAATCTTACTGTCAAGACAGGGTCTTCCAAGAAGGCTTTTTCTGACTAATTAGCTGCTTCCTAATATTTAAGTCAGCCCAGTAGTCTTTCTGGTGGATTCTAGATGAGTGCTTAGGAAATCCTGCTTGGGCAGTCAGCTTTCTGTACCGTATTGGTGGATTCCATAGGATTGGTACAGTTGGGCGGGTAAAATCGACTCAAGTTTGATTAAATTCATGGCGCGAGGTGGGTCATTTCTAGCTCAGGTAGTTAGAGCTTTTGCTTCCGGTAAAGGCCTTCTCTACTACGTGGGTTCAAATCCCGCCAAACGCCCAGAGTTTTTTGTGCAATTGGTTCAACTCTAAATATTTATTATTCGTTCGTCTGTTTCGCTTCTAGCTTACGCATACGCAGAAGTTATTGTACAAAAAGTATATTTCTACCTGATTTAGATTTACAATGATTGGGTTTTGCGTAAATTTTCGTGATAATATGTGAACAGCTTTGCTCACGTCCTTCTAGAACTTGATGCGGTAAAAGAGCATGCACTCAAAACATTTTTACTGCATTTTGTGCCAAAAACCTCACAGTTTGGAAAAAAGTTTTAAAACTGAAATCGGTCCTTGCTTCTGGAAAAAAATGTGGTTCCCTAAAATTGGCTTCAGTTATTTTTGAGCCACTTCGGACAAACTTTTTCGGTTCTGAAGGGGATATTTATTGAACTTTCCTTACTTATTTTGGAGTTCGTCCATAGCATAATGCACAATAATAAAAATTTTGGTTCTGCCATACCTAATAGCATCGGAAATTTCTTCCATATGAGACAACTCTCAATTTCGCCAAAATAAATGTCCATTGCCCGTGAAAAATTTAACTAAACAAACGTGACTAATTATATGCTATACTTCCCAGTCAAATTTCATCATGAAAGTGGCAACATTTCTGGGTCATACTCTATGTGGTAAGAACACTAACAAAATCCAGTCCAACAACCTGAGTGTGGAGCAATCAAGCGACGTGGGAGCTAACAATCAACGTTGTGTCCGTCACGTTAAAAAACAGTACAGTGGACTATAAGGTGTGTAAAACAGAAGGCTGTTTATAGGCAGCCCGTATATTGAGAACTGGAGGCCGATACAGCTGACAGTCTCCATGACGAGCAGGTTCGTAAAAACAGACGCGACTCCCAGTGAATGCATCAACAGTCCGTTCATGTGCGCAGATGAGTGGGAGACACTTTATGTCGTGTTTGCTCGTAAAGGCATCGTTCTGAAGATTGTTTAAACGACCAGTCAAGCAATCTACACAATCATTCTGTTTTTCTGTCAGTCTAGACTGTTTATTTTTGATGGGTAGAATGGGCTCTACATTCATAAGAATGTCCGTTCTGTCTATTCAGCAAATGCCAGTTCCCCTTTCTCGCTTCGCTATAAGGATATCTTTATTTTGCCGAAGTCCTTTTGATTTTCTGTGTTAATCCGCCAGTAAGCCTCTACATATCCGGCCACTGTGCAAGTACTGCCAAGACCAATTAACTGACGTGGATGTAAGGTGCCCTTCGTTCTCTGCCGGAACTGGCTAAAGGTCATGCATTTTATTCAGGCGGTTTTCGGATTGCGTGGGTAAGAAATAGCCGATATTTATCCTTTAACGTGCCGAAGTTATGACGCAAAAGTTCACTTATTAAATCAGCCGGCGTCCAATGTTTGCGTAAATAGGCCCACAAACTGTCGCCTGTCGCTCTCTCACATAGTGACATTATAAAATTGACTGAAACCATAAGGACAATGCAAATCAGCCAAAACCATAAATATCACGTCTAATGTTTACTATACTGCTGGTAATAGAGGCTCCGGAATTAATTGCGATATAAACATCGCAAATACACTTTCTAAAAATTATGAGAATAAAGCTTTCTTTAGGAAAATGTCGAATTTTATTTCGTTAATTTTCGATGCGGACCTACCGGTCATCTTCAGACATGGAAAACAATGCAACAAACAACTAAAATGTTTAAAGGTTCGGAAAATCAATATTCATCGAATGGGTGCACCGATTGGCAGGATTTTTGGTCTGTGTTGGTAGTTGTTATGTGCTTTCCATCATTTGGCTGTCTGCTGTGTTTTGGTGGTGCGCATTCAATTTGGCTGAAAAGTAACCGTAGCTAGCGTCCAAATCAATATACCTTGATGCATGCCTCATCTGAGTGCATTGCTTCCAGGAATTCACGGCCCTTTTTAGTAGAACAACTGTCAACAATCCGTGTTTTCGCCCATGCGAATTTGTGGCTGGTTTCCAGTGTGTGCATGGCCAACTGGGATAAATGATATCGTCTTCTGACCGCTGATTGATGTTGGTGTATGAGGGTTGAGGCGCATTTCCCAGTTTCGCCACAATAAACTCCATCACAACTGGAACACGGGACCTTGTAGACAACCTCTTTCCTTTCAAGATAGTCAACCCTGTCCTGAGGGTCTACAAGCTGTGAACGTAAGGTGGTTGCGGGCAGGTGTGCCACTTGTATCTTGTGTTTTCTGAGTTGTCTTTCGACAAGCTCATATCCATTCTTTACGTATGGTAGGGAACGCCAGGTTAATGTTTTCGATACCTCGCTGGTCTTACCAAAGTGGAAAATGCGCCTCAATCCGCATACACCAAAATCAATCAGTGGTCAAAAGATGATATTATTGATGCTAGGTGTTCATGCGCACACTGGAAACCGGCCACAAATTCGCATGGGAGAACGCACGGATTCTTGGCAATATTTCAATACTTTCTTAAAACTAGTTGGCGGACATACGTTTGCTTTACTGGCAAACAAGGGCACAAGATTGAAGTCAGGGCTTCAAAGCAAATGCAAGCTTCTGCTAGGATGAAAACAATTGATATTTATTGTACCATATATAACAAACAAAGGCACAATTATTGACACGGAACAGAGATGCACAACACAGGCAGAATAAGACCGCAAAATTAAATAAACTCGCATTTTGCGTGTGATTCATCCTCTCATCCAAATGACTGCCTACCCCGTTTACGCTTTAACAGCCTGGAACATCCAAAGCCCCCCTCAAAGTCTTTGAACAAGCAGATGCTACTGGGTACTTTAGAAGCAGAAGCGATCACTGGAACAAGAGTTTTATTGGCCTGACGTTTCGGATTCCTTCGGGAATCCTTAATCATAGGTAATCGTAGAAGAGTCTGAGACATGCACAGGTAAAGCTGATACATGCACAGATTGCACGGTATTTATAGTTCGTAACGGTCAACCGCATGCCTACTATAATTGTCATTTCCTTTAGCCACCGCTTGAGGTCCTAATTGGTGCGGTGATGGCTCATTAATTGCCACAGTGTTCTTTTCCGCGTTGAATGCGAGTTTGATAATTGCACGACAATAATGCACCTTCCTAAATGTCCTCGTTTGCCGCAAAGATGATGGCCTGAAAACTGAAGTTTTCAGGAAAGCAACCAACATATGCGAGTCCTGAACTACAACAGCAACCACCCAATCGGTCACAAACGCAGCTGCGTAAGAGCGTTATTCCGGTGCGTTGAGACGCATTGCAGCGAAGCGAAAGACAACGTTGCTGAATAACAACATGTTCGATGGGTACTGAGAGTGAATGGTTACCTGCGCAATTTTTTCAACCAATGCATACGCAAACAAGAGAAGAAGCCACGTCCAACTGGTCCAAACGTTTGACGAGCTCTTCCATGCGTGAAGAATGTGTCGGAAGTGGTCAGCCGTCTATTCACCCTACTTGGAGTTGGAGTTGCGCACAGGCCAGAAACAACCATCAGGCGCCGGGTCATGAGTCCGAAAGACCCACTGCCACGGCAGGAAACGGCTGGAGTCGGTTGCCGGATGTGGTGCAGTTGTGAATAAAGCAACTTCGTCGGAGAAACCGGAGATTACTCCGGACGCGAATAGCCGAGCATTCAGTGGCGGTGAAGAAGAAAGACGCCAACTCCCAGGTTGCAGCTCACTCGACGGGACCTGACCATATTTTTAAGTTTTATGACGCCGAAATCCTCGCAAGAGGGGACAACCGCGTGAGCCACGAGCTGCTCGAATCATGGTTCTCAGGCCCCCAGTACATCGACAACCGCAATGACTTAGGCATTCCCATAGAGTGTACTGAGAAATTTCCTGAACAAGTGAATTAGTCACGCGGGAAGGGCCGGGCGCGCCAAAATAGACAAATAGATCTGACAAGAGATCGAAAGCTACGGTCTAGGAGCATGCTTTTATGGCAAAAGAGTGGCAGCTCACGCAGTCGCCTCTCTGTGCCATGACTCATCGTGCGAATAGAGGCATCCCAGCAGGAGGAAATCAACTGGCTTGGCCTCTGACGATTAAAACTACAAAACCTCCAAAAATCAGTCTCTTCATGCTTTCCTATGAGTGGTTCTGCCAATCATAGAGCCAGCACAGTAAACTTCCCCCGAGCAGTCGGTCCACGGACCATGGCATGACAGCATCGTGTTTAGTCACACCATTTCTCGGATCCACTGAATCGCTCACCTACATACTCAAATGCATTAGCACAACTGGGAGTTTTCTCCTGATCTTAAACCGTTGAGTTCGAATGAAGTTCTTTTAGTCGGCGCAAGATTACTACGGATTTGAGCCAAACACGTGACCTTTTGGGGATGTCTTACTAAAATTCATAATCGGTTAATAATAAAATCCTGATCGCACAAGGCGAATGCACACGCATAGCAACAGAACACGCACTAAATGCTTCATAGAGCTTAGCCAAACTGATGAGCACAGCTAAAGCAGGTTGATACTTATACGATGATATTTTATACTTCAGCTGCCGAGAATCAAGAGAAAGGGATGAAAAAGTCAGGGGTAGTTATGGGCAGGAAGACTGTGATAACAATGCTGGCGCGCGGTGATCCTTCGCTTGAAGGAAAACCTACGAACTTCAAAAAATAGATCAGAAGAGTTAATACATCTAAGCGTATATCCTTTGCGTGCATAGATTAAGAATGGTTAAGGATGAATGGGCAGCGTTCAGACTTATAAAAAAACAGTGGGAAGGTCTGGACAGAAAAAAAACTGATGGGATATGTCGAAGTAGTGCAATTGCGACATGCAATTCGTGCTGCTATCGGATCTGAACTATTGCACAGGTCCCTGAATAGACGAGGGAGTTGAGGTGAAGGGGAAGAAGAATAAAGGTTCCACGGCAGACCGTTGAACGAAGTGTGTTCAAAGGAGTAGTTCGGCGCAATGACCAGGTGTTCCACTGTCAATTCAATGCGTTCAAAGGTACTGAGCTTCTGCACTACAGGTCCACCTTTCCGGACACTTTTGGGTTACTTCAGACGTCGAGGGATTTCGAATAAACGATGCAGTTCAGCACTTCCAGTGGTATCTTAAATGTCTCATCCTCTACCAGGACTATATCATAAATATTCATGTAGGTATCCAGCAGGTCTCCAATCTACAATAAAAAGAAATTCAGGTAAAAGGAACGTAAACCAGTGATTGAAAAAAATGAAATAGAATACAATCTGAGGCCTTTGCATTCCGATAAACTTGGGTACAGAAGCAAAAGATGAACATATTTCACGCCCAGCCTATCTCCCCCAGTGTCAAAGGCCTCAACACGCTGATTTCGCCAAGCGGGTAGCAAGAGGATCATAAGTATTAATCATAAGACACTTACAGTATGGATTAAAAATCGTGCCACTTTCATAACTTTGTAAAGTTTGATAAATACTCGGTCAGCGGGGTGGATTCATTTATGGAAACTTTGAAATGATAATGAACAGCATTAGGCATATGAAAAAATTAAAAGAAATATAAGAAGTACAAAATGCTTGTTAAGAAAAATAAAATATTCCTTATAATCTCCAAATTTCAGAGATATGAAAATCGCTACAAATTAGAACAATAAATTTAAATATTTTGTTAAGTTGAAACTTTCCTTTAGTCAAATTTTTGTACACTTTACCATCAATGGATAACTATTTATTGAATATCACTCCTTAGCTTTTGCCTAATTTCCTGCGTTTTCAGTGTCTTCATTTGTTCATCCATCAATTGATCTTTGGTTTGACGTTTACATCCAAAACTTTAAAATAAGATATGCATAAAGAGAATTTACTTAAAATGAGTTTTCGGATATTATTTCTTATGAAGGTGGCCATGTTGATCATATTTGAAATGCCTCAAAACAGCAAACCACACTGTCGAGCATAAAGAACGTCCGCAAGGTAACTCAGATATTGTTGTTCCTAGGAATAATAAAAACACTTTCTAATATAGGTTACCTCTTTAAAAAGTGCTTAAATTCGATATTAAGCTGGCGAATTTCTGTGTATATTACCTTTTCCCAAGGTGATGTCAAATTAAGTTGGAAAACTTTGATAAATTCTTTAATTTACCCGAAAATAAACGATTCAAGTTGACTGGAGATGGAAGAACTTACGTTTGGCTTTATAATGGATTATTTTCTGCCATAGTGGATTAATTAAAGGGTCTGCTATAAACTTGCGAATGCAAAAAAGAGTGGCCATGTATGACTTTTTTGAAATAATTAGTATTCTTCTGTCTGTCCCGTTTATAAATAGGGCATAAGCGGAACGTTTAGTTTAAAAAACGTATATTTCAAGATGACTTACACTTGATAAGGGCTGGTTCACATTAGCTTCACAGTTACATATATGGACCCTTTGCCTATCCGCTGTGTAAGCGATGTGATATAACAAATGCAACCAAAACTTTGTATTACTGTATTTTATGCAAACCGCTTCGCAGTTTTGCTAAAAATACTTTTTAAAACATAAATCGTTCCTTTTTTCTGAAAATAAATTCGATTCCTTCAACTTGGCTCTACTTGCATCTGAACAATTTCGGACAAAATTTTCCAGTTCTGGAGGGGATATGCTTTGCAGTTTTTGTTTAGTTATTTTGGAGTTCCTCAATTACATCATGCAAAATAATAAAAAGTTTGGTTCTGCCATGCGTAAGGGCATAAGAAATTCTTTCGATATGAAACTACTCCCAACTTGCCCTAAATCAATACCCATTTCTCCTGATAAACCTAACTTAAATGTTGATTTTCCTAACTAAATGCTTTCCCAGGAATAAATTCACTCAATAAATCAAAATAACGTTACCACGTATATGCTAAACTACCAAGTCAAATTTCGTCATGAAAGTTGCATGATTCTTAGCCCGTACTGTACAGACCCTGTCAACTTCCCATATTTTCATTATGGATGTAAATGTATAGGCCCGATGATTAATCACAGAAAATATGTTTCCCGATCTGCCTTTTCAAATAAATGCTTGCAACACGAGAAGCGAGAGAACGCAAAAGGCAAGGTGGTGCAAAAGGTGAAAATTGGACTTCCAGGGCAAACCGCAGAAGGGTGCTTGGTGGTAAAGATAGCTACGGCGTCATATGAATATATGACGCCGGTGGTCAGAGGTAAAAGAGTCTCGCACAAACAATACTAATGCCTGTACGATTCTGTCGCAGTGCGACGCGACTAAAAGAAAACCAAAGAGACCAGACTGGAGTGAGAAAAAGTGCAGAAACTGGTTTTGTCCATACGCATCTTGAGCTACCAGAAAATGAAGCGGTGAAGAATCAACTCCAACCAATGTCCCCCAGTGACTGACTGGAATCCGAATCCAACAAATAATTTATCATGAGAAAGTTGGGGACCAGACGAGGTGCACTCCATACCAGCTAAGAGTTCACTTCACGCCTGTAGAAGAAGCAACACTCACTTCACGTATTTGCACTAGTATTTCGTTCAAGCACTAGATGCTACCAAGACAGAAAGTATAAGTCGGCCCTATGCAACACACTTAAATAGGGCAATTAGCCTCTGAGAAAGATGAACAAGGAGTAACAAAGTAGTGGATGCGAGCCAATTAATATGACGCCACCATAAACATAACAACAACAAATCCAAGATAAACTTTTGAAAAGTTAGCTTACATACGTTATCGTTAAGGTAACCGATTTTCAAAATGTTTACATCGGAATCCACACCTCTTGGAATGCCGTCCGCCATGGATGGATCGGCTGGTGAATCGCCCAGCAGAATAATTGAGGAACGTTTGGACAAAACATTATTGACGTAGTCACTGTCAGAAATACTTGCGATTGTTTTGTTGAAGGTATGGACTATAGGTTCTTCAAATCCAACTATGAGGCCCTAAAATAATACATCGAAAATGTATTTGACTTTGAAAACATTTTTCTGCAATTCTGTTTTTTTTCTTTGGAGATATAGTATTGTACAGGCGACTACTAAAAATTCATTAATTCACATAAGAAGCAGTCTTTCGCAAGATCCCCTGCCAGCAAAATTGAAGGGTAGGTTGTTGGTATGTGGTTAGAATCTAGTTTTTGGTCGTAGTCGGGTGGAGACGTGATGGGTTCTTAAGTTGTAATTCAGTTGATAAAATGTTCGGCACCTCGTTCTCAATGTGAACAGCTAAACTGTGTAGTGAACCTTGAAAAACTTGCTAGTCACGGTTCACAGCAAACAAGATAGCTGACAGCAGGACCGTTTATCTCGTGGTTGTCATTCAAGTCTGAGGCTGATGCAGGACCGTTTATCTCGTGGTTTTCATTCAAGTCTGAGGCAACAGCTCAAGTCAAAATCATAATAAGTCCACTTAAATTGACAAGGCTGCTGTTCGCTAGTCACCAAAGAACAAAGGAGGAGAGATTTGACAGTTAAATACCCAAATTGCGTCCACAGGCAACGCTAAGCGTAAAAAAGAGGTGAATAAATTACTTGCGCTGCCTTAATTGGGCTTTACCTAGGCGGGTTTCACCGAAAACGCAACTTACTCAAATGCCCAGAATAGTCAAAAAAACAGATTCCTCTTGTAAACTTACGGGTCAGGCATGGCTTAAAGAATTGAATTAACCAACAGGTACGGTTCCTTTAAAGTAGCGATTGACCGCCAAGAACATATGATCTCTCACAAAAGATAAAAAGTGATGCGGACTTCCAGCGAACAGGTCTAGTCTGGAGTTTACTAACATTCCGAAAATAAGGATAAAAGGAGAAGTTACAAGGTCGAAGGTGGACAAATATAACGGCAAATATAAATTAAGTATACCGAAGAAGTACCTCAGCGTTGAAGTTCATGAAGTTGGAGACTACTCGAACGTTGTCGAAGCGCAGGTGAAAACGTTCCAGAAGAAGTTCTATAACGTTCCCAATGCCAGCAGAAAATATCATCATGGGAATATTTTGCCTGTGCACCTGTATTATGAAGTCTCCTACATAGTCCCTGAAATGCCAAAAATGTAAAGTTACTTGCTGCATAAGACCTGTATAAAGTACAAATAGTGGAACCTGAAAAAAAAACGAAGATAGGTAGATACGATGTGAACCTATCGAAGGGGGTTATCTTGATGGTAAGACTCTTGTGACTGCGAACTTCAGGTCCGGTTCCGTCGAAGAAGAGAAGAAGTGGGAGGACATAGTGGAAGGAATGATTTATTCTGTACAGAAGGAGAAGAGAATTGGTAGGAGGAAGTTGACCGTTTGACCGCACGTCCAGCCGCGAGGGGAGCTTGCTCCGAAGTGCCTGAGCCTGGCAGCAGTCATCGCGGCAAGGTCCTTCCTGCGTCAACCTTTAAAGGTGATTGGCCAATTTGGGGAGGAAAACTAATCCATGCCTCTTAGTGGGCCGTGCGAAACAAGCGTTCACGCGTAGAATGCGGCTGTCGATATTTTAAATCACGTGGCCTTAGCGCGTGGCATGTGTGGGAGATCACTTCAAGCCTATCAAACCTCACTTAGATTGCGTAGTGTCATGAGCACGGAATCCAACCTACCTTTTTAAATCACACTACTGAGTGCAGTCTAACGAACGGACAAGGCCGCGGACTTGCAGGGCCCCTGGTTGCTTAATGGAGACACTTCTTTCAGCGTTTTCGCTAAGGGTCTAACACTGTGACAATGGGAGCAATAATAGCGGTGTTTTGCCGTCGAAATGCCAGTTACCGGGCTTATTTGTTCCACGAAGTAGTACCTGAGTCAAATATCAGTCTTACGCAACCTGGTTGCACTGTCACTGGTGGTCTGCGAGCGTGTATTTGTCAAAATTGAAAGTTTGCAGCACGTTTGCATCGCCCGTGGTTCTGATATCCTGTATTCCGTTGAAATTGAGACCGCAAGCAGATTGGTAACAGATAAAGCCTGACACAAATGAGGTATCATGCCTGACAATGAACGAAACGGTCGATAAAATGGGGTAGAGCCAGTCTTTTAATTACATGTAAAACTACATTCTTAGTTAAAATTTAAGTTGAAAAGTTCCATATGTGAGTGTAGGTTTTAAAGGACTTATGACAAAATGCTGCTTCCTGAAAGTTTTGCGTAGAAGGATAGGGAAGTAGTAATGATCGGGGCAGTAAAGCTGCAAGAATTCAATCTGCGTCCGACAAGCGAAAATTTTTAAGAATATTACCAAAATGAATAATACAGTTAAGACTTTAGAATGGCTGACAAAATAAACCGAAGTGTATGCAAAAATTGCATTAACTGGTAAAAGAAATGCCGTTACTGGAAAATGGAAGCATACCGTAAAGCGAGATTGCATTGGTTAACAGTTGCTTTAAGTGTGTCTTTATGTATATTGGACGTGGCGATCATTTTGTGCGCTAAACCCCACCACTCCCACATGAGTGGAATCTTCAAGTAAACTGGAACAGTTGGATCTATTTCAACCGGGCGATAGGCCTGTCGCAAAATACGTAACTGTTGAAAGTGATTCAACTTAGACAATCTCATATGATTCACCTGCTTCTGCGACTCCAGTGTCAGATCGGGAGACTGCTCAAATATTCCGTGACAGGAGGGGTTACGTTCGCCATTGTGATAGAACTTCGATAACGTCCAGTCAAAGTCAGATATAACCTGCGAGGCAAAATGTGCATACGTAAACACTCCTACCTGCAGGTAATCCTTACCCAAAGCAATTATGCGATAAAGCTTTCTTTTCACCGCCTCAGGATTTTTGATATGCAACTGATTGCAGTTCTAAGGGCTGAATAAAGAAAATGATTGAAATAGAGCCAACCTCTGCTTTCCTGTTGAAAAGAACTTCAAACAAATTGAATAGGTTACGCTTTTGAAAGGTTGGTAAGCCACTGGAGTGGTTCGCTTCCACCATTGTTATCTCCATTACCTAGCAAATTCGTTCCACAACAAGTAAATTGGATGAGAAAAGCAGGAACGTACGTGCAGACCACACTTCGGGGACGGCTGATAAGGAAAAAGTACTGCCGAGCCTATCCGGGTTGCGCAGGCCCTCTGACAGTCTATGCAACGTTTTCTATTGGTCAGAAGCACTGTTCGGTGATTGGTTATTCTTCCCCGAGCGTACTTTTTTGGATATTTCTGTTAATAGCTGTGACGACAGCAATTACGTCTGGTAAACAAGTGTCCGAAACTTATCGACCGTTGATAGATGGGCAAAAAATTAAACATTTCGTTCTGATCAAATAAAGGAAATTGATTCTCATTTTCGGCCGGCTAATTCACACAAATTTCCAGCTGTGAGCCACAAAGCAGCATGGTTAGTGTGTTACAGCCATAAAAACAGGCGCGTATTTATAGCAAACCCAAAGCATGATCTAGATATTGGCTGCCTTATATTTCCTGCGTAGAACTACAGGCTATGATACGTTCTACAACAAAAAAGGCTGCTTCATAAGTACGTCATTCAACACAGAGCACAGCCAGCAATACGTGACTGTTGAAGCTCTACGTGGTAAGCATGTTAACGTTTCCAGCTGGTTTAAAGCTATTCTGATTTAACCCTAACGGCTGCGATCTTCCAGGCTAGGTACCTTAGGAGAGGAGAGAAGTCTTTGGAATTCCAGACTAGTAGGAATAATGTATAGAGTACACAAGAGTTAGGAGAAGGTTGTCACTCGGTCTGGCATAGTGTTCAACTGTGAGATCCGTTTGAGAGCGTGGTGTCCTCACAGCGGCCGACGACGCTGCCTAGGTCCATCCCGCTCGGGACGGAATCCCAAGTATCGTCTAGCCAGCAGCTACTGCCTGGTTACAGCCTTGAAGGTCATTAATTGGATCACGTGTGGGAAAACCGGCTTGGGCGCATTAGTAGGTAGCCTGTCAGTGCGTCTGGAGGTAGCCACGGCCTTGGGATTTGTCCAGACGGATTGAGGTCACACAACTGTGAGTTGAGGCTAGAATGGGGGAAACACGGTGCATTCGTTCGCCCGCGCGTCAGTTTGCGTCTGGCAGCAGTGACCACTACAAACGGACTACAGCACATTCGGTGTGCTTTACTGCTTGTTAAAAGCTATGATTTGTGCCGCCCAAGACGCTATGTTTAAATCCCCCAACGGAGAACAAGGAGCAAGGTTACAAGAAAATGAAGTGTTCATTGTACCCCTAATATGGTTATTTATGCGAGCAAGGTTATAAGATCGAACTAATCAGATTGCGCCCTCGAGCGAGTAGTGACTCGATTGGCAATCCGATTGGTTCGTCTTTGGTGGCTGATCTCTGTCCCGGAAGCCTCGCGTGATCCCGGCCCCTTGAATACCGCGCGTGCGCGCTCCTAACAGTGTAGATCCTCCCGGAAAAGCAACGAGAACTTTTTTCACAGCAAAAGAACTGACCTGTGTCCTGTGTTGAAGAGAATTAGGTAGAATGGAATTTTATGATAGTTCTCATTGCGTAATGTCCGCGGTTAAGGAATACAAGTAGGCAAATCGTAATAAGGCATCCGATCAGTTGGCAGGCTTTCACTATGAACTGTTAACGAAAGCTGAACCTCAAACTCTGAGTGAATCACCCCCTACATTGATAGTTTGAAGTGCCCCTCCGCATTCCCAATTTATTATCATGCGGGGCGTTTCGCAGCTTTAGTTTGAGCGCAAATTGTAGCGAAGCAGTTAATGCCCAATGGCAAAGGATGTAGTCCAGTACAGTGCGGCTGCAATGGAATTTGTGGATAAAGTGCATGTAGACTGGTGAGTTTTTGCGTCAATGACAGTCGGAGAGGATGATAGCATTGGCCTTCCCCGAGTTCAGGCAGCTGGCTGGTGACCGAGAGGAACCTCTGTTGCAGTGGGTTGATTTGATAGGTAAAACCTCAGCTAGTGTGATCTTCTGGACTGCTTTCTTGTGGGGAGGAGCAGAAGTGAGAGACCAGAGTGGAAGGAATAGTTTATTTAGTACCGAGGAAGTGAAGATTAGTTTGGAGGAACTTGACACTCGAACCGGCGTGCGTGCATCAGGCCGTGAGGCCAGCATTTAAAGTGTGAGAGGGCGTGGTCCTCACAAGCGCCTACAATGAGGCCTTTGTTTGAGTTAGCTTCAAGGGGATGATTGGCCAATGATGCAGGCCTTAGTATGCGTGTATGTTAGCCACCGTGAGGGTATCGAGCACTAGCGGCGTTTGCGACGCCTGTGATTGGCTGTCCAAAGGTGGGTCGAGACTTGCAGTCATGTGACCTCATGCCTCGCATGAAAGCGGCGATAGAAAGCGCTCTAGGGCCACTTTAAGTCTATTGAACATGAAACAATTGAGGCAACCGTCAGTGGAAGGTTTAAAACTGTACCTAAGAAGTAAATTTGCTTTCACTAAATGCTGTATAAGATGAAGTATATAGAAAATAAGTGTAGGTGGTTGTAGTGTGATTACAAACATCCTGGTTCAATATTAAACCAGTAGATGCTTGTTGCTTGGAAGTCAGCAATAATTGTGACTTCTAATTGACCACTAGAAGAGCACCAAAAGTTATATGGGTACTTTGTACTTACTAGATAGTCAAAAGTTCAGGCTTCTGTCTTATAGCTTTGCTTTAAAGCCGCCTGATCTCAAAAGAGTGGTATCTTTGTATTTATATCTAGATATATATATATTCACGCAGAAATGTGCGAACACCGATCATATAGGCTTCCAAACTAAACAAAGTTCATGTGGTGGTCAGAGGTCCCCAACGGGTGACCGCCTGCCAGGCCGATTCCGGCCAAGTCATAATAGCAGTAAGGGTGGCATGACAGCATTTGGGGGCAACTTGATACAGAACTGTTTCGGGATTATTAGCCTTTACGAGCCAAACATAACCCTGAACAACAGCTTGTTGGACATCACACACAAACGCACTCACAGATGGCGCAGTTAATCCACTACTGGTGTCTATCAGATGGGTCATAAGCACTTCATCGAACCGCAGTTCATCAGTGCCTCACCACCTGCCATTTGCTGTCACTGCTGATCGGGTATATATTCACTCAGAAATGTGCGAAAACCGATCGAATAGGCTTCCGAACTAAACAAAGTTCATGTGGTGGTCAGAGGTCCCCGACGGGTTACTGCCTGCCAGGCCAATTCCGGCCAAGTCATAATAGCAGTAAGGGGGAAGGGGGTATGACAGCAGTAGATTAACTGCGCCATCTGTGAGTGCGTTTGTTTGTGATGTCCAACAAGCTGTTGTTCAGGGTTATGCTTGGTTGATGAAGGCTAATATACCTAAAACAGTTCTGTATCAAGTTGCCCCCAAATGCTGTCAAACCCCCCTTACTGCTATGCATATAAATATAGATATATATTGTTATTAAAGGGGTTAAAAGTTTGCGCTGGCCTTTATCAGGTGATTATCCAAGCATCTCCTGAACATGCTCACAATGAGAGAATGCACAACACACGTTGACAGAGAGTTCCACGGCCGAACGACCCTTTGAGAGAAGAAAAGGAAGAACGTTGATTTGTGCGACACATTTCCTTCTTTCGCTGGCAATGATGTCCTCTGAATTTACTTTCTTAGTGCTAATTGAAAGAGACCCTCCCCTTTGACATCCAGATCAATTCCCCTTAGTAAATGAAACGTTGCTTTATGGTCACCTCTGTCTTTTCTTTAGCGGAGGTGATAGAGACTCAAGGCCGTCGGGCACTGTTCGTATGCCAACTGTTTAAAGTTAGGGAACGCCATCGTATCACTTCGGTGGGCGCCCTCAAGAATTCCTGTCCCTCTGCAGCTAAGCCTGTACCGCATATTCCTGGTCCGGCCGCACAAATATGTAGCGCCATCCACCACCACCGGCGCCAAGCCCACAAGCCCTCACTCGATTCCGCTCCTCTATATGCCTCTGGGACAGCCATTTACAGGTGCCACCGATTGCTTTTGGCCAAGCAGTTCAAGTGGCCAGTGAGTCACCCTCGCACGTCATTTACACATTCACGCCCACAGCATGCTAGCAGACAGACGCGTGTGCAGGGCTCGGAACTGCAACACGACGGGGCTTCAGACCAACACTGAGTTTCTTTACACAATAAACAATTCCTACCCGTCTTATTCGCTGAGAGCTGGGCATGATAATTGTAGTGCTCTGAGCACACCTAAAGTTCAGACTACAGCAAGGGTTCCATATACTTTTCCGAGGATATATGCATTCAAGTTAACAAATGTTCTTCGTATGGCGCTTATAGTCAACATTGTTAATGATGCGACTATAGAAGTTGCGTTATTCTACATTTAACTAGCAAAATAGGTTTGCTGTTACCAGTCCCCCGTCTTATTTTTAATGCTGCCACTACTTTGCTGTGTGGTGGTACATTTAGGTGCGGGTTTCGCTGTGCCAGCTACCCGTGCCAAAGCCCACCTCCGGTCTTCTCTATTCCGCCTTGACACCGGGCACAGATGGGAGAGCGAAAAGAGAGTGAGGCAGATGCCCCGCAAGTGTTTTATGCCTTAAAACGGCAAAATTAGCTTATGTAGTCCCATGCATTAATCCCTAATTCCAGCATGCTGTCCTACGAAAGTGGTGTTTATAAGGTTTTTTGGGTGGGGAATTAGGATACGCAGTGAAATACACATTAATAACTGCTACATATATTTATATTTTATTGTATTTGGAAGTGTTGTTGATTTATATCTTTAGATTTTTCTAACGTAACGTAACGTTTAACGTATTGCGGAAAAACCCGATTATCAAATTACAGGTTTCTTGAAATTGTCAAAAAATAGAAATGGTAGCTAGGAGGTCGTCTACTTCAACTTACCTGAAGTCCGATTTTCCGTTCTGTATTTAGATTAGTATAGCCCGTGGCACTAAGCGCCGCGCTCACCTTGAAGTAACATGTGAAACAACTTACTCCCAGCGGCCGCGGGGAACAAATTCGACTGCAGTTTTGCACTTTACACTTACTGCTAAAAATAAACTTCTCTGTCTATCCTATTTCTCCACCCCTCCCCCCCAACACCTTATAACCGCCGTTTTTGTTTGAAAAAATGCCGGGATTAGGGGTACATGAGTGAGACAACATAAGCTACGTTTGCTTCTAAAACTAACTCACGTGTAATTTGCTTTCAGTTTGCCGTGAAGCACGTCATGGATATCGTCAAAAGAGACGGTCGAGCTGCCACTTTCCAGCAGTCCAAATATTTTGCTGAATGTAATGCTAGTTGTTTAAGTCAGAGATGGGTGTCCTCAGAAAAAAATACAACTGGTTTTGCTTTACTATTACTACTCCGTTCAATTGCAGCATTTCACAGTAGGAGGTTCGGACTTCGGTAATTACAGTTCTGGAAGCCGGGAGTGACTTCGTGTTACGGACAGGCCAACATGAGATCTCCTCAAGAACTTCTCTAATTCGCTTCGATTCCAAGGTAGCATATATGCTCACGTGCAGTATTTTTGTCAACCCTACCTTGGAATGTCGGTTGATTATGAGTCGTCGGTACTTGACAGTTGGACCGTTGGTTTTGACTACGTCCAGCGTGTGTGCTCCATATCAGGCTCGTGCAGGAACGGTGACTTGCGTTGGCTTATAGTAGGAGAAGATTTGCGCTGCATGTAACTCACTCTGTTTTCTACTCCACCCCTCCCCCCCCCCACCTGAGCCCCGTGTTAAGATCGAGTCAGGAAGACTGGAGATGGGAGAGAGCACAGGCCCACGCAATATGGTCAACCACCAAGAAAATATAAAGAAAGTGGGTAAGTAGTGGTTGCTTCTGCCCGACGCCCTCCTAACTCTTGACGCCACAGACGAGGCTACTCAGAGCATAGGACCTCGCGCGATGGCAGTTTTCCGGCGTGCTTCGGGCCATGCACAAACGGACGCGCTGCCGTCATGGCTAGCGAACGCACGCACCGTGTCTCGCGCGTTCTGGTCTCCACCCACAGTGACCTGATCTCAATCCATCTGAACAGACCTCAAGGGCGTGGCTGCCGCTAGACGTCACTCCAGACCTAGCCCGCCTCGCGGCTAGACGTGCGCTCCGATAGTCAAGACTTCGTCGTTATTATTCTCCTTTCCCTCTATACAGAATAAACTATTCCTATCACTCTGGCCTTCCCATGACTTCAGTCACCTCTTAAGGAACCGGGCCTGAAGATCGAAGTTGCCAGGGTTTAACTTACGTAACTCCCTGCGATAGGTGGCCGGGATTCATCGTGAGTGAGTGGAGCGCGTAAACGATGCGAAACTTGACATGCAGTGTCGTGTCCATCGCATTCAAACAAACAGTACAGTAAGCCGTTATGTGGGCAAACTGAAGACAGTTGGCACTGAGAACTGGAGACAGACGCAGTCGACTGTTTTTGTGGCAGGTTCGATCGTAAAAGGAGGCGAGATACGCCGTAAAAACATAAACATCCAATTCAGGTTGAGGCTATTTACGCCGCAAAATGGCATTCCTTTAAGTATATAATGCTAGCAAAAATTCATCCCTGTGAGAAAAACATGATCTATTATTAGTTTTTTCTGCTAGCCATTTTGTTATTGCATGTTACAATATCTTCTTATCTAGGATTGGAAGAAGTCTTGTGCCGTCTTTCAGGACCTTCGGTTAGCAGCACAATTGAGGTTTATGTGCCCAGATGTATTGGAGACCTCCTAGGTTGTGTCCGCTCATGAATTCGTCGACCTGAAGCCTTTTCAAAGAGCCAATCAGTCAATCGGTGCAGTCCTTTTCCTTATCTGTGCTTCTAAACTTTTCCTTTCCGACAATTTACTCTACTTTTATAAGACAGGCTGTGCTGTCTATTCAAACAATGTCGGTTCCCCCTTTTCCCCTGGCTTTTAGGGTATCTTACTGTTGCTGGAGCTATTTTAATTTTTCCATGGGTGACTTTGTCAGTAACCCTCGACATTTTAGCCAGCGTTCAAATGCTGCTAAAAGCAGATAACTAACGTGTTGATCGCCCTCTGTCGGAACTGGCTGAAGGTCGTGTATTTTACTCACGAGGTTCTTGAACTGTGCGGCTAAGAAATGGCCGATTATTCCTATTTAATTGGCATAAGGCATGACCACTCGGTCCGGTTATCAGATTACCCAACGCCAAAAAATGGCGTGCGTAGGCATACCAACTCTCCTCTCTCTCTCTCCCTATCTCACGTGCTGAAATCATAAAAATGATTTAATAAGTACAACACGCACACTCCAAAAACATAAATGTCACGTTGGGTAATATATTGCGATCATGTGGTTAAATGTTTACTATGCTGATGGTGATAGAAGCTCTGGACGCATAGCCAACCAAACTAATCGGATAAGGCCGACATTAACTAAAACCTAAAACTTCTAGGAAGAATTGCCAAGGGGGATGAAAAAACGTAAACATGAACGTGAAGCGCGATAATAGCTCGCAATGACTGGAAGAAGTCCCAAAGACAGTTGACATGTTCCATCAGCTGGAACTATTACACCAATATCGCCTAGAACTAAAAGCCATCTGTTGTTCCCATGTCAGCAATAAGCAAAATAAAACACGATTTATTTCGGAAATAGAGACATAGTTAGTCGATCATTGAGCAGGAAATCAATGGCTTGCTGTGAATAAATTACTCGGTGAAATCGCATTATAGACGTCGCATACGCGTTTTCTCAAAACCAGTTGGCGGACATACGTTTGCCTTCCTCTTTTCTGGCAAACAAGGGTCTAATAATGAATCTCGTTACCAATATACCCAGGCTAGGAAGCAAATGTAAACGTCTGCTAGGATGAACAAAACTGTTATTTGATGTTATCCTTTCTTCAGATCTGAAGTCGGAACTAAAAGCCATCAATTATTACTATGTAAGAAATAGGCAAAATAAAACAATATTTCAATTCCTAAATCGGAAACAGTAGCCTATGTAGTCCCCTTCATTAATCTTCACTCTCAGCAGGTTGTCCAACTGAAATGGTCGTTATAGGGTTTTGTGGGTGGGAATTAGGATACGCAGTGCAATATACCTTAATAACTGCTATATGCAGTTTGATTTTATTGCATTTTGAAGTGTTGTTGATTTATATCTGTAGATTTTCCTAATCTGTATTATCGTTTAAGGTATTGCGGAAAAACCCGACTATCAAACTGCAGGTTTCGTGAAATTCCCAAAAAATAGAAATGGTAGTTAGGAGCACGTCTACTTCAACGTACCTGAGGTCCAACTTACTATTCTGTAGTAAGATTAGTATAGTCAATGGTGCAAAGTGCCGCGCACACTTCAATTTACATACGGAACAACTTACTCCCAGCGACTGCGGGAAACATCTTCGACTACATTTTTGCACTTTACACTTCTAAAAATTTCCACCCCCCAAAACCCTATAAGCTCCGTTTTTGTAGGACAAAATGCTAGGACTAAGGGTATATGAGGGAGACTACATAAGCTACTTTTGCCCCTAAATCGAGCTGTAATAAAAGTAACATGGCAATAGAAAACCGGCAGTTGGCTGCAAATAAAGTGCTCAGTTAAATCGCGACGTAGCCGTAGGATACCCCTTTCTGGGGACTAGTTGGCAGGCCTATGTGTTATAGAGCCGAGAGCCGCAAGGCTTCGGTGCTCTGAGGCGAAAACATCAAGTGACAACAGGCCAAGCCAGCTGAGTCATATGCGCGCGCTGTAGCTTCGAGCACAATCACGCTAGTCGACGAGCTAGCGCCAGGGTCAGCAACCCATGGCTCGCGAGACGTATATGGCTCTTTTGATGATCGCGTATGGCTCTTTCAGAAACTTCAGATTTTATGATTTTGGCTACTCTTTAGGGGTTTAAGTAAAGGGTTGTACTCGGATCACAATAATTATCAGGCCAAATCCCAGGTTGGAAGTTAAAAGACACAACTCACCAGAAGGCGTGATTTATTATGTACAGAACTCCCAATCATTGTCCCAGGTGGCAGTCAGTGGCCACTTGCGAAGCCAGAGCTAGCGTTGACTGCGTCCAACCAGGCCTGAGATAGTTGACTGTGCGTTGTGTGGGGTGATGATTGTTGCTTTAGTAGGATGGTGCTGTGTGTATGGTGGGAAAAACAAAGGATTTGTGGTGCTTCCCTGTGAATATGAAAATAGATCCATTCTACGTTTCCATTGCATTCTACATCAGGAAGCTCTTTGTGCTCAGGTATGTGACGGGCAGCTTGGCGAAGTGGTCGCTGATCATTCGTGTGATTAACTTTATTGTCGGCTGAGCCTCAAATGATCGACAGTTTAAAACACTGCTGGATGCAGTTGGAAATAACTATCATGGTCTGCTTTGCACAGCAAGGTGCGCTGGTTGTCAAAAGGGAATGTGCTCAGCCATTTTGCAGCTTGTCTGAACGAAATCTGGCCGTTCCTTGAAATGAAGGGCATTGAGCATCGTGAGGTAGCCGAAACTGAGTGGCTTCTCATGTTTTACTATCTCGTGGATATGAGCAAACATCTGAACCAACTTAACGTTAAATTGCAAGGCCATAAAAATACAGTGCTAGCCCTTCAACAATCCGTGCTTGCTTTTGAAAACAAGCTTGAACGCTTTATCACGGATCTTGAAACAGATCGTTTACTACATTTTGAAAATTTAAGACTTTATAAAGATGCATGCACAGTAAATGAGTCCACTCAAAACTTTGATCTCCACCAGCTAGTTGGCTTTACATCCAGTCTCCTATAGTCGTTCAAAGCACGCTTTGGAGAATTTCGAGAGCACACTCGTTTTTTTGAGTTCATCAGCCATTCAACCGAGTGTTCACTGAACACAGCCGACCTACGTTATATTCCTGGCCTCTCCGTTAGAGATTTCGAAGAAGAATTGGCTGAACTTAGGGCCTCAGACATGTGAGTGAATAAGTTCAAGTCACTCAATGAAGATTTGGAAAGGATCTCACGACATAAAGCGGAGTTGGCAAGCAAGCACATGTGGACAGAAATTAAAAACTTCAACCCGAAGACCAGCTAATAATCAAAACTTGCAACACACTTCCGGTCACATACCACACACTGCAGCGTGTGAGCATTGCTGCATTCACCCTGTTTTGATCTATATACGTATACATGCGAGCAGTCATTCTCACATCTTAGATACATCAAGTCCACAATAAGATCACGTCTAACCGATAAAAACCTCAATGCTTGCATGAAGCTTAACCTCACCAACTACAGACCAGACTATAAAACCCTCAGCGAATCCATGCAACGCTAGAAGTCACATTAACAATGAGTATTATGAGAAAATTATTTAAAAGAATTAATTCAGAGGCTTATCACACTCGCATGTAATAGAATTTCATTTCAAAATACACTATATGGCTCTTTCTGAAATATATTTCCAAATATTAACTTTCTTGGCTCTCTGAGGTAAAAAGGTTGCCGAACCCTGAGCTAGCAAATCCTCTGTCTCTGTTGGCCTTGAATAAACTGGTTTTACTCCGAAACCGGCTCTCTTGTCTTTTCCGCCTACCTCTCGAGGCACAAAAATAAGTTTACTTTTTTTCTCTCTTCTGGCAAACAAGGGCACAAGAGTGAATTCAGTTACCCAATACATTCAGGGCTCGGAAGCAAATTTAAGCTCGTGCTAGGATGAACAAAACTGCTATTTGTCGCACCAAATATGGCAAACAAAGGCACAAGTATTGGCACGGAACAAAGATGTACGACCGCGAACAGAATAAGAAGGCAAATTAACCAAACTCGCAATTTTTTCATACGATTCATTAAATGGCCGCTTTTATGTAATTGAAATCTGGCGCTTCTAAAGCATTGCTCAAATTCATCGAACAAGTAGATGACAATGGGCTAAAGAAGAATGGGCAACATAAAAAGTTATAAAAAACAGTGGGAATATCCATAAAGAAAAATGATCTGATGGGATTGGTCGAAGTGAAGCAACTGTGACAGGCAATTCATGCCATTATCGCATAGGAAAAATTGCACAAGTCCTTGAACAGACGACGGAGTCGGGGTAAGGGGGAAGAAGAATAAGGGTTTCATGGCAGACCATTGAAAGAAGAGTGTTCAAAAGAGTGGTTCGACGCAAGGACCGGGTGATCCATTGAAAAGTAAATGCGTTTAAAGGCACTGTGCTTCTGTATTGCAGGTCCACCGTCTCGGGCACTTTGGGTTAAGTCAGACGTCGGGTGATTTCGAATGAACGATGCAGTTCAGCACCTCCAGTGGTATCCTAAATGTCTCATCTTCTATCAGGACTATGTCATAAATATCCATGTAGGTATCCAGCAGGGCTTCGGTCTGCAGTAAGAGGAAATTCGGGAAAATAATAAATAAATTAATGATAGGAAAAGTTACCTAAACTGCAAATGTAGGCCCCTGCTTTCCACTAACATTAGGTAATGAACAAATAAGTGAAATTCGCAAAAAATAGGTAAATTGATCAGCTGCGAACCTACGTGTATACTTTTCGATGAAATTGGGTACGAAACAAAAAGATGAAAATCGTTCAAACCCTAATCTACCTCCCCGTTTCGCCCAGTCTCAGAGGCCTCAACACGCCGACCTCGCCAAACGGGTATCACAGAAAACATGTTTCCCGATCTGCTTTTTCAAATATTGGATTGCAACAACACAAAAGGTAAGGTGGTGCATAAAGTGAAAGTTGGGCTTCCAGGGCAAACCCCAAAGTGGTACTTGGTGGCAAAGATAGCTACATGGTCTATTCGTATGAAGCCAGTGATCAGAGGTAAAATGGCCGTGCACAAACAATACTAGTATCGGCTGCGATTATGTCGCAGAACGACGCGACTAAAAGCAAACCAAGGGGGTAAGACTGTAATAAGAAACGGGCAAAAACTGGTTTTGTCCACACAAATCTCGAGCTACCAGCAAATAAAGCTAGGAAGGATCAACTCCAGCCAATGTCCTCAATGGGGAACAGGGATCCGAATCAAACAAATATATGATCACGAAAAGCCCTCAAGCTACTGATAAGAGGTGCACTCCACACCAGCTAAAAGTTCCCTTCACGCCCGTAGAAGTCGCGCTCACGACACTTATTTGCGCTGCTATCTCATCTAAGCACTGATAATACGTAAGGAGGCCTAACACAGAGAGTATAAGTCGGTACTACGCAAGTCCTGTAAGTAACACAACTAGCCGCCGATAAAAGTAAACGAAAATTTGCCAAGTAGTGGACGGGGGCCAAAAAACATGACGCTAGTATATCCATAACAAATACAAATCCAATCCAAGGCATTGAAAAGCTTGCTCACTTACGTTACTGTTAAGATAGCCGATTTTCAAAATATTTACGTCAGAATCCACACTTTCTCTGGGAATACCGTCCACCATGGATGGATCGGCCAAGGAATCGCCCAGAAGAAGAATTGAGGAGCGTTTGGACAAAACCTCCTTCATGTAGTCAGTGTCAGAAATACTTGAAACTGTTTTGTTGAAAGTGTGGATTATAGGATCTTGGAATCCAATCAACAGGCCCTAAAATAGTACATAAGAAAGTGCCTGTTGTTTGGAAACACTTTTCTACAATTCCTTTTCCTAATCAGCAATTAAATTGTATAATGACCTTTAAGGGGCTTGGTGGTCACTGTTCATTGCAACCAAACCAGCTAACAGCGTAATTCCAGGAAAAAATTCAGAACCTTTTTTCTCGAACTTCTCGTCAAAAATTTGATGCAACAGCTCAGGTCCAAGAAACACTTTACTGCCGATGAAATCATAACTCATTCAAAATCGATTAGGCTACATTCTTTAGTTATCAAAAATGTAATGGGAGACCAGATTGCCCAAAGAATAGACAATTGCTGGTTTTCATGTAACATGCGAATATCCAAATTACGTTCACACGTAACCGTAAACGTAAATAAGGAGTACCGAAGGTGCTTATACTGCTTTAAACAAATTTTACCTAGGCATGCCCTACCTGACACTCAAGTTCATCAGATGCCCAGAATGGTCAGAAAATCGGAAAAGGCGGGTTATCCCGAAAGCGGGTTACCCAGGAAAGGAGGATTACCCGTTAGCCTAGTTGCTGGCTACCTGGCTCGTCCACAGGTGGCGGATAGTGGCGCGGCATTTAGTGAAGGTTAGCTGCGAAATAGGCAGGCTCCCGAGTCTGGCGAATAAGCAGTCGCGGACGCAGCAGCGACAGTGTTACTAGGGCGCAGTGGGTTGAGGTCTGGCGCACCGACTACCTTATAAAATGCTGCAAGTCCCAATGACGACAGCGCTGTGACATGGCGAGCGTGAACCTCCTTTAAATAGGTTTGCTGACCACCACCACCCCTGCCTTGTGGTTAGGTTTTTGAGCCAAAGTGCTAGAGGAGACAACCTCGAACAAAGAATCCGAGCGGCTGTTGGGGACCCGCCTGTATTCAAAATCACCAAGAAACCTCATGAACATGTCAACTTACGATTTTACGACCCATGCTACGGCGTCCGCGGGAACCGACGCAGTCCGCAACCCTTGTCCGATGGTGCGGGCGAATGATACGCAAGCTGGACTGCTCAACCACAAACGGACTCTTGGTATTGGATGCTGGAATGTGCGAACACTGGAACCTGGTACTCAAAGTCTGACAGCGCACAGTCTCCATGAATATAAAGTGGATGTTTGTTGCCTGTCAGAAGTCTGACTCCCCGATTCAGGCGCCCGAAAAATCAAAATCCCGGGAGTCAATTCCAATCTCACCCTGTATCACAGTGGTCTGTGTGACTCATCTGGTAGACACGGTGTGGTTATTGCCTTCTCGGAACAAGCCAACCGTGCACTACTAGCATGGGAACCAGTCAACGACCGAATGGCTTATGTTCGACTAAAAGGCCATTTTACGAACATCTCGGTCGTCTCTGTATGCACCTAAATCGGCGACTGAACTGCAAAACAAAGACAATTTCTACTCGCAGTTGCAGGAGCTAGTCGAAAGACTCCCTCGCCGTGATCTATTAATTGTTGCCGGGGACTGGAATGGCCGGACTGGGCCCGGTGACCCGAAAAACAACCACCTTCATGGTCGTTTTGGGCTTGGCTCTCGAACGGACAATGGTGAGAGGATGCTGCAGTTTGTCAAACAGAACCGACTGTTTGTTACTAACACATGCTTTCAGCATCGTCACAAACATCTATTGACCTGGTATTCGAACGACGTCAGATCGATTACATTCAAGTTGGTTCACGGTTTCGCAGCTGGGTCCACGATAGCAGGTCAATGCGAGGTGCCAAGACTGGTGACGTCCACGGGTCTGACCATGCTCTCGTCCGCACACGACTGAAGGTTCACCTCTTATCTGTGCCCAAACTGCCACGCGCGAGACGCCTTGATGTCGCAAAGCTCCGGCAAACCAACACTACCGAGGCTATAAGCACAGAAATCCGGTCCCGTCTTAAGACCCAGGCTGACAGCGAAGGCAGAAGCAGGTGGCCATCACTGAAGACATCCATCTATGGGGCAGCTGAAATATTCTCGGATTCACTCAGCGGCGCCGCAGTGACTGGATCAGCGAAAGAACCCTGCAGCTGTCAGCCGAGACGACTCGAGCCAGATCCCGCAACGATGCGTCCTTCCGCCAACCTCGATAGCTGACATCAAAGTCGGCTAGAGATGACCAGCAGAAGTATTGATCCGAAACGGCGATTTCTATGTAGCAGGCTTCAAATGTTGGTGACACTCGAAAATTGTACCAAATCATCGGCCAAGTTAGTGGTAAGCCCCCCACACTGTTATTCTGTTCGCGATGTGAATGGAGGTTTTATAGCTAACAACTCGGCCAAGGTCGATCGCAGGCGTGAACACTTTGAGCACCTCCTCAAATTTGATGAACAACTCATCACACCCTCCTTCCCCGCCACAGCGGAGTTTCAACCCTCTCCTGCCTACGCAGTGTCGTGTGACCTCCCTTCCGAAGACGAAGTTACCGATGCAATGCAGAGGCTACACAACAACAAGGCGTGTAGAGAGGACGGTATTCCTGCGGAGGTCTACAAGTCCTGTGTCGACACACTGGCTCCTCGGCTTCATGAGGTGTGTACAGGCGTAGCGAGAAGAGGCCATTCCCGATGACTGGGGCTCAGGCATCTTTGTACCTGTCCACAAGAAGGGAGATAAGACAAGATGCGAGAACTACCGTGGCATAATTCTTATCGATGTTGCTGCAAAGATCTTCGCTATTGTTCTTCTCAGGCGCTTCCAGTCTGCACGTGACTCCAGGACACGACCCAACCAAGCCGGATTCCGCGCTGGGCGTGGATGTGCTGATCAGATATTCACAGTGAGGCGCATTCTAGAATTCCGCCATAGCTACCAGCAACCGACGGCCGTTTGCTTCGTCGACTTTGCCGCCGCATTCGATTCCATCCATGGTGAGTCCCTTTGGCGAATAATGGAACTGGATGGAGTGCCGACCAAACTCATTGCGATGATTAAGGCCTACTATCGGTCTACCACCGCACGAGTCCTGGTCCACAACAATCTCTCTCAGTCGTTCGATATCCAGTATGGTGTCCGACAGGGTTGCGTCCTTTCACCCATTCTATTTGACTACGTCATTGACTGGATTCTCGGCAAGGCCCTACATGAAGAGGACGGTGTTTAGCTTGTACCCGGACGCCGACTAACTGATCTTGACTACGCCGATGATATTGCGCTGTTAGCCTCAAGCTTTAGTGGTCTACAGTCGGTAGTGTCGCGGTTAAATGAGATCGCTACGTCGGTTGGTGTGTCCATAAATTTTGGAAAGACGAAGTTGTTCTCGAGCTGCATCCCTGACCAGGAGAAGGCACCCCTGGAGATAAATGGCTATCAACTTGAAGAAGTAGACAGCTTTAAATACCTCGGGGCAAGGCTGCTACCGAATGGGCAGAGCAAGGACGACATTGTATCCCGTATGGATGCTGCTCACTGGGTTTTCTCAATCCTTCTAAAACGCCTATGGATCCAACGTCACAACTCCATCGCTACGAAGATTCGTGTATACCGTGCATCCATCCAGTCAGTCCTCCTCTATGGATGTGAATGCTGGGCTGTGCGCACTGAAGATGAGCGAAGACTGGATGTCTTTGACCACCGATGCCTGAGGACGATCCTGCGATTTAAGTAGAGAGACTTCATCTCAAATGAGACGGTCCGCATCCGCTGCGATCGTATCACGAGGATATCTCAGCCCATTCAAGAAAGGCGACTGAAGTGTTTTGGACACGTTCTCCGTCGTCCGCCTCACGAACTTTGCTATGCTGCCCCAGACCCACCGCCGCAGCCCACCTGGAAACGACGAAGAGGAGGGCAACTAAAGACTTCGCTTGACACCGTCCGTCAAGACATTGAAGCAGTTCTTGGACCTTCTATCTTCGGTCTCCGTCGCTAGCGAAGAGACTGGGTGGAGCTTTTCAGATCCACTGCCGCCAATCGCCACGCATGGAGAGGTACCGTTCGTGACATCATTGAGGCCAGTTAGATCAGGCATGATCACAACGGTAACAAGTACAAGTAGTAAGTAGTAAGTAAGTAATTCCCAGAATGGTCAGAAAATCGGGTTCGTCCTGCAAATTTAGGGGTCAGACATGGCTCAAATAAAAGAAATAACAAAAAGGTATGCTTCTGTTGGAGTAGCAGTTGACCGGCAAAAACACGTAATTTCTCACAAAAGATAAAAAGTGATGCGGACTTCCAGGGAACAGGTCTAGCCTGAAGTTTACTAACATTCCGAAAATAAGGATAAAAGGAGAAGTTACAAGGTCGAAGGTGGACAAATAGAACGGCAAATATAAATTCAGTATATCGAAGAAGTACCTCAACGTTGAAGTCCATGAAGTTGGACACTACTCGAACGTTGTCGAAACGCAGTTGAAAACGTTCCAGAAGAAGTTCTATAACGTTCCCAATGCCAGCAGAAAATATCAGCAGGGGAATATTTTCCCTGTGCAACTGTACCATGAAGTCTCCTACATAGTCCCTGCAATGAAAAAATTGGAAAGTTACTCGCGGTGTAAGACCCGTCTAAAGTGCAAATAGTGGAAGCTGAAGAAACTAAGAAAGCTGGATTCTGGCTGCGTTCACACACCTTGTGGACAACACCGGAACTTGATCCATTAATCTATTAAAGCAGCTGCCACCAGCGTCAAAGCCCCCTCTCTCCGTTTTAACTGGAAACATTGGACACTAGCCCTGACTTTTTCAGTGGCTATTGCTGCTTGGGATAGTAACTAGGAGTTCTGTGTACAATTAATTTTTCCTACAGGTGCATTTTGTCTTTTCCAACAAAGTTGGATTTTGCTGGAGGATTGTAGTGATTTGAGTACAAACCTTGCTTAGACCGCTATAATTTAGTCACCCCGACGTGATCAAGACTCAAACACCCGATGCGGCTGAACTCAAGCGTCAAAAGGTCCAACTCGTCTTCAGCTGCCTGTTTTTTCCCGTGTCCATCGACAGGAAAACGCACTTTCTCATATCTCGTCAGGAATGAGAGCAATGGCATCGATCTAACTCAGCCGTCGGATTCCAACCCTATCACTTTTGCTCTTCTATCAGCTCCGCAATCGTTTTATGTGCCTAACTCGATGAAAATCCACTGCGTTTGACACGCTCTGCAAGCTATCGCATCTTCGAGTCGGACACATCCTTTCTTCTTGTGCCAAAGTGCTAAGTCACCGGCACACGTTGACGAGGTCACACCAGCAAACCCTCTAGCCGATATCCCAACTGCACTTCAACACAGGGTGCAGCATCAGCCTTGACTCAATTTCAAACACCTTCCATAGCCATCGAAACGCTCTAAAATCTATATGGGCAATGGATTTACTCATTCTATGCTTGCGGTCTAAACACTCAAGGGATCAACAACTCCTCTTGCCTCTGTTCCCTTCAACCGCACAGAACATTCCGGGACCCTAGGGTGACGCTACCCACAATAACAATCCGGAGTGTTCGTTCACTTTCAGATATACCGACCAGAACGCTCGGAAACTGGCGCACTACAAGGTGGACATCACCGCACTCAGTGAAGCCTACTTCTCCGATCAATAAAAACCAGAGGAGGAGGGTACCATTTAAACCTGTTTCTGAAACGGCTGTCCACAGGCAGAGCGACGCGATGTTGTGGGAAGCCAGCCCTGTCTTCCGTAGGGCATCAACGATCGCCCGGTGAGTCTTCACCTCTCTATTCAGGGTCACAAATTCGGCACCATCTTCAGTGCCTGTGCCCCTCCCCCTCGATAACCAGCTCTGACAAGGCAAGAAACGGATTCCACGAGGATGTGCATACCCTCCTTGCAACTGTGCCGAAGGTGGACAATTTGCTTGTCTTTGGTGACGTGAATGTCTGCATCGACACAGACCATAGTGCGTGGAGAGGAAGGCTGGGCTTGCACGGCTTCGACGGTTTTAATGATACTGGACTGCTCTTCCTATGAACCTGCGCAGAGCACCGCCTTATCCTGACCAACACCTTCCGCTGCGGTAATAGTGGATACTGTATACTCTTGAAAAATCAGAAGCAAAAATATATTGAGAACCTAAATATGGCTTTTTCTTTGAGTACAAAATTCGAAGAACACTTGATTAACTTCTGGATAATTATAGGGAAAAATATTAGTGAGGGTTTATCTTGTAAAACTTATTTGAATTTATAAGTGCATTCAGGATGAATCTAAAAAATGCACACCATGTAAGTATTCATTTGGAGAGTCAACGTGGTTTGCGAAGGCGTCCGAAACGCCCCCGAGTTTGTTTATTTACAGAAGACAGGATTAAGTGGGTGTGGAAAGAAATTATTTGAAGTCAAGGCTGAGTAATATTTAGAAGATCGTGCTAAGGTGTGCTATGTATTTCATGGTCCAGGAGCATTTGCGCATTCGAGATCCAGCACCAAGAGCACGTTCCTGATTGAGTATTCCGGACTGCACACTACCTGCCCGTACCATTCTAGGGTGTGCCGCTTCCCATCGACACCATACCACAAGCCGCGATGCCTGAATTATATATTCTACTATGTATTACGGAGCTTCCTTAATGCCCCACCCCAATAACCCCTATAAACACCCAACACGTTCTTACAGAATTCTGGGGATTATACTCCCAGTGATGATTCCTATAATATGTTACCATGTTCTAGTCAAGCTGCTGGGGGATATTGAGCATACCGGTTGCCTCATCGAGACACTTCTTTCAGCGCTTCCGCTAAGGACCTAACACCGTGACAGTGGGGGCAATTGTATTGGTGTTTCGCTACCAAAATGCTAGTAAACATACTTAATTGTTCTATGAAGTAGTCAGTATAACAGGCATCAATCTTACGTTTCCTCGTAGCACCGTCACTGTTGTTCGAAACTACTGCTTGTCTAACCGATAACTTCTAACGCTATTGTAGTATTAGGCTTTACAATGCATGAAACTATCGGCAAATGTTGGCGTGGCCAGTCGTACGATTACATGTAGGACTACATGCTCAGGCAAAACTGAAGTTGAAACGTTCCGTGCTTGGGAGTATCTTTTGGGCGAATTATGAAAAACTCGTGATTCCTAACGATTTCGCGTAGAAGGCGAAGGAAATATTAGGGATCGGGGGTAAAGCTGCAATAATGCAATCTGCGTCCGACAAGTGAAAGTTTCAGAACAGTATCAAAACGATTAAGGCAGATAATACTTTAGAATGGCTGACACAATGAACCAACATCTATGCAAAAATCATATTAACTGGCAAGTGTAATGCAGTTACCGGAAAATTCAAGCATACCTTAAGGCAAGGTTACACTGATTTACAGTTGCCTTAAGTGTATATTTATGTATTTTTGAGTTGACGATCGCTTTCTGCGCTAAATCCCACCACTCCACCATGAGTGGAATCTTTGTGGAAGCTGGAATAGTTGGATCACATTCAACCTGTTCATAAGTTTTTTGCAAAATACGTAACTAATGAAAAGAATTTCAATTAGATGACTTCGTATTACTTACCTTGTTCTGAATTTCCAACGTCATATCGGGAGCCTGCTCAAAGATTCCGTGACACGAGGGGGTACGCTCACCTTTGTGAACGAACTTCGACATAGTCCAGTCAAAGTCAGATATAACCTGAGAAGCAACATTAACCTCTAGAGGCTTTCCTACCTGGAGATTGTCCTTTCCCAGAGCGATCATGCGAGTAAGCTTCCTTTTTACCGCATCGGGATTATTGATGCGCAACTTACGGCAGTGCTAGGGTTGAATGAGGGGAAATTATTGAACTATAACCAACCTCTGATTTCCTGTTGAAAAGAACTTCAAACAAATTTGATAGGCTATATTTGTGAGAGCTTGATGGGCCACTGAATTGGCTTGCTTCCATGATTGCTGTTTCCATTACCTTGCAAAACCGCTTCGCAACCAGTAAATCGGCCAACGAATACAGCATGGTTACTATAGGCAATGAACCTCGAATATTTCACCGGAGTTTGCTGTGAGGAACAAGTTTAAGCGATTAATATTCATATCTTATGTACTGTTAGTTAAGTAGGAAAATGGGGCTTGGGAAAATGTTAGCTCGAGCTAGATAGGATTAGATCTAATCCGATTACGGACATCCCGTTTCAAAACGAAAACATAAGATGCTAATTACGCGGATGTCACACTAATCGACTATCGAATATCACATTTAAATCTGTTCGTTAATAAACAATTGTATTTTGTGCGCTCGCAATGCAGGGACGCATGAGCGCGACGGATCTACTGGGATGGCAGCGACGCCCCTAATAGCAATATTCCGGAACCAAAGGATAGAAGGTTCCAGTAGGATTAAAGGATAGAGGCGAATATCTTTTGGTCCTACTGTGCCGTGATTGCGTATATGGGCGGTATTCCGTGCGCTGACTGGGTTAGGTTACAAGCCGTCATCGAAATCGACAATCGAACACATACACACAAGCCCCACCCCCCTCCACCTGAGAAAAACGCTACGCGCACGCACGTCTACTACATTTGCTCCTTCCCCCCTCCCCAAATACGGCGCCTGGATCGATTTCTCGCTTTGGCAACCTTTGCTGGCGTATGCCTAGGGTGAAAAACCCGTGTTCAGATCACACTAAATGCGTCTAAATAGGGGGAGCTGGGGGTAGAGGGGCAGGGGTTCTTAACCAAGCCTGCTCAGAGTGCACTTGATGCACGTAGTCGCCCCCTACCCCTCTTCCCCCAGACCCCCTCCACCCTATTTGCAGCCCACAAACATGGACCAACATCAACCGCAATTAGCGTCCACACCGGATAACCTGGACTGACACCGGACTGACTCAAAGTACAGCTGCTAATTAGTCATTTAGCCACTGCGACTGATAACCATGTCTATTACGATGTGACGCAAATTGAAACTCCCAATTAACACCCACTCCAGATGACTATACAACTGTATCAGTACTTTCAAACGCTAACTGTTCTTTGCAAATTTCTCTCAATTCTGACTACGACCTGAGGATCCAGTTTCGATGATTAACTGAATAAAATTACATTTCTTGGGATGCCTGCCTTTCATTTTATACGAAACCATTCTATCCTTTGGCCCCTATAGGGGCTAGCCATCTGGGTTCTGTCCCTGCCCCTTATAGCAAAGGGGATTCTACGGGAGTTCTACGGGAATCCTACATTTCCACAAAATGGGATCCTACGGGAAGTCTACGTGCAACAATTGTAGGATTCTACGGGAATCCTACATTGGGTCCACAATGTAGACCCTCAATTTTCCGCCGGACAGGGGTTACCTACTTCATCGCGAAAACCCCCCATTTTCGAAACGCGGTAATAGATAACTTTTTGAAGACAGTTGATATTAGAAATGTGTATTATATGTAAAAAAATAGGGTTAAAAAAATATTAATGTACAATAAGTAGGTTTGAAGGCGCGTTGTACAGTCTTCTTAATTTAGAATTGTGCTGTGGAGAGTTGGTGGCGAAAAGAAGGCTGTACTAGCGGACGCTCCCGGCCCACCGTCGTCGTCCGGGTCATGTGTAACGAACCAACCCGGACCATGGGTGTTTGAACGCACCAAGAGCACTTTTGGCGCGGATCCGGATGAGGATGGTGTGAACGTCTGTTGGTGATGATGCCGGTTTTCCTTCTCTTTCCATCTGCTGGCACCACTTTCCCCCGTTCCGTGTCGCCGTCACACGCTCTTCCCGCCGTCCTGTGTCACCGTTACACACTCCTCCTGCCGTCAGCACCACCATGGCCCTCACCCGCAGTTGCCCATTGCGCTGCACTCCCGCCGGTATCTAACTAATATTCTGTGATCACCCCTCACTCCAAGTGGATCATTTGTACAGACTCTTGGTAATCCCCGTATCGTATCCTTTTCATTCTTTAATACTTACCATTCGTTTTATATCAACAGACCGTATTTCTTACTATCGCGTTGTTCTTCTATCTCTTTCTACGATTGCATGTTGTGGTGATTGAAAACCCCGTGCGGCGTTACTTCTGGAGAATCATATGCGTGAATTACTCCCTTAGGTGTGTGCCAACCTCGACGTTCCCGGCCCGCTACACATGCTCATCTACAAAAAAATTGACCATTAATGCAAAGTTTATGCTTTCGCTGAAACTTTTAAAGCTGGTTTAGTGGTTTCAAAGTAAATGAATACAGATCTACTATAATGGGGCTTGTTGTGTCCCCAAAATTTCACATAGACCAACTGACAGAAACAAGTGGACTACCAAAAACCAAAACGCAGGAAATAAAACCAAATAAACCGATCACAAATCCCAAGGTCGCCTAATTATATGAATTAATTAAGCGCGCCATAGCGTCTTCCAATGGATCAGTTTAACGAAAATTAATGGCCACACAAAAGCCATGTTTAAAAGCAATAATAAACTAAAAAAATAATAGACAATAAATAATAAGACAATATTGCAATAAGGATTGTTCGGCAGCTTTAAATTATTCAGTTGACCGAATATTGAAAAATGCGTGGCCTCGGTAGGATTTGAACCCACACAGCAGGGAAGGCTTCTGTGCAGCCAACGCTTCACTATAAAGCAATGAAGGCAAGCCGAAGCAGTAGGCTGGGTGAGTATATCGACCCAAGTGTGATTAAACTCAAAGATTCGGCGTGCCTTCGTAGCTTAATGATAGAGCGTCTGCTGCAAAAAACCTTCCTGTCTGTTTGGGTTTGTAGCCCACCAGGGCCACGAATTTTTCACAAATGTTTCAACTGAACACAATAATAAGTAAAAGTGGAACAATTGACAATGTTGTAGTAATAAAAACAGCATGTTCAAACTAATATGTAAATACAACAGGTACACACTTTGAAGATTGTTGGCTCTTTGCTTTACTTATGCGTTGTTTGAATTCATCAATTTTCCAAATTTTGTTTTAACTAACATATAGCACTTTGGGTTTGGACCATGTGCTCTTAGCTAGCAACTTTCTTGCTTACAACTCTTCACAGCTCAATTTCTCTCCTCACCTGCCGCTGTTTTCTTCGCCCTTCAACGACACCTTCCTCTGGTGATCATTCCCGGGCTCAGGAGAATCCAACAGCAATTAACAAGTGAGATTTCTCTCAAATCTCACGATTACGACCCAACGAACTTGGATCCCGGTCTTCGGGAAGTCATCCTTTGGCAAATCGATTTCTTGACTATTGCTCGCAAGGATCGTGAAGGATCTAAGTGAATTGTATCATTTCTTAACCTTCATTGTTATCCTCGTATACGGTTTTTACACCTTTTCCACTAGGATAGCCTGGTAAATTACTCACTAGTGGTTAGCCTACACTAGAAAGTTTTCCATTGCGTTTTAGCTACGACGTTTTGTATATTTCTAGTGATAAACCCTCCACACATTTGGTGACCCTGTTTCTATCGTAATCCACGTCTTACTATTTATTATATTCGCCCGTTTTTCCCACTTGCTTCTGCCGTTCATATGTTTTTCACCATGGGCGATGAAAACCAACCATTTTTCGAAGAAGCAGAGGATGCTCCTCTTAATAAGTCGTGTACACCAGCCGATCATGACGAGTCTCATGTTTTTAAGAGAGCCGTTAAGCTACCCCAGTACGAGGTTCGTGATCAAACCGTCTGGTTCAAACAGGTCGAGGCCGTTTTCGCCTCACGTCAGCTTAATGGCGAGCGTACGCGTTACGCGTACGTCGTATAGTACTTACCATTCGACGTCGCTTTCACAGTTAAGGATCTCCTTGATCCTATCCCTAAAGTTAAGCCGTACTCTAGCTTAAAACAAGCTATTTTCAAACGTACGGCACACTCCGCCGACAGTTAGCTTTGTCAGCTCCTCAACGTTGTCAAGTTTGGCGATCAAACTCCCTCTGCTCTGAAGCGCAACATGCGTCACTTGCTTGCTGGTTCCACATTAGACGATTCTATTTTCCGGCGCATTTGGATGGATAAATTACCCCATCCAATGCAACAGGTTCTCACCCTACTCGACTACTATGTTCCGCTGACCAAAGTCGCGGAGCATGCAGACCGAATTCAACAATGTTACCCAGGTACTAGTTCGTACGTTTTAAACAAAGCCTCGACCTCAGTACCTCAGCATGCCGACTCCCAGGTTTCCGCCTCACGATCTGACCGTAAACCTGATAGACTTACGCAGCGAAAGTCCACTAAATCGCTTGGTACCTCATCTCCGCGGGCTAATAAACCTTCCCAACTGATTCGAGACCTTCCAGCCAACAGAGATGACGACCTGCAGGATCTTAAAGATACTGTCAGGTTATTGTGCTCTCAAGTGAGCACAATGTGTTCCACACTCAACCGGCTAAAAACCGGTCGTCCCTCTTTAAACCGCAATCACTCTAATTCAAAATAGCGTGCAGACGACCAAGTCTGCTGGTACCACCGCACATTCGGTCAAGATGCTATTAAATGCGTCCCGACATGTTCTTACGCTAGACGTTCCCGTTCGGGAAACGGTGCCGCCAGTCACTAATAGCGACGACTGGTGCTGGCCCATCGCGACACAGTTGCCTGTTTTATGTGACCGACAAGTTCACTATGTTCCGTTTCTTGATCGACACCGGTGCCGAGGTGAGCGTTTTACCGCTCCCTCGTCATCGTACTCGCCAGCCATCACAGTTTACACTGCAAGCTGCGAACAACACTACTATCGCCACGTTCGGTCAACGGTCCCTTACTTTAGACCTTCGGCTTCGTCACCACTTCCAGTGGGTTTTCATCCAGGTTGACGTCCAGTCGCCTATCATTGGAGCGGATTTCCTGTCACATTTCGGCCTCACAGTTGACCTTAAACACCAGAAGTTGCTAGACCCCACCACTCAGTTGTTTACTGTCGAGGTAGTTTCGCGCGAGCCTTCCGCTGGCATCCACTTGGCCGTGCCAAGCTCGCCATTTTCTGACATCTTGATGGATTACCCTTCCCTCCCTAAGTCCTGTCAGTTCATGGAGCAGGTTCAACACGCCATTCGCCGCTATATCACTACCACCAGCAGACCGGTCCATGCTCATCCGCTTAGGCTTCATCCTGAGAAGCTGCAAATCGCGAAAAGTGAGTTCGAGCGCATCTTGAATTTGGGAATTATCCGTCCTTCGTCCAGTCCATGGGCTTCACCACTGCACATGGTTCCCAAAAGGTCATCCAATGATTGGCAACCATGCGGTGATTATCGTGCTCTCAATCAAGCTAAAGTCCCGAACCGGTATCCAATACGCCATATTCATGACTTTTCACACATGTTAGCTGGTAAGACGATTTTTTCCAAGATTGACCTCGTACGAGCGTACCACCAAATACCGGTCGCGGAGGAGAACATCCCTAAAACCGCCGTCACGACACCATTCGGCCTTTTTGAATTCCTTCGCATGCCTTTCGGTTTGCAGAATGCAGCCGAAGCGTTTCAGCGTTTTGGCGATGATATTATGCGCGGTCTCTCCTTCACGTTCGTGTACATCGATGACATCCTTGTCGCAAGCTCGTGCCCTGAGGAACACGTGGAGCACTTACGCCAAGTTTTCGATCGTTTTCAACAAAATGGTCTACAGCTAAACGTCGAGAAGTGTCTTTTTTGCGTTACTTCTGTGGATTTTCTTGGCCATCGTCTTGACCAACATGGGATCACACCCCTTCCAGAGAAGGTGCAAAGCGTTTTGTCTTTTCCAGCCCCGAAGTCCATAACTCAGCTTCGCCGTTTTATCGGCCTAATAAACTACTACCGGCGTTTTATACCAAATTGCGCCGCCACCCTAGCACCTTTGACGGATCTTTTGTAGTCAAAAGCCAAATCGCTTCAACTTTCACCCAGTGCTTTTGCAGCATTCTAGACAGCCAAGAAAGCACTCGCGGATGTCACCCTGCTTCATCATCTGAGCACCGATGCTGATACACAGGTTATTCTGACCACCGATGCCTCAAACATTGCCGTCGGCGCAGTTCTGCAGCAACAGGTCCACGGACAGTTGCAGCCGCTAGCCTTCATCTTCCAGAAGCTTCAGCCAGCGCAGACTCGCTATAGTACTTTCTCGCGCGAACTTCTCGCCATTTACCTGGCTATCCGACATTTTAGTCATCTGCTCGAGGGGAGAGACTTTCAGTTTCACATGGATCACAAACCTCACACTTACGCCCTCAAAGCTAAGCCAGCTCGACATTCGCCGCGTGAAGTACGTCACCTTGACTACATCTCTCAATTCACCTCAGATATACGCTATGTCCGCGGTAATAAGAATGTCGTTGCTGATGCCTGGTCCCGTCCAGAGGTCAATGCCCTTCTCACCACGTTAGACCTGGCGAAGATTGCAGAAGCGCAGGCTCTTGATAACTCCATCATTGAAATGCTTGCGTCTTCTGTGCTTCAGCTGCGTGAGACTCCCCTCCCCGCGGCACCAGGCTCTATCATGCGTAATTTTTCTACAGGTACGCCTCTCCAAGTAGTTCCCAACCCTACCGTCAAGTCGTTTTTGACCATTTGCATTCGCTATCCCACCCCGGTGTTCGTGCTGGCCGTAAACTCATTGCAGCCCGTTTCGTCTGGCCAAAGATGAACACCGACGTTGCTACCTGAAACAGACAGTGCTAAGCCTACCAAAATAATAAGGTCCAGTGACACACTATTTCACCCCCCAGCACGTTTTCAACACGTCCACATGGATTAAGTCGGATCGTTACCCCCATCTCGCGGTTTCACGCACATTTTGACTGCTACTGATCGTTTCACACGATAGCCTATCACCGTTCCCATCTCGGATTTCTCGGTAGCGAATATTGCCATGGTTTTCTTTAACGCACTGGATAGCGAACTCTGGTGTTCCAGCTAACCTAACCACTGACCGCGGAGGTCAGTTTACATCTGCACTCTTCCGTGAGTTCACCAAACTGCTCGGGTGCTCGCATATCACCACCACTGCCTATCACCCAGCATCAAACGGCCTCATGGAACGCCTTTACCGTCAGTTGAAGTCCGCGTTTATGTCTCATCCTGCCCCGCACAACTGGAGCGACAATATGCCGTTCGTCTTCCTCGGCATTCGCTCGGCTGTTAAGGAAGACATTCAATGCACTGCCACCGATCTCGTTTACGGCAAATCCCTCCGCTTACCTGGTGAGCTCGTACAGTCTTCCTCCGTCGCCCCTGACGCCACGAACAACTTCGTGCAACAGCTGCAGCAATGCATGGCCACACTGCGTCCAACCCCTACACGCGCGACACCTCGACGCGTTTTCGTGCACAACGACTTGCACACAACTCCTTTCGTGTTTGTCCGGCACGATGCAATTTGCACGCCCCTTCACCCACCATACGATGGTTCCCTCAAAGTGCTTGAATGGAAGGAAAAATATTTCGTCATTCAAAGGGTTAATGCTACTGATACGGTCTCCATCGACAGACTAAAGCGGGCCTACGTTGAATGCACTTCACCATCACCTGGTCCGTCCACTTCCACGGCACCTTCACCCTGCACTCCACCTGCTGCCCACAGCCCACCGCCATCCTCCTCACTCGAACCTTCCCCCATCCCTCTCACCCCTACCCCTCCCACCCCTTCCCCCTCTCCCACTCATTCCGGTAGACATGTGCGTTTTCCTACCAACTTGCGAGTCTTTAATGTTTTACTTTTTTGTACATCCTCTTTTGTCGAGCGCTTGTAACCCACCAACGCTCTGGTGGGGGAGTTATGTGGGCTCTTAGCTCAACTTATGCGCTGTTTAAATTTATCAATTTCCAAATTTTTTTAACTCAAATACAGCAAGTTCGGTTCTGACCGTGTGCTCTTCGCTAGCAATTTTCTTCCTAACAACTTTCCACAGCTCAATTTCTCTCCTCACCTGCCGCTGTTTTCTTCGCCCTTCAAGGACACCTTTCTCTGGTGATCATTCCCGGGCTCAGGAGAATCCAACAGCAATTAACAAACGAGATTTCTCTCAAATCTCACGATTGCGACCCAAAGAACTTAGACCCCGGTCTTCACGAAGTCATCTGTTGGCAATTCGATTTCTTGACTATTGCTGGCAAGGATCGTGAAGGATCTTAGTGAGTTGGATCATTTCTCAATCTTCATTGTTATCCTCGTAAACCGTTTTTACACCTTTTCCACTAGGCTAGTCTGGTATATTACTCACTAGTGGTTAGCCTACACTAGAAAGTTTTCCGTTGCGTTTTTGCTAAGACGTTTTGTCTATTTGTAGTGACAAAGCCTCTACAAAACAAAGCCGACTGTATTTTATCGTAGTGCCGCTAAATAGTAATAGGAGATGCCCCCATATATTGCTTACTCTATTGGTTTCATTTATGTGATGCTAAGCGTTTAACTCATTGTTTTATTGGTCTTTTTGCCATTTTCGTAACATTTCACTTAAGTTTTGGTTCACTTAACCCATAGTAAGCGGCATTTGTTCAATTATCTTGCATTAAACACACATCAACTACTCATTTGACCACGAATTCCATCAGACACGTGGGCGAGGAGACATCTTACCTTTGGTGACCGTATGATGAATTCATGACAAATTGCCAATAGACGAATAGCACAGACGTCTTAAAGGGAAACAGTAGCGTAGCTGTAGCTCGCATTTCACGCGGCGCTTCATCACATTCTTATCCGAGATCCGAGCGAACGGTTGTTCGACTCATTGAAAACATTTCTCGGATTTTTGGTTTGTTACATAGTGATTCCAATTTAATCGCGCGATTTCGGCTGCAGCATTGTTAGAATTATCATGGTTTATCCAATGGATGGCTGGGCTATTCTGCGTTACTCATTCAACAGAAAATATAAGTATGCGGTCACCATTTATTAGTCTTTTTTTTATTCTGCCACATTTGTGCTCTATGGTGGTACACTTAGGTGCGGATTTCATCATGCCAACCACCTACGCCCAATCCTGCTTCCGGTTTTCTCTAAGTCCTGCTGGTAACGGGCACAGGTGGGGGATGGGCGAAGAGGGAAACTTCCTAAAACGTTGAAGTTGACAAGTGTCGTGCCCATCTATAAGGAAGGATCACTGCTCTATTCCACCAACTACCGACCAGTTAGTTTGACGTGCATCTGTTGTAAGCTTAGGGAAAGGAAAAATTTAAAAAATCGATTTTATCGCTTGATACATTTTGCTGCCAAATCAGCTCAGTGAAGCCTGGTTTCTATGAGAAGAGGTCGTGTCTTACAAACCTTATTACAAGTCTACACCATGAAACAAAGCCAAAGATGAAGGAAATCCAGTATATGTTATCTCCTTTGACTTCACCAAGGCGTTTGATCGCATTTCACATCAGTGCCTCATCCGAAATCTGACCAATTTTGGGAAAAGGGAGAATCTCCTGAACTGGATTGAAGATTTCCTTGTGGACCATAGTTAAAAAGTTACTGCAGGTAGCTACTATTCAGAATGGACACCTGTCATAAGTGGAGTTCCACAAGGGTCATTTCTTGGGTTGCTTCTTTTTATCATCTACGTAAATATCATCGTGCAAGAAGTTAAATCTGACATAGTACTCTTTGCAGATTATCTCAAACTTCGGAGGGAGATAAAAGATAAAAGGGACTCTTAAACACTACAAGAGGATAAAGGCCGGCTGCGCTCTCGGAAGAACATTTGGTGTATGAACTTCAATCCCAAAAAATGTGCAGTAATGCATATGTTATCAGCAGGACGCCGCAGAAATGCACTCTCGCGACATATCTTGGAAGACAAAATTCTTGAAACCGTGGGTGTACAAAGAGACCTTGTTATACTTGTTAAAGACACCCTACTTGTCACCACACAGTGCTCCAAAGCCGCAGCGAGAGCAATTGTAGTCATGAGTGCCATAAGAAGGACGTTTGTTATAACCAAATTAAATAAATAAATTGCATATGTAAGGCTCAAGGGGCCCTTTCATTACAAACTTAGTGCTATCGTGAAAATGAGAAAATATCCTGACAACAGATATTTTCGGAAATTTTTGTGTAACTTTCGTGCGGTCGCGTCTGGAATATGCGATGCAGGCTTGACGGCCTTGGCTTCAGAAAGATAAAGGGATCCTTGAAAGTGTCCAACGACGTTCTAATAAGGTGGTCCCTGAACTTAAGCAGTTAATATACAAACAATGTTTGACTGCTTTAAATCTCTTGCCCCTTCATTATAGACAACGCAAAGGTGACCTTATAGCAACGTTTCAGTTATTAAGGGAAGCTGGTCTGGATCTCAAAAGGGGGAGCTTATTCAAACAGCCCCAAGAAGTTATGTCAGAAGACATACCTGCCATTTGAAGAACGAACTAAGCCGAACAAACCAACGTTCATCCTTCTTCTCTCAAAGGGTCATTCGACAGTAGAACTCCTTCCCAGAGTCTGTTGTGCGTCACCCACTGTGAACGTGTTCAAGAGACGTTTGGATAGTTATCTGTTAAAGCCCAACATTCACCTGACGTTAATGACTACAAACATACATACTACTCGCTTGATTTCGATTGAGTTTTATTTTCACTAAAGGTATCCAGACGAATATTTCATACTGGATATACAGTGAACTTTTTGTCGCTGCCATTCCGAAAACGCCTCACCTTATCCACCTTTCATGTTTCCAAAATATTTTTATGCATTTTTGCTCAACAAAAGCGATCTGTAACAATTTTTGCACATTTCACTACACTTTATGCATTCCTGTACCATTTCAGTTGAGTTTTTAAGGGGCTTTGGTCATTTACTCCAAATATACTGGCTGATACTGACTGACATAAATGCAACGCAAGTCCACGCACATGTCACCGCGCTTGCCTTCCACCTGCCGAGAACTCCGCCATGGACATTTTCAAAAAACGATGGTTGAACTGACACTTTCGTGCAGTCGAACTACCAGGCTAAGGGACCACCATACCGAAATCTCACTTTCCTGAATTCAGTGATTGTCATTTATAGAAAATGCAACTTTTTGCCTTATGGTTAGCATCTCGTTCAGGAAAATCTCTCTCCAGCAGGATATTCGGACTTCCGTTATTAGGATCCCCGATAATTTTAAATCCTGCATGACATCGTAGGACTGATGTGCCAATTCGAAATCTCCTGAAGAACCTGTGGCGACTATTCTCGAATCCAAGTTGGTATATATTTTTTGCGTGCAGTATTGCACTCCATTTTTCGTGTCATCGGCAAACCTAGCTGTGTTACAGTCTGAGTCTGTGACGCAATCTTACACGTAGATCATAAAAGTGTGGACTCTAGAACCGAACCCTGAAGAACTCCACTGACGACCGTAGCAGAACTCGACTTCTCTTGAATACTTACAACCTGCCTCCGACCCACAAGGAAAATTTCGATCCACTTGGTGGAATTACCTTTGATTCCTCTTCGTTCTAGTTTCGACAGCAGTCCCTGACGTGAAACAGTGTCGCAGGTCTCTTGAAAGTCAATGAAGGCGATTTGAGCCTCGTGTTTTTCCTCGACAGCTTGGGTTCAGTTCTGCAGACATTGCAGAAAATTTGTCGTGAAGTATCGTCCTTTTCTCAATCGATGCTAGTAGATTGATAAAAAGTTGTAGGCCTCTAGGTATTGAACCAATTTACATCTAATGATCCTCTCCATGACCTTGCCAAGGATGCGTATGCAGCTTATAGGTCTTTAAATAGTCAAGACTACCGCTTTTGTGTATGGGAGTTATATGCGCCAACTTCCAATCAACCGAAACTTTTCCGGAGTCGAATTAATGTTGAGGAAGCACAAACAATGTAAAACACCAAGTCCCCATCGAATACGAATATTCCAAGAAAATTATATTCCTAATGCTCGGAAATGCCAATTCTTCTGTAGAGAGCCGAATGAATCTTGGGTCATCTGTGTGGACTGACCGAAAGGACCGAGAAAAGCAGTTGTTCTTATCTTTGGTTTTAGCAATTTGGGAGTTCCTTGGACTCCCAGACGAGGTGGTCCTCTCAGATAATGTTGAAATTTTTAAACACAAATTTGATTCTCATTTGCTGAGAAACTGTGACAGATATAATGAACATAGTGTCAATAGCAGCACTTTGCAACTGGTCCACACTTACCGCTGATGCTAAGCCTACACTTGTATAATGTACTATTGTTACGGTGAACCTATTTTGCTATTTTTGGTTATGAATAGGGAGCTCAAGGGCGAAAGCCTTCTTCCCTTAATAAAGTGACTTAGAGTGACTTATAAAAATTTGATGTCTCTTCCTTATGCTTCTATGGAGGTAGTTGAATAGTAAGTTGGGATTATGCGTGCTTTTTGCAAAAAATTCTTCCCGAAATGCCGGCAAGTTTTAAGCATCGTGTGTCTTAGTGCGGTCCTCTGAGTTTTAGACATTTTGAAGCATTTGACGTCCTTATTCATATACTTTTTTCTCTACAATTTACGTTTTCTGCTTGGTTTATGTTTAGGTTGTCAGTGAGCCGCCCAGACCAATTTTTCTTCCGGATACTTGTCAGTGATTGTCGATGAACTGCAGGAGGTTATGGCTCAAGACCTACCAGTCGTTGTTTGCATTGTCCGTTAAATTAAAGGTTCAGTCGAGGTACGTTAAAGCTACTCGCCTCTGGTCAACATTACCTTGCCAAATGTCCCGCCTCTTTCGTAACAGTATGCAAAACGGAGAAAAGTGAGTAGTCTCAAATAAGTACAACATGATCACTTAGACTGAACGGCATCATAGGGATGACCTCGTCGATGCTGCATGATTTCTTCGTATAAAATATATATACTCGGCGAAGTAGCATGTTTCTGTTTTAGAATTTTTCAACTCCTTGATCATTTACAGCTGTGTCTGCAGTTAAATTCACGTTCGGTGTTTATATTCGATAGTTCATGATCGATCCCATACAACTTTAAGTCACTTTTAGTCACTTTATTAAGGGAAGAAGGCTTTCGCCCTTCAGCTCCCTATTCATAACCAAAATCGCATAATAGGTCCACCGTAACAATAGTACATAATACAAATGTACAAATGTAGGCTTAACATCAGCGATAAGTGTGAGCCAGTTGCAAGGTGCTGCTATTGACACTTTGTTCATTATATCTGCCACAGTTTCTCAGCAAATGAGAATCAAGTTTATGTTTAAAAATGTCAACAGTATCTGAGAGGACCACATCTTCCGGGAGTCCGTTCCACGCTCCAATGACCCTCTGAGAGAAGGCGTTTCGTTGAACATCGATACGGGCCGGTTTCCTCTGTAGTTAAAAAGGATGACCTCGCAGATGGTCAGTCCGAGCCAATTCGAAGAAATCATCAAATTCTAGGACGCAGTCTTGGCCTCTAACAATACGGTAGGTTTGTATGAGGTCCCCGCGGAGTTGCCTATAATTGAGAGAGAAAAGATCAAGTTCGGTCAGTCTGTCTTCATAAGGCAGATGACCGAAATTCTTGACCATCTTCGTAGCCCTCACCTGCACTCGTTGCAGGTGCAGGTAATCCTTCTTGAACCACGGACGCCAGGCCTGGACAGCATACTCCAAGTGGGACCGAACAAACGCTCCGTAGGTTTTCCTGAAGAGCTCCTTGTCAATGTTGACGAATCCCCGCCTAATCGCAAACAGCACCTGTGTCGCGCGTTTAGCTGCCTTTACACACTGAGTAGATGGTTTTAGTGAGGAATTTATTAGAACACTGAGATCCTTTTGTTCGTTCACATTTGAAAGTGAGTGCCCATCGAGGAGGTATTGGAAGAAATCGTTCTCCTCATCAGTCCTTCTAGTACGGAGTCATAAAACCACACAGTTACTAATGTTGAAGTTTAAAAGCCAACGAGCAGACCAGCAGCTAAGTCGATTGAGACTCCCTTTTTTTGGAATTTATATTTTTCAGCTCCAGTACGGCACTATCTATACAAAGTTAATTTCGAAAAAAATAAAAATTCAAAAAATAATTTGGCAATATGTGCAAGTAGACGTACAAAGTCGTAATACTGTCAGCAGAAATTGTCCTTTTGGGACAACATTAGCACTGTTTTGCAGGTAATTTTGAACTAAAAACGAAAAATTATGGCAGTTAAAAAAAACTCTTACAGTGAAAATGGAGACAGTGTTCAACGGCCTCCATGTTCAAAAAGTGTGCAAGCGAAAAAAACTGCTTAGGATGATAGTAATAGAGCAGAAATAGGTGTATGTGGTCTGATGAAGGTGAGTATTAAACGAAACTGCCACATTTTAGACTGAGTACTTCCGCGTAGCTTCGTGTGATACAGCGGTGGTTAATGGAAACATCTAGGTTCTCGGGGGACACGAGGCAGAGAGAATAGTTTCAAGCGGATCTCGTAAAGTCCCGATGGTCCTTTCTCGGGGTCATGGAGAATGAGTGAAAATGGAGACAGTGTTCAAAGGGCCTCCATGTTCAAAAAGTGTGCAAGAGAAAAAAACTGCTTAGGA
>JAYGXS010000002.1:38202964-38255065 GCA_036362985.1 Ligula intestinalis | reverse complement strand
AGGATAAATCCGGTGATTCGGCGTGCTTTCGAGACTATCAGGGCACAGTGCTCTGACAAATTGAGACTATTAGAGTAGGATATGCCCAAATCCTTGATAACTCCTGGGGCATTTAGTTCATGGCCGTCAATGCTTAATTCCGGTTGATGATCGTCACCAACAACCATAACGGAACATTTGTGCCATGAAAGGGTGAGGCGCCATGTGCAACACCACTGGGCGAAGGCCTGAAGATCCTTTTTTTATCAGATCGAGCACGATGTTGCGATCTGCCGGTTTATATCGATAAGCGACTTTTAGATCATCAGCGTACATGAAGGGTCTGCCATACTGAAAACAATCTGAAACGTCGTTGACAAACAGGCAAAATAGGAGCGGACCCAATACACTACCCTATATAACTCCACTCCTCACATGCGTGGGGTTGGAGATAACATTGGAAATTTTTACTCGTTGTGTGCGAGCATCCAAATAGGAAGATATGAAGTTCAGAGGCTTGCTACCTATGCCGAAGGAGGCCAGTTTCAGAAGGAGGAGGTTATGATCGACCCGATCAAAGGCCTTAGTAAAATCAAAATAGACGCTATAAGTGGCAAAACCGCTGTCTCTAGACTGCAGCACATAATCAAAGAAAGAGAGATGGCAGGTGTCACAAGATCGTTTCTCGAGAAAGCCATGTTGAGCTGTACTGAGCAGGTTGTTCTCTGTCAAGTGACGCATCATCTTTTCTTTGATTAAGGTCTCCAAGATCTTCGATGCTGCGGGAAGTGTATTTATTGGCCTTAAGTTGTCGAATGATGTCGATCGGCCATGCTTGCGAATAGGCATTATGTGCGATTCCTTCAACAACGAAGGAAAGGTTTCGATCTCAAGAACAAGATTAAATACCTTACAAAGAATAGACGGAAAGATATCATTCGCTTCAGCTTTTAGAAGGCTAACTGGGACGCCATCTGGTCCTGGACTATAGGATTGGCGATAACGACGAATGGCTACAGTCACATCCCAAACGGTAAAACTTATGGTTTCGAGTATGGCACCCGTCCAAGCCTGGATAACCGGAGGTGCAGCGAACGAGCTTTCACTAAAAGTTTTGGATAGGAACGCATTGAAGCTATCGGCGGTCAACTTAGCGTCAGCTATGGGGTTTCCTTAGGCGTCTTGAAGTATGGGGTGTTACGTTTTCCTCTTCGCTTTTACTGTACGCGAAAAGAGCTTCGCAACATTAAGGGAAGGATTTTCAGCAAGGTGGGCATCATTGGCTGTTTGCTTTCCTTCGGAGAGCTTCTTAGCCTGCTCAAAGATCAGTGTGATCAAGGGCAGAACGGAAGTGTCGTTCTGCCGATGCAAACGACGAGAGAGTTTACGCAGCCTACGACGGAAAGACAGAGGAAGGTACACTTCATCCTTGACATGTATTACTTTCTTATGGGGGACAAAGTGGAGGATGAGTGATCCAACACTTTGTACAGTGCATCGGTACAAACATTTACATCCAAACATTGGAAAAATTCAGACCAGTCGAGAGCGTTTAGATGTGCCAGAAGGTCAGCCGTGTTTGCTGATCGGAAGTCATGATAAAAACTATACTTTTGGGAAAATGTTTCATCCGCCTCCAGTTCTAGTTCACTAACAACTGTAAGATGGTCTGAACTCCCAAGTGCGTCTAAGGATGACACTGAAAGTGGTTCGCATCCCCTACAAAAAATTAGGTCGAGTATGTTTGCTCCTCGAGTGGGAAAATCGACTACCTGATCCCACATGCCGATATCTATTGCCTCAAGTAAGTTCTCGAACTTTGAAGGACCGGATGGTGGAAACCATTGCACATCAGGAAGGTTAAAATCGCCTGCAATCAAGCAATACTTAAGATTCAAGTCAGCTGCGGCATGAAATGCCTGCGAGAGACAAAGATCGTAGTCTGCATTGGCATTAGGTGGGCGATAAACACAGCCAACAAGTAAGGAGTATTTGTTTTTTAGAACAACTCGTAGCCAGCAGCTCTCCTCCACCGCTGTGAATTCAGGATAGTCCAACGGGAGAAATGCAAGTGGCTGCTTAATATAGATTCAGCTTCCTCCGCCACGGCCATTGTTTCGATCGTTCCGAACGCATGAATAGCCTAGAACAGAGAGTTCTGAGTCAGCTACAGAGGCCGATGCCCATGTCTCAGTTACCATAACAATGTCTGGGCGGTTGACGAAAACCATAGTCTGGAGCAGGGGCATTTTATTAATCAGTGATCTGGCATTTAAAACGACCAATTTAAGAGGGCATGTCTGAGGTTTCGGTGGCGGGACAGCTAGGCCGTCACTGTTACCGGCTTCGACCAGAGCGATGTCCTTTTGACCTGAACTATTTTTCCCTCTCTTATTTTGAGATTTGTCTCGCCATTGGATCTCCGTTTTTCCAGCTCTATTATTAGCTGTCTCATCTTTCTCCGCTCTTTCAACTCGTAATCCGGCTGAAAAAAACTTGCGAATGCAGACTCCGTAAGGCTGGTTTGCGCTCTAGCAAGAGTTTCGCCTGTGCTTCAGTTTCTAAAATAACTTTTAGAGGTCATGGCCGAGAAATTGATTCTGGAGCTGTTGGAGCCTTCCCTATTCGAAATGCCTTAAGAATGCGGAAAGACTCGCCTGGTTTTAGGAACGGTTTGGCGTACACTCGCATAAGACACACGTCATGGTCAATTCGTTCTTGTGCAATTGACGACTCTGACTCTGGGGCCCCTTTTACAACTATTTTCTGCTTGCGACTCAATGGGGCATATGTTGCAAGCTCACGTGCTTCAGCCGAGGGAGCAATTGTAGCCGGTACACGCGGTTCTGATGTACTGGCTATTGGGTTAGCTGAATGCAAACCCGTGAACCGTTTGACTTTCTTAGGCTTACGCCTCTTTTGAGTTATGATCTTGTCAAACTCTTGGTCATCGCTTTCTTGTGCAGAGTCGAGCAACGATGTGGTGCTAGGATGCAAATCCCGATAATCGCTAGTGTCGCTTAAGCCGAGTGACGATGGTATAGCCTGTGGGCTTGACACATGGTCCGATATGCAGGTTTCATGCGTGTCGACAGACATGTCCAAATCCAAGTCAATATCAGCGTCAACTCGTTCTTGTGCAATTGTTGACGCTATCTCTAGAGCCCCTTTTACAACTATATTCTGCTTGTGACTCACTGGTGCATCTGTTGCGAGCTCACGAGTTCCGACCAAGCGGCCATCTGTATCCGGTACTAAAGGTTTGATGGGTTCTGATGTGCCGGTTTTTGGGTTAGCTGACTGCGCATTCCTAGCCCATTTAGACTTTCGAGCCTTTGTAGCCCTATGCTTTTTTGGCTTCATGATCTTATCGACCTCTGTATCATCGCTTCGTAGTGCAGCATCAAGCAACGATGTGACGCTAGGACGCAAATGCAGATCATTGTTAGTGCTGCCTGAGCAGTGTAACGATGGAGTAGACTGCGGATTTATTTTAGTTTCTTTCCGATCGAGTGAGACGCCCGCTGGTTTACTTGGTTCGGCAGATGATATGCAAGTTTCAGGTTTACCGGCCGAGGCTATCTGAGCATATGTACTTTTATTTACCCCCGGTTTTTGGCCGACAAGGGCTGTTTTAGCCGCTTTATAAGAAATATGCGTTTTTAGATAGGCTATCTCTTGTTTCAGTTCATTTACCTCGTGGTAAAGTTCCTGCTTCATCTCCGAAAACTCCTGGCGGAGGACGAAGTCCTCACAGTCTAACTTCGGTAAACGTAGTCGACATCTTGGCCGTTTGGCGGGAGGTGGAGAATTTATAAAATTATCTAAGTGGCCATATCGGCAGTTACTTTCTGGTCGTATCTTAACATGGTTGTCAAGGGCCCGTGTCGAAGTGGCCGGGCTGCCTGAGGTGCTAACACCGCTGATAACCAGATTTGGCGACCCGGGTTCGCGATCAGGCGGAGGCGAAGCGTTTCGTGCTAACGGACTTGTAGCATCTAAACTCTCCATACTATGTAAGATTTTTTTGTGTTACGACCTACGTCTGATATTGCCAAGTAAGTCGGAAGCCAAACCCAAGAGCCCGTAGGAGTGAGGCGGAGAGAAGATCGATTGGCCAGATAGTGCAAGTTTACTGAGACAAGCAGGTTACAGCAAGTCAGAGTAAAATATTGAGTTCCTGACAGACACAATGAAATGTGTTTGGTTAAACAATTTCCTTAGGAATAACGTGAGAGTCACTTTTATCCTAATTATTATGACAATATTAGGATAAGGGTATATAACAACACAGTGATATAAAGACTCAGCCTCAGCGTGAAATTCGGAGATGTGCAGATTTTTGTGGCACAGAGGAGTTTTTCACAAAATCGTCACGTCCAAGAAGCAATTTCCAAACTTTGGAGATAATTCACAGCGGAGGAATTTTTCAGAGCGACCGGATTCAGATTTCCACGTAGAAAATTCCAAACTTTGGAAATATATAGTCAACGCTTGAAAAATTTCCAAGAAGCGTGTCTTCAATACTGAGATAGAGACTAAAAACACGTAAGCTCGAGAGACTTGAAATTCGCAAACAGAAGCAACTTGAAGCAAACTCCCTATCTCGCCCAGCATTGACAAAACACAAAACCTGAAACAAAACCAATACTGGCTGCAACATAGGGAGTTTGTTTTAGGTTTTTTCCCGTCTTCGAGGTATTTGAAGGCACCCAAGAGGTGCATTACGAACTCTTTATTATGCCTGTAAACTGGCATAATAAACATATCATGTATATTAAAGCATTTATTACGCTTTTGCATTCGGATGACACCAACATTCTACAAAGACCTTTCGTTTTGATTACTAAATGAAACGAAATTTGAAAGGGGTTCAACGAAAATGAAAAGGAGACGTCCTGCTGCGCGTATTTTATCCGCAGGTGGGGCCAGGCGGGTTGAAAGCCCCACCTGCAGCCCCACCAGTGGTTGGGCCACCGCCCAACCTGGCCACGTCTGGCCCCGGCAGCCAGGTGGGGCTGGTGTTTACAGGTAAGCGGCACATGAGATACAATTTAAAGGTTTTTTGACTTAATACTCGAAGAAACTGAATTGATCCTGGTTTCGTAAAAGCTTTAGGTGACCCAGACAAACAGCGAATCAGCATTTTATTTTCAATAGCTGGGAGATATCCAAGAAGAAGTTTGCAAATAAATGAGTGCTAAATGTCTCGTTCAAGTAACACTTTCCAGGTTGCATTCATCAGATCTGGTGCATGATAATAACCCTGCCAACGCGTCGTCTGACTTTGGAACTTGCTACCAAGCGAGACGGTTTCCGATGGCACAATTGCGGAGTTAAAAAGAAGACAATTACAACACGATTTCATACTGTCAGCATCGTCAATAATTTTTCTGGCTGTAGACTGTTTCCATACTGTTCCATGACAATTCATTCGAAAGTCTGTCATGGTATCATATATCTTTCTACAACTCCATAATAACTGCAAGCATGACATGGTTTGCTTTACATCAATAAGGTCCTCCAGGGCATTCCTTTCCTGTAACCCTTTAAATATATAGATACACTTACTATCAAGTTGGCAGTCAACGTCCATGTAGCAAGAATAGCTAACCGATGTGGCTGCATAGTATGGTGTCCATCGATGTTTTACCTTTCGCTGAGATATCTGTGCTCCGGGTCATAGACGTTTCCCAGTTCCTTTTCACCGTTCCTTGAAATTAATTTTGTTACACTTGATGAATACTGAAACTACTACCGTTCCAAGATTTGAAAATCAATGAAACCTTAGAGCTTTCGTACTAAGTTATAGGCCGACAGTAGAGTATGCAATTAGTTATTTTCATTCGACGTTGGCAGTGCACGGCGTTTTTTGAGCTACTTTTCAATGATTAACCAGAGCCAGTTGAAAGCGAATCAAGTATTTCCAGTCAACTGTTTTCACTCAAGGAAGAAAATATTTTACAGAAGTGAAAAAAATCGTTAATTTCTGAACATATATCAGCAGCGTTCAAATGTTGCAAACTGGAATAGGACTGTGGACGGTTTCATTTCCCATACAACCAATTTCTCTACGAAACTGTCTTGGTTTATCTACGTGTAGCTTAAAATTGCAAGTAAATATTTCACCAAGCGAAACAATAGGTTTATTTCCGAACAGAATTCAGTACATATCACTTCGAAGAAATAAGGCAACTTAGCCTTGGAGATCGTTTGTTAGTATGTATCTGTTCCCTAATGATTGTTGAACACCTCACCGGCAGTAGACTCATAACGCAGTAAGATTGAAGTTAGTGTCGACCAGAAAAGCATTAAGCTGCCAGCAGCGATTTCCTCTGAGCCTATAATGTGATCAAATAACACCATGTCTGTTGACACTTCTTGGTCTATTCTTGTCAACCACGGATACTGTTTGATCCTGTTTACCGTCACTTTTTTATGTGTAAATTCTAAGATTTTTGGGTGTTAGCGATAGAGGATATACAGATGATATCTATTTCTTCCTCTCATTGGGGTGCAGGAGGCCAAATAAAAGGGAAGAGTCTTCTGGTTTAGATATCAAATTAATTCTATGAAGAAAAGTCTTAATGTTGCTGACTTAAAATTCCAAGCTCAAGACAAAGAGGGCGCAACGCGCCAAAGGGCTGATCGTTTTGGATAAAAAAATATCCGCGTCTCCTGTCATGGTTGTATCCTGATCGTGCATTATCATTTAAAATGGGTGATGCTCGCCAGCACCCATAACCGAACATTCGTGTCAAAAGGGAATATGAGCTACTAGCAGCACAACTGGACGGAAGTGTGTCGGTCGTTCTTGGTGCTAGAGCAAGCTGTCAGTTTCTTTCAGTTTGCTTCGATAAGCAACTTTCAAAACGCCAGTAATAGGAGAAGTTTTACCATTCGGAAATAAATGAAGTACGCTGTTAAAAAAAGACAGAACATGAACAGACCAGGCACAATTGCTTGAATAAAATCAAATGCTCATGCTTGCAGAGATAGAGCGATGGTGCTGAATCTAAAGTCCACAATCGGCTAATCCTTCAGCCGTCAGCGAGCAACCGTTCGCCGACACACATTCCCTGGTGCGGAATACTAGATCCGTAACGCTCAAGGGAAACTGAGAACCCTGTGTTCATTTTCAACCCTTCCACTCTCTGAATTTCAACGGGCTGGAGCCTTTTCTCCTAAAAAGTACGTAAAGAATTTGCTCTCATCTTCCGAAAGAATATAGTATGGACAGAAAAAGTCGGGAAACATATTCTCCCCTGCTTTTATGAAGGCAAAATAGACCCTTCAAAGACGAAACCTTAGTATTGCCATTGAAAGCATAGTGACCAAACGAGAGATAACACGGGTCAAAAGACCGAGGTCTTATAGTATACGAAGCGATCCATCCTGAAATGTAAGATCGAAGAATACCAATCGTTAAACGCCAGTAAAATAAGATTAAATTATTTGGCAACTGACAAACAACGCGTTATTCTTGCGTGTTATTCAAAGCTATGACAATCAATAAGGAATCTGGAATTTAAATGTTTTAGTGCCAGAGCGGCACTGTCCATACAAAATTAGTTTCGTAAAAAAGAAAAAATTCGAAAACGAATTTGACAATGTGCGCAAATAGACATAGAAAGTCGTAAAAATGTCAGCAAAAATTGTCCTTTTGGGGCAACAGTTAGTAATATATAATATGTTTATTATGCCAGTTTACAGGCAATTGTAAAGAGTTGGTAATGCACCTCTTGGGCGCCTTCCAACACCTCGAAGACCGGAAAAAACCTAAAACAAACTCCCTATGTTGCGGCCAGCATTGGTTTTGTTTCAGGTTTTTTGTTTTGTCAATACTGGGCGAGATAGGGAGTTTGTTTCAAGTGAAAAAAACCTGCCTTCAAAGGTATGATACAAACGGAATAAATGTACAGTTGTAAGCTGAGTTGACTCATCAGCAGGAGAACTGTTTCATATCGTTTAAAAACATTAGTTCCAGACGCAGAGGGTTGGCACAAGAACACAGTGTTCTCAGTCTTCCTTCAATGGTTGACGGCAAAAGTTGCGCGCTATCGGCTGAAAGGTTAGCTGACTGCGGGCTGCTGCTTCAGCAGCATTATCTTCAGCATGAAGCCTGGCGGGGTTCAAAGTCCACGAACGCCATCAGAGTGAAAGAGAGATTCCACCGAGTCAGCACCCAAAATTCGTGAAAGTTGTCCTGAATGTAGAAAACTAGTTATAGCGCTCTTAAACATAGGGTAGTTTTGCTGGGTTTTAATACTTTTGGGCAGCTTATTCCAGATTGATATGGCATTTACTGAAAAAAATTGCCGGTACTTAACTGTACGTGCCATAGGAAGAAATAAAAATACGTCTCGATGACTGGCGCGTCGACAGTGCTCAAGCTGCCTTATTGTACTAAGGGGATTAAAGGTTTGACCATTCAAAAGTTTAAACAGTTAAAAAAGACCCTTCTGCAATCGCCGAAGCCATAGGGGATCCAGCTTTATAAGTTCGCACCTTTGTTGGTAGGTTAAGTTACGGTGTTCTGTAGTGAAAACTCTTCTAGTGAAGAAGTGCTGCACCGATTCTATTTTCTTCCGTTCACTAGTGCGCAGAAGACTGAATAGAGGCGAGCAGTATTCAAGACTAGGTCTCACGTACATATTATAAAGGCTAGTTCTAACCTTGAAAGTTTTAAAATTTCTAAGGATAAATCTGGTGGTTCAGCGTGCTTTCGGGACTATCAGGGCACAGTGCTCTGACAAATTGAGACTATTAGAGTAGGATATGCCCAAATCCTTGATAACTCCTGGGACATTTAGTTCGTGGCCGTCAATGCTTAATTCCGGTTGATGATCGTCGCCAACAACCATAACGGAACATTTGTGCCATGAAAGGGTGAGGCGCCATGTGCAACACCACTGGGCGAAGGCCTGAAGATCCTTTTTTATCAGCTCGAGCACGATGTTGCGATCTGCCGGTTTATATCGATAAGCGACTTTTAAATCATCAGCGTACATGAAGGGTCTGCCATACTGAAAACAATCTGAAACGTCGTTGACAAACAGGCAAAATAGGAGCGGACCCAGTACACTACCCTGTATAACTCCACTCCTCACATGCGTGGGGTTGGAGATAACATTGGAAATTTTTACTCGTTGTGTGCGAGCACCCAAATAGGAAGATATGAAGTTCAGTGGCTTGCTACCTATGCCGTTAATTTGCAGTTAATTGTGAACTTGAAAGTTAAAATTGAAGGCAGTTAAAAAACGCTTAAAGTAAAAATGGAGGTAAAGTTCAAGGGGCCTCCATTATCAGAAGAGTGTAGACGAGAAAAAAAACAGCGTAGGATGATAAGTGAGAGTAAAAGAATAGAAATAGGTGTAGAAAGTCTGATGATGGTTAGTAGCCAACTAAACGGCAGCAGTTTAGACTGAGTACTTTCACATGGCTTCGTTTGATTGAGCGGTGGTTAATGGAAACATCTAGGTTCCCGGGGAACACGAGGCAGAGAAAATAGCTTCATGAGGTTCTCCTAAATTCCCGATCGTCCTTTCTCGGAGTCATGGAGAAGGCTGCTCGGAAAAGGTGGGGAGAATAAAAGGTTAATAGAATCAGTGTTAGGATAAATGTGCAGTCTTCGTTTGAAAGCAGACAGTCTAGTTAACGACTTTATTTCAATTGGCAAGTTATTCCAAAGGAAGCTATATCTAGAAGCAAAAAACAAAGAGTGTTTATATGAGGAGGATGCAGGAGGGAGTGTAACAAGCGCCGAGTTTTCTTAGGTTGTAGGGACGGCTGACGGGGGTACTGACCGAAATCCTGAGGAGATTTGAGCTATTATGAAGGCGAAAAAGGAGATAAAAGCCTGCTTACAATCTCCTGACCCAAAGAAATCACAGTTTCGTTAATTGGCATCTATTTGGATAAGAAGTACTAGAAAATGTTGGATAAAGCAGTTTTCGTGTGAACTGCTTTTTTACTCTTGCAATTTTTGAACGGCTAACTTCATTCATGCGACCGGGGAATGGGCACTAGCATTCTAAGATGGGAAGCACAAACATAAGATAAAGTCTTAATTTCATTTCAGGAAGAGAGAAATTATAAGAAATAAAGCCGCAAATCTGTGCAGCTTTGGCTGTAATTCTATCGGCATGAGGAGAAAGGTCTAATTTATTGGTGTAGCTTAAACCTAGGTTCTTGGTTTTGGAACATTCAGTCATTGGGTAACCTTAAAAAATAACATGTTGTGGCAGCCTTTTAGGCCCATAGCACATGTATCGGCAATAAGAAGGTAAGAGCTCCATCTGTCATGGTGAGCTCCACGCCGAATGAGCGTTCAAATCAGAATGAATTTGTTCTAGGCATCTCGCGACCGTAGAGTTAGAGAGATAGTAAACAAACTTAAGATCATCCGGATAGATATATGATTGAGAGTTTTAAACACACAATGAAATAGCATATATGCAAATCAAGAACAGCAGAGGACCTAGCACGGTACCTTGAAGGACGCCGTTCAAAATTTCAGAAGCAGTAGAGTATGAGGATCCCACTAAGACCTTTTGTTTTCGATTAGAAAGATAAGATCTCATAAAGTCAGAAAGAGGGCTACGAAATTCTACAGCTTCTGGTTTGGCTAGGAGCCTCCTATGAGGAACTTTATCAAATGCTTTACTTTGGTCAAAATAGATAACTATCACAGATAAATGATCATTATGAAGAGCAGAAAGTACGCTCAGAAAAGACATGTGGCATGTTTCACACGATCAGTACGGTAAAATGCCATGCTGTGAGGAGCTGAAAATGTTATTATTCATGCAAAAATCTGTAATTTTTGGCAATTAGTCTTTTAAAAAGTTGAGCCAGAGAAGGCGTTTAATGAACACCGCGATAATTGTGACTATCCGAGCGGGATCCCGATTTTAAAATGGGAATTATAATAGAAGTTTTCCAGTAGTCCGGGAAAAAACAATTATCAAGAAATACTGAAAATAATTAACTCAATAAAGGTGGGGAATCTCTTAATTGTTTAATGAGTGAGTTTGGAATGTTATCAGTTCCAACCGAATGTAAATTTTTAAGGCGACTTTTTTCTTTTTGAATACTAGCGGGTGAGCAATCAATGGTAGTGAGATTTGAATCACACAGCAGAGGGATTGCAGGAGTAGGGCTACTTTTGATGGCAAAGAATTTGGCAAAAAATGAATTTAGCTGTGCTGCTTTCTCCAAATCCTCTGTTAAAAATGATTTTTGCTATCGAGTAAGGGTGGAATGACTTGCTTAAGTTAAGCCGACGACCGAAGACGAAAGACTGGAGAAACAGATCTGGAAGAATACGCATCACTTAATGCTGTGGACTCCCGAAGCCTATCTCGTGCAAGCCTTATTTTAAGCGCTAATTCAAATATTTGCGTTACCCTTAAGTGAACTGAAAAAGAGCTATTAGACAAATCCTTAAACCTTGCCGCGGTCAGAGGTATTCAATGGACCAAAAAAGGACAGCAGTATTCTAGGATGGGTAGAACATACATGCGGTAAAGTTTAACTTTATTTCCAGAAGGGAGAAATTATGTGATATAAAACCACATACCTGTGTAGCCTTCACAGAAATTCGAACTGCATGAGGCGATAATGCTAGTTTAGTTTTGTAACTTAGACACATGTCTTTTATGATGGATCGTTATAAAAGTGGAGTATTTTGAAAGAGTAGGGGGCCAAGTTTATAATAAGTTCAAATGTGCACACACTTTTTTGAGGCATTCTGTGTTTTCTGCGTCAAATTCTTCCCCTCTGTAGGCATCTACTATATATTGATCACCAATGGACTGTTGACGATCCTTGCGCGTTCTCCTTTTTCGTGATCTTGTTGGCAGACTCGGTAATCAGCAAAGAGCATATCATGGTCGCATCTACAGCACTTTGGGGATTCTCTTTTGACCTTTATGACTCCCTCTTCGTCGCTATCATAAGTCTGCTGATGAGATCCACAATGAACTCCGCTGTACTGCCTCACAAATTCTCATCAGCATGTCATTTCCAACACGTGCACATTTTCCTCTCATGAGCGACAGTTTTTTCTTCTTAAAATCCCTCAAATCGCTTTTAAAGTTCTATAATTTCAAATAAATTTACAAGGATTTTTTCACGGTCCACTATTTTGGCTTTCGTCCCACCAACTGACTCGTGCCATTTGACATCGCCAGTGAGCTGTCTTACTTTACATATGCACACATACTACGCATGATCAATAACATGGCGTGTAGGTTAAACACTTCCCGCTAAATTAAGGCTGCTAACTTTTCGCCTGCGACAATGTAAATGACGCTCATTTTACTTTTCTACTCTAAAGATGCATTTTATTATCATTGTGTCACCCACATCGAGCTCAAATGAGTTTGTCTATCTTTACCTTAATACAACTAAACTGAAACGAACATGCATTGTGGGTCCGCGCGTGGTTATGCGTATTGACCAGGAGAAGCCAAGTGCTGCAGCTGTCGATACTGGAGCTTTCTAGGCTTTAGCACCAGGATCCATTCTGTTCCTAAAGTAATTGGACGATTATGTAAGAGATTACGACTATGAAGCAGCAGGAGTATAATCCGCGAAGAGAGACTGTAGTTCAGCTGCAGCTGGTCGAATTTTGCATTTCAACGTCGGTAAGTGTACAACAATGGGCAAAATACATCAACATTAGAATATACTTCTTCAGTGGTTAGGCCTTGTAAGACGTGGGAACGCGAGCACATGGATTTTTGGCAGGCCATTGAGGACGTTCTGAATTAGCTTCCGTAACCAATCTCTGAAATCACACATTAACACTGCGCGTTCAGTAGGCAAGGATATATGTGCGTGAGTTCTGCTTCTCTACCAGATAGGTCAATAAACGGAATGCCCTTCCCACAGATGGTGTGGTGACACCAGCGTTGAAAAGCTTTAAAATGAACCCTGAAAGATTTATGTTTCAATCTTAACCAAACCATAAGGGACTGGACCTAACGGACATATGATAGTGCTCATTATCAATTGGAACTCACATAGCTTTCCTTTAAAGCACACAAAAATTAATCAAAGAAGTACGCCTTGTTGCTCTTTAAAATGGCACTGAACTAAGTCACCGCTCAACGTTCCGTTGCTTATTCAATTAACTATTGAGGTCCGATTAACAACATTGCCGACAGTAGTTTTTACGCATGTAATATATCTTTGCAAACTCATCGATGCAATATTTCTCAGAGCAGTGCATGCGGCTATTCACTGCCCTTTATCTTAAGAGCAGCAGAAAGCCGAATGTACCGTAATATTGCATGCAACGTCATGTCGAAGTTAGTCAACACTAATTTGAAATTAACGATGACAGAACATCTAGACGACGGACTAGATGAAAATCCACTCCTTCTTAGAGGAAAATGATTGATTGTAACTCTTAATTGCATTGTACAATACCTTTGGACTATTAATTTTATCATTTGTTTTAATGATCCCTGGACATCAGACTTGGCCTGTTCTGATACTCTGTCTCTATGGCCGGACGATTTAAGTGGCAGCCGGCCGTCCTTTTTTCATTATCCGCTGTTTTCGGAGTGTGGTGTGCCCGCAGGGCCGTGTTTTCGTTAGCTCATTTATTGGTTGTAAAACGAATCTGCAAGGTAATGGAGACAAAAGCGTTGGAAGCAAACTACTCCAACGGACTGGCAAACTTCCACAAATGTAGTCTATTTAATTTATTCGAAGTTCTTTTTAACCAAAAATCAGAGGTTGGTTTTGGTTCAGTCATTTTTCCTTATTCAGCCCTTAGCATTGCCATAAGTTGCGCATCAAAAATCCCCATGCAGTTAAAAAGAAGCTTACTCGCATGATTGCTCTGGGCAAAGACAATCTCCAAGTAGGAGTGTTTATTTACATCAATCATGCCTCTCAGGTTATATCTGACTTTGACTGGACTATGTCGAAGTACATTCACAAAGGTGAGCCTAATCCCACGTGTCACGGAATCTTTGAGCAGGATCCCGATATGACAGCGGAGACGCAAAACAAGGTAAATCATGCGAGGTCGTTTAGTGAAACTTCTTCAAATAGTTACGCATTCTGCGCCAGACATATCACCCAATTGAAGTAGATCCGACTATTCCAGTTTCCATGAAGATTCCAATCATGTTGGAGTGGTGGGATTTGTCGCACAGAGTGATCGCCACGTCCAGTATCCATAAAGATACACTTCAAGCAACTGTAAACCAGTGCAACCTTGCCCTCAGGTATGCCTGAATGCTCGCAGATACTGTTTTTGGCCTGAAATTTTAAATCTCTATCACATTATTAGTCTCGATAATATGTCTAAGCATTTTTACCTTAAGAACGCAGATTGAATTCCTGCAGCTTTACCACCCCTCCCCTTAATGCCTCACCTAGCTATCCACGCGAAATTGTCACGATCCCAATTTTTTCATAAATTCGTGTCGTTAGGCCCTCAGCCAAAGCACTAGAAAAAGTTTAGATCAAGCGCTCAGTACATACGCCCCCTCTTCCCAGAGTCTTGTTGAGCGCCTAATCGAAGTACTATAGGTAGTGCTCCATCGAACATCCATTTAGTCAGCCCTCATGTAGGTTATAAATGCTAGGTTGTCTGCGCGGAAGTTGAGCGAAAATCCCAGATCTTTTGTCACCGTTTCCCCGGCCTACCCTTCGAGTAAAATACAATATTGTGACAGTGATCTCTCAGGCTATCCGAGAATGACGTTCTGTGTCATGGTTCGTCACACTATGCCACTACCTACATTAAGGCGTTGAAAGAAATTTAGCCTAAAAATTTGCCTTTTCATAGTCCGTCAAAATAAGGTGGTTCTTAGACTTTCGGTATCAGGTCTTTGTCGATAAAGAAGAGGGTGAGTTTGGCTCCAATTTGGTTCCCATACACGAAGATACGATCTTCTACGTCATCGAGACCAAATAGTGCAGGCTAGAACAGCCGCATTGTGTCCATTATTGTCACAGGTCCTGAAGACCCACGAACGTGTCCATTCGCTCGAACCTACTAAGTAGTGCGATGTAACAAAGTCGGGTAAGATTCAGATGACATGAAGTTGTTCATCGCAGGTCAAGTCTTTGTTGGTTCACTTCACGTCTAGTTTTGTTAATTTCATTCATTCTCAACTTCGTGCAGTTTAGACAGTAACTTTCTTTTTTGTTTATTTCAGAGACTATGTAGGAGATTTCATGGCGCAGTTGCACAGAGAAAATATTCCCCTGCTGATATTTTCTGCTGGCCTTGGAAACGTTATAGAACTTCTTCTGGAACGTTTTCACTTGTGCTTTGACAACGTTCGAGTAGTCTCCAATTTCATGGACTTTAATGACGAGGTACTTTGCCGCTTCATATCTATCGTTCTATTTTCTAACCTTCGATCATGTGAATTCACCTTTATCTTTAGTTCCGAAAACCTAGTAAACTTAGGCTAGACCTGCTCCCTAGAAGTCAGCCTAACTTTATCTCTTGTGAGGGATCACGTTTTATTGCCAGCCAACAGTTAATCCAATAGGACCATACCTTTTAGTCGATTCGGTCCTTTAGGCCAAGTCTAACCCTCAAGTGCGCAAAAAGAACACGATTTTCAGCCCATTCTATGTAATTGATGAAATTGAATGTCAGGGGAGAAAAGCCTGGTTTAGACGCAGCTAAGGCAGCGAAAGTATCTCTGCAGCCCTTATTTACTTTTAAGGTGACTTGTGAACATAATTTTTGTATTCAAATGTTACATGGGAGCCAGCAGCTGTTTATTCTTTGAGTAATCAAGTCTCCCATTTCCTTTTTGATAACGAAAGAGTGATAGTCTAATGTATTTCAAGGGATTTATGGTTTTATCGACGATGAATATTTTTGGACATGAGCGTGAGACTTTCGATGATAAACACCAGAATAAGTGTTCTGCATCTTCTGGAAATACGCTGTTAGCTAGTATCGTTGCTGTGAACAGAGACTATGAAGCTTTTTAAAGGTCATTGTCGAATAAGCTTGCTTAAATTGCCAACGTACTGCTAAGCGTTTCCTCTATCGAGTCTCATGCCCAAAACTCATCATGTCTGTAACCTACTTTAACCAAAAACACGATTCTAATTCCGCACTTGCATCCTACGCTTGCATTTTGTTGATTGGAGACTTTTTGTAAGATGGCTTCTTGTGCGACATAATAACTGCTTAGGCCTAGGGATTCCCCGACACTTTGCTGGGTTGTTGCCTGTAGAACTTTTAATTTCTGACTAGTAAAGCTACTTTTAAGGAAAAGGAGGTAGATTTCAGAACCGTTTTAAAACAAATTAAAAGCATGTTTGATGCATTATTTTTAGGGCCTATTGATTGGGTTCCAAGAGCCTGTAATCCACACTTTCAACAAAACAATCTCAAGTATATCTAACAGCGAATACATGACGAACGTTTTGTCTAAACGTTCCTCAATTATTCTTTTGGGTGATTCCTCGGCCGATCCAAACATGGCGGATGGCATTCCTGGAAAAAGCGTGGATTCCCATGTAAATATTTTGAAAATCGGCTTCCTTAACGATAAAGTAAGCAAAAATTCTTTTTATATCCTTCCCTTGACTTTTATTTTGTTATATTTATGATAGTGTCAGATTTCCTGGCCCTCGACCACTACTTGGTTTATGTTTGTGGCTCTCATCAATGGTTTATTACTTTACTTACATAAGTTTCGGGGTACCGACTGATATTCTGTGTTGGAGGCATCTTCGTATGGTACCAGTTCTTGAACGAGATACCAATGCAGAAACGTGATGTCAGCGGGACTTCTCCTAATGTAGTGTGTCTAAATGCACCTGGTATCAGTAACTTGAGGTCTTCTGGTCCCCTACATTATCTTTGTATATTACTAGCAAGATTACGTTTCCATTGATTTATTCATGACATTGGCTGGAGTTGTTCCTTTCCTGCTCCATCTGCTAGTAGCTCGAGATGTGTTTGGACAAAACCAGTTTCTGCCCCTTTATCACTACACTCTGACCTACGGTTCGCTTTTAGTCGCACAGCACTGCTACTCAATTATAGCTGATATAAGTGTTGTTTGTGCACGGCCCTTTTACCTCTGATCACCGGCGTCATCTAGCGGTATAGCTTGAAATTGGAAATTCGATCCTGCCAGAATACTTAAGAGGCATCGAAGACACCAACGGTCAACGACCTCAAACGACAGGATGTCTGCCTTTCTCACTGGCCATGTTTCGCAGACATATACTAACACCGGTCTGATTGATGCTTTGTATATCAGCAGATTAGTGCGTAAGCTGGTGTTTGAGACCAGAGTGGTCTAACTAGCAGCCTAAATGCATTTCTAGCCTTCGAAATTCGGTTCTTGATTTCATCTTTGGCCTGTCCGTTGGCTAGCATATTCGAGCCCAAATAGCTGAAGCAGCTTACTTCTTCGATGGGTTGACCGCTGATAAACAGTGGTTGTGCTGTGCCGAGATACATAGCCAGGAGCTTCGTCTTGCGTACATTAATCGTCAGGCCAACAGTTGCATCGAAGCTGGTGTGTGTCGTAGCCAATTGTTGGATCAGGAGCCCCCGCCGGAATCCAAAGTGGGAGTAGTTGGAAGACGGAGAAAAGCCGAGACATCGACCAGCTTGAGCAAAAGGTCCGGAAACTGCAGGCGAACAGCTGCTGACATTCATGCGGAGAAGCGCTGTAGTCTGCCGTGGACGGGTGATTCGGTCTAGCGTTGGCTGTAGTGACTGAGGTTTTTTTTACCAAGTACGACAATGTCATCGGCGTATTCCAGGTTAAGTACTCTGAATTCAGAGCTGATTTCACATCAACTGTCAGGTAGAATTAATTGATGCATCACCCAGTCTATCAAGAAAATGAAGAGAACTGGGGGAAAGGGGCATCCTTGTTGAACTCCACAAGTCAGTAGGAAAGAAACTGACTCTCCACCAAGGGTTATTACTCGGGTTGATATTGTGCTATTGTAGGCTTTGATTAGATTGAGCAACTTAAGTGGGAGACCGTCAGTTAGCAAGATTTTCCATAAAGCTTCTTTGTTGATGGAATCAAAAGCAGTCTTGAAGTCAATGAAACTGGCGTTGGTGACCTGTTGATTGTGATGTCTGTGCTCTAGTATGCGGCGTTGAATGAAAATCTAGCCAATACATCCTCTACCTAGACGAAATCCTCTTTGGTTAGGACGAGTGCGAAGATTGCACTCGGTCGAAAATCTACGGAGAAGGATCGTTGCAAACACTTTGGCGGTATATCTATGAGGCTGATGTCGCGGTAATTTGAGCATATTGTCATGTCACCGCGCTTCGATATCGCTGAGATAATGGACAGTGACCAGTCAGCGAAGATTACTTCGGTAGTCCATATAGTCAAATATAGTCGGTGAAGTGATTCCGCCAAAGCAGAACAACCAGTTTTGTAGGCTTCTTTTGGGATACTATCTTCACCCGCTGCCTTACGACATTTCAGTCGTTGCAATACCGATTTCAGTTCAGCTCTCGTAGGTAGCTCGCAGTCGATATCGTATGGAATTCCAATTGATAGCTGTAGGTTCGCAGGTGAACGTATAATCGGCTCCAGTAGCTCACTGAAGTGTTCTCGCCATCGATCGATTTTTCCAGCCATATCAGTTATCATTTGCCCAAGTTATCCCGAACGGCAGTGCAAAGCGGTTTATATTTGCCAGCTGCTCTACGTAAAAGGTAATAGAGCTGGTGGAGGTTACCAGAGTTTGAAGTTGATTCCATGGAGCCAGCTCACTCGGTCCAATGGTTCTGACGGTCGCATCTTGCTGATTGCGTAGTTGGACGTCTCAATGAGCGGTAGTTCTCGGAGTTTGACAACCAAGCGATCCTAGCTTGTGCCGAGAGCTGGAGGGTAGTTGTGGAGATCCAGGCCTCTTCTTTGTTGTGTAATAATCATTTATTAGGAAAGGCAAGTCGGCAACCTACGTCTTCATAAATTCATCATCAGGCCTATACATGTACATCGATATTGAAGAGATCAATGGTTAACAGTCTGCAAAAGGGTTTTATGGTTATGACGCACGGTGCCCGCGTGGCGAAGTCGGCGTGTTGGGATCATTAAGTAACAGGGAGGGGTAGTGTGTGATCTGTGTTGAGTTATTCCTTTAGTATCTAAGTCCGTCGGAGAGCATAGTCCTTGGTTTGCAATTGGTTCCTTGCTATATTTGGCTTACTTATTTTTTTCTTTTCTTGTTTTCTTACCGCAGGTCGAAACCCTGCTGGACACCTACATGGATATTTACGATATTGTCCTGATAGACGATGCGACCTTTACGATACCGTTGGAGGTGCTGAACTGCATCATTCATTCGGAATCGCTCGACGTCTGACCGGGGGACCTGCACTGCAGGACCTCGGTACCTTTCAATGCATTGACTTTACAGTGGATTGTCTAGTCATTTCATCGTACCACTGTTTCGCACTTCTTTTAACGGTCTGCTGTGTCACCTTTCATCTTATCCCAACTCTTACCCCTGTTCAGGGACCTGCTCTATTTTTTTGATCTGATAACAGCATGAATTTTATGTCAGAGTTGCTTCGCTTCGACCAATCCCACCAGTACTTTTTTTCTTTACAGACATCCCCACAGTTTTTTGCATATTTGAACGCTGCGCGTTCGTCATAGGCCACTCCTGATTCGCGCACGTATCGGATGCCTCATTGAGTTTATGTACTGTTCTGAAATTTGTTTTAAACTTAGGATCACCACGCGCCGGCATTTTGATTACAGTCTTTCCGCTCCGTCTCTTCCTCTGTGATTCTGGGCAACTGGCGTGTAGAATGCTTCCATATAAGTATCAACCCGCTCTGGCTGTGCTCAGCAGTACTGCATGGCGGTTGGGTTTTGCAAAACTCTGTGAATTATGTACCATTTGTACTCTTGATGTGCGTGTGTAACCGCCTTGTGTACACAGGATTTTACAGGTATCACATTATGAAGTTTTGATTAGATCTCATCCGTATGTTATTTCAATAAAAATAATCAACGCTGGGGTCTCGTGGTCCTTCCTTGCTGCGCTCACGTACGGAGGTCCATTTCTAACTCCGACCGTTCCCAGGCACCCTGGTCTAGCTACCGTCTGGCCGCGGTGCCGCCGTTCGAGCGACCATCGGCAGTTCTTCGACACACAGTTAATTGCATCAGGGAAGCGGGTCGTGGCGCGACTGGACTGTCGTCCTAGCAACCTATGAATGAACTTAGGACCAGGGCGTGGTGGGCTGAGGTTTGGCAAGCCAAAAGCCTATAAAGTGTCGCAAAGTTTGACGACTGTGCTGTGACATTGCGAGCGTGAACCATCATCGAATAAGTTCGCTTGCCACAGCTGCCTTGTGGTTAGGCTATTGAGCCAAAATACTGGAGAAGACAACCTCGAACAAACAATCCCTGCGGTTGTTGAGGGCCCACCTGTACTAACACTTCCCAAGACACCCCACCACCTCAGAGTTAGGAAACAGCGCCGATGTAAGTTGACTAGCCGGTGGCTGGTGTGCAACTTGGTACTTTGTTCTCCAACCATGCGACAGGCCATCGGTCAGACAAAAGTAACGAGCTTGACTCGGATCTGTGGTAATTTTGAGCCGAATAACAACTGAATTAGACACTGACAATTAAGAATCCAGTAGAGCACACACGGTTTGTATTAAGACTTGCGATATGAGGGCAAGTGATATGCCGGAGTAGAGAAATAGTGTGATTTCACACGATGCTCCCATGCCATGGTCTGACCACTGGAAGGATTTTTACCGTGCAATGTGAAAGCGGTCTGCATTAAGGTTTAGAAGCCTTAGAAACAGTCAGAAGGAGGGATATAGAGACTGGTTGCTAGGGAGCTTTGGTCGTTATTATCATCAGGGTGCACGTCAGTCGATTTCCTCCAGAATGACGTTGAATGTCCAATGGTGGAACGTTGCCATTTCCTAGATAGTGAGAGAACTGGATAGCTTCAAAGTTGCCAGAATGTCAAAACATAAACGGACGAAGGGGTATTTGGTTAAGAGGATGAATCACACGAAAATTTTTGACTTTAGTTAATTTTAACCTCTTATTCTGTTCGTGGTTGCGCATTATCGTTATATACAGCACATCAAATAACAGTTTTATTCGTCCCAGCATAGATAGCATTTGCTTCATAGAACTGGGTTGATTGTTAATTGAATGTTTTCTTGGGTCCTTCTTGTCACAAAAGGTTAATGCAAACACAGCCAAGCTATCGTATATGTTGTCGGGCTACTGTGGTGGCTTACGTGTTGGATAATCTCAAGACGTAACTGTGTGCTGTCTTGGATGCAATGTTCCCAAATCTAATTAGGACCTAGGAACCTATCAAAGCTGAAACCGTCTAACTTTTTTTCAACCTGACTAATCAGCCTGAGAAAAGCGCATAATAGAACAAAACACTTGTTGGAGAATAAAAAGTGTGCCAATCGAGGAGATTATACGAGTTCAGGCAGCAGTTCCGAAGCAGAATATGCGATCACTGGAACAAGGACTTTATTTTCCTGACGTTTCGGATTCCGTCGGGAATCCTTAGTCATAGGTAATCGTAAACAGGTCTGAGACATGGGCAGATAAGGATTCCCGACGGAATCCGAAACTTCAGGAAAATAAAGTCCTTGTCCCATTGATCACATCTTCTTCTTCGGAATAAAAAGTGTTTCTCTACCGGTTGGTGATCACCACCATAGGTAACGCCGTAATCTTTACGAAAAACTTCACTACGCAAAGCTAACTACCCCTCGTTGAAAAAGGAATGAAATTTTTCGTAAAGAAACCTAAGTAAGACTAGGTTGTGGAAATTTACCGCAGTGCACGTGGTGTCACACTTTATCCCAGAGAAGTTGGGCTAAGTTTTGGGTCAGGGTTAATGGCAAGCTACAAGAGTAAGCACCCTTGCTAGAAATTACTATGAGGCCGGAAAATGAGCTGGGTTACCTTCGGCAAGATAAACTATGCAAAATGCCGTGAATGTTCGTGTCCATGTGAACTTATGCTTTTGCCATGTTCCGAAAAATAGGCAGCACATAAATAAACCCTTGCTTGCTAAAAGAAGCATACTGTATCCTGAAAATTCGCAGGCCAGTCAATAATTTTCTTGTGATTCTCTTGTCTACACACTGACGATAAGGGCCCTGGGCAGATGTCCCTGAATGAGCCCCCGCTGAAGGAACAGTATCCTCCTACGGTTCGCTCAAACTATGGCTTATCTGGCCCATAAGTTTTCAGTTTATTTGGTGAGGATAATAGACAATGCCTCTGAAAACCCTATCCATAACGTGTCAGAACCTATAAAAATTTATCACTACTAACATAATATTGGCAAACCGTGGGTAGCATTGTTTTTTTACAATATATGTCTGGTTTTTATAATTCACACTGGGGAATGAGGGACGGAACACATGTAATTATCCAAGCGTTGTTTGTACCTCTGAAGGAAAGTGGCCTCCACGACTGACTGTGGAAGGTTGTTCCACTGTTGTATGACACGTTGCGTGAAGAATTTAGAGCGGAGGTTTAGCTTGGACATCTTCGTGCGCAGCTTCATTGTGTGCCCACGGAGATGAGGCGAGAGGTGCCACTGAAACATGTCTTCAGAGACTAATCCTTTTTCAAGACCGTTTATTATCTTGTAAACTAGGATAATATCCCCTCTTTGTTGCCTGTAATGCAGAGGGAATAAATTAAGGCATGCAAGTCTATCTTTGTAAGTGTGGTTCTTTAGACCTCTTACTAGCTTTGTTGCCCGACGCTGAACTTTCTCCAGACATGCTGTGTCCCTTGCTAGCCATGGCCACCACGCCTGTATGCCATACTCTAGGTGTGGTCGAACAAATGTGCCGTACACTCTGCCAAAGAGTTCTTCATCGAAGGCTAGAAACGCCCTTTTGATAGCGTGCAGCACTCCCGTGGCCTTATTTGAAACTTTGACAGATTGTAATGAGGGCTTCAGATTGCTCTGTATCCAAATGCCGAGATCTTTTTGCGTAGATGCTACGGGAATTTGGATGTTTTTCAGGTGATATGTCCTGCTACTCTGGGGGATAAGGTAGTTTGCTGGACGCATGTGGAGGACGGCACACTTTTCACATTGAATTCTAGCAGCCACCTCTCGGACCACGTCTGCAGTTTGCGAAGCTTATTTTGCAGAGCATCTCGGTTGCTTGGGCGCTTAATGACCTGCCAGAGCTTAAAGTCATCGGCGAACATGATTTTACCGCAGTCCAGTTCTTGAAGGCTGTCATTTACATAGAATGAAGAGTAGAGGACCGAAAACGGAGCCTTGAGGAACCCCACTATCTATGTCAACCCTGTCCGATTTATCCTCCCCGATGCAAACGCGTTGTTTTCGACATGTATAAGCTAGTGGAATAGGATAAGGCGTGAAAGGCCATAGTGTCAGGGAGAATTCACTAAGATAGGAACAAGCGTAGTATGTAAGCAATAGGAGAAGTGACTTCCAGACGAGTGCAGTCCAGAGTCGCATTCCGGCAAGTCGATCACCGAATCTGGAGGTCTGCAACCGAACAGTGAGTCGTCGGCTCTGGAAGTGAATGAGCGTAAAGAAACCGTCCGCATCTCGGGCACTCGTCTAACCTTGAGACGTGGTTGGCTAGTGAGACTAGACCGCCTTAAGAAAGCCAGACAGGAGTGACCTTGAATGGAGGCCTTGACTATAGCGTCTTGCGGACGCTTGGTGGTCACGCCAGACATGACCTAGTCCGCGCGGTGTCCGAGGAAAGCATGACTAAGAAAGGGGGTCGCTACACTTCCCTTATGATCCCTTCTTCTCTACTAAAAACGAGATCTAAACAGTTTGATCGCTGGCCTTCTCGCAGTCGGGTTTTTAAGCCTAGGTGTTGAATGAGATATTCGTCCAAAGAAAACTGAAGTAGTTGATAATTGAAAGGTGCTGCTGCGGCCTTTACTCCAGGCCTCATCCAATCGATGCCAGGAGCGCTGAAATCACCCAGGAGTAATAGGTTTTCCTGTTTACAAATAATTGTCAGTGAACTTAGCAGTTTGACGTCGTCACTTTCGTTGGAGCCGGGAGGCCGATAAACAACGCATATATTGAGTGCCGGATGTTGCCTAATCTTAATTTTGTATGAAATTATTTTATATCGTCGTAGGGCTATGTCTGCGATTTCCCTCTGACAACAGGAAATTTCATTGGCTACATAAAGTGCCACTCCTCCGCCCCTACGTTGAGATCTGTCGCAGCGGAACAGTTGATAGCCTTCAATGCTGACTTCGCTGATCCCTATTGCTTCGGTCAGCCAAGTTTCTGTAAATGGGATTATATGCGGTTTCCGCTCAGATACTATTGTTTTGAGTTCGTCAAGTTTATTGAAAAGACTCTGACAATTGGTATAATAGATCTCGAGGCAGTGGCCACTATTGCTTGTGGTATCTTCTAGAACCGGCCGGTTGACCTTGGTTAAGTTTTCCGCCTGACTATTTCCAGCCAAAGAAAATTTCGTTCAATGTGGACTATTTCTCCTCCTCTTATTTGTAGGCCAGCTTCACCTTTGTTATTTCGGTCGTTTAGATCGTTTTTCAAAAGTCGCATTTTCCTGCGTTCCTTTGGTTCATAATCCGGCTGAAAGAAAACTCCAGCATGCATGGTCCGCAGAGACAACTTTCTTTCCAGCATAAGCTGTGCCTGCGCTTTGGTGTCCCAAATGACCTTTAATGGTCGTGATCGGGAGCTTGAACCATTGGGCGACTGATCCTTGCCTATTCAAAATGTTTTGAGAATTTTTACAGACTCAGTGCCCCTTAGCAGTGACTTAGCGTTCTGCCGAATGAGACCTCAATCGTGCTCCACCTTATCCGCAGCAATTGTAGCCGTTGATTCTGGTGACCCTTTATCACTATATGTTGCTTACGGTTGGCTCGAGCTTGGGCCGTGGTCACATCGCACTGAAGCAGAGTAGCAGCAGGGGTTTCGAAGTCCAGATCTGTGATAGATTCTATGGACATTTTTCTGGTAGCATTTCCTTCTAAGTTACCGTTTGCCCAATTCAACTTCCTTTTCTTCAGAAGTCTCCTCTTGGAATGGTTGCCTTGCTTTTTTTCTCATGGCGTGCTCCAGGTGCTGTCTTGCGATATAACGGAGGGCTTTGGTTGGTCTTTAGCAGGTTGCTCTTCAGCCACATCTTGCTGGCGTATGCGTCTGCGTTTGGCCCTGCTGGAGTCGTGGTTTCCTGTTTTATCAACCACTGACCTGTCCTCTGCATGCGCCGCATCCGGTGGTGTTATCTTATTGTGCTTTATGAGCACTGCTAGTATCTCCGCATAAAAATCAAGGCTTCCCTCTAAACGCATTACGCGCGTGGCTAGGTTAAGACATCCATCGCAATCTGCACGCGCAGGCTTTTTTGGCTGGGTGGTGTTCGGTTCTAAGACGGTTTATGAAATAAGATGCGTTTTTGCATAATGGGTGGTCTGGGATTTGGTACGCGTTATTGAAAGCGCTTCGGCTATTTCTGGGAGTACCTTGGCAAAGGTTGTAAGAGGCGGCTTACATTATTTAACCTGATTACACCCGTTGGAGTATATCTTAGCGACTTGGTCTTCAGTGTGTGAGCTGGTGGTGAAGTCGGTAGAGCGTCCGACATTATAAAATGACGAACATTTTTTTCAGCTAGCAGAGATGATCGTGTACGTTAGCGTTACCCATGCTATTGGAAACTATATAAGAGTGCATTTATTCAAAGTCTGCAATCAACCGGCCATGCTAATATAGATAGCGAAAATATTTGCTTGTGCAATTAATTTCAACAGTCAAAATTTGTAATGTAAACGACTCAGCCTGTGTTGTAAGGAGTTCTTTGCACTGTAATAATCAGATTCAGAAGCAGTGATGTTGTTCTTAGGAGCGAGTGAACTTCCAGACTTGTGCTGATCGTAGGGATAACTTCCAGAGCGTGGTATAATCCGCGGTCCAGTTAGATTGTTCAAGCGAAGGATTCGTCCCACTCAGAAAGGATATTTCCAAAGGGCAGATAATACGCAGTCCAGTTAGATTGTGAAAGCGAAGGATTCGTCTCACTCAAAATGGATGTTTCCAAAGGGCAGATAATATGCAGTTTCTTTGTCATTTTTTATAGCCAGATGTGTCTTCTACACTAAGGTAGAGATTAACAACCTCGTGAGCGCAAAGAGCTTAAATTTGAAACCAATTTCGAATTTCCCAGCCTTTGTTTAAATGCCTGATCCGCTTGAAGGCCAGGTCCGCTTGGATTTTTTTTAAATTGAAAAAGAATGAGATAGCTGGTTGCTCCCTAGATCAAACAATTTGTGGTTCAACTTTTGCGTTTACAAACCCTCTTCCGGCCTGCGTTGCACGATTGCGTGGGCATTTATCTGCTTACCTCGAACTCAGATATACAGTAGGTGAGGCAATTCATAAAAAGTAATGATCTAAATTAGACTTTGTAGTTAAGCATACATTTATTCACGTTATTTTCAGTGAATTAGTGGATCATTATTAGTATAAAGTTGTCTAAAATTTCGACATTTTGCATGACTTTCCGTCTGCAATGTACATCCATATCTGCACCACTAGGCTTTTGGGATGAAGATTGATGATGCGCTTGGTGTCGGCTACGTTTCCAGTAATCGGGGTCCGAACTTTTGCCGGTTCGTTACACAATGAAAGAACGATTTCTGCGCTGTAAATTTTAGAACCAAGCAAAACTTTTGTTGCGATGTTTTTATCTCTGATTGAGAACAATCATCCTATCACAACTGAGCCTATCTGTGTTATTGTGGCGCCATCAGTGACCGATGCCAAGCCTACAAGCGGTCACGTGATCGCAACCATCGACTGGCCTTTGGGACAGCCAATCACAGGTGCCGTAGACTGCTTGTGTTCAATCAATGGATCAAGCGGCCAGTGACTCACTTTCACAGGCCCGTGCCCTGCGCGCGCGTCTCGGCTTCCGGTCACCACTGCGTTTCTGTATACAATCAACGTTTTCCTATTGGTCTTAGTCTTGCTCTTCCAATGCAGAGCTGGGCGTGATAATTGTATTGTTCTGAGCACACCCACGGTTTAGACTCCTACATACTACCCCTCACCGAATACATTTTGATCTACTGCCACAAAGTGGATGGAAATTTGTCTGAACACGATACACGCGCGAGCAGTTTCTGCCAAAAAAATGTTAAGAAATCCTTATAATCCGGCGCCTACGCATACGCCAGAATATACCATCGGAAATTCGGTTCAAGGTGCTCATAGTATTATGGCTTTTCAAGCACGGGGTCCTACACACTGCCATCCGAAATGTCACTAAGACCCAATTGAGCTTTGATTGAAATGAAACGTCTATACTTGACGACTTCCAGCCTGTACTATTTAGAAAGTTGGTACTGAACATAAGCACGAAACATATATGTTCAGTAACAACTTTCTAAATTGTACAGGCTGGAAGTCGTCAAGTATAGACGTTTCATTAAAATCAAAGCTCACTTGGGTCTTAGTGACGTGTCAGATGGCAGTGTTTAGTGTTCCACATATTAGATGCTGTCGTAAGTAACTAGGCCGTCCGAAGCAAGACCTATAATTTTGCACACAAAACTGAACTGAGCATCTGGCCGATGGTAAAGTTTGTACACATCATAGTGCCATCCAGCGGCCAAAGTCACTTAGATCTCGGAATAGTTTCATTTGTGCTCAACCGCGTGTTGATCGTGGCTTCCTTCTGTTGCTTACGGGGTAAAGTAGTTGGTTAGATTTTGTTATATCCCAGTCTGTTTTGACCCGACTAGTAGGCAGAAGAAGACAAGGGAGCGGTCCTGATAGGTAAGGGCTTTATTCAACACCACACAACGCCAGCGGGGTTTGTGGGGTCATTTAGCTTGTCAACTCCAGCGTATTTATATGGTTCCGGTCTTTTTAGAAGATTCCTGGCGTGTGGTGTGCGCCCAGGCATTCTGTAACCTTCTCGACTGCGGCCACTCCCCACGCTGTGTGGGCGGTCGTCTTGTTTACTTGACGCACGGCGTGGGCGGCTTGACTGTGGGCATGACTCATCTGGCCTTTCCTTTTCGCCGACTGCCGTGAGTGCATGGGAGGTGCCGCTTCCATGATAATTGCATCCAGAGCATAATTATTTCATTCAACTTGCAGATCTGTTATCTAATGAAATGTTAACCAACATTCTGCAATGGTTTTTCAATTTGATAATATGATATATGTGTGATTTTACATGCATAATGTTACAGCATAATCTCAATATATGGCAGTCAGGCCAGAAAGACGGTTTTGGACGAGTTACTTTCCGGTCGTCTGCAAAATATTACACTCTGTGAAAACGGCTACTTAGGTAGCGTGCGCTATTCACACGGACTTTCGATGTTCTTCTGAATTTTTAAATATTTTATGGAAACCATGTCAATGGTAAAATTGTGTTTTTTTTAGACATTTATACATGAGAAAGGTGACTTTTTGGTAAACAAACATTGATAATTTCCGAATAATTCGTAACGCGACCTGCTGCTACACCTGCGTTCAGGATTTCCAAACTACACGCCGCACCTTGTCCGTGCGAAGAAATTTAGACATATCGGGAATTAAAGTTGGTAGGATAAATCCTTGTCACCACGATCTTCGTGCCCGGTTCCTTAGGGGAAGAAGAGATGGGAGGCCAGAGTGGTAGGTATTCTGTACAGAAGTAGTTGAAGACTGGGTTGGAGTAGCTTTGACATTCGGACTGGCAGGCACCCGACCGTGAGAGCGCGGGGTCATCAACGGTGCCGTCAGCGCTACCTGCGGTCACCCCTTGGTGGGCGGATTCCGATGTGTGGGCGTGGGATCGTCACGCCTACAAAGGGGTCTTTTTAGGCGTCAGCTTCGGGAGATGAGTGGTCGCACGTGTGCACGAGAGGCCAGAGGTCGGTGTGTGCGCGCATGCTGACTAGCGTTGATGACGGTTGCAGTAACCGCGGCGAGGCGACCGACTGCCTCACGTGACCTCGTGCGCGGCCTAACGCGTTAGGAGGAAACAGGGCTAGAGCCACTATTGACATTCACAGCGGCTATTAAGGCGACCTCATATTTGGGCTCATAAAATTTGCTGTAAACTTGTACATATAAACTTTACAAGCTGCATTACTATATGGGCAGAGACAATATACATGACTGGACATTTCACTGTCCATGATTAGACGATTTTAAGGCCAAATGCCTTTTCATTGCGGATAAATTTTAAAGGAAACATGCTCCTCTACTAAATGTGACAAGAAAGAATATTGCTTTGTACGTTTTCTGTAAAATAGTATTTGAATGGCTGCAGCCATCGAAAATCAGTATTGAAATTGCCATTACATAAGTAGTCAGTTTTAATGGGGTGGAGTGTTTGCAGGTGGCTGCCAAGAACCTCGTTCAAAAGCTGGAATCGTAAAGCGATTGAAATATCATTCTACCGTATAATTCTTTTTGCAACCCGCTTAAGTTGTCCTTGCGAATCGAAAACGTATTCCACGCTTTCGGTTAACTATTATGAGACAGCACAACGACTGGGATTACTGCAGAAGAACGCGAGGATCAGGAGGCAATTTTGTAAACTATGGAGAATGCAGTTGACAGGGCAATCCAGGGGCTGCATTCTAAAATAACTTTGTTGTATGCTCAGCAGTTTTCAAAGACCGCAAGTGGTTTACACAACTTGGCAGCGACAGCAGCCTGAAACAGTCTTTGAAATTTCAAATATTATGCTTTAGCTTGCGACCTGTGGAACAAAAATTTGGCCCAATAGATTTTTTGAGAAGTTTTTGGATATACTGTCATTTTCTACCCTGGTAGTCGAAGTTGGCAGTTTGTGATTCCAGTAGAATCTTCATCGAGGAGAAAAATGCACCTAATTCGAGAACATAAGCACTTTTAAAACTTATTGAGGCTCACGAAGAAACTTTGCGAGTAAATGCCAGTCAATACTCGAGTTTCCAGATTGATCTGAAGATCCGGTTCATGGGCCTAGTACATAGTTTTCAGAAATTTTAGTCAACGGCTGATACCTTGTCGTAAACATTTAGTTCCCTTGAACTAACGACTCGTCCAACTTACAATTCCAGCTCCATACAGTGGGTTAGTGCTGATAGCCAGAAGAGTTTAAATCATGTAAACATAGGTCATTTTAGTTTAAGAGGTAAACAAAATTTCCAGTAATGTTGGCTGACCTTCCTAGGGGACATTGTTCTGTGCCGAGGCGTCAGGCTACGTGACCTTTGAAAATCTCTTCAGGTTTCCTTTATTTTGGGTCTGGTACCCCTATTATTCCGACATCACTTCGCATGCCCGTTGTAACAGACGAAGCCCCCCCTGTCTACCCATAGTTGTTCCAACCAATATTTGTTGGTCGTTCAGCGAAACACTCCAAGTTCCTGCGTGAGTGGATACTTCTGACGGCAAAGGCAGTCGCCATACGCCTCACTAGCCCAATTTTATGTGTGCAAAAGGCATTTGTAGCGGCCCTAAGGCTCCCCTGGCCGAATACCAACTCAACATCCATCAACAGCATCCTAATACGCCGCGAAATAGTGACGAGGCAGAGGCAGACAAGTACTCTTACCACATACCTCCCAACAACACGCGAGACAAGGACGACGGGACGAAATGAACTAATTGTCAGACCCCTTCCCTTCCTCCCCTTCTTACCCAATCTTTCCCTCTCTGGTTCCCAATGACGACTAGAATCTGACCCCTTTGATCCCTTTACACCTCTCCCCCCATTTTCCCCTAATTATTATTGATTGGTTGCTTAAACTTTCGTTAACTCTTCCCTCCCTTATATTAGTGTATTTGCTTGATAATTAATTAATTAATCTATACGTTCGTTCACCTAAATTGACTTCCTGAATGCTTACATGGGTATCATCGCTGGAATCTTATAAATTGTGTTTTCACATACCTTCACGTCATGACTCTGTTAAATCTCCTTCCTTCGCGCATGGTGAGTTCACTCACCTTTTAGTACAGATTGAAGTAACCTTTTTTTCCGCAGGAACCTAAAGGGTCTAACCCTGCTGAGCATATCGGAAAGCCTATTGCTACGCCCTCATGTTCGGCCGCTATGGTACGATAAGCGAGCCGTGCGTGCTCAGACTATTTTGTGCTGATTGGCTATCCTTCAGCCTATTAAATTTCCCCTCGCTATACAACGCCCATGCCATGTCATGTAACGCCCATTTGCAAAAACTAGGTTTGGAGTGACCGAACTAGGGACAACGTTCATTGTTGTCCCCACGCACCTACCGTCGCGGCCATTACCCACCAGGACCCGAACGAAGTAGGATCATCGCTCTCCGCCGCACCCGACTCGCCGTAAGCTTTACTAGCTCTGTAATCCCGTCCCCATCCATAGCTTAGTTTATTCTTACCACTATACTCTCGTTCAATAAACTCCCATTGCCTACCTACCATCTTATTCTCGTATCTCGTTGTGTATGACGAGCAGTGGACAAGGATCGACTGCTTGTGATAAAAAAACTGGTGAACGATGGTAACCATTCCCCAGGTCAGGCAAATATAGCCCAGGAAGACCGAACGCAGAAGGATGCTAAACACCTGTAGTGGACGGAGACGTTGAGGTGGGCCCACACACGGGCGGATAAATCACCTAAAGTCTTTCTCACTCAGAGCGACTTGTGGACGGAGTCGATAAACATCACACTAAGGACAAGTATGCAGATGTTAGGAGAAAAAAAGTGGTAAAATCGTACTGAAACTAACCTACTGGTAATATGCGTATAAGCCTAAAATATGCGAGGCCCAGGCAATTGAATAGAAGGTGGAAGAACGTTCTCTGGGTCCAGTATAAGTTTATAACATGTGAACACTTGATAATAAAAAAGGTATGTTACATATACAAGGCTGCCATTTGGAGTGGGGGCTGTTCTCTCGTGTCTGTTGCCTTATCGGTGAGGAAAATAGTGCTGTGAGCTACAACAAGGCTGGAACGTGGGAATGGTGAAATTGAGTGAGAAGAAACGGAACGGTTTGCGATTACAGGTGTTACGAGGGCCGAACACTCGCGCCGTCAACGAAGCAGGATAACAAAGAGGAAACACGCGAGACTACTGGCTCTTAAATATGCTGCTACCACTGAAGGCGACATTCTGTTGCTGGAGACGCTGTTGACGACCCGAGATTCTGCTGTTAGCGATCCGGGACACGGCTGCTAAAGACACGGAACGCTGTTGGCCGAGATGACGACAGAACACAAGCTGCTGACGGAAACAGAAGACAAGCTGCTGGATACACAGGAAACAGAACTGATGTACTAGTAGAAGTGACAGTAAAGTACTATCTGCTATCCTTTTCTGCCTTCTCTTCCTAACACATAACTGGGGGACATAACCGATGTTGACACAGGAACACACAAGGCTATAACAGTGGTGACGCAGGTGAGATCAACCAAGGTTATAACAACGGGACGGGTCATCAGCGATTGAGAGAGGAAGGGGCACTGTCACCTCCACCGACACACGAGAACATCTACCTCATCCTGTTCTCGCCACGACCTCCGGACTTCAATGCACTTAAACAAGCCATTCAGTCTTGTTGTGTGTCACAACTTACCGTGTCCCCACGACTCCCCATATGTGTTTTATCCCGTTCTTAGTACACCTCCTGCCTACAAACTGTTTTCTGTTTTGAAAATATAAGAATTTACTTTACTGCTTCTTTTGACATGACTGACACGACGCTGCGTGTCAACTTCCGCGTTGCTTGTGGACTCCACGGTCAGGTCATTGGACTGACTTTCCGTAGTGGTTTTCTCGCGTAGGTCTCGTAAGATATCTGTAGCGACCTTGCACTTTAATAAATGCATGTCCTGCATGTCTGGCTTTCGTGTGCGCCAGCGCGTACGCGCCGGCAGTGTCAAGGTCGGGATTTGTCTGGCCTCACTAGCCAATCACTTCTCAAGGCGAGACCAGTGCACAAGATGCGGGGGAGTTGTTTACGCTCAGTCACTCCCGGACCCGACGACCTACTGTTCGGTTGTAGTGTCCGGACCCGATGATCTACTTGCCGGAATGCGCCTCTGGACTCCGGCCCATTCATGGCTGGACTGCACTTGTCTCAGAGTCACTTTTTCATTTCTTATATTCTTTTCATTCAATACTACATTAAATCATCTATAACAATCGGGCCTTTTACGCCTTACTATATCTTCCAGCTTATAAATGTTGGGATACGTTCAATCGCCTATTATCTGGCCGGACCACATCTTATCCCACATATCCGTCGTTAGTTCGTGACAACAGTATTAGTTGCACTAGTTCTACCTCTAGCTTGCCTGAATTTTCGGGTCTAAATGACGACAGATGACTTTCGTATGAACTTTACTGATAAGTCAAGTGAAGAAGGTGGACACATTGAAATAGGAAGGGCCGGTAACTGTGAAGAAAATTGTAGGTTTAGTTTATTTGAACGAGAGTAATGAAGTCATCTCCACACTACATTATGACCGTTTTGAAGGAAGTAAAATCCAACTTTTCTCTCTCTCTTTCTGTCAAAACATTTATCTCCCTGCCAGATAATTTGAACTTTAGTAGTGCACCGAATAGGCCTAACCGGAATCCTGCTTCCGCAGTCTGACAGTTGCCATAGGCTCGTGGTAGATCCCTGCTTGCACAACAACGTCTCACATCATAGTTTTTCCTTCAAATTCAAGTGGACAAAGCTAATACATTTAACTAGAACGGATAGTATGTTTGGGTTTTAATACCAAAACCTTCTCAACGTGTGGGCTTCATGAACCATGTCACTATTATATAAAGGTCATTATTTTTACAGGCGGGGCCGAAAAAAGACGATGTCTTTGGCCTTCTGTGAGATGAGAAATTATTTTATTAAAATCCTGGATCCGTTTTGCAGCACCTGTCCGGTCCTAAAACGGACGATTGGCTAAAATTCCAGTGAAGTTATAGGGGATTCTTAAGGTTAGTAAAGTAAACTCGTGTCAGCACGATCTTTAGAACCAGTTCCTTTGGAGAACAGGAAGAGGTGGGAGGCCAGAGTGGAAGGACCAATATATTCTGTGTGGAAGGATAGGAGAATAGTTAAGTGGGGGTTGCCACTCGGTCTGGCATGTCGTTCGAGCGTAAGGATCATGTGAGCGCGGTGGGTCGTCACAACGGCCAACGATGCCACCTGCATCCGCCCGCTGTTGGGGGGTGGATTCCGATGTGTAGGCGTGGGGTCGTCACGCCCGCTTCGGGAGATGATTGGTCAGAGTGATCGCACGTGCGTATTGATAGGAGAGGCCAGAGGTCGGTGAGTGCGCGCATGCGGTCTGACGTTCACGCAGGTTGTGGTGGCCGCGGCGAGGCGACCGACTGCCTCACATGACCTCGTGCACGGCCTGACGCGTTAGGGGGAGATAAGGCTCAATTGTCTAACTACGCATGCATGAGCGTGGTAACCTATAGCCCTTCTAAAATCAATGAAACAAAACACCATTCCCGTTGCATACGTAAATGCTGTTAATATATCTTGAAACAGTCTGCACCGCACGAAGAAACAACTAAACATGACAAAGACCCCATAATTTAGCTTTTAAACTAGCGGCACGTTTTCGCAACTGGGTCACCATTCTTGTCTGCGCTCTGTTCAAATGGGAATTGTCTGATATGTCCATCATTTGGTCTAATTTCCATTTCTTATATTGATTTTCACCGCTCTTAATTTTTTGAATTAGAATATTACAGTCAGCTGGACGCTACACTATAACCATTTTGAAGGATGTAAAATATCGCCTAAATTTTCGAATTTATTTACTGACGGTTGTTCGTGATGTCGAGAGTTACAGTTTTTGGCCATTATCCAGCTTTCGCAATCTTTTGCTCTTTTCTCTTTTGCGTACTCAACTTGAGCCACGGCGAATGGAACTGCTGAAAAATTAGGAATGGCACTTTCAAAATCAAGTATAGTTCTACTTCTCCCACTATCAAAACCGTTGGCGCCATGTTCGATCACTCTACTTACCTGCCTGTCAAATTTAATTAAACATTCCCTCAAACAGGCATAACCAAAATTCTGGTTCCGCGGCCTAATAACAGTCCCATGATTGTGGTGGGACACTGCTTCCACGAAAAACGTTTCACATGACCACTTTTTTTACTTAAATGTACACAGATCGGCTGTTGCAGAACTGCGAACATTTTTCCTAGCAGCCACCGTACTTTCACGCGCCTGCAAATCACCGACGCATAGGTGGACGGAGCGGAGCTCTTTAGACCAACCTTTAATTGTGCGCCTGTCATACGTGTATGTGGAATTTTCAGTGAACCAAAAAGTAACGGTCTCTTTATCACTTTGGCGCTAACATGATTATCACGGATTAAAGGCCTTTGATTGGCGACAGTTGAAGGAACCTTCTCCAAACGCGAGACGCCACAGACGTGGTCGTGCAGTGGCAATCTTGGTAGCCCAGTCGCGCTCAACCCAGCTCGATGGCTCATGTGCACATGCGACGCGCAACCTTTGCCCTCGCGCGTTTGGGGCCTACACACCCACTCCAGAATGGTCGGGCCAATCAGCGTCCTGAAGCTGACTCACACGAAGCTCGCTATGGGGCCCTTGTGACAATTAATGCACTGACGGACACTCGGGATTCCGCTCCGTCAGAGTGCTAACGTAGACAGCGTCATCGGCCGCTTTGACAACCCCACGATCTCACCATGGCCCTCACGTTTGAACGCCATGCCAGACCGAGTGATAACTTCCTCCTTAATCTTCTGTACACAATACATTGATCCTAACACTCTGACCTTCCAAAGACCTCTCTCTTATCACCTAAGGAACCGGGCCTGAAAGATCGCAGTCGTTAGGGTTCAACTCAGAGCCTTAACACAACGCGATATCTCTACTGCCGCTAGGCATCTGTGATGAGGAAATCCGACAGTGTCATGCACGAGCAACCGGATCGCATATCCTACCCAACCACTGTAACTCAACCTATATCCGGTCATGCAGACTTTGGCTTGCCATAGCAATAAGGGAAATGGGGAGGAGAGATTGTGGTAAATGCGGCACAAGCTTACCCTCAAACGCGAGCTGCCTTTGCCACGTATGCTTCATAGGACAGAAACAGACGTCGCATGTGACAGTCGGGCTTCTACCCGAAAAGGTCCTTTAAACAGATCCCAGTCCCTGCATAACCGCTTGCTTCCACATCTTTCCCCACCGCGCCTCAGAGGACGACAATGTGAGTGCAAATTGCGAAGATCGCAGCTTCCAGAGGCTCAGTCAGCAGCAAATAACTTACCATTTATCCAAACAAAGGGCTACGAGTACCTAGTATTCAGACCTAACTTTGTTGTTTGTTTAACCTTAGGATTGTATGGTTGGGTCAAGGGAGCTAGCTACTAGATTCTTCTCTGTGATTCTTTGAATCGCAAAATATAAGGAGCAACTCCGGGTAAGATTGTGTCGTGGGGTCGTCTAGGGAAAGTATGAAGCGCGCCCCACAGGCATACGAACGAGTGATTTTTGGGGAAAGGACGGGTGGGGCATACCAGGGAAGAAATTAGAGCCCAATTTGAATGCTCAATAAAAAAGTTATAATGGCAAGTTGGATCGCGTACTCAAACCTTGGGAGAAGACATGGAAGGTAGCTTTAATATCATCGCTAACCCCCCGCCCAACCAACGGCGAACGCGTGCATGTAGGGGAGTGTGCCCAAACCTCGGGCGAGGTCACTGAGAGACATTTTTTAGTGGTATCACCAAAAACAACTAGAAAAAAGCTTAACAAAGTGCAAAAGGCAGGGAGCTTAGGCAAATCACCCTACTTAAAATTTGTAAGTAAGCGGTAGTTCCCGTGGGTAATTCAAAAGGCCAATTTTGCTTAGTTCGTCGATTTTAGCAGTTATGGAATGGGTTTGCCTTCGGAAAACCGTTTTGCATTCCAATGCCATCAGAAAATCCCCGCTAGATCGATGGATGGTGCGTAGAAAACCAGAATTGTACAGGTAATTCAACCTACTTACCTAAGGACCCAAAAAGACCGCTAGAGACAACCTCACCCAACTCCGATCTAAAGCTGCACAAGTTACTATATAAAATGTTTTGCATTGCATGCCGTTCGGACTGGTTATGGAACCTGTGTAAGAAGGTACTCGAAATGTGCCTGCTGTCCATTCTGTAGTGAACATTCAACTTTTGGAATTATTCTGCTTGGCAGAAAAGAGCGATCGATCCCTATTTTGTAAATGCTTCGTATTCTCAAGCATTTATTTACCCCCACAGCCCTTGCCGGAATTCCTTCTTCTGCTGTACGAATATCCACGAGGACTTTAGGCGTATCCTCAAGGCACAATGAGACAACCCAGTCCCCTAATCTGACCGATGAGCAACCTTCAAACATAGATTTTTTCATATTGCACATCTTGGGTTCGGATTATGGCCATTCGAGTTTCCTTATCCCTTTTCTACCTGCTCGCATTTTTTCTGGACAACTTCCGCGTATACACTAAATGTTAAGTGTTTGCTTGCGTCTCTAGCAGTGGTGGTCGACAAATCAACTCATTTTCTCACTAGAAATAATCTGATGCACTTAAAGCTATCATGATGCGCTAAAATCCGTTGGTTGAAGGATTGCCAACTGACGGGACAACTCGGGCCGCCCAGTGGCCGACTAGCGGACTGAGAGTCAGGCTGCAACGGCTCCTTATTAATGTGGCTTCTGTGGGATCCGAGTCAGGTGTGGCAGCACGCCTAGGGACGTCTTTGGCCTCGCCAGCCATCTGTGCCCTCTCCCGCCTCCGATCTTCTTGACTTGGTCATAACACGGGGCCCTGATGAGGGAGACGGAGTGAATACGGGGGATGCAATGCAAGTCTATTCTCACTATAGCATAATTCTTGCGGAATTTTTCATCCCTGCGCCACTACATTGTGGTGCAAACGGGAGACCTCGTTGGATACAATGGTCGAACTGTCAAAGCAGTGAAATACTATAACTTTGTACTTGGAATGAGCTAAATCTGAGCCAATGAGTCTGTAGTGGCTGCGCAGCACGACTCCCTCCTAACTCGTGACGTCACAGACGAGGTCACTTCGCGCGCAGGATCTCACGCGAAGGTGGTTCTCGGCATGCCTTTGGAGGCCAGGCATAAGTTGCCCCTGTCAGACGTACGCACCGAGCCTCAGTACACAGTAGCTTGATCTCAATCCTTCCAGTGAGATACCCGCACGAGGAGACCAGCCTCAATTAGTAGGTTGACCTCAATCCGACTGGACACAGACCTCAACGCGGTGACTGGCGTCAGGCCAGCACTTCGGATCAAGCCCCCCTCGCGACTGGACGTGCGCTCTGACAGCCGAATCTCCTCCTACTTATTCTTCCTTCGCTCTTTACAGAATATACTTAGCGCAAAGAGATTAAGGCTAAGCCGGTTAACCCCTAACTACTGCGATCTTCCAGGCCCGTTTCCTTGGAAAAAGATCGGAGTCGTGGAAGCCAAGTTAGAAGGGGATTGTATTCTGTACAGAACAAGTAGGAGAAGAATTAACAAAAGGGTTGACTCGGCCTGGGGTGGAGTTCGACCATGAGGAGCGAGAGAGAGAGAGAGAGAGAGAGCGCCGCAGCCTCGCGTCCGCCGCGCACCGGGGTGAAAGGCCAAGTGAGTTCCGCCTTGCCTATTGAATGGGCTTAGTGTGAAGTGTGTTTCTGCCAGCGCTGACCACAAATCCGGCGCATACTAGTAATCAGCGGTACGCAAAATCGATTAACTGATTGACTGACTTGACTGCCAATTCACGCTTAGTAGATCAATCATCACAAGTGGCGAGGCGAGTCCAGTGTGAACCAGTAATCAGCGATGCGCAAAAATCGATTGACTGGCTACGTTGACAGAGCAGGCAGAATGAGTGATCATGGCAGCGCTGGGGGGGGGCAGACTCCTACATACTGTTCATACCACTCTGGTCCGCCCAAGACTTCTCTCTTCTCTAAAGGAACCGGATCTGTAAGATCACAGCTATTAGGCTTAACCTTATTAACCTTAACTCTTCGCGATAAGTCACTATGTCTATAAATCCTTCCTTACCGATAACTCTGTTTACTCTGCATACTGCCAACTGGCTCTTAACAGGCTGGGGTTTCAAGACTGCTGATCTAGTAGCCATCTACCAGTGTTGCCTTTCTTATGGACAACCAGCAGTCATATCCCCCTGGAGCTTTAGCACCATGTGAGCACCTAGCCTCCTTTTACTATACTGTTATTTATTCCCACAAAGGCACATACTCAGAATTGGAAAAATTGACGACATTTTTTAAAAAGGCCATTGTTTCTTTTGCGGCAATTAACAGAATTAATTCCACAGGTAAAATCTAGCATACAAACTAGAAGAAGAACAGGCGGTTTATGAAAAGTAAGGAGCTGTAAATATCAGCCGATGCTGTTTATTGTTGTGGCCGGAAAGCCAACGTGGCAATCCAGCGTTCTTGTTCAACGTTCACTGTCTCAAGATCATGCAACTTTGCCGCAAACTATTTTAGACTCCTTGACACACTTCCACTCACACATACACGTGCTTCCAGGTAGTCCGACTACTTAGAGGCCATTCGAACAAGCCAGCCCTCGGCCGACGCAATATGGTCCACTGGACACCACATTCCTCGACACATGAAGTGGACGCCGTTTGAACTTGATCTATATACAAGCAGATGCTACCGCTGCCTCACTGTCGCGCATGACTGGGAAACTTCACGAACAGTTGACAAAACTTATACTGCTAGCTGCGAAAACAATGTCAGCTCATCTAGCGTCAAAGAGATTTGTTAGATTTTGCATGATGTAGTCATTGACAAGGCCAGGCTACTGACTGGAATACAGTTTCATAAATAGATGAGCCTCATCAAGGGAAACTTCTAAACTGATCGAGGCTACTCGCTGTAGATGTGATCATAACGTTTGATTTTTTTAAACTAGGATATCCATTTTTGGCCCAGAAAAGAAAACTAGGCTTCTGAAAACAAAATATATCACAAAAGTCACAATGCTTAAATTAGCGTAAACTCCATTTTGATGGATCGGCTCTGTGTTACCTTATCCCAGACTGAGCCGCACATACCGCTGCCCTATCATACCTCGCCGCGTCACTGCGATGAAACAAGGAATTTCGCTGAAAATTCTAGCCTCTTTCCTCTGACCCACAGACCTCTATAATGAGCACATCCCCCCTTTGTTTGGCCTGTTAAAAATCCCTCCTCTCAGTCACCGGTAAACTGATCGTTTCTTGTCCTTTGTTCTCCTTAGAATTCGAGTTGTATTCTGTATTTTGCAGGCCTAATGCTGAATTATCTAGAGCCGATATTTTGCCATCTTCTACCACTGAAATGTTTACACGAGTATCATCACGCAACTTCAACTAATGAACAAATCCGACCACGTGTTTACATCTAGGAATCCGTGCAGTGGAATGTGCATTGTTTTTGCCGAAAACAACGCTGTGGCCTTTGGGACATTAATAAAATTAATCCACATACCTGATGCCCTTAGAACTCCACTACTCACAAAAAGTGGTAAGCCCTGCTTGCATGAAAAATTGGGTTAATGCAAGTAAGTAATCCTGCAGATGATGCAGGTCAAGGCGCACAGAGAGCCCCCTAACGCCGAGCGTGATGTTTCGCTACAATCACACACCATCACAGTCATTGCACAACGCCCATGGCGCAGTGGAAAGTACCGATCCCGTAAAACATTAACTCAAATATTCCGCACACTATATGTGATCGTTAACCAGTATGATCAATAGGTGAAACCGAGGGAAATGTTCAGCCATCTATGCGCTCATTCGTTATCATGCAGCGAATAGAAATTGGGAGTCGCAATGACGGTTTTCAGCTCGTAAAGGTGATTATTAGAGGGTCTGTAGCAACAAGGCAGCGACTATTCTCAGATCACTACAAGCGCCAGGTCAACTTCCCAGTTGGTGGAAAAGATAGAAGGAGCAAAACTGCGGGATTTTTTGTGCACGGAACTCCTAGTTGTTGTCTCGAGCGGCAGTGGCCACTGGCGAAGCCAAGACTAGTGTTACATGCGTCCAATTATGCCCGAAGGAGAGTGAGACGGCGGTGGCAGCTACTTGGGAAGTAGTCTATTTTTGTAATCAGATAAACACACGAAAACCCCATCATTGTGTATTATGAGGCCGGTGGTGATAAGAAGTATATACTCTGGGCATTACATAGGAAGGAAAAAGCAAATAAAAAGGTGGAGGGTATGAAAATTGACAAAATACTTATCATTATTTAAACAAGCTAATGTTTGGCAAGAAAGCGCGCCATAAATAAAAAGAGAAATGCAACTAATAGGAACCAAGAACTCCGCAAAAAGTAGACTATGGAACTGCCCAAATCTGCGGAACAACACAAAAACTGCGGGTTTTCGAGAGTTGAGTGAAATAAAAATAAAGTAAAACAGCATGTCAATAATAAATCTAAAAATAACTTGTAAACTAAACTAAAACTAAAGTAAGTTGGAAGACAGGCATCCCATGAAATTTACTTTCAATAAAATGCGTTCTTTGGGAAAATAAGGGGACTTTATTTGGTAAATTTTCGATGCTGAATTTCCAGGTCGTCGTCAGTCTTGAGGTGAGCAGCGAACAATTTGGAGTTCAAAAGTGCTGGAACAATTATGTAGTCGTCTGATATGAGCGCTTTTTGGCAGCTGCAATTTGCGTCAGTCCATGATAGACAGAATTAGTGGTCGTAATCGCATAATTGCTAATTGGCAGCTTTAATTTGCATCCGTCCGTGATGTGAAATTAAAAGTTATCCAGTTTGGGCGCTAATTATCAAATTCGGTTACATTAGTCTGTAGTAATCGGCTGCCGTGTGTTCCATCTTCCTTTGCGATGTTTGTACACACCATCTAGCTCGATATGTCGATTGAGGCACCAATCATCAGACTTTTAAGTTGGTTTGGCAGATTTGCTGAATTTGAGTTGACCCAAGCGTGAAAAACTCTAGGCGTTTGGCGGGATTTGAACCCGCGCATCAGAGAAAGCCTTTGCCGGAGGCTAATGCTCTACCGCTAAGCTACAAACGCCCGTTTCATGCCATGAGTTTACTCACACTTGGATCGATATTACCCGCTCAAATTTTCGCTCATATGGAATCCACCAATACGGGAGCAACTTGACTGCCCAAGCAGGATTTCCTAAGCAATCATCCAGAATCCCCCAGAATGACTACTAGGTTGACTTAATTATTAAGTTGGTTTGGCAGATTTGCTTAATTTGGCGTGAAGCGAACGTTTGTAGCTTAGCGGTAGAGCATTAACCTCCGGCAAAGGCTTTCTCTGATGCGCGGGTTCAAATCCCGCCAAACGCCTAGAGTTTTTCACACTTGGGTCAACTCAAATCATCGGAATGCACGGCCTCGCGAAATTCTCTGCCATGTTTGGAGGGAATAACTCTGACAATGCGTTTTTTATGTTTTGTTTTTGTTTTGGGCGCCTACATGGAACTATCTGGTTCCTTTTTTGGATTTTTGTTGTTGTTGTTTCATGCAACGGTATACAAAGTCTCTGGGGTAAGCATTGCGGGAAAACAAAGCCAACGGATGATGAACTTCGACTCGGTAGGTTTCTTCGTCAGAGCAGTGTGTCTTCGTTTGGCGTAACAGACTGTCGATGGCACTCCTTTTGTGACAGATAAGTTGGTTGTGCTTATAGTTAAGAATAACTTTCGAGTATGTGTCTTTGCAGTAAACAGACGTTTGTAATGTTATGTCAGTATTTCGTTGCACGAGAACCTAGAGGAATGGGAGCTTATTGGTGACTTCCTTCTCGAGCGTGAATTGAATGCCCGGAAGGATTGAGGTGATAGTATTGTAGAGCGCTTATAGTTGGTTCTGTTTTGCTGTGCCCCGGTTGGACTTCGCATTGGTCCAGCCTATCTACCGCATGGCCCGTTGCGGTGAAAATGCAGTATACCCATGAGTTTTAGACGCCAATCAATATTTATCTTTTCATCCATTGGCGACAGCCAGAACAAATCTCGAATGGATGCACTTTGGCTGACACATTTGCCTTGCGAGAGCGCTTGAAACAACTGCCTGTTGAGTTGCCTCTAAGCTCTCCAGCCGCAGTTAAGCCTGACCAACCTAGCGTGTCACCCTTCCTTGATTTGTAGTTTAGGAACCTTTGTTTGTTGATCAGTACGTCTACTTCCCACTATGACAGGCGTACCTGAATTATTGGCCTACGCCTTGTTCTGCCTTGGGGTTTACCCCCGAGCCCCGACAGCAACCACACAGTGGTTATTATTATAGGCAGATCTGAACATTTCATGAATTATACAATCTTCTGTTGGATTAAGTGGAATGGGAAGAGACAAGGCAGACTGGAATGGCCATTTCCGGCTCATAAGCCGTCATCAGTCAGCCATACACAATCCCAGGGGCCGTGACCTCCGAGGCTCGAATCCGCAAGCTTGTTAACTAGAAGTCCAACGTTTTACCCACAGCGCCAAGGGCGCATTGTCTTGCCGGTTCAGATCAGGAAAAAATATATTTCCTGAAGTCAGGGCAAGTAGAAACAAGCATGGAAGCTAAGCGCAAATATATAAGCTCTCTTTGAAGAATATCAAAGAAACATTCACAAGACCGGGTCCCTAGCCCCCAGGTTCGCGATGATTTGATGTATTTTTTAATGTTGCCATACATATCCGGATGGAACTTCAATAAAGTTACCAAAACACGAAAACGTCGGACCAGGATGTGTGCGTGTGTGAAATCATCTGTCGCATGACTGTAGGCGTTGGTGGACAAGGGGGACAAAACAGCGATGCAGTGGCCGTAAAATGTCCCTCAAATTAATTCGAATCAACAAGAAGTTCAAGGATATTACTTGTCAGGCTACGAAAACGAGAACAGCAACTCCGAATCCGGCCAAAAAGAAGACGTGAAGGAGAAGACGCTCATCACCAAGGAACCCTTTCCAGGTGTTTTAAAAATGACCGTACATTCCGGGTTCTGGTCACCCTGGTTGAGCAGCGTCACCTCCGCTGTAAAAAAGACAGAAACAAGATGCAGAAGATAACATACATAAATGTCAGAGCACTGGAACTATGCCCCTAGTGTGACATTACAGTTCAGTCAAGAACTAGCCTGGTAGAAAACGCGATTGTTGCGGCAGCGCCTAGGTGAAATCCATCGAGCTCTCTCTCTCTCAGCCTACTCCAAGTTCTCACAAACGTTCAGACCTCACATCCGTTTGTCCGTTCACATGCGTATGGACGACAGTGGTCACTAAAGTACCATTCAGCATTGGTTGGTCATCTTTATTTGAAGTAAGCTAGCCCACGACTACAAAGGAAACAACTATGGCGTCAAAATGGAAGGAAGTTGCCCCCCTTCCAATGCGTAGCTTGTTGGTTTGTGTTATGCAACAATTTATTCCCACACTGATTTTAAGCCACCGAATTCGGCGTTAACGGCATGGGAAACGGAACTTCCGTAACATTCCACGTGCGTTTGCCAGATGTAAACAAATAATGTTGGGCCTTTACACAGTGGTCTTAATTGTTTACAATTTGCGGCCGATTTATAATCATATGGACACTGTACCATGCCACTCATGCGTAGGTGTCTACGTGCAATAAAGTTACCCATTCGTGGATCTTACAATCTAAAAAAACCGCATTACGTTTACCTCATAGTACACATACATAAGGCTAAGATATGCAAAAATAGGCCCCCTCTCCCCGATCTCAGCGCATTGCACAAGTCTCAGTTTACCATCCACTTTGGCTGAACTGAAGTCCCAAGGAAGATATTTCTACGCCTTTTTTATTTCTATTCTAAAAAACCCCGAACCCGAGTACTTTAGCGAAGGGGTTTATGTCTTGTTTGGCTTTTACATTTACCAAGCAGATGGGAAGCTGGTAGATGAACGCTCAAACTTTATGAAGCTGCGAATCATGTGCTGCGTGCTTCTTCATAGCTATCTAGTCTTTGAAATGGCTTTGGTATGCACACCACGTGAAGAAAGTCATTTATGTACTAACTGCTACATACCGGACCGTTTGTCGAAGTATATCTGAAAGAAACTTCAACATTGTCACGAGTTAAGGGCGGCCAATTCGCATCTTTAGCTGACGTCTTTCCGCAGTCTCCAGTTCTATAAGCCTACACTTGCCTCACTGATGCATAATCTTACATTTTGAGACCTCTGATTTTCCAAAGATGCTCTCAAACGCGAAATTACTTGGCTTGGAGGCCCTGCTTCGTTAAGTGCTTGTTTTGCGGGGTGCTCCTATCAGTACAATGCTTCTTCAGCGATAAAGAAGTGCAAACTATACTCAAACGACCACCTTGAAGTGAGTATTCCAGTCGGGAAGGCCGTATAAGAAACAAAAGGGTGGTTGTAAGCCGAAAATGCGCGCACTTTGGAATAAGGGCATATTTCGGTCGTTCATATAGTGTTTAAAATGTGCACTGAAGCAGACATTACTATTTCGTGAGACACTTGTCCCGTTAGTAGAAACTGTGTTCTCTGGCTTTTTCTGCATGTTAACACTAAGGCACTCTAACGCATATGAGATACAAACAGCCCACTCTCCTTATGTGCGTGATCAAGCTGTGTTTCGCACGCGCAGACAGATCGTCTAGCTCTGTCAGCAACTTGCACCCAGTCTCCGAATCAGAAGGCCCACTGGTTCAAACAATGGACTGAAGCCTGGGAGAGGAAAGAGAGAGGTCGACAAATCTCAGTGCACAGTCCTCACTAAAATAATCTGACATCTTTGAAGCTATCAAGATGCGCTAAAAGCCGTAAGCTAGAAGTATGCTAACGGACAGGATAGTCAAGCCCTCCGCTCAGGACGGAGGTGGTCTCTATAGCACTTTCACTCAGTTTTTATCTGAGAGGCTCCTTTGTTCTTTGTGTGAGATCTTGGTTAATTTCGCGTGGAGTAGTTGTGTGAGGTAGGCACCGACGGTATACTCCTTTTTATCAAGCATGTTGCCCGATTTCGCCTCCCGCCTTCTTGCCTCTTTATTGACATCAGCGTCGGGCTGGTGAGGGTAAAAAGGGTGTGCTAGATACTGCACACACGCCCACGATAACTGCAATCTAATTCATGTGCAAGTCACCCTCCTTGCGTCCATCATGCGGTAACGCACGAGGTGAACATTGTTAGAGACGGCAGTAGAACTGCTACTGTTTCACAAATCCCAGGAGTGAGCCTCCAACTTAAACAAAGGCTGAGATTGTATTTGCATTTACATTATCAAAACTAATTCGCTATCCACTGCATATTACGTGGGCTGTTTAAGCTAAATTTTCCATTAAACAGCACAAAGGAAATTTTATCGAAAGCTTTCTAAGCACTTTATCTACTCTTTTAGTACTGAATCTAGGAGTAGATATGCAAAGGTCAATTTCAATCTTGCTTTCAGCAGCCCTCACCATAAACCTGTAAAGCAATCACTGTATGCGTCTTGACAAACGAAAGCTGACATCCTTTCACGTCCTACAAAGTAAATAGCAAATAATTTTGAAGAAAGATTGTTGGAGCTGGGTTACAAAGAGATATCCTTTTCGGAAAACGAAGGAGCTTACAATTTTAGGGATCCATAATAATGTTGTATGACATTATACAGTGCGAATAAATGATCTTATCGCAGGGGGTTAAGTAAGTTAAACCGTGCAACTGCGATCTTCAGATCACGGTTACTTAGTGCAGAAGAGAAGTTGGTTAAGGCCAGAGTAGTAGAAAGAATGTATTGGGTACACAAGGGAGAGGCGAATAGATGAAAGTGGATTGACTCGGGATAGCTAACGACCAGCAGGAGAGCCAGCCGCGATCCAAGTGTGGTTTTCAGTAGCAGCAGCAACGAGAACGGGCATTGTCTGGTTGCCTCAAAGGTTATTGACCAAAAAGACTGCATCGACCACGGCGTGCATGCGTTCTATTCGCCACTGAGAGAGGCTAGCCTTTGATGGACCTGATTGGCTGTTACCGAGGTCGCCTAAATGCAGAAGTACTCGTTAACGGCAGCGAGGCTTCGGACATGCTCACCTATGTGGAGTGAGTCACCACAATCTGTCCTATGTATTGCCATTTCCACGTGTTACTTGTTAAGTCATCTGCCAACACGTTGTACTTTGCTGTGTACTGGATCTGATTAAGTGCGTTAGAAAGCAAATTCAAGTACAGGGTCCGTTATACAGAAGAAACCAAAAGTATGTGCCTAACCAGATGTAACGTAACTAGACTCAAACCAGATTTGATCAGTTCTCTGGGACTTCGAACAAACTTTTCAGGAACAACGACGATTCAGTCAAATGGACTTAAACTGGTGGGGAAGAGGAAGTAGAAAACCTTTTGCACAGAATACATTACTAATGGGGATTGCAGTGTGCAGCCATTTCAAACTTCGATCACTGGTCGAGTTTTCTTCACGAATGCAAGTGAATGTAATGTCTGAGAAATTTGAGATTTAAAGTTTCCATGAAAAGACTATTCGTTTCAGAGCCCTTCCAGATTCCAATATAATCTTTGTGAAAAACCAAACTTTGTAAACCTTTAATTTAAGTCTATTGGTGAGCAGTGTGCACATTTTCGCGTAAAAAGGTTGCTAGGATGTATCATAAATTATTATTAATGAATGGTGCCTATTTAAAAACATTAAGCAGGACCGTTTCGAAGGAGTTACATTTGATTCGTAGATTAACAACAAACGTTTCGAGCCGTAGGATGCTTTCGGAACTTATGACTTACTCCTTCAGCCATTTTACAGAAAACTGCCGTTATTTCCGGTCCCGCTTAGATAAGTGCCATCTCACCGAGATTTCTTTTTGAAGGCAAATGAAATTAATCCTATCCCCTAAGCTGAGAGACTTGGAATTTGAGATTTCCTTCAAAAGGGCGGTTTGTGGCAAACCTCTCCAGGCTCGAGCAAAATCCTTCCTTAAAATAAAGTTTTGTAACTTTTTACTTTTTACTTGAAGTTTCACTGAAACCTGTTACCAACGCAGTACCGCATGATTATTGTAGTTGATAAATAGTGTCTACTTATAAAAATAAAGTAGAACAATTTAAGTCGACTTGTGTTTGGTCTGTAGATTTGCAACAAGGGCGTTCAGCCGTGCGATGCTTTTAGAAATTCTGACTTACGCCATTAGCCAGTTGATAGGGAACTCCAGTTATTTCGATGCCGCTTAGATAAATATCACCGTCGCTTTTGGTTGACAGTAGCCCGTAGGATAACTTCCCATTCAGCGAAGGTTATACATATTGCTTTTAAAACTCGGAACCTTTGTTACTTAGTTTCGCCGTGGGAGCCGTCAGACCAGATGCTTGAACGCGTGAACGCACCGAAGCTGATCGACAGACCTACTGCCATTTGGAGTAAGCTCACCAAAGTTAAAGTATTTTTACCCGTTCAGCATGTCTAGACTTCTTCAGGAGATGGAAATGCTATAGCTTGTGGGCCCTCTTTTAGAAGCAGTGTCGTTGACTATAATTATGCATCCATTAAGGTTCTATTAGAAGTGCTGTTCAGAAGGCCATTCTGAATATCTATTTTTAAGAGCAGAGAAAAATAGAAATAATAAAGTGAAAGTGAAAATTTTTAGATTGTTTACAACGACATTCTGTTCAAGCAAAGTTTCCTGAAATAAGCTTTCAAGGCATAAGACTTGCCTATTCAACGTCATATCTGCTATGTATGCCTATCCTTACTGTCGGGACATCATGACGCGATGCGCGTGTCAAGCGCTGGTCAAGGTCACGGACACGTGTTCGCGCCTTTCTTTGTTCTGACTGCCCAGTATCCACTCTTGGCTAGCGGGCTCACCCCTGTCTTTATTCCGATTGGCCAGCATTCGGCCTATTGCATTTACCCCACACTATATACACCGCGGTGTCAACATGACTCGTCACTTGAACTACGCTCCCGTCCTCAGTGCACGTTCTGTCTTCAAACAGTCCTCCGTTTTGCCGTCTACAGGCAACCGTCTGTTTGGACATACAGTACATTCGTCCTGTCTAAAGCTGCCTTCCGTTTTCAATACATAACAATGTCTAGCTGGGAGTGGTTTCTATCATAGTACTCCATTAAGTATTCAAATGCCATTGGTATCACCTGAGTGTCTTGAACTGACCAATCCATAGTGCGTCTTGAAAATTTCCTTGCAATATCAGCCAAACAGAAAATGCTATGCATGAAGGGATGCGAGGCCCGATATCTCCCTGACCAGTTTATGTGGAAGGGCTATCCGAAGGCGTTTATAAGCCGATGCCTATGCATTCGCTCCCAGACACCACTAAGTATATGGCAAGCTTCGCCATACTCTAAGGATGTCTCAGAGGCGACCGGAAGCATTGTTTCGGGGCTAGATTTTGGAAAAGCACACCGGTCCAAAGCTATCATGCGCAACAGAGGGATGAAAATCAAAGACTGGCTTAATCCCAAATAACAATCTGGGGTAGTGTATCGCGTCCAATATGTATACTGTACTTTTAACAGCGCATGTCAGACTGAACGCATGCTCAGATCACGCATAAATAAACATACGCTAGCTGTGTTATGAAGAACCGCAATTAGCTACCTACAACTAAGAGACAAACCATGAAATTAACTTTGCAAGCGTCAAGATAATCGTCCCAACCGGAACCAAGCCTAGCTCAGAATTGAATGAAGTCTGGCTCTTGGATAGTAACTCGGGCAATCGAAGCATCGACCTGGCGCTGACATGTATAATCTTGCCCAGTAGCGGGCTTATGACATTGAGATTCCATGTTTTTCTACTTTTCAGTCAAATGAGAATTTTCATATATGTACATCAGCTGACTTATGCCGCTCATTATATACTAATTTTTACCCACTTATTTTATTTGACGAACAATAATGAGGTCATCTGCGCCCGACGCTAGCACCAGTTTGAGGGTAAAATGTGGCCTAAAGTTTGCGTTCAGTAACGATTCGTACTAATGTGGGTAGTTACAGTTTTCAGTGGGTTTTGTTTTGTGCATGCATTTTTATCCACTGCGAATGGAGGACGTCCGCTAAAAAATTAGGAATGGTACTTTCAAAGTAAAACACTTCTCTCTCTCAGTCATATCTGGCATTGCGTCATTGATGACTGATCGGCTTGCATCCCCCATAAGTGTAGCCTATTCTGTTGCCGCTGCTATCTCTGACGATGGGATAGTATATGAGTTCGAAAGCTCAGGATAATAAACCGATTGTTCCGGTACCCCACCTGCCTTCTTTGCTCATTCCATACATATTGCTGGAATCTGAAGTGAAAGTAAACAAACAGTGCTGATTCCCCTTTCTTCCAAAGCTGAACATAATATTGGAATGAACAAAAATGAGCGTATACCGTAGATGATTGCGATAGATTTTTCAAAAATGCCTCTGTATTTTCTTATCACTGTTTTAGCCCAGAATAAATTTCTAGCACTTGACATATAGCGAGCAAACATTTTGAGAGGACGGCTTCCCGTCGCGATATATTTATAGTTTTGCAAGTATATACAACCATGGCCAGAATTGGTGTCCCTCTACGGAAGCCAATATCCATCCTTCTTAACTTACGATCTAAAAAGATAGGTCTATAGATATAGTACCCCTTGGATATTGACAATGAGCAATATTCCATTAGAATTTTAGCACATTTGGGCACCTACTTCTGGCTCCCACTCGGCTACACAGCGAACAAAGATAACCGAACGGCTGATGGGGGTACACAGCGTCATCCAGCCAGCACTTGCAACACTCTCGATTTTCCTAGTGTATCCTGCGTCTAATCCCTTGCACCTGAAGCTCGAGATTGCGAAACGTGCTCATCATGTAGCTTCTCTCCAACAGCGGGTAGCTTCCTCTGAATCTCCGAGCTCACTGAAACTATATGCCCGGCATGTCAGATCTAGACTTGTATCTCGTCCTAACACGACCACCACCTGCTGTCATTATCGCAGTGGATTAAGTTAATAAAGAGGACCTGTAGTGGTCATGCCTGTTCGACGCCCTCATAACTCGTGACGCCACAGGCGAGGTCACTCAGAGCATAGGATCTCGTGCGAAAGAAGTTTTCCCGCGTGCCTCGAGGCATGCGCAAACGCACAGGTGACCGCCACTGCTGCCAGACGCAACTGACGCGCACCCAAACGCACGCACCATATCTTCCCCATTCTGGCCTCAACCAATAGTGGCTCGACCTCAATCCATCCAATGAGATTCCCGTCTAAGTAGACTGACCTCATTAAGTAGGTTGGCCTCAATCCGTGGGACAAGGACAACAATGCGATGTCTGCCTTCAGGCATCACTCCGGACCTGATTCGACTGGGGAACGGATGCACTAGTCCGCGAGTCAAAACTCTTTCCATCTTTTCCCTTATGCTTCTGCAGAATACACTATTCCTAACAATCTGGCTTTCCCACCATCTTCTCTCCTCACCTAAAAGAACTATGGGCCTGGAAGATATTAGCTTTAGGGTTAACCGTCCTAGTCTTAACAACTTCTCAATAGGCCTTTGCCACAGTGGTCTTCAGGTACGCTTCTATGGTGGAAGAGAAGAAGTGGGACGCCAGATGGGAAGAATAGTATATTCTGTACAGATCTCGTGAAGCATACGTCTGAGGAAGTTGACAGTCGAACGAGTGCACAGCTACCCGTAAGGGCGGAGTCCGAAGTATGAAAGCGCGTGGGACAACATGGTGTCTACAGTGTATTCATGTGTGAGTCAGCCATAGGGAGGTGATTGGCCCGACCAAATTGGGGTAAGCAGACACGAGTGCGTAGGTGCTACACGCCCCGAGAAGCGAATATTGGATCACCACACTATCTTTGGTGCCAAAGCCCTCCACTGCATCTCTCTGCCCTCCTTCACCTCCAATCAGAACGAAGGGTTACAAAAGGTTAGCCAGACCGTCAGTGCGAGCAATCGTCCTGGCAGTTCTTCGGCGATCAATATCGCTGATATGGTTACCGAAGAACGCTGTATCGGTTCTCCCCGTCACGAGGATGTTTCAGGGCGCCCGGACCAGCCTTTGGGGGCTAGTGACGACACCATACTCTGCGACGTCACAACCACCACAAGAACGTATTCTCCTTGT
>JAYGXS010000002.1:38180400-38196712 GCA_036362985.1 Ligula intestinalis | reverse complement strand
GTGGCTATGAACACTTACGAAATAGGTCAAAAGTTTAATTTTGCAGCTATGAACTCAAGTAGAACTCATCCAGTCGATCTACCGACCTTGCGCCAGCATGCAAAACCCTCCGGGCTGGCGTCACTGGTAACTGATTAGCCTCTTAACCCTACCACAGTTGCTTGCTTTGGTGTTGGCGCCCTTATATCTGACGATGCGGCCTAATAAGAGTTCGAGAGTTGATACGAATAAAGCCATCATTCCAGCAAGCGACGAGCCTTGTTTATTTACCCTAGACGCCTTTCTGCTTTGGGTGCTATTTGGATAAGCCCGCGTGAGACAGCACCACCGACGCTTGCGGTACCTGGAACAAAAGGTAACCACTGCTATTTCTCCAAAATTCCCCTCGAACAAACCGGATGGCAGGAGTCCAATTGTATAGTTGGCAAGGTTCGGCTAAAGAGACGGTCGGGGTTAACACCTTCAGGTTGCAGTTTTACTGGTCCACGTGGAAAGTCACGCATTTGCACCGACAGGCTCTCCATACTGCTCGGGTGGTAGCCCTCTGCCATATATGTATCTATTCATAACTTTTTCGTACTCTTATTTGTACACCACTTTCAAGACTGATTCCATTTGATACGCATTTCGTGTGCTAAAACTGTTCTAAACGTAAACGCGCGACTAGACAAGCCAAATCAATCGCAGGCCGCACAAAAAACAGCTTCAGAGTTTGCATGTTGATGGAATCTCGGCGGCCATTTCATTCGTGCAATCACCGCACACATTAGTGGGTAACACAGAGTGCAGCCCGAAGGGGGAACAGGAGACACTGAAGTTAGAATGCGTATTAAATTAAACTTCTCTCGGAGTAATTACTTGTCAGTGACGTGAAATAAAAACCCTGGAGGGAGCGGACAGGTCAACGTAAAAGGATTCAGATAACATACGGAATGAAAATTTATTTTTGTAGTAAAACAAACACTGTCTCGACAGTGAGCAGGCTCGCGGGGAATCTGGAAGTAGATAATCGTAGCCCTGGTAAGAGGCCGAAGATAGTATACGGACAAATGAATGAGGATGAACAAACTTCTGAGTCATAAAATCACTAGGAAAACAGTGGTTCCGAATTCAAAAAGTACTGAGAAAACGCAAAATGCCAGAATGAGCGGCGAGGAGAGAAGAGAGAGAGAGGAGAAAGAAATGGAAGTGAGAAAATGGGGTCAGGCGGACAGTGAGGCGAGGCGGATGGTGTACTATGGCGGTTTCCTGAGCCGAAGTGCCGTTAGAGGCGGTATTTACCTGGGAGAACGAATTCATACACGGATTCCCTAGTAACATATCGGGCCGAAACGTCTGACGGCGAACAGAGTGGCGTCATTTTTAACCATCCGGCCAGATTTTTAGGCTCACGCTTGTACGCCATTCCACGCCAGGACTGAGCTAGCACACACAATTACCCCGTCATCACCGCCCTCACACGTCGCCTGGGTAAAAGACGAGGGCTGGGCGCGTTGCGTACGACGAACGTAACGGGCACAGGCCTCGAGAAGAGTCAAGAAGCATGGTTTAGATAAAAGAAGTTCGTAAGTTCACAGGGTCGTTCCACTTTCCATTCGGTCCGCCGTGTGGCATGTTTATTTCTTTCAATCGTTCGAGACGGAGTCCATACCGGTGGCAAATTAACCATTAAAATTGTGACAGCGGTGTCCTTCCACTCGGATTACCACCAGAAGAGTTGCCGCCGCCTACATCGGTGAAGCCAAGGCCGTCAAAGTTAAGTGCGAACGGGTTGTCTGCCGTTCTCTGCATGGAGGCATTAGCAGCAGCAGGACCTTGAAACGTGGCGTCTTGTGAGAGGAGTAGATTCTCCACCTGACTAGTGGACGTAGCAGATCCGAAGCCAAAGTCGACTGTGCTGTCCTATCAATCGAAATGGAAATTAGGTTTGTTAAAGGAGATAAAAGAAAGCATTCGAGAAGCAGACGGACATTTAACGCGGCCCACCTAGGGGAATTAGATACTAGATGGGTCGGGAAGATATCGAAGCATGTGATGAAGAGGAGCTTTAAATATATGGCATTAGGCCTTTGAACTTATATGCCTCACATCGGCATTTCTGTTCGAGGTTATGCATCTGACGTGTTGACAATGGGGAGGCTACCATGCTCTGCGAAACATCTGCAATTCAATAAGTCTGTTCCAATGAATGGTTTTTCTTTCTCAATTACCTTCAAAGTATATCTTCATAAGCAAGTCAGAGACCATCGGAATAGTGCTTTTTAAGGGCAAATAAATGGATACGAACTACGCGCATACTCCTTTACCAATTGCAACGGGATGAAGCATAAACGGCGAGGAACCTCAACTAAAAAGATAAATTCTGTGGATTAGCTACGTGTAGATGTTTATGGCAAGTAGAGGACCTCGGGACAATACCTGGAGAAATGAGAAAAGAATAACAGAATGAATCGTCATCTTACCTGCGAAAGGCCTGACAATCCCATGTGACCCCCAGTTTGGCTGGTAAGAGCTGATGCTTTTCCGCCACCGATAAACCCGTCGGAATAGCGATTTCCTCCACGACCATCGCCAGATAGCCAATTGCCTTGCTGAGACAGCATACCTCCAGATCCAGTTTCCATAGACTGTGTCAACATCTGTGAGGCAAGAGATTGGTTTGTTTCAGAAAGCACTGAATTGGCATTAGTTGAATTCAGTTGCTGGTAGGCGTGAGAGTTCTGGGACACTCCAGCATTCTGGTCAAAACGATCCTTTCCACACGAGTTACTGAGATAGCGTGGAGCTCCACCACTGGCAGATGGATTGGCTGGTAATGGACCGCCTGGCGCTCGTGTGTTCTGCTGCATATGTTTCATTCCAGCCCCGGAACCAGCGTTCTGGTTTTCTCCGCGGAAAGTGCCATCAACAGAATGTGAAATAGGAGCCATACCGGGAGCTCCCCTAGAATTCATTTGTGACTGCGCAGGATTCAGCAGCATGCTGAGCGGCATCGGAAGATCTATGCAAAACGAAACCGAAATGGGAATAATAGCAAAATACAAACTTTGAATAGTACGTGGAGGGATAAGCAGTTTTATAATTTAATCTGAAATCACTACTCAATGGATTCACAATACTGCTAAAAACTAGTTCGTTCTGCGAGGCAAACTTTAGTGTACGACGGCCAAGGCCTGAAGATGGAGTACCAGTGAAGTCCGCGCCGGTGACACAGAAATGCCTTAACGATTCCTACCGCATATATCGGCAACAGCAATGACAAACTAGGTGCTTACATCATTATGTTGCACCAATTAACGACAACAGTGGGCTTCAGAGTGGTGGCTCCAAGCTACCGATCCGTTTTACAACCTCGGCACCTGGCACAGTTCTTTAGACGACTTACGAAAAAAGTACAAAGTATTGAAAACACTAAAGTAATCAAAGTAAACAGATAGAGCTTCAATTTCAGTCGTTTATTGCGAAAGTTGTATGGATAACAACATACGTCCCTACGTAAACACTGCTGCACCATTTGTGCCGATCCGGAAAAGGATAGAATACGGATACAAGCAAAATGTAAGTAACACGAAGTAAATGAGAGGAAGAAAAGGCGATCGCTGACGTTCCGAATTCCAGCCCGAACCCATTTTAGGAGACGGCATCAGATATGGATGATTCATAGGCAGGAAGTTGCAGTCGCTATGCTACTGCATACTCATAACAGTTAATTGTCTTCTTAATTGAGGATGATTCTATGGTGCGTGTAGTAACAAATACAAGTACCCCCCTAACTCATGTTTTGGGTAAGACCTAGTTTGGCCAAATCAATCAGCTGCTCAGGGGGCGTGCAGGCAAACACATTTTCCAATACCTATGCGCGTGAGCCAGGTGACCGAGCAATCAACACGCCAATATTCATTACGGATTATGAGATTTCGACCTGCATACCAGTCATCAAGCTATTCGCGCACCACAGGACCTCGATGAAGGAGGAACGGTTAATTATCACAGATATGCAGGTAGCATAGCGTCTGCATCCTATAAATACAGCAAGTTCCTCTGTATGAATTACTCGCATCTGATACTGTCCCTGAAGACAAGTTCAAGCTGCAATTCTTAACGTCAGGCGAATAAAGTTCTGGTCCCTGCGATCGCGTCTACTTTTCCCCCTTCTCAAAAGATTGAATGTTTGGGAACATACTTGAGTTAGCATTAGCGGTGGCGAAATGTTGATTGGGGCTGATATAACCCATTTGGTCGATGAGATACATTCCTGGACTGTTGAAATTCTGCCCGTTTCTTGGAAAACTGGCGCTCTGTTGTGCCGCAGCAGCTGCTGCAACGGCGTACGCGGCAGCATGACTAGCGGCGTGACTGGTTAATGCGCCGAGGCCGGGGTTCGAGAGACCACTGCCGGCATTGTTGGCACCGCCACCAAAGTAGGCGGCAGTCGCAGCGGCCGCCATCGCAGCAACAAAAACATTATTCTGACCGGCAGTTCCAGTATTGCCGTACTGTCCTAGACCGCCAAGACGAGATTGGTAGCCAGCAGCAGCCGGATTGTTGAAAGCAGACAGTCCTGGCTTGCCAGCACCTAGAGCCCGATTATTCAGGGGACTTGTGAGCGACGAATGTGTGGCAGTAGCAGCGGCCAGTTGATTCAGGTAATAAGTGCCTGGCTTGTAACTGTAGGGAACCTTCGGCTTAGGGAACTGAAGCACATATTCAGTCAGGTTGTTTAATGGACCTTCGACCAGCAGATGTTGTTCTTTGTAGAAGTACAGGAGATGGTTCCAGAGGGGTTGCTGAAAACGATATTAGAAACAAGACGACTTTAAGAACCACGGGAAATTGACTTACTGTATGGAAAAATAAGTCTTGTAAATACCTAATGAAGTCATGTGACAGGTCTAACTTTGACACGATGGCAACAGTAGCTTATGTAGTCCCACTCATTAATCCCTACAACCTGCATGTTTCCCTACTAAAACGGTGGTTGTAGGCGGGAAATTAGGACACGCAGTGGAATATACTTGAATAAATGCTAAATGCATTTTTATTTTACCGTGTTGTAGATTTTTTAAATCTATATTAGCATTCAACTTATTGTGGAAAAAACCCGATTATCGAACTGCAGGTTTCTTGAATTTCCCGAAAAATGGAAATGGTGGTTAGGAGGTCGTCTACTTCAACTTACCTGTGGTCCAACTTACCGTTCTGGAGTTAGATTAGTATAGTCCGCGGCGCAAAGGGCCGCGCACACCTTCAATTTACATGTGGAACAGCCTGCTCCCAGCGGCCACGGGAAGCAACTTCGACTACATTTTTTTCACGTAACACTTACTTCTAAAAATTTCCTTCTCTGCCTACCCCATTTCCCGACCCCACAAAAGTCTATAATCACCGTTTTTGCAGGACAAAATGCTGGGACTAGGGGTATATGCGTGGGGCTACATAAGCTACTTTCGCTGAGACGATAATCCAGGGTATTGTATGCATCAAAGCTGAGTCGGCCAAAAAAGACTACATGCTGAACAAACGGTTTTTGAATAATAATTAGTCTCTGATATCTGTTTTGGCCGATTTGAAGAAAGCAAGTCTTAAAAGCGAAAAAAGTCACCACTACGCTAGCTTGCTAGCCGAATGTATGGAATGGGATCTCGTATCTAGCGAATTACTGCAGAACAGCAGCGACGCTACCATCGGGACACGAAGAGCTGAGGCTTGACGCCACATTTTACTACATGGCCCAAAAGACGATGACAGCATTACGACACACCGACATTGAACTGTGTAAAAGCATACTACTGAATTGCAGCTCTGTTTTTGAGCCTAAGCACTAGGTGGTAAAACTCCCATAAAGTGACCAGCATATTCAAAATCCCTAAAAGACGTGGTTCAAATGCCCAGTTCAAGTACTACAATGTGTTCGTGGGAGCCGACGCAGACTGACCCCTGGGTATTGGATGTTGGGGTGTGTAAACTGTCCCGAATCCTCGCATGCAGTCTGACAGACCATGACCTTGATAGTAAAACGCATATGCTTGTCGGCATTCCCTACATCGGTTTCCAGAAAGGTAGCATACCTGTAGGCAGCTTCCACTTAATCCTCTATTAGAATATCCCTTCCAATCTCTCCGGCAGGTAGGCTGCGGCGATCGTATTCTCATAATAGGTAGATGACACGCTAATTTACTGTGCTGGCCAAATTCTACCTGATTTATCAATACGTCAACTGTAAAAGGAATAAAACTCAATTTTGTGGAACTCATCGATACTTCCATCTAATTTTGTCCCTACTGCATCACTGGCGTGATTTTAGTTATTTTGATTACAATAGTAAACCATAAATAGCTTGCATGTAAACCAATCAATGACCGGGTTCAAGGGCCGGAAGTACACTTCTACAAATGTACCGACTGACTGCCAATCGGCATAATAAATTTTTTTACTCGCGATTGCATGAAATATTTGGAGGACTCCTTCTCCATAGTTTGGTGAAATAGACCAGGCGACTCGTCAAACATTCACCCTATTGACTGCTTTGGGCAATAAGGTGGGAATGTTGACCACAACTAGCTAGTGGTCACCAACACATGTTTGCAAGATCTTCACAGAAAACTGCAGAATTGGTATTCAAACGACGGCTGTATGGCTAGTTATTTGGAAAACATTCTTCTCAATGCAGAACTTAGTACTTAGGTTCGGCATAGATTATGCATAAGTGGTGTCGGAACTGGTAATACCCATGGGTCAGACTAGGTTCTCGTTAGCACATGCCTGAAAATTTATCTCTCATGGGCACTCAGACTGCCACGTACTCGATGTCATGGTACCGATAAAGGTTTACGCAACTGATAGATGGGGGTTCTAGTCCAATGACTTATATTTACAACAACAGCCAAACATTATAACTGCGTTTTTGCCCTCTAGCAGCCGGCCAAAAATGTTGCCTAGGATTCTGGGTCAGTTGAAACCATGTTGTCTAAGCAGATGGTGTTTGACTGCTAAACCTGAAAAGCAAAATTATACTCAAAATGTTTGTCGATTAACTGCAGACTTGTATCCTCCTAGGAGGTGTACTAGGCATTGTGGTGTAGGGTTGAACAGACAAAAAAGACTAGGGGTTAACTACGTCGAAGAATGTACATGATAGCAAAGTCTAACGGAACAGCTACAGACGGAGGAATCAGAGAAAGCAGGGTCGTTACCTTCGAGAGAGCCTTCGGGTTTCCAACAACAATGAGTCCAAACTTCGCACGAGTGAGAGCCACATTTAGACGTCGAGGGTCGTTTAAGAAGCCAATTCCTTGATGATCATTTGCCCGCACACAGGAGAGTATGATGTAGTCCTTTTCACGCCCTTGGAAGGCATCGACGCTTGCGACCTCTACTTCCTGGTATAATTTTGAATGCAGAGAACCCGAATAATGAAAATAGTGGACCAGATAAGCCCGCTGGCCTTCGTAGGGCGTGATAACGCCAATTGTTTTGGGGTCAACGCCGACTTTCAGCATTCTATGGAGGAATAAAAATGGACACAGCCCGAGATAAATGCATTTTATAAGCTGAATTTTGACAGCGCGAACTAACTATTGCTAATGAAGAGAGATAATGCTGTTGAAAGTGATAATTATCATGTTTTCGACTGAGCTGTTAATTACAACAAAACTTGAATAAACATCCTCGTGTCCGTTTGGCGTAATAAATTGGTCAACCCGACGATAGCCCAAAGCCGGGCATGGGGTACATTACAGATATGCCTAATTAGACTAAGCAACCGGTTCAAAAATATCGACACTGGAATACATAGGATGTGTGAAATTAAGTCATCGGATTAAAATTCCTTATCATAACAGTATATTCTTAAAGTTACCAACAGTTTTCGACACTGAAACCCGGTTATACATTAGCACGGTTCTGGTGCAGGGAAACTAATACAAAAGATTATAATGGTAAGAATGGGAAAACTGGCTTACTTAGTGACTATTTTTTCCACTGTGGCAGCCTCTGTGCGATTAAGATAAGATACACCATTGCCCGATATTTCTTCCTGACCTGAAGTACAGTAGAAGAACATTGGCCTATCTGGGTTCGGCCACGGAAATTCAATTTTCTTGAGACGATCCTCTGTAGTCACACCATTTTGTAGGCTGCCTTCATAAAATACGTTGCTTGGGAAAGCAGACAGAGCTGGGTGCATTCGGTATTGGACCTGAAGGAATAAAAAATCGGAGCTAAAACTTGACATCTCAAATGAGCTGAGTTCAAATAATTCAAATAAAGAAACAACTACAAAAAGCCGCCAATTGAGGCGCCTTACCTGAAGCCTGATCGGGCGTATCCCCAGCAAGACAAAACGTTCGAAAAGACTTTGCGTTAAACCAGCCTTTGCGGCCTTTTTGCAGGTAATGACCGGCCCGAGCTGGCAATGATCACCGACCAGGACAACTTGACGACATCCAACCATCAGCGGAATCAGACATTCAGGTTCAGTCGCTTGAGTAGATTCGTCAATCAGAACTGAATAGAAACTTAGTCTTTCCAGTCTCTGATCTCCAGCCGTTACGCATGTGCAACAGATAACATCTGCTGCCAACAAAATCTCTCCTAGAATTGGTAAAGTAAAATAAATGACAGACGGCGTGTCAAGGATAAATGTACAGCCTCGAATAAAAGATCACTATATTTCTACATGGGGGTCAGTTAAGTTTATGGAAGACAACGACCACAAACAGACCACCCGAAGGAACCGTGAGATCAGGAAATTTGTCTACGGGCAATAAAACATTGAAAATTCTTGCAAACGACGGGGGGAGGATAGAGAGAGTAGATACAATTTGCCCTTAACAGGCGTGTCAGAATTGAGTTTAGAAAATAGCAGTGTAACTGAATGCTCGGCCGTTCATTAATACTACATCCAATTATAATCTATTAGGTGGGATAAGATCTCGTGAGGCAATAAAACAAAACATTTTAAAATATACCTGCTTTCTCAACAAAATAATCTTATAGCCTTATGTGGGTAAATTTCTGCAAGGCATGAACATAAAAATGAACTGATTAAAAATTCGGCAGCCCGAGTGGGATTCGAAACTGCAACAGTAAACAAGACGCTTGAAGGCACCCACCGCCTTAATCACCTGCTGGCAGCGATTTAATCTCACTTAAGTTGAGATTTTGACCCAGCCTACCGTAAAGTACAGGAAGCTGATTTTCTAAGCAATTAATCTAGAAACCGTCATATGAATACTGAGTTGGCAGACATGAATAATTCATTAGATTCAATTGTACAAAACGCGGCTGCTACATGCGACTGAAATCTACCAAAATCTGCCTAACAAGCATTAGGTGGATTTCGGATTGATGGCTTAGGAAAACCTGCTTAGGTAGTCAGGCTAATGTATCAGAATTGATAAGCGGGTATTTTGACGCAAATGCGACTAAATTCAATGTTTCAAATACACGAAGTATCAAGTCAAAAAACTGGGAGATCAACAGATAAAACAACAACTTACTTTCTAGTTCACGCTTTAAGGCACGATACCGTTTTTCATCTGACTGACTGAGTTCACCAGCTTCGTCTTTCAGCTGTTGCAACTTCCGTAGTTCAGTATGACCTTTGACACCCTGGGCCTGAGTATGAAGCATCAAACGGCTAACAGGAGACACCAGAGCTTCCCGTGAACGCGCGCACAAACGCACAACACGGAGTCCAGTCTGGTCAATTTTTTCACATAATTGATCAACCGCAGTATTACTCGGGGCCACCACAAGAACTTTCTTTTGGTGAATTTGACTGAGGTGATAAACTATGGTCGCCGATGTGACCGTCTTTCCCGTGCCTGGTGGTCCTTGAATCAGGCTTAACGGTCTTTGGAGTACAGTTTTTACAGCAAAAACTTGACTATGATTGAGTTCAGGTAGGCCGGGTGCAGAGTAACGTTTTGGGAGGTTACATTTTAGAACCATATCGTCCATTTCGTGGCCAAGGATACGGTAGAAAATGTAGGGCGGCAAAACATCCGAAAAATCCTCCGAAACACTTGCGATAGCCTTCTGCATACGATCAAATGGAGTCGACTTCCACTTAAACTCAACCGTGTAAGTAACTGCATTCGTAGGTGGCTCGGAGACGTGCTTCATTTCCACGGCTACTTCGTCCGAAAAGTCTAAAAAACGGAGACGTATGTGAAGGCAAATTTTAAGAGAACACTAACCACATCGCATAAGAATAAATAAGGGCTTGGTTTGGTAAAAAGTTTAACACTCGGGACAGCTCAAGTACGGACGTTGAACCACGGTGTTCCCTCGCTAACTAGTGTTTCATGAAAATGTATAACCAAGTCGTTGACAGTCTTGCAAAGCGACTCATTAAAGATAAAATTAGGGTAAGAACGTAATACTGATGATTGAAGTCATATTTATACAGATCGGTGGATCAACGGATCAGATGGGTCACTACCTAATGTCTTTAGCGTTGTACAATAACCTAAGACATGATGGATCTCCCAAGAGTGCATACAGCAAAATGGACTTTAACATATGCTAGTTAACTAACTAACTATACCAATCGAGCATAGCTACAACATCGTTTGCATATTAGTGCATTCAGGAAGGCATAAAGCATTAACCACGGAAATACACTTACTGTCGGGGATTTTTATAACATGCCCCGTGATACTCCAACTTTCTTCAGTGTTAGTTTGATGACGCACGATCAATTCATCACCATGCATTATCCTTAACTCGGGGCCTATAAAAGTCAGACAAAAACCTTATTGGTACCTTCATTGGCTCCAGGAATCCGAAAATAGGCAACTTTCTTCGTGTTTAGAGCAGTTTCCCATCGGACGATCACATTCTCCAGTTTGAGTGATTCCTTAATTTTTTTGTCATAGGCCGCCTCCAGTTCAACCAGAGGCTTAAACGTTTGTTGGTAGTGGTAGGAAGAATCGTACCTGAGAAATGTAAAAGAAACTTTTCGGTTCCCTTACCGTAAAAGGATAGGCTCAACTTCTTTTTCTATACCCGGGCGTTCAAGATCACTCACTTCCGCCAGCGGATTTTCCTTCCACAGTTCTTCCAAACGATTTATTTGTTGGGCAGATATTTGACGAGCTTTCGCCTGCTCCTCTTCGCTCGGAACTTTGACTAGCCAGGAAAGGAACTGTCTGCCCTGAATCAATGGCTGCCACTGGCTTGGATCCCAGTGCATGTCTTTGTTTTGATTCGCACAAGGGTGGCGACATAGAAGGACAACAACGGATTCTGATTTGGCAGGCACAAATCCCAACAAGAAGACGTTTTTGGAACCACACACATAGCACTCCAAGACCGTATCCTTTAAAGGACTGTCTTTGTGAAGCGAAACTTCCTTTGATCTGGAACGAACTAAATGGTTGACGATATGACTGCAATTGCAGCTCGAGATACACAACAAGCATACCTGCCCGAAGTATTTCCCCTGCTATTACAAAACCATTTCTTTGTAGTATTGCAATAAACGACGGCTGCGGGGTCACTGATTCCGCAATAGGCGCAGGCGTGTTCGGGCAATTCCTCGCCTATCGTAACATCGTCGTCATCGGGAGCATTCAATGCTATAGACTCAACGGCCGTTGCCAGCCTGTCAACATTATTTTCTACCGGATCAACCTAGAATTGATAAAGAAAAGTAAATATAAACATACTTGACTGTGGCTGGGACCATGATCAGCGTCAATTTGTGAGGCCTGTGTTTGCGACTGCGTTGGCAAGGTAAAATCGCCACAGTCAAAATCTGGTCCCTGGGTATCTCCGCCAATGAGATCATTTTCTTCTGGATCAAAGAACGTTAGGGCTTGGGAACTAGGCCCGTAAACCTCAAAAGCATCCATCTAGCGCAACCACCGTCAAACCCCAATCAAATGCTGTGTAGTAAAACAACCCATCTGACTAAGACAAACAAAACTTCAAGTTGTTTGTTTTAAGCCATACTCTGCATGTGCAGTTTAGTGATTAAGTAACGCCTCTATTGTTTTAAACTCAGAATACCTGGAACATGGCTCCGTTCTTACTGTTATCGAATATAGGGATAATTCATCACACAATCATACACGATACCGGTCAAATACCGAATGACGCAATATCGTTGACCATAATAACATTTTGCCGGCGAGTTTCCCTAAAGCCGTTACTTTTACGGAAACGATCGTAGTAACAATTCCAATTTTACTAATGCGTGCACAAATAGACCGAACATCTATGCAGCAGGCTCAGATGAACGACGTACACTTCAATCGTCAGTAGGATGCCGCCAAGGGTGCGATAACAATCGCTGAGGGGTCAGGTTAATTATTGGGATGATTTGGTCATGGCTAAGGAGAGGTGCATTCCCGCTAGTCCCCTTTTTAATCTTTCATTCCTCTTTAACTTTTAAAGGTCTACCCCCTTTTACTTTGCCGAACATGCGAGACAGACAGAATCACAGTCACACAGATGCAACGGCTTCATTTTTCAATAATGCTAAATGAACAGTGTGCCTCTGCTGGCCCCGAAAAAATTTCTCTGAAAAACGTCCGAAGGCATGGGGCAGGTAGGAGAAAGAGAGACATCGCATCCTGGTCTGGGCATCGTGAACATCGTATTAATGCAATAACTTTTAAAGAGGAATTATGAGGTGGGCGGCTTCCCTTAAGGAGTCCACTTACATGCTTCCTGTACACGCAAGGTACGATAATAATATCCCATGGGACCCTCAGATCCTCTTAGGATCCCATATTGCCAATGACTAGTGGTGCATATCTACAAATTGGCCTAGGCAGACAGTTAAGGTGGAGGCCTAGAGACAAACAAGGTTTGGCGCGCCATTCAAAGACAGTAAATGTGCAGTTTAACTGTGATGGTCTGCTTCCTTTTAAGAAAACTAGACTTCAGTTATGGCCTTTTATGAGTAGTTTAAGGTCTCTTCTCAGTGTACAGCTTCTCTAATTGGCATTTTTGCGGTTCCTCAAAGCCGGTAGACTTGAACTCGTATAATAGTGCGCTAGTTAGAGAGAGTACGCTGCTCATTCGTAGGGGTGTTACTATCCCAGAAAAAGGGCGGCCGTTATTTGTGATGCGCTAGCTAGGACCTGTCTTAAACAAACTAAGGATGTTAATGCCTACGACGGATGCGGAAGGTTCAGCACTCCAGACCAGCGTTTAAGTAATCATATAGTTTACCTAGGTACATACAATGGCCTGCACTGGGTAGCTGGCTGTATTTTTTGATTGCCAGTTCGCAGGCAAGGTCAAAAGACATTTACAGAAGTGGATCAAGCTGACTGTGAAATCATTCTTTCTATTTGAGGAAAAAATAGGCTTGCGCCTTTGAGCTCCCTATTCTTCACATCAAAATTGCATGAATTAGAAACAATATGAAAAGTTTTCAGTCAGGATAACATTGACAGTTATATCGTCCATTGGTTTTTCAATGTTAATTAGTCATACAGTTCACGTTTTGATGTTGATTATGTACGCATATCAAGTCGGTGTTTGAATGTTACCACAGATTAGTACATAACAATCGCCCCAGGTATGTTATTCCACGGCTCCACGACCCGGTTAGAGAAACAAATACATCCATACATCTGATCGCCCTTGCGGTACATACAATTTGAAGGGATGCTCCCGGAGATACGTTGTAGTGGCGCTGTTCAAGCCACGCACGACACGTAAGATTTGTATAAAATCTCCGCGTAACTGCCTATAACTCAGGGGGTGGCGATAAATATTATTCAGGCGGATCTCATATGGCAGTGCACCTTGGCCTCTTACTAATTGTGTGTTCCACCACTGTACCCTTTCAAGAACGTTATGATCCGCCGCATTCACAGTCTCCAAACTTGAATTTCTTATTTAAAATGTGGCCCTATGTAGGTACAGAAGATCTTCGAGAAAGAGTCTTCATCAAGAACTGTGCATGCCCGCTTGATGGCATACAATTTTGACGTTGCAACTTTGGCCGTCTTACAGCATTGTGTAGAAGGTTTTATGGTTTTTTATCCATATGCCACGATCTTTCTGTATTTCTGCTCCTTGGAGTGGGATTCCGTTCAGATAGTAAGATCGCATATCAGTGACTGGATTTCGATTTCCCAGACGCAGCAGTGTGCATTCATTCGAATCGAAAGACAGGAGCCATCTGTGCGACCAATCGTTTGATCAACAAAGAGTTTTCTGGAAGTTATCTTCATCGGCAGCACTCTTGATGACCTTCCATATTTTTACATCATCTGCAAACATGGCACACTCACAGTACAATTCCTGTAAATAATCATTAACGAACGAAAGAAAAGGGGTGGGTCCGAGTACTGAACCTTGAGGGACTCTGCTCTCGATGACTGTCGGCCGTGATTGTTGTCGTCCTACACACAGGGAACGACCAGCGAGGAAATTCTCAATACACGAAGGATGTCTGCCTACGACACCCATCATTCTCAACTTTTACAGGAGACGTTGGTGTGAAACACTGTCAAAGACCTTCTGGTGATCAATGTTAGTCCCATGTACGGTGTCTTTTGAATAAATTGCCCATGTCCACCTTTGCATAGTGAAAAGCAAGTTTGTAACACTTGACCTACCCCTAGGAAAGCCACATTGCGCATTGGACAAGAGACTGTGAGTTTCAAGCTATAGCATCAATTCCTTTTAAATTATCTTGCCCATTACCTTGCAGCATATGGAGGTCAGACTACCGGGTCTGTAGTTGTACGCAAGTGCACGGCTACCGCTGTCGCATTATTGATTTAATGTGCGCTGTTTTCCAATCTGGGGGAAGAATTTCAGTATCGAACGATTGCTGGCACACCACAGTTGAGCCAGCTCTCTGACAAGTTCATGGAGCAATTTCGCAGGAATCCCTTCTGGACCGGAAGATTTACATTTCTTCGAGCTTTTTAGTTATTGAAAAATCGTTTTTTCTCCAAAAAGAATGTCCTCAATATCTGGCGCCCCCAAGATCTCGTCACCAGTTGTGACAAAGGCAGTCTCTGTGGTGAAAACCGACTGAGAGAACTTAGAAAAATGTTCGGCCTTCTTTTTACAGTCGGAGATCTCGGGACCTTCATAATTTTTCATAACAGAAATCGGGTTTTTGTGTTTTAGGAGAAAAAATCTGCATGTCGTTGCGTGAGTGAATTTCAGGACGGGGAAGGGTTGACATATGAATAGGGTGTTCTCAGTTTCCCTTTAGTGTTATGGATTTGGTATTCTGCACCAGAGGAATGTGTTGGCGGATGGTTGCTTGCTGTCGGCAGAAACATTTACGATAGCGGGCTGGTGATTTGGTATCTCAGCATGAAGCTTGGCTCAGTGTTTGGTGTTCTGTGTGCCTAAAAACCACAAAGTCTGCAGGTCTTAATTTTTGTTTTGCAACTTCGGCCTAGTTAGTTGCTTTCATCTAGATACCCTGCACTTAGTTTACCTAGGCGTGCTAAGGATGATTATTAGGTGTGGCTTAAGCTTCTGGTAGGCAGTAGCTATTTACTTGTATACTCAGAGGTTTGCAGCACCAGTGATGGACTTCACTCTTAAAGCAGTAGTTTGTCGACTTCTTTTAACCAGAGGTCACATAACTTAGAAGACGTTGAAGCCTGGGTAGCAACTGAACTTCGCACTCCCCTTTTATAGCGCATAATTCTGCGATCCATGTCCGCAGGTTTCCTCCGATTCCAGTTCCAGGTAATTTATACCTTACACTTTTATGGAGACGCTGGCAGTGCAAACGACTTCAACCCTACCATACTAGTCCACTGCGTGAGTCCAATGCTCGGTCAAGCGCAATAGGCTGGAAAGACAAGAGTAGCTCTGTGTGTAGCCCTGTTGGAACTCTGAGAGTACGTTGCTCTCGTCCAAGGACTAATTTTTCGCCTTTTTTAGTTATAGTTTCCGTTATTTTCAAATAAATGCAGACGAGGCTGATGGGCCGATAATTGTTAACCGTCGTTCGAACCCCATTTTTGAATATCGGGCATATATTTGCTGCCTTCCATTCGAATGGCAGTCTCCCTGATGCAAAGGACGAAAAGAAGACATACGCTAGTGCTTTGGAGAGTTCGCTTGCCAAGTCTTTTCAGAACCTGGCTGGTTTATTGCCTGAACGGGTTGACTTAGCTTCTTTGAGGTTTTGTAGTTCTCTTTCCACTACGGATATCGGGGAGAGTAGAGATTCAAGTACTGGATCAGCGTTTACAACAACATTGTTGACATTATGAAACTGATGTTCGAATTCCCTGGTCAACACTGTCCGGCTTTCTCGTCATTTTCAACGATTTATGCTAGAACAAACATGTCCAATGCTCCAACG
>JAYGXS010000002.1:38113431-38175400 GCA_036362985.1 Ligula intestinalis | reverse complement strand
TGATGATGATGATGATGATGAAGATGATGATGATGATCATCATCCTCATCATCATCATCATCATCATCACCATCATCATCTTCATCATCATTGCGAGGACCCCCAACAGAATGGCAAAAACAAAGGAACCCGCCACGATCGTGCCCTGCCAAGTACTTAAATAAAAATATCGCTCTGTTTAGTGTGAACAGTCCGCTAAGGGTCGACACAAGGAAGGACGCTAAGGGCCGGAAAACTATCATTCCAGCGCGCGGTAGATGTGATAGCTGACGCAATCGTCACAGTTTGCGTAGGGTCATTTTCATATTATTTTGTTCTTTCAATATGTGGAAATCGTAAGTTAATTTTTGCCTCGTACAGCAACTTCTGGATAGTTGGTACGAACTCTAGAGTCAACCCTCCGATTTTGAATCTACAGGTCCTAGGTGAAGCTGTACGCCAATTTGTCTGTCGGCCATTTCATCAGATGATTCCACATTTTCTGGCTTTTATTGTCTAATCCATACAAACCGGCCGCCGGTTTAGTGCGCCGGCCAAGCACGTTGGCTAAGCCGGGTTTCGTTGGACCACAGATAAGTCAGTTAGAGAATGGGGTGAAAAAGAGGTATCCACCAAATTTTATCTTAATGTTTGGCGAATATATTCAACATATTGTCGATAAGTACCGCTTATCACCATAAGCGTGCCTGCACTATCAGAACTAGTTGCTATAGATTTGAGAATATTAACTGTCCGCAGTGCATGTACAACGAGGAATACTCCTCAATGTAAGCTTGCCCGACTTTTACTACCCACACCGATGCCTATTGGGTGACCGACAACCAATATGCGGGTCGCAACTGACGGTACTCCGTACACAACGTCACTTGAAAATAATAATGAATTGTATGTTTAAGGCCAAAGGGGCCCTTTCATCACAAACTTAGTGCTATCGTAAAAAAAGCAAAACAAAATTGGTAATCACAGCTGAGCGTAAGCAACTGTATGACAACAGAAATTAGTAGTATGTTACGCGTGGGTAAGATGGTAAGTTAGATTCGATTATTTACGAACTCTCCTATAAAATAATAGTCTGGGCAGTAAAAAACTCCTATATCGGTGGCTCAGTTCAGCGAGCCGCCGATTTCCAAGAAAGGTAGCCTTTATAGGTAGCATGGGATGACATGATGCAGTTAGATGGGACAAATCATTGTACTTGTTGATGGATTGGGGTCCCGTGAACCATGACTCAAGTAATTATTGGCTCACTCGATCCTCACCTCCTGCGAGAATTTCGGCCTCATCAAATTTGACTGTGTGGCCGGGTCCCGTCGAATGAGCCGCAGCTATGTCGGAGAAACTGGCAGACTTCTCGAGACACAAATTGCAGAACACGCGGCAGCAGTGCGGCGAAATGATGCCAATTCTCAGCTTGTGGCTCATTCGACGAGACTCGGCCACACATTCGAAATTGATGAGGCCGAAACTCTCGCAAGAGGTGACAATCGGATGAGGCGAGAATTACTTGAGTCAGGGTTCACGGGCCCCCAATCCATCAACAAGTGCAAGGATTTGCCCAATCCATATTCGGTGCTGAGACTAACTTTGGCCAAAACAAGTCACCGCTCGGGGAACAGACAGGCCACGAAATTATCCTATGCCAAAACCGCAGGTTCAGATGTTCATTGCTGACGCAACGGATCAGCGAACACTCAAAGCATTGATCGATTTTTTCTGTACGTTTAAATTTTACGGCAAAACCCTATGCACCTACAAACTGTTTCTGTTACTGTTCTGTGAGTATGTCTCTGATGATGAATCCGCACCGGATTTCGAGATGTCAGGCGAATAAGCATATTGTCCCAGCGATCGAGTCGTCTTCTACTTCTCAATTACTTCCTGGGACTCACATGTTCGCTTGTATTAAAGGTTTCAACTAGGTTAATATCGATGCCCGACAATGGACCATTGCGAGGTGCAGTTTTTGGACGTAGTTAGTTAGGCGCACGGGACCAGGGAGGAGCATTTAATGCAGTGTCACCCTTCCAGAGCAGGTGCTGAATGCACGTGTGGTGGACATATATCAGTCGAAAAGTGTGTGAAAGGTCCTGAAGGCATGCTTTTAAAGTACCAACCGTGTGAAAGAACGGAACACATGCAAAGGAAAATTGTGCTCTTGTGGACTTATCTGCCAGAATATGCACCAACTGAGTAACGGATAGCTTTAATTCTGGATTTCTGGAAATACCTCTGGCAAAAAATATACAAAGAATGCACTGCAATCTTAGGTTAACCCACACATATGTGCTGTTTAGGAGACCTGGAACGGGATCACCTACCTGAGATATGGTTGCGCACGTAGCTTTGATTTTCAACAATATTTTTTAGCATGAGTGGTGGTTTTACATACAGAATCTTTGGAACTCATTGAATAAAGCCCGCGTGATGAATTTCCTACCCATTTCGTTTTCCACTACTGTCACACATTATACATAGTCTGAATTATTTTTATAGTAAATAGTTGCTCAGTTAAACACATAGTTTCCCACAAAACACATATTTGCTATCGTTACAGATCCTACTTGCTACAAAAAAATCGATTTTTAATGTCTCTAGTTCAGATTTACCGCCTATTCATAGTTTTGGTCTTGTCTAGGAAGACTCCACCTTCTCAAGATAGACTAAAATGAAATAAAACACTTTCCATAAGTGGGGTAAAGCTACTAGTCAGGATAGACTGCTATCGCGCAGCAAAAAGGCTAATGCTTAGAACACGTTTTGCTGCAAAGACTTCAGCCAAAAGACGACGTCATCCATCAAAACATCGGTTTTTGTGCACACATTTTGAAATATGTTCCTAGATTTGTACACATCAGTTGGTAAAGCCAGAACATATTTCGTATTTTTTATCTGTCATTCGGAAACGCCTTTAGGCCAACGGATGCAAAACGTAGACTACATACGCATGCGAGTTGATGGCCGCATGAATGCGAAGAAAATGATGCAATCGCTGGAACAACAAGATGGTTTGTCTGACGTTTCGGATTGCTAATTGAACTCATCGTCAGAAGCTCTTCTTGATAAGTGTAATGAACAAACGGGAGAAAAATATTTATCGAGTACGTTCCATATGCAATGAACATCCTGTCAGAATTGTAATGCACCATATCCATTGCCGGATGTCCTATTTGACACAATAGTCACTTGTTGTTATTCATACAAGTCGTTAATTGCTGTAATTTTATCACGAATGCTGATTACTGGTGTGATAACCATAGCGGCCTAAGAAATGTTTGTACTCGGATCACTACAATCATCAGGTAGAAATCCCGGATTGGAAGTTAAACGACAGAACTCACCAGAAGGAGTGGTTTATTATGTACAAAACTTCCATTTGCTGTCTCAGGTGGCAGTAACCACTGGCGAAGCCAAGACTAGTGTTGACTGCGTCAAGCCAGACCTGAGAGTGTCGACTGAGTGTTGTGTAGGGTGATGACAGCTGCTTTTAAATGACTGTAAACCGAGTTAAATTGGTTTTCTATTGGTTTGTTGCAATTGCCCGAGCGGATGTCGCCTGTAAAGGTCTTTGCTGCATTGGCAGAGGGCTGGTGTATTCAAGTGACCATTACACAGGCGTGCTTATTTGGACGCGCGTGTATTCGCGGATGTGTTTACACGTGTGTGCGTGACTGAATAAGCTGGGGTAAACTGTGGGCTGCCGCCGGAACGCTGAAAGACAGGGAATGCTAACGCAGCTGTTATTAGTTAGCCAGAAGCAGCTGTGAGGTCAAGCCTCGGGGGACGGAGGCGCCAATGAAATAAAGAACTGGAACAGCTGTTTGTGACGACGGGCCCCTGTGGGGCAGCGGGCCTTGGAGAACAAAGAGGGATAGACTATGCGGCCGTTGGCCACGTAATTACTCGGACAAGTAGCTCACCGACATTGGCACTAGTTGTAGCGTTCGCTCATTCATTACCCTTAATCGGAGCCCTATCTGACAATGCGTTCGAGGTTGAACATGAAACATCAGACGAAGAAATATTTTGTTTCAGTGAAAGCGTCATGTTACCCTGGATTACTTCAAAGAACTCGTATCTTCGCTTCTAACGGCCGTATGACCTTTCGCTTGTGTTAGGTATTTTCCACGCAATCGAATGTTCAAGGAGTCGCAGAAAGTTGGCAATCATCTAGTTTCAGGCTCAACACAGCAAAAAAAAGGCCCAGAATTCTGTAATGCGGGACCTGTAGTAATAAGGGTTATACGAGTGAGGTATAAGAGGGGACAATACGCATTGTTTAAAAATATAGCCTTCACAAATAGAAAATAGTAGATAATGACGTTATGATAAGCTAATAGGTAGAAATGAAAAAAAGCAAGATAATTGGAAAATAAACAAGCAAGTAACCGAACAATCCTGCCGACACCAGTGTCGCTTAGCCCCATCAAAAATCCGGGGGTGGAAAGGACTACACTGGGCAGCAGGGTGTTAGTTAGTTTGTAAAGCAAATAAAAAGAGAAAAGGATATTGTTGACAGTCAGTTGGAAATAAATATGGTTTAATATAGCTAAGTGGACGCAAATGGTTTATTTCTGTCCCATGTAGTAGCCGTATATCCAGTGAAATATGCCGTGGAAGACAATGACGACGCAACAACTATGGAAGAGCATGCATAACGAGCTGTCCATTCCTATTTATATATGAATAAAATCATTCAGAGCTAACTGTCTAGGGTGCTTTATCTATGCTGGAATGCTGATAAGTAGTTAAGTGCTTCTAAGTATTTTCATGGAGGGCGTGTACAATGGAATATAGGGATCTGAGCAGCCATACCGTTTAACGAACACTGGACAAGAATTATAACTCCCAAAGACCATAAGTAGTCATATATCGCCAAATATTTCCGTGAGGGTGCAATGTAATATGTAAATGGACTGTGTCATACCTTTTTGTTGAGTAAGACAATTTATGCTATAAAAAGTATTCACGGGTCACTAAAGATTTCCAAGGGGATGCAATGTAATATATGGATGGACTGCGTCGTACATTTGTGGTGAGGAAGACAGTTGATGCCAAAGTAGTAAAACAAAACATGCTTTCTACTACAAACTAAGTGAGCGGTTATGCGCAGTAAGCGTAGTGAATCCAAAGCTAGGTTGTTACTGAGACTGTTTATGCAAAAGATAGAAAAAAGTCACAGTGACTATGGACGAGTTGTAAGCTTGGTCAGTTTTAAGACTTCCGTGTACACAAAGGATCAATGAGTGTTATGAAAGTAGACAACACAATTATTTTGAAGACTACAACTACCTTACGACAGCATTCTTTAGTATGGTTTAGTAGTTCAATTGGCTTGGTGGTTCCGACTAGTGAAAGCTAGGAACATTTTTTCTTCCATGCGTCCTACCGCTTTAAAATGCCTGGCGGACGACGGCTAAAAAGCCATAAATGGCCATGGTAGTCTCTTTTCTTTGCGGGCAATACTATCAACCTAAACTACTGGTCCCTACGATCGCTTTCAGGGCCCGAGAAATGCGATCCAAGGCAGAGCTGGATAAATGAGTTTCGTCAGCCGTCGGCGAATGCTCATCAGCGAGCGTCAATTAACATTCTCTTGTGCTACACACACAATATACCCCTTCTGGTTTTTAACAAGAAGTATTATATGCATATGAAACCGTCGATCACATTGTTGCTAATCATGAAGTAACTTAATGAAAATGGTTTCATGTGTGAAACTAAAAGAAAACACCGAGTAATGTTAAGCTTTGCAATTTTATAAAAATATATAATTCCGACTCAATAAGAATAGGGGTCAACATAATGCGGTGAAGATAAGTGAAAATCAGTAAGAAGTCTATTGTCTTGCCTATAGAAATGAAATAATACACAGTTTCTGTCGTATTAATCTTTACTGGATACATAAACGAACGTGTAGTGAAACTGAACTGCCCCTTTGTTTTACTCAGTTGAATTTGCCTTCCATGAACTGACACAACTTTTAAATAACACTTTGAACAAGCACGTGCTTTTATCCACAAGCGGCTTTGTTCTTATTTACTAGTTCGTAACAGTTAGGATAGTCCTATCTCAGGTTCTTGGATAGACTATATCGTATCCTTGGTGACTCCGATTTTTAATTGCGCTTTCTTATGCGGTTTCACAGCTCTCATTTTTACTGAACACAATTGTGTCAAGATTTCCAATGGATGCGTGCATGCAGCGTATCGTTGTTTAACCAATAAGGAGGCTACGTTTATTCTGGCATCAAATGGGACCGAACACGACCCAAGTTTATGACCTTTTGACCGATGAAACCTGTCGCGTCGATGCTGGCATCAACATCACGTTCACACCTCCTGCAAGTCAATTCACGCCCGCACCTACGATCCAAGACGTCCTGCACGTATTCACGCGTTCACTTTTCAAATTGCCCAGCTTCGAGCCACTCGCGTCTACAAAAATAGTATTTCGAGTACTGGACACCCGAGGTCTCTCACTCCAGGCGAAACTATAACTGAGGGTCTCTGTTGGTATTGTCACAATTATGGTTCTCACGCCCACCATTGCAAATCTTCCTGCACATACAACGCACATTCGTGTAGAAAGCTTTCCTCCAGACCAGAGAAAGCGACTAACGTGATCGGCCCATCCACTCCCAATCGCCTGCTTCACATCTATGACAGGAGTGCCTGCCGTAACTTCCTCGTCGATACTGGTTTGCAAATTTCCCTTATTCCACCTACTTCGACTGACCATAAGTCACCAAAATCTTCATTTTTCCTTCAAGCAGCTAACAGTACTGCCGTTAAAACTTTTGGTCAACGATCCCTTACTGTAGACTTGAGTCTGTGACGTTCATTTCATTGGATATTTACTATCGCTGACGTTCATACAATTATTCGCAGCGCCGATTTCTCTCATTTTTCGGTCTTCTCGTTGACATCAAGTCCCATAACCTAGTTGATCCTAAGACATCTTTATACTGTAAATGTTCTATTCGTACCTTTTCATCCCCTAATCCATGCATTTTAGCAATCCTTTCGTCTTCTCCCTATCATCGGTTACTTTCTGAATTTTCTTCTATCGCACGATTCTCACAATTTAACCTACCCATTAAGCATTCTGTTGTCCACTATATTTAAACTTCCGGACCACCCGTTCTTAGTCGTCCTCGTCGCTTAGCCGCCGACAAGTTAGCTATCGTTAAGGCCAAATTCATTCATATGATGGAGCTTGGCATAGTAAGGCCTTCCACTAGTCCACGGGCTGCACCTTTACATATGGTGTGGAAAAAGTCTCTCGTTGACTGGCGCCCCTGCGGAGATTATCAACGATTGAACACCTGCATTGTGCCTGATCAATATCCATTACCGCATTTACGTGACTTTTCATCTAGCCTATCAGGAGCAACAATGTTTTTTCCAGTATTGACTTAGTAAAAGCCTTCCATCAGATACCCGTTACACTCGAAGACCTTTCGAAAACGGCGATTACTACACCGTTTGGTCTGTTCGAGTTTGTTAGGATGCCCTTTGGACTACGGTACTATGCTCAAGTTTTCAGCGTTTCATCAACGAAGTCCTCTGTGATTTACCTTTCGTTTTTGTGTATGTCGATGATGCTCTGGTAGCAAGTTTCAATGAAACTGAACACCTTCAACATCTCCGTCTAATTTTTGAGCGATTCAGCCAATTTGGTGTTTTCATTAACGCATCTAAATGCGTTTTCAGTGTACCGTCACTGTTTTTCCTAGCACATCGCGTAGATGCTTTTGGTTGTCATCCCATAGATGCCAAAGTTTCAGCTATTCGCGAGCTCCCTACTCTCTCTTCTTTTCAAAAACTGCGCCGTTTTATAGGCCTTGTCAATTTCTATCGACGTTTCATCCCGCATTGCGCTGAATTGATGTTGCCACTTACTAACCTTTTACACGGAAGCAGCAGCGAGTTTTCTTTTCCTGACACAACAGTCGACGCTTTCAATCGTGACAGAAAGGTTTTGGCAGATACAACTGCCCCCGTTCACCCTATACCTGATGCAGCACTCTCCATTTTTGCTGATGCTTCAAATTGCGCTAAAGGTGCCGTCCTTCAACGACGGACACCTACGGGCATCCAGCCCTTGGCTTTCTACTCTTCCAAACTGACACCACCACAAACTCGCTATAGCACTTTTGGTAGAGAACTCATTGCCATTTATTTAGCCATTAAACATTTCCGCAACTTTATTGAGGGAAGAGATTTTTGTATCTACAGAGACTACAAACCTCTTACTTATGCCCTTTTCACTTCCTCTGACAAGTATTTATCCCGTGAGGCCCGTCATCGTGATTTTATTTCTCAGTATACAACAGATATTAGATTCCTTAAGGGCCTTTATAATCAAGTTGCTGACTGCCTTTCTCGACCTGGAATTAATGCCATCACTCAGCCTTCTATCGAATTGGAGTGTATGACAGAACTGTAAAACCACCCGTCATTCACTGAAAGCCTTGAGCATACTATTCGGCAACTCGAAGCTATTCCTTTACCCACCAACCCCGGTACAATTTTATGTGACGTATCACACGGTGCCTCCCAGCCTGTAGTGCCAAACGAGATGAGACGAGAAGTTTTTACTGCATTGCACAATCTTGCTCATCCTGGTATCCGCAGTACCTATTGCCTAGTGAGCGAGCGTTTCGTTTGGCCAAGCATGAACACTGATATCCGCCAGTGGACCCATTCATGTTTGGCTTGTCAGAAGGCCAAGGTCGGGCGACACAACAAAGCCCCAATTAGCACATTTCTCGCACCTGATGCACGCTTTGCACATGTCCATATCGATTTGGTAGGTCCTTTGCCAACATCGCGTGGTTGCAGCTATTTACTTACTGCAATTGGCCGATTCACTCGTTGGCCTATTGCAACCCCCATAACTGATCTAACCGCAGAATCAGTTGCTCACGCCTTCATGGAACACTGGATCTCCAATTATGGCGTACCCTCAACTATTACTACCGATCGAGGCCAACAATTCGAGTTTAGGCTTTTAAACAGCCTTACCGACTTACTCGGATGTTCCAGCATACGTACGACAGCCTACCATCCCTCATCAAATGGCTTAGTTGAACGTTTTCATCGTCAAATCAAAGCCTCACTCCGAGCTCACGACAATCCTTCCCATTGGAGCGAGCACCTACCTTTGAGCATGCTTGGCATTCGTATTGCCCTCAAGCCTGACTTAGAGTGCTACTCTGCCGAGCTTGTGTACGGTACTACCCTACGGATCCCTGGCGACTTTTTCGGGCACTGTCAAAGCTCAGCCGACCTGGATTCCATGGATTATGTGAAAAGACTGCGCCAAACCATGTCTCATCTGCGTGCAACTCCTCCACGCACTTCAAAAAGTAAGTCATACGGCGAACCTAACTTACTAACATGTACCTTTGTATTTGTTCGCGTAGAAAGTGTTCACCGACCACTACAACAACCCTACGACGGACCGTAAAAAGGTACTATCTCGCACGGACAAGCATTTTACGATTGCCCGTGGCGGCCGCACCGACGTGGTCTCAGTCGAGCGTCTGAAGGCAGCTTATACCGATCCTCCTTTGACAGCGCCAACCGAAAAACGTCCACCCGGCACATTGCCAACTTTTTTATCCACGACTCCACTTACACGTGCTAGCCCCACGTTTTCCCCAACCTCAAATCCCCCTCTCCTTACACGCAGCGGACATCATGTCCGTTTCCTCGACCGCTACTAACTTGTAACATATGTTTAACACTCCCATATTATTCACACATTAATATTTTCCTTTTCTGAACTCAAATCTCCTAAGAGGGAGAGTATTGTAATGAAACTGAACTGCCCCTTTATTTTACTTAGTTAAATTTGCCTTCCATGAACTGACACAACTTGTAAATAACACTTTGAATAAGCACGCGCTTTCATCCACAAGCGACTTTGTTCTTATTTACTAGTTCGTAACAGTTAGGATAGTCCTATCTCAGGTTCTTGGATCACTATATCGTATCCTAACAAACGCTCAACGAACCATATTAGCTCAATTCCTAGTTACTAATTTCTGTAAAAAGTATGAGAAATCTATGACAAAGGACTATTTTCACTTAGCCTAAACGTAAAATAATTAAAACGGACAGCAGTTGTTGAGGTAAAGCATGGAAAAATTGGGAAGTGCACAAACCCCTCATAACTAAGTGCATTTGATTAAGGCATGTTTGCCTCCAAAAAACGAGGAACATTCGTTTGGTTAATAAGTAAAAAAAGCGCTAAGACAGAGCGGATGCCTCCGGTATGCGAAAGGTCAGAGAGAAAAGCTATTAAGTACCCTAGCCTTCCCGGGCCTGTGCAGACCTTCCAGGAATTTTTAAGTGCATCCTGTCGTTCTAGCACCCCTTCCAGACAATTTGCACTGCAACTGTAAAACTTTATTATTTTTTGAGATCTACAATAAGTCAACGCAAAATTACGGTCACTTTAAAGACCAGTCAGGAGTCATTATGCTTGTGCTCCAAATAGGCAACAGGTGCAGAAGGCACATCGTCGACAGCACTTTATTTTAAATGGGATAAGATTCTCAAAGAGTATGCCAAGTTTTATAATGATTGATTTGATCAGCTGAATCAAAAAAACGCATATACAGTGGAACCGACAAAGACAAGGGAGACTGGAATGGCAATTTTTGGCTTATTGGCCGTTATCAGTCAGTCCTACCCAATTCCAGGCGTGGGTCATCCGGGATTCGAACTCCGGACCTTTGATCATTGAGCACGACACTCTGTGACTGTACCACGGGCTCGTTGCAATTGCCGGTTGCGATCGAGAACTTGGCGGAAGTAGGCTGCTAACAGATTTACCTAGTTAGGGATTGGGTATGACTGGCTGATAACGGCTAATACGCCAGAAATGGCCATTAAAGTCTACTCTTTTTCTCGGTTCCACTCCACTATATGTTAAGAGTCACTATGCCATTACTTGCGATTGCCTAGGATTGAGCTTTCAGGCACAACGGGGCGCGCATGTTCCTGAAACATATAAAAGTAAACATCTATTTTATTTGACTTTATTAACTGCCAGGTAATTTTGTTGGTGATTGAAACGCAAATAAACCAGACTTGACTAACAATGTACTTATATGCATCGGATTTAAAGCAAATTGACATTCATATATTTTATTATATGCAAAGATCGCAACCATCGAAAGGTAAACAGGTTTATAACTGCGGATTTTATATCATTCAAGGAATCAGAAAAAGTACATGAAGGATTTTTTTCCGACGATAAGAGTCCGTTTCAAAATAAGCGCATATTTTACGGGCAACAGGTTTGCACACAATGTCTAAGGCATTGCTACAAGAGCTGATCCTTTTTCGAAAACCAGCTTTAAACACCTTTCCTTTAAATAGAGTTGGTTTATGAAAGTACCTAAGAACGTACGTTGGATGTTACTGGGTGAGCTAATAATAAATTTATTAATGCACAATCCATCAGATAAATTGTCGTATAATGCGGCGGTTGGCACGCGCTAAGTTCTTTTTCTTTGTATGGTAACTTAAATCTTGGAAAAATATCATACATACCACTCAGAAAAAATGCCCACGTCCGTCCAGATCCGGAGAGTCTGAAATTGTGAGAACATAGGCAAACAAGAAGAGGGTCATTCTGTCATCGGAGTCCGGTCTTTATTCATCTGAGATCTCGAACTCTCACTGGGTTCGATTGTCAGAGATAAGAGGGGTCATAAAGTAAGCAACAGTTATAAATGATAAGATGTCGATAAATAACTACAAACATTCGTTTCAACTTTGCATACGTATATCAAATTAAATAGCACGGGATGCTTAGCTCCCTTTCAGTCCAGATCAGTCTTATAAAGGAAAACATAGGCAGACGCACTTAAATCACCTTTCATTGAAAAAGTGACTAAAGACGCATCGAAACAGTAAAAAAAGAAAACGAGGTTAGCTAAATAACTGTAGGCGAAAAGTAAGCAGCTGTCAGTTAGTGAAAAATAGTAAACATACTAAACTACTCACTTATTATGACTAATATAATTATATGGGAACAATACCTTGGCTCATTGGCGATGCCCAATGACACGAGCCAGTGGGGGAAAAGCAAAAAGTGAAAAAAACCTTGCTTATTTTTCGGAAACGATATAGACTTGAATGCGATTGCAAGGACTTTAAGGAGAAAACTGTCGCTCGTGGGGGGAAACTATATGCGGGTTATGGCCGTCCTGATGGTGAAAATAAGTGAAGCAAGACCTAGGGTAACCATCGCAATACAGGGAAGTCCATGTGCAGCGATAAGAATGCAGTAATACGGTTATAGAAAGTGGTTTGTTAGGTGTTGAATGCATTTTTGATACACTTATTCTATCAGCAGGACAGATGTGACCTCAAAATAACGACAGCCTAATCTGGGTTAGAGCTATGTCCACAATTAGAGGAAAGACAGGATTTGTCGCTAGTGACGTTGAGAAACCCAGGCAGTGGATTGCAGATAAAATATGAATAAGATTAAAAGAAGGGAAGAAGATTAGTTTTCTGAAGTTACTTATATTCGTGATTATACCAGTTGCCATCAATTAGAGTACCTAATTCATATCTATGGATGCGAAAAGGCAAATTCCAGTCATCGAAACTTCACACCTACCAGGCCGATTAGAACAATACAAAATCGTACAAGAAAGCGAAGTTTGCGAAATATTAATAATCGCTTGCAAACTGGCATTACCGTTCGTACGAAAAATAAAAAGTAATAATGAACAACCTTAGACAAATTGGGTACTTAAAAGAAATATAAGAAGTACTTATTGTTTGTTAAGAAAAACGAAATTTGCTTAATAATCCTCAAGTTCCATAGACGTAAAATAGCTATAAATCAGAAAAATAAATTCAACTCTTTCCCTAAATTTAACGAATTACTACAGTATCTTCATTATATTGAAAAGGACTTTGCCTTAGTCAGAATATTTTACACATAATACTGTTATTTAATTACAATTACCTACAGATGGACTTTTAAATACCGGTAGATTTTCAAATGCTTTCAGTGTCTTCAAGTTTTCGAGCATAAATCCGGATTCCGTATGGCGTTTATATGAAAAAAATTTAAAATAAGATACTGATTAAATGAATTTACCGAAATAATAAGTTTTTGAATACTAGTTCGTATGAAGATGGCAATGTGGGCCATATTTAATAATCCCCCCAAACAACAAAACAAACTGTTTAGCAAAAAGAACATTCGCAGCAAAATTCTGTGATTTTCATTTGTAAGATTGATAAAAACTTTCTATTATAGGTAACCGCTTTAAAAAACACTTTAATTAGATATTCACCTGACAAATTTCTGCACATATTACCTTTTTCCAAGTTAATGTTGAAATGAAAATGGAGATTTTTGACAAGTTTTTTAAGTTACCTGAAGGTAAGCGATTCAATTTGACTGAAAATGAAAGAACTCACTTTTCTCCTTATAGTGGATTATTTTCTGCCATAGTGAATTACTTACAGGCTCTATTCTAAACTGGCGAATGCAAAAAGTGGCCATGTATAGCAGAATTTTAACATGATTATTATTCTTCTGTAACTTCAGTTTCTACTTACCACATATGCGAATAGGATAGTGCAAAAGAGTTCATTTTTACGTAATCTGTTCTAAATTACCTTCACGAAAACATCTATGAACAGTTTTGGTTATGTTCTATCTAAGCAATGCGGTTTGATAAAATGCGAACAAAACTTTTGTATTACTACATTTTGTGGAAAAAACTTTACAGATTAGCAAAATATTACCTTTAAAACATAAATTGTTTCTTATTTCTCAAAATAAGTACGATTCCTTAAGTTTGGCCTCACTTGCATGTGAACAATTTCGGACAACATTTTCCGGTTCTAGAAGGAATATGCTTTGCACTTTTCTTTATTTATTGTGTAGTTCCTTCAAAGCATTTATACAAAGTTTGGTTCTGACATACATACTAGGATAGGAACTTCCTCCGATATGACGATTCTCCAAATTTCGCCAAAATTAATGTCCATTATCCTTAATTAACTTGAGTTAAACGGCGATTTTCCTAACTAAAAGGCTTTTGTCTGATTTAATTCACTCAATTGGGGAAAATAACATAACCAAATATATGCCAAACTAAGAGGTCGAATTTCGTCATGAGCATTGCACGATTTCGTTGACATACTGTGTTTTCAAAATTCACTGCACAGTTTGCCTGCAGAGGAAAAAACACAACAGAAGAATAAGATACGGTCACCGGAGCAAGACACAGCCTCGCTAGAGGTGTCAGATTTTCACACGAAACCACCGCCAGAAAAGTCGCAGATAAGGGCAGTTGACTCACAAAGAACGCATAATGTCTAAGATGCGTTTGCCATGCGACCATATGTCTAAAATAATTGTCACACCGTGAAGTGACACCAGCGAAGAAAGTTCGGTAACTAATTGAATGAGAAAGGAATCAGCGTACTCATTACGATCAGAGGCAGTGAACGCAAATGTTTCTTAAGAAGCAGGCACCAAAGAAGATTTATCAGAAAACGTCATAATAAATGGTGTTGGCAGTCCATGAACCCACAGGTAAAAATGATGGACATCATCAACATCTTATCCTAATGTGTCCAGTATGAGTGAGATGCCAGATTAGATCCTCATGAAGTAAAAGATTTGGTGGATTTACACCGTATCTAATATTGTCATTAAAAAGCGTGACAAGTTGAATAGTTTTTAGCTTCGAATTCTGTGAATTCCGATGATTAAACTATGCAACTGTATTTTTGCCATAAACGATCGTGGTAAGGGGTATGAGTCAAGTGTATCGCATTGCCTTACGCTTTTTGTGCAAATTTATAGATTTTCGAGAAGAAGGTGCAATCACTGAGATCTTTTTTCAGTGATTGCATCTTTTTCTTCTTTTGAACTGCTTGCTGAACTCGCAAATTCGCTTATATCGGTTATAGATGGTTATTAGAAGGCGAAGTGTTCTTGCTCATATTTTAAACACGACAGAAGATACAGCAGCGACATTGGCAGGTGTTCATCAGTAGTAGGAAAGAAAGAGTGACTGCAGCCAATTCCAGCCAGGCCTGACATTCACTTCCATCACTTAAAAACTCCGTTCAAGCCTATAAAGTCCAGCTTCTAATATTAGTCACGAAAATGAAAATTGAGAAAAAATAAATCGGTTGTATCCAACTTGGGCAGCAAACGCGACATTTCGGGTACTCTTGCATGGTATCCGAAGAATTTTGTGGCATGCGTTGGCGGTCTGTGTGGCTGCGTCACTTACTACGCCCACATTCACTTCCGGTCTGGTAGAATGCACTTTGGCATCAAACAGCATAAGCGTGGGAGGAGTGAAGCGAAGTAAATGATGATGCACAAATCTGCACTACTATAAACAAATTCACGTGCAAGTTATCGCTGCGGTCTTGTTACCGTAACAGGCGAGCTATCTTAAGCTCAAGTCTTACCCCAGAGAAATCCTTACGACAATAGTTACGGGCAGTTCATAGAAATGCAACCGTAACTAGCCTCACCCACTAAGTGGCCATAATTTCAAGAAAATCGTTATTAAATTGGAAAGATATAGAAGCACACATAAAAATAAACTCAATTATGCATGAAAGACCTGTCTTTAGATGAAAACCCACGAGAAATATCATTGTGCAGTTCAAGGAATAGCATTTTAAAGTGGAAGCGGAAATGTTAAAAACACGATGCCTGGGCCACTTAGTTTTTAACAATAAAGCAAAATAAGTTATTCAGATCGGCCAAACTCTCTACTGCTTAAGCGTGCCTGGTAGTCGTTTCGTGGATTTTTGATTAATTGCTGAAGGAATCCTGTTTGGGCAGTCGGATTACTGCATCAGAATTGATGGGTTTCATGCCTTGCAATATGTTGGGCAGTCAAATCGGCCTAAGTGTGAGTAAACTCATGGCCCCCGGTGGGGGCCTCGCAGCTAGGTTGGCTGAAGCATTGATTGCATTAAAGCCCTTCCCTTGCTGGCATGGTTTTGATTTCCACCGAGGCCGTCGAGGTTTTCATAACTGGGTCAAAGGAACTATTTAAGTCAACCAAATCCCCTCCCTCCGCTACTAAAACAGGAAAATGAGTACATATAAAAAATGACATTACCAACAATTAGCTTATCAGTTTGTCACACTGGTGAATACATGTCAGACCCACTTTAACAAATCCATACTCCGTTATCCATGCGCTCCCGAACAGGCCGGTGAACAAACTTCCAACTCAGGGTTACCCGCTCAGTGTACAGTACACATTGACTCGTCGCGCTTGGTCTTCTGTAATCAGATTAAACGTACTTGTTGTGTGAGGTTAAAATTGATTGTATATGACAGTTCTACCATTGCATCCAAAGAAATTCATAGTATGCCCTAGAGCAAGCTGTTACAGGGACGGGACGTGCATAGGAATTAGATTATTATGGGAGTAGACTTGTGCTGCATCAAGCGCATCGAGTGTACTGTCACGAGCAAGTCAGCAAAATCGAAGACGAATAATGAAGTTTGATCGTAGATACTTTGTCCAAGGAAAGGCATGTAATGCATGTTCAGTCGAATTGGAAACCCTCTCTGGCAAAACGTACTAACATAAGAAGGTTTATCAGAGTATTTTGCAAATGAATTAGCACGTGCTTATCTTTTCCTTAATTTGTGTTGAATTATTTTTTCAAGCACTACTAATAGCAATAGTATAATGGGAGTGAAAAGCCCTCTATTACTCTATAGGTAACACTCGTAAATGAAGTCTTTATCGTGCATGAGGTGCCAAACCCCCAAGTAAAGGCTAAATACGCAGTCACCAGTAAAATACCAAATACTTCTAAATGTTGTATATGCTAAGTTTTTAAATCATTTATTAGCTGAAAAACCGCCGACTTTTCACCCATAACAAAGTGAATAATAAGGAAACCAAGAAGTTTGTGCATATTAACCGCGCAAGTGGCAGCTGTAAATTAAAACTTACAAATTCAGTTATACGAACTTTATTGTTGACGCCTCGCAGAATGAAGTGGCAAGTTTGCGAAAGCTCGGCCGACAAATATTCCTCGATGTTCGGCTGCCCTTTGCGACAAAACAAAGTGGAAACGTACGTATGGGGTCGCTGCTTACATGGCAGCAGCGAATTTAAACCTGTAAAAAATCCATTTATTATTTATCTTTTTGAACCACATAATAAGCTTTAATTGAAGGCAACAGTCACACAATTTGTTTCCTTGATATGATATGCCCCTTGCAGTGATACTCGAAAAATAGGCAATGCACCAAAACTTCCTCTAGGTATTTCACCAGTCTTCTGTCGCGTAAGGCATAAGAGAAATAAGTGCAGTTGCACTATATTTAAGGGAAAGTAATAAGAGGAGTTAAAATTATGGTGAGGGAAAAGTTTTGGTTTTGATTAGCGTATAGTGTGCTAAAATAAGTAATTGCTCCTTCTGAAAATTAGCGCTGGGCCATCTGCATTAGAGTAGTGCGTTTTTCATGCCATGGCGCCTTCGGCTGCATAAAGAGCGTCGAGTACGTTGGCAGTTGAAATTGCAGACATTTTGGGAAGGGAAGGAATCAAATATATTTGGAAAACACATGTCCCTGCGGTTTCGAAATGCATAAATATGTTGTCACACTCGCTGACAGGTATTCGAGGCCAAAATAGCTAAGTAAAGTGCCTTTTCAAGGAGTACCTTGTTTTATAAAGTTCTTTGAAATAATCTTAGGCGTATTCATTTGCGACTTTTGTTTTAGACGTTTATTTTTTTCGGCAATGAGTTAACATGTTTGGGTGATTCTAAAACAACGGCCCAAAGAGGAAGGTAGATATCAAAGAATGTTCAAAACACGTAATTTGTGTAAATAATTTTAAGCAATGTCTTATTTTGAAGTTTTTGTAAACCCATTGAACAAAGTCGGTATTTAGGGACAGCAGAATAAAAACACTGAAATTCGTTGATTTTTAAGCGATATTTCAAGAAAATCTGAAGCACATCGAAATGATTACGAAGATTTGTAACGGGAGGAAATTTATGTCAATTTGCATAAGATGGTATGTTTATGATTGCTGATTCCAAATATATTTTTAATTTATAACTCACTGACCGGCATTAACACATTTCAGCTTACGAAATACCGTACTTATCAGACGACTTAATTGGCACAATCAAGTAAAAATCTGGATGACACAGTTCACTGTTACTCAAAGAATGTAGAAACAAAGAACTAAGTGGAAGGTTTGGTCGAATCATCTTCTATTAAAAACTGGACTTTTGGGCTCTTCGATGGCAGCCGTACTTCATATTGTGCTTAATAAATCAGCATATATGTCCAAATATTTCACAAGAGAGTTATTTTCAAACGCAATTCTACTCATGCTGCTTTTTCGCTCAGGATTTTGCATAAACACACTACCTTTACATGTAAAAGTGATATCATCTTATTAACTACGATTTTTTTCTTTTTCGAAATGACGTTTTTTTCAAAAAAAAACTGCTTTTAATTTACCAGCTAACATAATTTAATAACCCACTAACTGTCTCCTTTTTTATTAGAATGTTAACTTTTAGAGGAACATAGCTTGGGTTATTCTTCGTACCAGGCCTTTTCTTGTAAAATTCCTCGAATTTAATCTGTGTTAACATCGATTGCAAGCCCTTAAATGGGCTTACTTTTGGCCACTTGCATCAAACTCAGTTGATAAAAAATAAGTTCTTACATATTATCAATATTGCCGTAAACTTGAAATGACTATGAAAATTCAGATATATTATATGGAAAAAACATCCACAAAATAGTCACTGTTGTTTTAATTGCGTCTTCAAATTTTCTACTCGAAGAAAAAAATGCTGACGAATCGAAAACTCTTTGTAAAATTTCCATCAGCATTTCATCAGATGGCTCACCTAATATATTTTTGCATGCCATAAATTCCAGGACTCTGTTAGATTTTCCGTGCATTTTCATGGCTGGTGCTGTTTTTAGATAGTCATCGCACACCATTTTGACTCCCAATTCATTCTGCATACTTAATGATGATGTTCAGATCCCGTACTGGACCTCGGAGCACCCCTCACACACGATCATACCCCCCCACTTCCCCAGTCTCAGTGACCACAACATGCCGATCTCGCCACGCGGACAGCGTGGGAACGATAAATGTAAACTATATGACACTTATAAACCCTGCCAACAATTTATATTTAACTTTGTACGCGGTTGTAAACGCCCGCTAATATATTTCCAAAAACAGATGTTGGTCGACTTGAAATTCGGACGCAGCCTTTTAGTTTTTTGGCGAATAATACCTCGAAGTTATCAGACCTTATACTTTTCTTTTGCTCTTCAAAGACAACTCTTAAATTGGCCGCATATTCTACACCCTCCTAGTTTGAAGCTTTGATAAAAGGCGATGCAAGGGGAAGCAATTGCTGTTACTTTACTTCCGTACAACATTTACTTATATTCTGAGGTACAAATGTGCAAAGTAAAGAAAATAATGCGACCACATTTGCGGTATAACATGCGCAGTTTTAGAGGTTCCTGAGGACTTTTTAAAAATGGCATGCAAAATTGCTGCAGTGAGATAAGAGGTTAAAGGCACTTTTAAAGCACAGTGTTTGCCTACAGTTTCTTCTGAAAACAGCATAGTGTACTGTGCTAGAACTTAAACAATTTAGTACTTAAATAGGGCATTACCATTCATTGAAGCCATTCCCGGGACACTTCCGAATGTCAGGCGAGAGGACTGTTAATCGTGGCGTCAAACAAGTGGAAACTGTATCGCCTCGACCCTTACAGCTTTCTCCTTCTACCAGCTCTATCTCAGAAAAAAAGTAAGGATTTATTCTTCAGTCGAAGTCTAGCAAGTGAAAAGGACTACAGCTGAAGGATTTTAAACTATAATCTGCTTTGTAATTCTTCGGGAAAAAGCTATTTTCCGACTAATATATCGCCGGAAGCGTATTACATGTTCGTGAAATTGCAGGTTTTCTGAGACAGAGGCTGCGGGTTGGCTGGAAATGAAAATATGTTTGAGCTCACGCAATATCAATAGGGAAGTCATTGATAGAAGAAACTTTGACAGGACTGTTATCGTGATTTTACCGGCTGAAGTCATCAGTTCAGTCTTCTGCACGGTTTAGTGTCTGCAGAAATATGGTCTTATACAACTTAAACACACATTCAAAATAAGGGAGATTAATTTGATGATAAAGCCCATGCATAAGGTTTTGAATAACCTAATATATGTGAAACTGATGGGATAAATTAGAGGCCAGAGTCAGCCCAGTGTGTCTTGTTGAATGGAGTGGCTAACTGCTGGCTGAGAGTTAGGCTCAGTGACTCCTTCTTAATGTTGTCTTTATGGCACTCGCAGGCGGGAGCCTACGTCTCAAGGTTATTCTGCTGTGGCGCGTGTTGGAGTGTGTTTCGTGCACACTGTCTGCGCCCTTCTGCATCTCCGTTCTTCTCGGATCTTGTCCAGATATCGTGTTCAGGTTTGGGAGTGGTCAGATTGTGAGGTGGATCCGGCAAGCCTACTTTCACTAGAATTCAGTTTGCTGAAGCTCGTGGTGGACATCCTCTAGAGCGACATTCGAACCACCGTATATGCGAAATATATAATATAGCAGTATTTTTTGATATAAAAATGTAATATCTCAAGGGTCAATTATTCCAAAAAGAGTCCATTTTGCTAGCATAAGCTGTGAATAAATACACTCACTTTATAAGCAGTGATTTGTGTAAGAAGAAGAAGAAGAAGAAGCGATCGCTGGGAAAAGACTTTTGTTCGTCTGAAGTTTTGAAGTCCGTAGCAGATTTATCATCAGAGACATAAGCATAAACAGCAGCAGAAGCGAGTTTGCTTACATCTATGAAGAATCCGCGACGGAGTTGAAGCGTAAGGATAATAAAAATCTTGTCCCAGCCATCGAATCTTCTTTTTCTTCTTCTTTTTCTTCTTTTTCTTTTTCTTTTTCTTCTTCTTCTTCTGTTTCTCAACTACTTCCTGGGACGCGCATTTTCACTTGTATTGGCAGGGATTTTCTTAAAGAATGCGATTTTTTTCGATATGCAGCTTTAAAATTGGATATGTGCGCGTAGGCGGGCTGGTAGGCCTGGTCAGCCATTGTGCTCGGTCTGCCTTCGGTCGCCCTGACGCAGTTTTGCCACCGGGCCCAGATAAATGAGAGTGTGACGGACTTTGCGTCTTTTAGTTATGTATTTGGGGAAACTTTAAGCAAAATGAGAGGTAAGATTAGATTTAGACTAGGTTCAAGGTAAGATTTAGTGCTACAGCTAGGGTTAGAGGTATATTGGTCTGCTGAACTTTAGAATTACGTTTAAGACCTGGTAATAGGTACTTGCCATAAAATGCAGCCCATGCCATATTTCTTTTTACCGAGAGGGACGTTTCTGTTTCCCCCTCCCTCAGTGCAGGACCATATAAATGGTTCGCACCTGATGGTTCAAAATTCTCGTCAGCAAAACTATAATTGCCGAAAAAAAACAATTGGAACATACCTATGCTCTGACTTGACAGATAATTTTGCAAATATAGGTTTGTTGAAATTCATTTTTATGCATGCATAGCCGCATGGCAAGGTATCATTGGACGCACCCTTAATGCGGGCCTTCAGAGGGCTGCAGGGGGAGCGGTTTGCGAGACGGACGTAAGTTGGAGGTGACCAGCTATTGTTCAAAATTTCTTGCACAATATCCAGTAAATAGAAACGGAACCGAAACTGTATGGTAAACAGTCTTTCCACGAGGACTCCAGGTTCCGGTAAGTCAAGTGATCTTACCTAGAGAATGGGAAGGCTCGAGCATTCGTATCATCTTCTGGACTGAAGGTGAGAAGGTTTGGACCGAATACATTACTTCAATCTTGTATGCATTAATTTACCAATAGAGTTAAATATGCGAGTTCCAGGAAGTAGTTAAAAAGAAGAAGCGACCACTGGAACAAGAGTTTTATTGTCCTGAGGTTTCGGATTTCGTCAGGAATCCCTAATCATAGGTAATTATAGACATGCGCATATCTCATACATTACTTTTTGAGCTAATTAAGCAAGTTAGTAGTAGAAATTAGACTGCATAAGTGAGGGTATATAAAAAACGCTGAGAGGAATGGAGGGGGCACCAAGCAGCTATACCCCTCAAACTGTGTCTCACAGTTGTAAAAAATTTGCAAAACACGTGTATATGTGCTTTTGCTAAACATTGCTCCTGATAGTCTGGTACATTAGTTGGTATTTAAAATAAGGAAGATACAAGCTCCGAAGGCTTTCACGTGCATTTCTTCTTAGACTTGATTTATTTAAGCAGGATACTCAAATTGATTGATTGTTCAAGACGTTAAAAAGCGACCTACCAGTGTGATTAGTTAAAAGCAAGCTGAAAATGGTGAACTACTTATCCGTGGATCAAAAAAACAATCAAAAATAATCGATATGACGCCAACAAATTCTCGCAAGTAATCTATATACTACCAAGAAGCATTCAGGTGTCGTGCATATCAGTAAGGATAATCAAGATTTGCTTACGGATGTCCGTCCGACGTAAGTAATTTGCTCTTCCTCTTAATAATTCAAAGTATTAAATGTTTGTTCTGTACAAAATGCTACATTTTGCGAACCCAAAAAGGTATTTTTACACGTGCTAAGATAAACTGGCTGCCAAACGCCTCTATGTTCACTCAATATAATAATTACCTATAAAGACAAGCAGGCGAATTTCAGAAAAAAGATCAGGAGAATGAGATCCGATAGCTGGAATAATGCGTTTTGTGTGCCCGACGATCGAGGTTTATTATCAAATCGATTATCAAAGGTTATGGTTAATAAAAGCGACGAACAAAAAAAGAGCTGCAATACTTATTAGGGGCATTTGCCCCGCACCGCATACCTATTATAATTTGCCACTCCTGAATCTATTGTCGGCGGTTGTATTTAGTGCTGTGATAACCTGTTAGCCTTCATTAGAGTTACCGATTGCCTAAATTTTCCAAATAGTGTTAATCAATGACGTGATACTTACAGCAGGCATTTGCTGGCATGAAAACAATGTCCCGCACGCATTTTATGTGTGACTGTATCTGATGAACAATCGGAGGTGAATCCAAAACGTCAGCTGAATTAGTGTCCTGCTCCAGAGATCATTAATCATTATTTTAAAGTGTACTTATAACACCAGCTAGTTGATATCGAAAATGCGGTGTGGGTAGTGCTGGCTTGGCTAAAAGGCCACTTTCCTATGCGGGTTCGAATCCCACCAAATGCCGAGAGTTTTTTCACAATTGGGTCAACTAAAATAAACATTCACATGTATGGTTCCCAATCGACTAAGCAAGCGTGAACTTTGTAGGACGGGAATGCGAGACCTGGTACATTGGGTTCTTTTGCTGCCATAGATAGTAACTGTTAGCGTAACTTGAAGTCACTGACGTCATTAAAGAGCGATAAGATAAGGAAATCCATATTGGAAGCTGGATTTTTTCTCAACGTACGTCCTCGTCCAATACCACTTTTTGTCTGAAGTTGACTTTCAAGCGAAGCAAGCTTAAATTATGTATCACAGTGCAGTATTTTAGTTCAATACTGTATCCTCAGTCACGCCATGAAGTATGCAGCAAAGCCGTCAGATAAAAACCAATCGAATATAACTTCACCCGATTTCACGTCAGCCTAAAGTCTAAGTCAAGTGTCCAGCACTATATACCTCTGTAAAAAATAGTTTTATTGATCCCGCTCCCTGGATTTGGCAGTTAAAAATCATTCAGAAGCCGTTTGAAGGTCTTCGGGACAAGAATTTGAAAATTATGTAAAATTTGTTTATTTAGCCTACATGAGTACTACAGTCTGAGAATTCAGCACGAATTTGGTCAGTAAAAGTTAAAGTAAGACAATCTCTCCAAATAATGGGCATATATTTTGAGAGCACACACTACTGGTGGTTTTTAGAAGGAACTTAACTTTATAGAGTAGCAAATAACTGCCGGAAAGAGGGCAAAGTGCATTTTTACTAATGTGCACAATGCTCGGTGCTCTACTCTCTTTATAATAATTTAAAAATATAATTTTAAAGCATATACAGAAAAGGTTTTGCATCAGTAACCTGATTTGAATCAAGAAAAAGACGATAGAATTGGTCAAGTTGGTGTAATAGTGGTCGGCCGATATCTTTAATAGACCATTTTTACTTCAAATCTGGAATAGTAATGTGTGAATCATTTTATGTAGATTTTATTTATGCATTCAGTGAGCTGGAATGCTAAGAACAGGGCTCTCTTCAAAGATGCCCTTATCCAACTTAAAGAGATCGAATTTCTGTGTTAAATGATCGCCCCTTATGTTTTGTTTCCTGGCTTAAGAGTTGTAGAGTCTAGGAGAAAGAAGACTGTCCAGTTACCTATTTCGATAGCAAGACGCGTTCACAGTGTTTGAACTCTACGCAAATAAACGAAGATCATTTTTCCTCCTCTCTCCGGTACGCTCCATATTTAATCAAAAATAAGGATTTATTGAGTATTCTAGCAAACAACCATATTCGGACAACGCACATAAATGATCTATGTCTCGAAGCCAACCATTCGGTCAGGAAACTACAAGCAACTGTGAGTAGCAAAATCATGAGAAAACATGTGTGTATATTATACCTTGGAGGACTGGAAGTCTGCAAAAGAGTTTCAGCTTCCTGAATAACAAGGAAATTAATATCTTCTACTACAAGTGAGTTCCACTTTTGAAGATATTACGTGCACATAGCTGAGATGCGGGATAAAGTATTCTTTAGTAGAGAACGATAATATGAACACGATTGAGATTACGGGTCCAAAAAACACCTTTAATGATTTCGACTTCTACCGTCATACGAGGAAAACACCCACCCAACAGATCATACCACTGACATCGAAGCCTTTGTCCGGACATTTAATAGTGCACATCCTTCGCTCATGTGTTTTGCAGAGATCGACGTAGATAACGAGATCGTGGTTATTGATTTCATTTTGAACACAGGCAACAGGAAAGGTCAATCCAACGTGGGGATTCTCGAAAAAAGAACCGGACAGGACGATACATTGAGTTGCACATTTTTGCTTCCCTAACAATAGAACCAAATTCGGTCGGGGGATTGGATCTAGGGCGCAACGCATTTTATCTCCTAAAACTGTAGAACCAGGGCTTACGCAGCTACACTTCGTGAAGACAGCTAGTCAGTCATTTAATCTCCGGAATTAAGGAAAGTGCACCGCAAAGCCCACCACCACAACTGCAGAAAAGTAAGACGCATTCATAAACCCTCTCTTCGTAGTCCGTGCAACAAGCGAAATAGTAAGACGACGCCCAAAGAGTGGACGTAAGCGCTTTCTCCGTCTCTAACTGTTGTAACCTTGTGTGTTCCTATGTCAAAACTGGTTATGTCCCCCATTTATATGCTAAGAAGAGAAGGCAGGACAGGACAGCAGATAATACTTAACTGTCACTTCTACTAGTACATCAGCTCTGTCTCCTGTGTGTCCATCAGCAGGTTGTGTTCTGTCGTCGTCTCGACCGACAGCGTTCCGTGACTCTAGCAGGCGTGTCCCGGGCCGCTAACAGCAGAATCTCGGGTCGTCGGCAGCGCCTCCAGCAACAGAGTGTCGCCTTCAGCGGTGGCAGCATATTTAAGGGTCAGTAGTCATTGTTTTCTATTGGCTCTCCACGAGTGGCCTCTACGGGTAGCCGTAATGCCTCCAGCCATCGTGTCCTTAGCGTGACCTCCCGATAGCGAGGCAGTCTCACTTGCGCGCGCTTTTTTTGTCCTGGACTCATGTCCGCTCTTTGAAAATCACTTGTAACTGCATGAACTAGTCGCCAGTAAGGTCCATTTGTTCGGTACCCTCAGGATTGCCCAAGTGATAACTCGCGCCCGGGCCGTCCCAACACTAACCGACGTATATTTTTCACGAAGTCTTAACTCCTACGCTTGGTATGTAAGAAACCACTTCGATTGAGGACCACATCGATATAAATTTACTCATCCACTTGCTCCTGCGGACGGAGGTACATTGACTGCGGCGCGGCGCGCCTGGAAAAGATGATACATGAACATATACTTACTTGGCTAAGTAAATGTGAAAACAGATTGATTTCCGGTTCTATTTTTCCCATGTCGAGCCTATGGACGCCTTTCACATTGTTTACCGAAGGTTACCCAAATTCTCTAAAGGTTTACCTCAACGGGTGTGAGCAACAGGTGAGAAAGTAGCTTTGCAACTAGCAACTCCACTCCTGCGATTTTCGGCGATCTCTCTTCTATGGCCAACGCCAACCTCGCCATGTCGGTGGAATGAGAAGGATGAGTGGTAACCATAAGGTTTTTAGAAACCGTGTCTCGTGAGTTGAAATTGGAAAGAACGAAAAATATGGCGTCCTAGAGAGTACACGAGAAAAGGAACAACCTGCAATACGAGTTTATTAACTGCAAATTCGATGGAAAGTAGGATTTTGTTCTTGGTTAGGATCAGGGTTCAGTTGAGGGTTTAGCTTAAGGAAAAGGATGATTTTAGCTTCAAGATAAGCGAAGGTCTAGGGTAAGTTTTAACCATAGCTTTGGGGTTAACGGTAGTTTAAGGATTAAAGTTAGGCCTATGGTTTAGGTTTATGCTAGAGCAAGTGTGAGGGTAAGGCCATGGAAGGGCGTTCCTTCCCTGGAATTATGTGCAGAGTCAACTTTATTACCTAAGTGGAGCATTTTATTCCCATTGCCTACTAAGGGGACGCATGAGTAATCGTTATCGTGGCGTTCGTCGGCCTGTTTTGATAGGCAAACGACATGCCAATGTTTAGTCTAAACGCGCGACAACTAACTGAACCAGGTTCGAGGGGCAGATATATCGGAGGCTAGAATTGCTGTAAGTGCAAGTAAGTCAGAATGTATCATGCAGATTTCTTTTGGTCTTGTTGGTCTCAATGCTAAGGCCCTTCAAAGGGATTGCAAAAAGTAAACCCTTTTGTAAAATATCTGTGGAAAAATGAGAACAGAGTGAATGTGAGCGGAGACAGGGTAGCCAGTGCTAGGAGGGAGTTACGTCTCATTGACTGTGAATCGAGTGTACGGCCGCACTAGCTGAAGTCGCGGGTCCATAAGACGTAAACTGTCAAGCCTTTGAGTGCAGAAATACTCCAGAAGGATGAAATCAGGTAAAGGCAGTGAACAGTTTTCAAGGATGGGGCGAAACTGTAAGTAATTTTCTCAAGGAAATCGATTAAATGTCCTTCACTGGATAGAGAATTAGAACGCTCCCCTAATACAGATGGCATGACGTTATATTGTAGGGAGGCTATCTGCTCCTGTGTCCTACGCCTTACCATGCTTTTAACCCTTACCTTAACACAAATCGTAAGCTTAACCCATATTTTAATCTGTCTCATAAATATATATTGCCCGGAGTGTAGTTCAAAGTGTTTCCATATCACTCCCCTACCGTTGAAGCATAAAAGCTCTCTACCCTATGATACGCTTGTTTTTTTTTTACCAACATAAACGTTATAGACAGTTTTTCAAACAAATGTGTTTTCACAAACATGCCATGAGAAATTTTCGCAGTCTGAATTTATTGAAACAGTAGGTTTCCAAAAGCTGATTGTAAAACTCATGCTACATCACATGGGTGCATCAAAAACGACACATAGGCGTTAACTTATGTTCAAGAAAAGGAAACCGTTTGCATGCAAAATTCAGCTTTACTTAAATTGCGAAAGTTTTAGCGTATATGACGCTCCGTATAAAAAACCAAAGAATATAACTGGCTTCTTACTAAGTCTTTGTCTTAATCATCAAAATAAGATCAGATCGATTCCGTTAACAGTCTTGTTTAGTGCCGCAATCTTCCGAGGTCAGCCTAGTTATAATTATGAATATAAATTAATTGCAAGCTTTTGACGTCAAGTCACCATATTCTTTTTCCGTTCTCCATTCACGCTGGAATTTTCTTTTATGTACATGGAACCACATAAGTCAAGTCATGTGCGTATGACGCTAGCATCATTACATGGGAAGTCAAATCTGGCCAAAGGTTTTTGACTCTCTCACTGGACGTTCTTCATAATATCGACAGTCAAAATATTTTTGCCTTCATATATCGCTTATCATCTTCTGATGTTATTTGTTTTGCATGACCACTTTTATCCTCGGCGAATGCAAGACATTTTACTGGAATTTTTGAAAAAAATACTTTCGACATAAAGTGTGTCATTTGCTGAGATTATGAAAAAGAAAAAATGGCGCAAGTGCAGTTGGAACTATGCGGATGTTCTGATTTTTTTAAAAATATGACATATAAGAGCTACCTTGTTTTTTTTCAGGGTGAACTCCAGCGTCGGGGGCGCCAGGAAAATGTCGTCTATTTAAATACTGCAATAAGAGGACTTGAAATTCTTTCGAAGCATCATAGAGACATAAACGACAGGTATATATAGCGGTTTAAGAAGAAAATAAAATAAAACAATGTTGTGCAATGGTTTCCTGTCCTGAAACCTGTTTTCGTTAAGGATGAACAAAATCTAAATGCGGTAGATAAAGAGAGAGGACGTATGCAGTTTTTAAAGAGAACGTCAGTTCTGATCAACTGATTGCGTATCCTCGAGAATCTTGCCAAGTAACACCAAACATCGAATGAATTTTACTCTTTATTGTAGTCCTTTCTCATAATCAGTATCGTGATAACGATGACCTTTTTACGCTTATGCGGTTTTTATTTTTTCGATTATCCACTTATCTGTTCTAAAATTCTCCTGAGTATCTGTGTGCTTTCACTGAGTCACAATGGCAAAAATCCTAAAAATCCCTCACGGCACAGGTGGCCTTTTAATTTGAAAAGGCTGGGCCAGTGGCGATATCAGACGCTACTGTCCACCGTCAGTGATACGATATTTAGCAGTCTATGACGACAGGGTCCACCGTCTGCTTCGACAGACTGAAGGGAAACGCGGTGGTTCGCGCGTGTGCTAGGTTAAAGTGATATTAAGCATACGTTTTATCTACCGTACTCTCTCTTCATTCACCCCCACCCGGTGCCCGCTATCATGACAGAGTCATAACGACCGAGTGCGGGTCCGGAATGTACTACCACGAACCTAGGTTCACAGAATGCACGTTAATGGTAGGTTGTCTGCGATAGGCGTTGAGATAATAAAATGAGCGGTGACTTCCATTTTCTCCATTCTTCTAAGTGACGCGAAGTCATACACTAAGCGTATATTGCTTGCCTCGTAAAGAGAAGTTTAAGCTTGCCTTTGCTATGGACTTCGAAGAGAATAAAAGAAAACTGGTGCAGCACTAAGGTTAACGTGTATATGGATACCAGCTTACGGAATAATTTTCAGCGTGGAAATCATTTCATGCTGTATTTTCTGAAATACAGTCACATATAAATAAAATTAACTGCTTAGTATATTTAAGTTGACGTGTTTTTCATGGACCTCCTTAATATTTTGCTCATTAACAAACGGATTCCGCGGTAAAACTGTAACCTTTTGAGTGAACCCACTTATTTTTTATTACTTTTGGGATCCTTTTAATGGAACTGAAGCCCTGCTCGCTAAGGCCATGTTAGGCTGACCAAAATAACTATGTGTCTGTGAGATAAATGTCCCGTAAACACGACGCTTGAAATTAATACTTATCACCAAAGTGCGTGCAAATTTGTTTCACTCCCATGCAACAAGGCCTAGCATTTTCTTGTGGAAAAAGCACTATTGTATGCCCAATAGCATATGTTTGTCGTTTGCTCGTCTTTGGTGCTCGAGTAAAATTGATTAAATGCTGTTTATACGACTCAACTTAAACAGTTTCAGGCGTCCTCAACAAATAATAATAACTGCAAAAGGGCACATGTGACTGTTGAGATAATATCAGAATATAAACGCGATTGCTTGCGATAGTCTTTATTTCTCGTAAAGTAAATAATTTCGTTTTTACACGGCTGCGAATTTCTTTGCTTGGTGACTTACATTCGAAGACCTGATAAAAGATTCAGTCCAACTTTTGGACTGCAGTAGGACCTTAGAAATAAAAAAAGGAAGAGATTCTTCGAAAAAATTAAGTGAGACTTGTGAATTTTCAGGCTAATGACACCAAACCATCGTCAGACGTAATCAAATGTAAGCAATCGCCAAGCAGTTAAGTCACCCAGATATCCACATCACACATATGAGCATCCTTATTACGCACTGCACTGTCACCTATAAATTATGTCGTCTTAAAGGAGCAAACATCAAATATAGTTTATTGTCTACCATGCGCAAATGTCTCTTGTGTGTATTTTTATCACGCAGGTCAACTCTTGGGCATCCACATCACCGAAAATTAATAAATTCTCCATTGCTGGGAACCCTGTCCCTCGTCTTTGCACATGCAATCGAATTCGGTCATATATTTTATTGGCATGACACTGAGATTGTCACCTTGGCCAAAATAATCGAGCACGATAATTTATCGAGGCTTGGTATTCTACTCCAGTTAGTATTAACCGCCACGTTGACTTACATATTCTATATAATGGCTTACGTTCACGACGTACCGTCCACTATCAACAACCGCTGACTCAGGCACCTGAAGTTAAACCCTAGCACAATCCACCCCCACCTTCCAGAACCGAGCGTCATAATTGTTCTGCCCCCACCCCGCTTACAAACAAACACAGGCTCACCCCTCACACGCCAGTGGTCTAGCTATCCTATCGCCGTAAACGATCTAGTGTGAAGTTTTTGCTCTCTCGATTCAGGCACATATCGGCTGACGACGGGCTAGTGTCACCAGCTTGAAAATTTACGAGAAACACGTGGTTTTTCCGAAGGACCTTGACCTTTTTTCATTATATTGCTCAGAATGTATAGCACTTCTGGTAAAAGCTTATAAATATATCAGTTCCGACCCAAAAGGCTTTCAGCCGATTTCAAATGACTGCATATTGTGTGCAAATTCAGTCAGAAAAATAGGATTTTTTTTTTTTATGTAACTGATATAAAGAATCTTCGTGTTAGGAAACGCTTATTAAAATAAACGATGCAAATATGATGTTCCGACCAAATGCAATGCTTTTTCTTCGAATTTGGTTCAGAACATAGATAATAAGCGTCTTACAAACAATTTTCTGCTTCATTTTCAAGACAATTCAACAGAACTGATACTGAGGTACCATTTAAAAATTAGTATCCTTTTAATTTAATGTGCGTTAACGCTTTTGCGGTTGACAGACATGCACATAGTAATCAAAATGTTTATACATTTAGGGTGAATTTGAACATTTTACCGTTTTTATTTGTCCTCAGTGTTAAATGACTTGCGTTAAGAAGTTCGATACATGCATGCCTTCTTGGAATTGTCCACGAGATGCGTAGAAAATGTGTCCAGAAATCCAACCATGGTAACGCATTACAAATATGGGCCTCAAATTTAAGTGAAATGAAAAAACTCTGATCATCGTAAGCTGACTGAAATCCTTACTAAAATTTAACTGGAAATCGGTGATATAGCTTTCACCAGATCTGCTGATAGGGAAATTGTGGAAAACATTCCGACCAAGCAAATTTTACAAGACCTATCGTACAGTTTACTTTGGACACCATACTTTTTAAGACGTCCATGTTTGGATGGCAACTAGCGATAGCATATTTTAGCCAGAAATTGACCCACGATTAATCTCACGTAAAAAACAATATCTTACGCAGTATGGCCTGCCTCAGATAGCGTTTACAGAAAACGTATATTTTATCAAAGTCTTAACTTAATAAGCGTCGTTTTTTAATATACCATGAATTTTTATTGGTATAACGCATTGTAATTATGAGGGAGAAAGTCTATTGCATAAAATAAGTTCTTACGTCTCTTAGTTATGGATTGATCTACTTCAAAGTTAAAACATAACAGGTAAATAAAAACTTTATCTGAAGTTTTGATTAGTTCCTGTTAGATATTTTTATCAACTCTCATTTAAAATACCTATAATTGGACCTTTTATTAGAGTCAAACGGAACTATGTTTTATCGAGTCTGACAGACGCTTCTGACAACTGGAGGACCGCTTCAGCGATGAGCGTGAGTATTCGCCACGCACAAGCCAAAACTGTGGGCGCGTTATATGAATGACACTTTCGTCATTCTCAAGCGGGAAAGAGTCAATGAACTCCATGCCCTCCTGAACTTAATTTTTCCGGCTATTCAATTCACGATTTGAGCAGACAACGGTGGGCAGATAGCATTCCTAGAGGCATTGCTTCATCGCAAGACTGACCGGAACCTATAGACGACGGCATACAGGTAGGCCACCAACATGCCTCAGATCCTGAACTACCAAAGCAACCATCCATTGTGTCACAAACGCAGCTTTGTACGAAGTCCCTTCAAGAAAGCTGAAACTCACTGCAGCGAAACCACCGAAAAGTGGCCTAACTATGCTATTTACGGCGAATGTTTACCACCAGTGGGTACCCCTGGAGCTCCATAGAGCGCGGTAGGCGGCTCAATCTAATAAAAAAGCAAGCGGTCAACCAACCAAAAGTCTAACAGGTGCTACTGTACATTGCAAACGTGGCTGAAGCAGCCGCTTGACTCCTGCAACCATTGGTAATCGACATCACCTACAGACCGAGGCGACACTCTGACGATTGGTACTGAAAGCAAAGACCCCCTATCCAAGGTAAAACGGCCAACGTCGTGTACCTGATCCAGTGCAGTTCCTGCGAAGTGAACTATGTCGGGGAATCGGGCAGGCAGATGCAGACCCCTATGAAAGGAGCACGAAAGAGCGGTGTGCAGACAGCACCGACAGTCTCTGGTAGAAGAACATTGTGTAGCTACAGGGCACACGTTCGCTTTTCTAGACGCTGAGGTCCTGGGGGGAGGAAGCGACCAAACGACCAGGAAGACGTTCGAAGCCTGGCATGCCACAACCAATTCTACTACTCGCTGTTTGACCCTGTCGGAAGCATACCAAACTTTATGGGTCAAGCACAAGCGGCAGGACCGTGGACAGGACCGCCGACCAGACGCGCCAACTGACATCACAAACGAGCGTGCACGACCACCGGACACAATTGCTAATTGGGGAACAGCGATGGCGACCACACGCCTACGAGACTCCAACAGGATATGGACGCAAGCTATCGTGGGCACACGCCGAAAATACATAACGGTGACGGTGACCACCAGCCTGGCAGCAACCAAGACGTGAACACGGACATGTCAACCACCAAGCGCACGTTTGCAGGAAGGTGTCTACACGGAAAATGATGGATGAACCCACCCAACGGACAGTGCGAACGCGGTGGATGGCCCTTATCACCCTGACGCCACCACCGACCCCTGACAAGACGAGCCCACGGCCGCATGACAATAACCGTCACCAGCCCATCTAGTTATAACTACCTATAAATACCGTGATAATTCTTGTGACCAGTACCTTTGACAATGAAAAACCTGTTTGATTGCAAAACGTCAGGACGATAAATCTTTGGTTCCCGTAATTGCCCTACCGGCACAGTCTAATATGTACGACAACATTTAAATTGCTAGCAGGATACACAAGTTTATACCACTTCATAAAGTGTTAAAAAGTTCATTTACAGCGCAATATGAGGTTATACCAGGTTAACCATCAAAATAATCTGAAAAGAAATCTGAAACCCGAAGATTTGGTGAAAACGCTAGTCATCTTTCAAAATACACAGATACTGATAAACGTCCATTACCCACGTATCCAGCTTTTTTCAATTATAAAAGTACTAAAAAGCTTCATTCCAGGTGCAAAGTTTTAACTATAAAACATCCGATGTTAGTTTTGTAAAAAGCATATGAATATATACATAGTAACAGCAAATTAAAGATAAAATCACGTAAATTATTTAGTTCTCAATAAAATCAAGGCCTATAATGAGAATGTGCCCATTCAGAAGTTTCAATGCTTACGTTCAGTGAATGAGTACTAATAATGTTTTCCACTGCTTGCTTTATGACATCGCGGTACAGTCAAATATTTTAATCAATATATGAGCAATTTTAACTTTAACTGGATACATTTTAATTTTAAACTCTCTTATATTTAAATTATACCGTTGATCGCCCTTATTTGGTCTCACTAGCACGTATGTATGGACTGAGGTGCATAGTGAATATTCATGATTTGAGAAACTGGCATATGAAACAAAATGCTCCTTTATTGCTTTATTGATGGGAACATGCGCCCTTTAAACTGCACAAAAGCCCAAAGCACTAAACAAATATATAAAGGTAACCTAAAGATAGAGAAAGCTGAACACAGAGAAAGCAAATTCGGGATAAAATGTCAAGTTAAAATTCTGCACGTAGTTTGTTTGATAATTTAGCTTCCCATACGCATGAAACCGGCCATGCGTTCAACTATAGGAGCCTGCTCCTCCAGCGCTGCCATGAACACTTATTCAGCCTACTCTGTCAACGTGGCCAGTCCATCGATTTTTGCGTTTCGCTGATTACTGGTTCACACTGGACTCGTCATGCCACTTGTGATGACTGATCTACTAAGCGTGAATTGGCAGTCAAGTAAGTCAATCAGTCAATAAATTTTGCGTACCGCTGATTACTGGTATGCGCCTGATTTGTGGTCAGCGCTGGCAGTAACACACTTCACACTAAGCCCATTCAACAGGCAAGGCGGAACACACTTGGCCTTTCGCCCCGGTGCGTGGCGGACGCGAGGCTTCGGCGCCCTCTCTCTCTCGCTTCTCATGGTTGAACTCCACCCCAGGCCGATTCAACCCTGCTGTTAATTCTTCTCCTTCTTTTTCTGTACTGAATACAATCTCCTTTCCTCGACTTTTATCTTCTTCTAAGGAACCGGGCCTGGAAGATCACAGAAGTAAGGGTTTAACCGGCTAAGCCTTAACACCTTTGCGATACAACTTTGCAGCCTTCAAGATAATCACCCAGGGTGGAGGCAAGGCAAGCCGAGGATTGATTGAACCCCGGTCCATGAATGGGAACTCAATAGATCGATGTTTCAATTTGTTGCCAGCATACAGAATCCTGCGTGGTCACCTCCAGACTTCGGTCATTGGTAAGTAATTGGTTTGCACACACTGTGATCTTTACCGCTGTATTGTTACCACTATCCTTGACTAGAAATTCTTACACGAATTTGAAAGCTCAGAATAAGGAATAAACTTTTTCGGTGTTGGATTAAAACGATTTTATACCTGACTTTAGAGAACTAGGTATGAATTTATCTCACAAATCTCGTAATTGCGAAGCTGCCAATGTATTGACTTAAAAGTACTATAAAATTTAAGAGAATCCTGTGTTTAGAGTTATGTGTGGAAAAAACAAGGAGACAAAATCTTTAATTGCATTTGTTTCCAAAATTAGCGATATTGTTCTACCCGTATCAAGGTAGAGAAAAATGTCATGTTGATGGCTAACAATTTCGCAAGTTTTTGGGTCCGTACGAAGTGCTTTCGGTCGTCATATACGTAATTTAATCTTCAATTTGCCTCATTATCATGAAAGAATATTTTGCCCGCATGCACGATTAGAACCTCGACTAGACTTAAGGCATGATGAAAACGTTAGAGTAGGTAACGCACTTTGAGAATATCTTAGACTTACCCATCAACATAAACATTCAATTTTAATTTATGTGAACAACCAGTGCTCAAAAAACGATTTGCATCTGCTGTAATTTGCAATCAGATAGCAATTGATCACTACACTCAGCAGTCTTAACTTCAATTTGAATTTCCGATCTATTAATAAGTATCAAAATTGCGTGTCAGGCAGTATTTTAGATTGATTAAATATGGAATGCTGCTGAATTAATGAATATCCACTTATTAAGTCACTTGCAGTATCAACAGTACACAGGTTTTCGGGTTTTCTGATTTTGATTTTATTGTTTGACCCAATGGTTTCAGTTTATGGCACCTTATAAGGGAGAATGAGTCAAAATACGTTGGGAAAATAATTTATCGGTATTTCACGAAAACGTTCGATCAACCCATAAAGTAGCAGGCAGGAAGTTGGTTTAAAGTTCTCCTGATTTGATGTATGCTAAAAGCATACATCTAACTCATCCTTTGTGGATATTCTAAATTGAGACCATTTAAAAAGAAAAAAATTTGCCTTCTACAGTTTTAAAACAGGTAAGCTGGCGCAAAACATGGTTTAGTTTGCGAAAATGATAAAATTGCACTTTTGGAATTGAAAAGATCAAATCCGGTGCCAAGCGTTTGAATTCGGAGGTCTTTTCACTAAGGTTTTGATAAAAGTTGGTGAAAAGCACGAGTGATAAGGGTAAGCATACAGCTTCACTTGCTTCACTGCCATCTTCTGGACAACGTTCTCGCTCGGAAGTGCGGCGAAGTGTGCGACCTGAGTATGACTAAGGTGGCTGCTAGAAGGGTGATCATACTGTCACCTACGAGTAAAACTGCAAACAAAACACTTCAGGTGACTGCAGGGTAATTCGACAAGCGACTGAAATAGAAATGCCCATGGTACAGGTCGCCTCATAATACATGAAGAGTAATGCAGGCATTCCCGTATCCAACAATAAACCTAATAAGAACCTTAATCCCACATGAACTGTAGCTTTGACTATAAACATAAACTTAGTCATAAACCCAACAGTAAGCCTGGCATTAAAACCAACCATAATCTCTGTAGGATTTGAGACAAGGCCAACTGTATTACGGGGATCGTCCTATCCCCGTGTTCTCTCGGTAAGTAAACATAATTTAAATACAATGCAATATTTACGGAATATGGTAGATCACCGTTTGGATTTTGGCAGTCGTTTGAATCCCCGCTTGGAGGAAATGCAAATTCCGAAAACCACCGCTATTGTGGCGTCTGAATGGCGCCATCTGAGTAGAAGAATTTATTTGACTTCTCTGGATGTCATCCATCGGAAACTCTGTCGGCAAGGGAGCTCTTTTTATAACAGCGATGCATAAATCCGCAGCCTCTTCTCAAGAAGAATGGCGGTTTTCATAACCAGCATTAATGGCAAAACTGTGTATCACAAAACGGCAACTGTCGACGCCGGATGCAGCCACGTCTGAGGGTCGTGCAGAGTGCTTTGATGATTCATCAAGCCGAATAGATAAAACGATAGGTGCTTCGTTCCGCAACGCGGAAATATAATAATTTACTGGCAGCAAATATACTAACTAAAATCCTAGACACATGTTTCACCGGTGTTTTGCTGCTGTTACTCATCAGTTGGTCTGCAAATATTCCGTGTGTGCTTTTAGAAGTTAATTTTTGATCTAAGTGCAGATCAGTACATTCTAGGTCCATAGGCATACACTGAAATTTGATGTAAATATTTGGGCCAAAGTCCGTCAGCTACTGTGGGATAACCGTGCAGTATTCACAAGCTACCGACGGGCAGACATTCCGATAATTTTTGGAATGGAAGTTTGTTGGTGATGCACTGATAAACGCCCTCGCAGTTGTGTTAAATAGCAGCAGAATACCCTAGGCTTCAAGGGTGTACCTGCGTTGCCAGTATGGTAAATATTTCCGTACGTTATAGTACTGTCTATCTGTCGGCAGCTTATGAATAGTACGCGGTCATCTAGCAGTGGCTGATGGACATCAACCCAAATATTTGCATAAAATGTCGGTATATACCTACAGACCTTGAATATACTGCGCGGCATCAAGTTCAAAAATTTGTTTCTGAGGAAATGAAAAGGCTAAAATTAAGAAATGAAACTTCACCGCTACTCGGTTTCAACAAAAAAAATCCAGGAAGTCAAGTTAGGCAAGCGCACGTTTTCGATTAATTCATCATTAGGCAAATACAATAATATAAGGGAGGGTAGAATTAAAAAAATGTAAACAACCAATCAGTTGTCACTAGGGGAGTGGTAGAAAAATGTTAAGGGATCAAAGTGGTTTTAGTTAGGGACCAGAGCGGGGAAAGACGGAAGAGATCCAACAATTAGTTTAAAAAACCCCACCGTCCATCTCGCGTTTTGTTGGGAGGCGTGAGGATGCAACGGCGTGGGTGCCCTGGGGACGCTCGTTGTCGCTGACTCCGCCGTTTCGCGGCGCAGGGATACCTCCTCTCGGTATCTCGTCACTGCCACACGGCGGGGAAGGAGTTGGTGTTCGGCCACGAAACTGCAAATTCTAAAGCGCTGGACCGAGGACTGCAGATAAACTATTAATCTGCAATTAACAATCTTCGACGACGTCATCCTTATACTCATGCAACCATAGACCATTGCCGAGCTCGAAAGTCCGTCCTCTCTTTCAGACAAAAATGAGAGCGGCGCTACAATTCACCAGCGTAAACACAGAGTATGTGCGCAGTTCCAGCTGAAATCTGCAGAAACAAGTATCGCCGTTTGATGGACGATCTATTATTCCAACTCCGCAAAGTGTGCCGAGAAGGAAAGTTCCTCAGGACCTCAAAAATTTCACACTTCTTTGCATCAGAAAGTTAACGGGGCACCGATTGTTTTATGCTAACTACAGCCATACGTTTCGTCTCAAAATTGCAGAAAGAAACTTTGCGCGCCTCCTCCTTAACGGAATGTACACACACACATGAAGCCGAGTCTACTCTTTGAAACTCAACCGGGACTCGGAAAGTTATGCGACAGCATAGATATCGCCTTAGAGATCACGCAAACTACAAAAAATTAGAATAACTGCGGGGCAGCCTCTATACCACTGTTGATCTGAAAAAAGCCTTTGACACAGTGAATCGTGATGGGCACTGGAGAATCATGCGGAAATGCAGATGTCAAGAACGATTCACTGACATAGTAGTACAACCTCGGTGCCTAGATATAGCACTATTAGGGGACAATGAACATTCTCCGATGACTTCTCAATGATAAAGAACTACGTGCTCGCTTTCGTTTTCTTAAATCTCATGATTCATACTATACTTTTTGGTGGCCTCTCGGGCGAGCTACCTGAGATTCTCATCGTATATACATCCAACAAGCAGTTACTAAATATTCAGCGCCTGCAGGCATTCATGCGAGTCTCCAGTACCCCTGTTGATGTTCTCATGTACACAAATGGCTGCGTACTTCTAGGATTCTAAAAAGTATGCGTGATCAGAGCGCTACAATTACCACGTCCAGTTCTGCATAGGCAGAGAAGGGGTCAGAATAGTAGGAGCTGGTTATTGTGTACAGAAACTCAGTGGTGGCCGGAAACCCCAACGCGCGACAGGCTCGGATGACGCGCGCGCGTCTGTCTGCCAGCGTGGCGTGGGCGTGAATGCATACAAGTTGTGTAAGAGTGAGTCACAGGCCGCTTGATCAGCTCCTAGGCCAATAGCGGTTTATGGCACCTGCGATTAGCTATCGTAGAGGCAGATAGAGGAGTGCAATCACGTGATGGCTTGCGGACCTAGCGCCGGTGATGGACGGCGCTACATGCTCAAAAAACAAACATCCAAACTTACACGCATCCCGGTGCCTCCGGATGCATAAACGTCGGCCTGACCAGCAGCATTACTATGTAAATTTGTCTACTTAGGCTGCACAATTTCACGAAAAAGTAAAATAGATGATGACGGCGAAGTAGCGAAGTTGACTTTGCTAGCTCACCAGGCCTAAGGCCAGCTGCAGGAATGTGCATGGCAGTTGGTCTGATAATGTTACTGTACGGACGAAGACACGAAGCGTTTTTGCGTATGAGACGAGAATGCTCAACCTTTTTCACATCAACTGCCTCTTGAGGATTAAAAATATGTGGTATCCAGACAGGAATCCAGAGAGAAAATCATGAAATGGACCGCAACTTTCAGCATCGAAGCTTTGCGTTCATACACACAACTACGACGGAGTGACCTGCTGCTACAGAATATGTGGACACAAAACACTATCAATGCGGCAAACCATTCTCACACCAAAAGTAATGTCTACTTCGACCACCAGGACCACTGTCACCAGCATTTAGAACGCTGCCGCCATCCCGCTCAGCGCCACTACTACCAGCACAAGCACCGCCACTCCCTCTAACAAGACTTCGGTCTCAAGCCAAGTCTTTCATGGCTATTATCACGCCTTCAGATCTCTTATTGATATGGCCGGTCACCTGGAAATCCATCGCAACAAGGTTGTTAAACCAGTTTAAAAGAGCGCAAAACATGTTCTCGTCACAACCGCCTTCGCTCTGCACACTGCGCAACAAAAGTCAGTCAGTCAAAGCTCCTACTCAGTCATATGGGGCTTGATGAAAATTTTTGGTAAAGCACACTAGGCCACATATCGCCAATACATCACCATACATCAGTATTTATTTCCAAATCCCCGAACAATCATTACGCCCGAGTGCAGCATGAGTGAGAAAAGTGCAACAGGTCACGACTCGCATGCCGATTATGAAGCAATTAGTGCGCAAACATATAGCTGTCCTCGGTAGGGTGGAGCCGTTAATTGTCATATGTATGCAGCAGCATAGTGACTGTGGTCTTGAAATACTTTAACTCTCTCTCTCTCTGTATGAATTACCCTTTTTTTGCTAATGTCTTCGATGGTGCATCCGCGACGGAATCCGAAACGTCAGGCGAATAAAGGTTCTGTCCCAGCGATCAAATATGCTTCTTTTTTTAGATTCTCTTACAGTCTTACTCCTTCCGGTTGCACGAATGTGATCCGCAACATCTTTGTCACTACGGCGAGCATAACAACGCATAGCAGAAAGTGCAAACTTTACATACATCACAGCTATGTTCTCGGAATATTGTGACACCTGCTGCCATGACATGGTTGCGTGTGCCACGCGCATACGGGCCGTCTATCTGTGTCAGCTACTGCTGTCAAACTTATAGTCTGCCAAGTTCGTGCAGTCGACTGATGCGGGAGGTGGGTAAAGAAAAAGTGAGGCCGAAATTGGATAATTCATCTCCGCGGAGCATTTCATGTCTAAATAAGTATGAAAAACGTGAAGGTCTACAAGCAAAATTTTGAGTTTCAGGAAATTATTGATAACTGAAAAAACTCACTGGGACAAGAAGCTTATTCGTCTGACTGGCCCTCAGTCTAAAAACAAGTGCACTGACCTCCCAAGCTCGTACTCGGTGCCAAGACTCAGTTTGGTCAAAGCAATCCACCAATCAGGGAGTGGACAGGCAGAAGAGTCTTCTAACACTATTGCCGGTGAGTTAGATAGCCGAGCAATCATCACAGCACAATCTAACAAGAGCGGTAGGATATTAGCGTTAGGATATTAGCCGAACCGAATGCCTTCAACGTTTGGAGGCTTTCCTAAGGCATCGAGCCCAGCCTTATGTCTTTCTTGGTTAACTCTGACCGCATAACATGCGACGACTGTCCATGCGAGATGACCTTAGACCGCACGCACGCACACACGCACACACGCACGCGAGCCTACGCAAGGCATAACTGCTCGCTGTTTCCCGAGGGTCAACTGGTCGTGTGACGTTATCCCAATACGGCCAACTAGGCCACAAGAGCGCACGCAGAGAATCTCTTGCAACACCTGACAGAGAAAGTTGCAACAGCGGACACGTGGCGATGCCAGTCTGCTCCTAATGCCGGGCTTAGCCCGAGGCGGTACAAAGAGCGGTGGAGATTAACCAGTGGCAAAAGCCACCCAGGACAACTCATCCGGGTTTTGTACACAATAAACCCTCCTTCGGGTGGATTCCAGAACTATGCCCTTCCTATTGTGTTCTTCCCTGGGGATTTCAACAGGACGTTTTTCGACGGCGACACACGTCAGATCTTATAGTTATAACACAAGCGTCGCTGAACCCGTCGTTATAACAACGCCCCCCCACACCGGCTATCGAGCAGTAAGCGCACAAGCGGGCAACTATCCTGGACAGGGGGGACGTCAATTTTAATAGATATGCAGTTTAATACCAACCCTGTCCTATAAATACTGCCCATCACTGTGCACGAACTACCCATTTCTGTTACGGTCACTGATGACGGGTTCGAGAAGCAATCCGGAATGCCAGGTGAATAAAGTTTTTGTCCCAGCGATCGCCTATACTTGTTCTCAAACTTAAACCTATCACGAGGCACTGGGGATTGTCAGCAGGTGTGCCTTAATCCTCCCCGCAAGACATTATCACATTGAGTGGCTATTTCTTGCATTGTCCTCTAAGAAATCCTCAGTCAGGTGAGAGCCCAGTCATCCCTCGTGAGACTGTGATGCACATAATGGGGCCATGTTGGATGTGGGCCGCGTAGATCGTTTGTTTACCTCTGCCAGTCACTACAGCTGAATACGCTCCCGCTCACTCTTAGCATATCCTGCCACGAGGACCAGTTGGTTGAGGAAGAAGAAGAGAGAGAGAGAGAGAGCGCGGCAGACGTTGCGCAATCCTGCTTCGTCACAACCGAATTCACGCATGAGTCACTACCCTGCGTCCAATCCGATGGTCACACGTTTAGTGTGATGGGCAAATTGCAATAGGTGTAAAAACGCACAGCCACAGAAAGACGCAGAACGAGTGAAATCGAAACATAACATCTATTTTTAATTAAAAACTGCACAGTTATATGGGTAAATGAAAAAAATAGTGTTTTGCCGCATGGATTAGGTGAATCGGGGCTGCACTCTCCTTAAAAGCTAATGGTTTTTTAAATAATCAAACGTCTCTCAAACGCCAGATGTTTGCATTATCAAATCAGCAAACGTCTGGCGCATAGAGGAGCGGCTGCAAATTGCTTTTATCTATTTTGCATTAAAAGACCACACTTTGTACGGTGAAATCTGGCAATTGGTTGCCTCTAGGGTTTAACTAGTGTACTTCGGAAAATTATATCACTTACGCTGACATCTATGGGAACAGTCAAATGGGTTCTGCCGACTATTTTTCCTATCACATCCAAAGGGAACTGTCAACTGAGTTCTGAATAGTAATTGCGATGGGAAATAAGTCATTAGCTCGAATTACACTGCTAATTGCATTGTAATTATATGGTAAGAATGGGAACGAATCAAGCATTTGCATCGTAACAGCGACTCTGATGACAGTCGTGCAATTTGAAGTCGTAATCTTCCAAGATATGACCCCGCGTGAATATGATTTCCATACTATTTTTGAAGTTCCGCAGTCAGTTCAGGATTTCCGGACTCCCTTGGACGATGGGGTGATCAGAAAGCGGAAGTGCCCAAATACGTACACAAAAGTAACGTTCCAGTTCTTAACGATAAAAAATGGGCTTGTATCTGTTGAATCACCAGCTTAGTAGTTAATAGCTGCTTTGATGTTGGCTAGCAAAATTATGTGCAATAGATGGTCTGCTCATAGTTAAATCGAGAAATAAACTAAGCCTTGATTATTCTATTGTGAAGGCTGGATAAAAACTGCAAAAGTTTTACCATCTTCCAACATTCATCCCATTGATGCAACTTTCATATATATTAAGAACTTGGGATCTGAAAAAATGTTCTCTACGTGTCGCAAGTAATGGGTAAGTTCTCAGCGTAACCGGGCGTCAGTTTTGGGTTTTGGCATTTAGTGGGTTTTGAAATGCTAACCGATTTCGTTGGCGGATATGACTTTGTATTTGGTACCACATGCCTAATATATGTAATACTGTGTTGAGATAACTGGCATATCATTAGAAGAGTGCTGCGATTGGCAGTATTTTGCCTAGAATCATACAATATTGCATTCTGTTGGACTTCTAGGAAGATCATTTCTAGAAGGCTGGCAGTGAGCAAACCTAATGGAAAAGAGTATTGCCATCAAGGCGTTAAACGTGTCATTAATAAACATAAATAGTGCATATCATGAATATAACTTTATTAAGTAGACCATTATTAAGAATACCTCATTGTATCATTCATCCCGAAAAACGACGAACAGTCTGAAACAATATAAAGAGCTGCAGACAATGGAAACCTGGATTTGAAGGTGTCAACCTTTTTCCTATGTAACTACATCAGGACATTGACTGTCGGAAACTTAGTCTTACAGTCCTAGAAAGGGGAATTAGGCTGAACTTAGTGAAGAGACAAAAATAAACGTCCTTGCGAGGGCTTTTGAGTCGGAAGCAGATGCGGCTTCTTGACGCATTTGCAACGAAGAACCTATACAAAGTGTCCCAAACGTCAACACAGATTCTGGGTGGCAAAGCGGTCTGATCAGAGCATCAACTGCTGACTGGCTGATCTAGAAGACCACCTGTCGAGTTGAGGTGAAAGATACCAGGTGATAAATCACGAATGACCATACACAGATTCATTAGGTTCACGAAGCAAACAATTTTCCTATTAAAGCTGCAAAAATTCTCATCAGAGAATTCAGAATTTTGGCATCTAGACATAATAAGAAGCTTTGGTGTTCTCTAGCTACCAGCGTTAGTAGTTATACGTGGTCCTCTTGACTCAGTATGTACAAAAAACGAAAACGATAAACGTGTTCAAAAGCAAGATTTAAAAGCTGTGCACCTATAGCCGGACTTTCATTCAGAATTTCTCACAGACACGTCTTAACCTAGAAAAAAGGCAACTTTTAACGAGGTAATTGACTTATTGGGTTATTCTTGCAACTGCTACCATGTCTGGTTTAGTTCGCAGCTTCAGCTGCGTTGATAGTATATTTTATGAATAAATAAATGTGATTATTTTTGAGACAAACAGAGAACCATTTAATTAACAAACATAGTACTTTGGCGAAGTAATGACAGTGCGGAGAATCGGTGCTTTGTGTGAACGGCCACATAAACTACAGAAATGAGTCGTATGATAGACAGTATATTTCACATCCACCAGAAATTCTTCTTTTTAAAACAAAGGTTAACAATATTTAGAAAATATGGCGACAAGCAAATGCTGTGATAAAATTTTGGAGAAGATTTTAGCAAACCACCCCGTCGACAAAAACTGTAGAAGAAAAGACCGCTCAGCGAATGTACATGGTGAGACAGGACCATGCAGTGGATAGGAGCATTTGGGGGTTCTAAACGCTCCTTGTCGTTAGAGAAATGATATAATAGAAAGTTCTACTGTTCTTCACCATGGAACCATACGACTGGCTACAGGATTATCCATCTAGGAGGCGAGGCCATACAGCAGATAGTACCTTACGTATCATCGAGTTCTGCCAGCATCTACACAGCGGCTGATAATATAGGCAGACATACAAAGACAACGTAGACTCGAATAGAAATTTCTGACTTTTTAGCCGTCATTAGCCACCCTTCGCCAAACTGAAGGTTTAACGGCTTATTGGGCTCACTTGATTGATTGCTTTGCCATTTTCACTCTTTCAGACAATTTACTACTCACATTGTTAGTCAACTTGCATTATAAAGAGTTCTGTTGGTGGTCTGTGTACCTATTCATTCAGCAGACCTTGTAAGAAGGTAGATGAAAATTTTTGTCCAACGTTCTTTGAATAGTATTTTTAATGGTCAAATAAGACAGGATGAGAGAGGGGTAACGAATAATAAAACACAATTTCTCTGATATTGTTTGATTCATTGCATTGATAGTCGTTGTACTTTCAGTCGTATTGTGTCGGCGTCCAATAAAATGTAATCGGAAGCATATTCCTTTGATATGTTTTTCAAATGCTTGACCACTGTCGGGACCGGAAATATAGAATCTCTGCTTCCTTCCCCTCTGATTTGCACTTTTCCAAATCTCTGTAAAAGCTTCCCTGCATATAGTTTGCTTTTGTCCGCATCCAGTGCATTTCCCTCTCCCCCTTAAACTCACTATGGCATGCCTTGACGATTGTTAGTACGATGAACGTCCAACCAACACCTTACGGGTCCAAGCCTGAGGGTTTTTAAAACCCGACATTTAGTAGGTCTGACTGATGGTAGCTTCTCGGTCAGAAATAGCCAACTCACCCTTAATTGTCTTTTTCGGTCCCGTTTGTCAGCTCGTATTGCGGAGAGAAGGAATGCAGTGTGATGCAAGAATAAATCACATGTTCAGGAATTCAGACTAAATAAGAATATACGGAACGTTGTGTTTTTTAATTTGCTGTTCTGTAACCCATTATTATCACTATGGCGTTTCCTTATCGGGCCCTGTGGTATAGGCACTAGACCAAGATATGGGACAGATCAGAGCACGGCAGTCGTTTTATGGATCGTACTCCCTATAACAAACGCCAAAATGGAAGGAAAGCGTGGTGGCACCCATAAGTGTAGGATTTCGCCGCACCAGCCACCTGCGGCCGATCAGATCTCTGGATTTCCTGACTCTTTTTGGAAAGTGAGGCCAGGTGCTGAAGGGGAAGCTAGTGCAGTAGATGCATCGCATGTCTACTCATGCAAATTTAATCATCCCTGAACCACCCTGCTGTGGAGCACACAGTAGATCTTGTCGAAATCAGTGATAAGATTGTAAGATAAAAAGCCACTTTGCGTTTGTGATGCCTGTCAATAGGTGCATGTACCTCTAGACTAAATAGTCTCTAACGCTTCGTTTACATGGATAAGTACATCACAGAGGGTTGTCATTTATCCGTTTGCATAATCATCAGATAATTTTCTGTTGGCTCGCCTCCAGGGTACCCATCTAACCCTCAGGAATGAATTATCGAGAACAATGACAACTTCATAAACATTTTTTCCAATGTGTTATAACTTTCCGTTTCACTTTTTTTAAAAATATCTGATCTGCGTGACGAAGAGAAGATTTGCATGTAGTTGATGCGCTGACAGTTAGCGTAAAGAAAAGAGAAGAGAAAAGAAGGCGTTGTAATCGCGGATCATGACGTTGTACATTGAATGCAATTCAATGTCAATTAAAAAGTTTTACATGTTAAAACGCTCCACTTCGGTTTATACATTTTATTTCTTTGTATTAAAGCAAATATATACTGTACTGTAGGTTTGAAACCAATTAGTTCTTCAAATTATGCATTTGATACAAATTAATATTTTTTACCTTTCTGTTACTGAAATACATGAGAGTCACACATTTAACTTGACAGATGCGTGCATTTATTTAAAATATAAATTTAAAGTTAATCTCAGAAGACGGTACTTATTAGTCAGTAAATATTTTTAACGCAAACGAACCAACCCGCTTATACAATTCCGAACTGAAAGTTATTTGAATTAATACAACCCGTTTTGACTTAGCAAACTAGCACTGGGCATGTTTGTTAGCTGAAAGTGGATAAACGAGATTTTCATACGCCATCTGGAGTTATACAAAAGTGTGGTTCAGTGAATCTAACTTTACTGGAATGCAGCAAATTCTTTAGGTGAACGCTTGATAGATTTATCAAACATGGACAATCCGTATAATGTATGCTGACAAAAAACGTTTTTTAAGGAAATAAATCAGCATCAAAATGCATTACTTAACAATAATACTTAGTGAATCGTTGTTTTCCCGATAGAAATTTGAATTGCTTGTTCAAATTAATGCCTATAGAATACAATAATAATTTATCTAAACAAAAATTTTTCTTCACTAAATAAACCACTGCAAGTAATAAACTAGCATCATAAGCTCCACTTTTTGTAAGAAAAGGGAATTTTAAAAATGTTCCCAGACGTTTATGAATGGCTTTCGCTTTAACTTATATTTATTTAATATCAGCTTACTCAGGTTTTATAGCAGAGGCAATGTAGACTATTTTCGTTTAATAGATCCATGGTCCACCTCTGATACGGTATCAGTTACAGTACAAAAAATCGAATTTTCGGAAAATATAAGCAGGAAGTGATCACTCCGGTGATTAGGAGAGTACTTGTTTTACGTACTCACAGCGTCATTTGCTTGAACAACGTCAACCACTTTAGTGGCTTATTGTGACTTTACAGACTTTCCAAACGGTTCCTAATCAGGTGGTAGCGTAAAGCACACGCAAAAATAGATAAAAAATGCAGGACTATTTTCATAACTTCCCCATGGACACATTAATTATCAGATGCTTTGTAACTGTTTATGTTCACTGACCAAGTATAGTTCGAAGCATGCGCATGAATTATGTTAAAAATGAATAATCAAGTAACAGTTTTTTTCTTTAGCCGTCACCTAGAGGTCTTTATATTTACATATAGTAGATTAGTGCTCATCGAATCGTACGGAACTAGATCGTTCTGTTATTCCTCTTATCCTGCCCTTGAACTCAGCCGGCAGCAGTAGCTTTACGGCTAGGATATTATAGGCAGAAATATTCTAACGATAAAGACAAGGGAGACTGGGATGTCCATTTATGGCTTATTAGCCGTCAGCAAACCATAAGCAACCCCGGGCTGATGACGGTCTTTAGGTCAGAAATGGCCATTCCGGATTTCGCTGCCTTTGCCAGTAATATATTTTTGTCTTCAATATCTATATATATAAATATGTTTATAATTGCGCCTCCTCTTTAAGAGTGTGGAAAAAATCTAGAGTTTTTTTACTAAGTTAACTTTAATTCCGTTGACTAAAATACGTGCATATAAGTAAATTCCTTTCAAAACGTTTATTAAGAAGCAAATAGTTTTTAAAAAACTGTGGGTACATCCTTTCGACGTTCAAGTGTATGCGCCTTGTGTACTTACTCTGACACAAACTCGCATGATAAAACCAACACTAACAACACAACAACAGTAATAAAAATCGAAATAAAAATAGCGCATTCCAACGCTTAATAATATTACATAGTTAAGAATTGTTTTAAAACGAAATAAGCTAGTTTCTCCAAAAATGCTATGAAAATACGACTAAGTGTTTTTTTCCCAAAACATCTCAAACTGTATGCATTCATTCAAAAACGTCAAAAATGCTTAGCAACAGAAGTTTTTTCCCTGCGTGTCTTACAAAAGTGGCCAAATCTTGATGCATTCAGTGGTCCAATGCCTAAAAAATACGGAATAATATGGAGTTAAGTTCACTAGAATTCCTGTTTTTCCGTTCATTCAACTATAATGTACTATGCAACTGTTGCTGTAGCCTCATTACAATACATGAACTGTATCGAATTTGGTAGCTTACATACAGAATAAGTACACCTCAAATTAACAAATTTGGCAAAAATCGATGAATCTGTGTAAAGCATGAAGTAAACATGTAAGGTTATTGTCTTTCTTAAAAACAAGATTATCGCAAACAGCAGCAACACTATGCATTGTAATTGTAGGTTCAGAACAAAAAGTGAAATTCACCATTGACAATGTACGCTATCGTTTTCTTCTGCTCAGCCGATATGCGTAGAGAGTTTTTTAAACATGACTAACGTAGTCCCAGCGATAACCTCTTCATCTTCTTCTCAGTTAATTTTTTGGAACTTGTATTTTCGCTGGTATAAGCAATACCTATGTCACCCAACATTTATTTATTAAAGTTCTAAGAGGAATATGAGCAGGCTTTCAGCAAAACCAAACCTATCGCACACGCCACATTAGCATATAGAACTTGTAAAGTGAGCTTCAGGGCACGAGATGAGACCTCTTATCTCAGCATATTCCCGATTGCAATCGATAAAAACAACTGAGCTGTAATGCAACTGTAGCATGTTGTACTCAATGACAAAAAGCACCCCCAATGATTGGGTATGACTGATTGATGGTGGCTACTAAGCCAAAAATGACCATTTCCGTCGCCCTGGTCTTTGTTGGCTTCACTTCATACATGGTATTATACAATTACACGACTAGAAAGAAGAGTTGTTTGGGTACAAGGCAGTTAACAGGTGTAAAATAAAACTGGATGTTATGTGATCTTGTTATTATTTACAGAACGGAAAATAAGTTATATCTTCCTGAAGGTAATTGTCGTATACATAGGGCTGTAAATTTGTAGATACTCACCTAGTTTTGCACTTAGACAAGAAGTTTACTTCACTTAAATTGCTTAGATCAAAGTTTTTCATCATATGTAATGCATATTTTAGGTTTGGTCAGCAAAATTTTCCGGGCATATTAAATGGCAAGCAGTGTGACTTAGGTAGGCGGCTTCCCTGACAAGATAAATCACATCAACTGCTACTAACAACATGCGTCGGTGACCGTAATTTAAAATTTATTTCAGTCTAACAGATACATAGCACTCATCGCTGCACGTTTTTTTTACGGTAGGCGTGTGTTAAATGTAGTTAAATTAATGTGGCCACGTTCTTTGAAGCACGGCGGCTTCTTTTTGAAACAGTACCTGAGCTATTGGTGCTTAATAGGCGGCTTAATAGGGAGTTAAAAGTACTATAGTGGGTGTACTCTCGACTTAAAATATTCCGCAGTAAACTAAATATAAAATTTAAATCTTTTTTAGTTGATGTCGAACAAAGATATTTTTAAACTGATGATTTCTCGTACATCCCAGAGTAACCTGAAACTAGGGGTTTTTTGGCTTTGCTTATAAAAGTCGTATGACATAGTTCGCATTCGCAAGAAATGAACAGGTTTGTTTCCCCGGGTGCGTACCTTATACCAGTCTGAATGCGATTGTGCTATCGTGAACATCAATAACTATAACACGTTTCGAGTTAAACTATAAAGCTTAAATTTTATATTATAGGATACTTAGTACGGGCTTACAGTGGGTGCAAATAGGCGCACTACCGACGGTGAAAATAGGCTGCCTTAGCTAGAATTAATAGGCATGACAGATGCCACTTAGCTCAACAGGCAAATAATGTTGAATAAGTGGACCTAAATGAACCTCGGAATAAAAATTAATTGTTATCGTAAGTAAACTCATATTCTTGTCACTTTTATAATTCCTCTACTCTTATTGAACGATCCTACGAATATTTGCGCAACTAAAATTATGTCCCTTTACTATTCTTAAATTCATCTAATTTAGGCAATATAGAATTCTACTTCCATTATAAAGGAATTTTATTCATTTTACTAAAATGCACACAGAGTTGTATTACTGGCATAGTTTAAGGGGTTACTTTTCTATATTTTTTTTACCTAAAATTAATAACGCGTGCGCCTGCAACCAGAAGTGTATTCATTTCAGAAATTATAAAAACGGTGTCCGATATTAGAAAGCGTTTGACAAATTTCAATATTTCATTTGACTCATTTGTGAAAGCTCGGCTGCCTCGGTGGGATTCAAACTCACTCCGGCAAGGGAAGGATTTAGTAGGGTCAACGCCACAGCCAACTGAGCTATCGATACCCCACCGGAAACCCTGAGTTTTTTAAACTTATGTAGATATTATAGCTTATGGCTCGAGTCACTCGAAAAGTCTAATTATTGAAGCAACGATTCGCAGCCCAGTTATGTGCATAGATGGAGAAGAAGCTGTGTCGATCACTGGAATCATGGCTTTGTTAGTCTGAGCTTTCGAATTCTTGTGGGAGTCTATCGTCAGAGATAAAATCGTCAACGAAAGCAAGCAACATAAATAGGGGGAAGGGAACAATTAACTGTCATAAGTATGAGAGGGCAAAGGAGGGAGGGGCAGGACCTATAAACCACCAAGGCCGTGAGTCTGGAGATACCTGCGCAGGGCAACATATGCAGGCGCCAACTCGATATATCGGTTAATTGAATTGACATCCAACGCCCAGGCTTCAATCAGTCCTCAGCCCGTCTTGCTGCTGGCGTGAGCACTTATCCTCGCAGCTGCAAAGTTGACTCGTGACCTGCATATGTTGCCCTGTGCAGGTATCTCCAGACAGACGGTACTAGTGATTAATTGATCCTGTCCCTTTCTCTTCCCCTCCCCTATGACGGTTAGTTAGCACTTTCCCCCTATAAATGTTGCTTGCTTTCGTTGACTATTTTATCTCTGACGATGGATGCCCGCAAGAGTTCGAAAGCTCAGACTAATAAAACTATGATTCCAGTGATCGACACAGCTTCTTTTTCTCAACCTTCTAAGCATGTGATAGTTTTTATTGTTATTCAGCCATGCTAGTTAAGCAGTGAATTGCAGCAACAGTTCAAAGTAATTTTGGCATTTTCAAAATACGCAAAAAGAATGTACATGCACCTGAATCATGGAATGGCAGCATTGTGTATGCCATTAGGATCTTTATTTCGAGCAGTTTGTGAACATTCAATTTCACTGCTGCTGGCTTTCATAAATAATATACTATTTTCGTATGCATAAAGTTGAGCAAGAAAAGCAGCCTCTTCTTAATGACTTGCACCTTTTGACCACATAAATGTTAACCAATGACTGAACAGTTAAGATTGTAGAATGTAGACACAGTTGGCCGTTACGCTACCGGTAAATAACTCATTTTAATATCCTTTTTATGCAATTTTGAAATGTATAATGAAAATATTCTTGTGTGTGTCCTAGCGTGGCCTCCTAGTCACAATATATAATAATTTGGCTATCCTATGTGATACAGCTCAGAAATTATTGAAGCCGAAGGGAGATTCGAAGCCAGGGAGATTTTTATGGGCTTTGCTGAGTGCATTTTTCTTGTAAATTTGTCGCATATACGCTTGTTACCCCAAATAAATTGCTCTAGTGGCATCATATTAAGCGAAGAATGAATTGTGCTGCGAGTAGTGATACGCTACTATATGATGGCACTCATAAACCTTAACACTAATCACAGATGGAACCTACTTATATCTTCTTGTTTGTTGAGAGCTGGATATTTATCTGGACACGAAAGGGTATGAGTAAATGCTGATTGAAAATGAGGGTCAGCTATGCGTCTATATTGATTCTTTATTCCTTAAAAATTTTATAATGTGAAAGATACAGAAAGTTCTACCAGTGAATCCAAAAGAAGCAAACATGAGATTTCGATAAATTCTCATCGAGATAAATGTTCAAACATGGGGCCAATAATATTCTTCTTTTCACACTAATGAGTCGTGGGAAAAAAGAGGGTGTAGGGGTCAACAAGAAGAGCCAGAAGAGCCAGAAGAGCCACGAATTCTTTGAGAAAACGCACTCTTACGAGGAATTTGTTAAAAGATACATCGACTTAGATGCACCTTACACTTTTCAAGGTCAGATAGCCAGGGTTTAATGACCGCCGCAAACTAATTTTCATTTTTTTGGGGATTAATCGACAAACAACTTAGTATAAGTGAAACGTACTGGCGTACAGCTTAGCCGACTATAGCTTTTTGTGTAAAGCATAGTTTAAGAATCTGTTTTTGTATACTTCTCATTTGTCGGATGACGAGGCGGGAACCATTCTCAAAAACCTACACAGTAAACGCTAGTTTGTTTCAAAGAAAATTCGTTTACTTAACAATAACTGTAAACATACCTTATTTTTGTATTGAAATAGTCGCATCAGCATAAGTTTGATCAGGATAAGGCACAAAAGCACATTTGACAGTTTTTACCTCATTATTAGCCAACATTATATTCCGTCGACCAGATTATAGCCTGAAAGGAAGGATTAACCATATTTTTTCTGTGAAGGGCAAGATAACTCGATGAAAAGGCCTAATTGATTTGATTGCTGGTTACTGTTGCAAACAAAAGCCAGTGAAGGATGGACTGGACCATGTCACAGCATGGTCGTCAGAAAATGGCCTTTTACTTAATGAGCGGAAGTCAGTCCAGTGCATTTTTCGGCTGCGACCCCCTACCAGCCCTGAAACCATTGACTTTCTGCCTAACAATGTATCCTCCTTCCGATACCTTGGTGTAACACTTGCTTCCAACCTCTCATTTACTCTTCATATTGAAGACCTTTCTATAAAAATCCGCAAACTTTTGTATTATGTCCGCCGCTTGCGTTCATATCGCACCCCACAAGCTCTCATCTGGCGTTTTATAGATGCCTGTATCCTCCCTCTTATTCTTTATTGCTCTCCAGTTACTTTTCCAGCACTACTCAAGAAAGACTTGCTTATTATTGAACGTATTCTCCGCATGCTCTCTTCAGCTGCCGGTTATTCCTATGTTTTTTTAGCTGACCTCATCATACAGTGACATTTTAAATTGGTCAAGAATTTCGTGGACCGTATTCTAAGTGAGGTCGCTCACCCTCTCCACTCTGAATTAATGGCTGCGAAATCTTCTCGTACCATGCGCCGAAGCTTCCGTCATGTGACCTGCCGTACATCGGCCTACCAGTACTCGGTACTCCCATTCTTAGCACGATTCCTCACGTGTGAAGAAATGGAAATTGAGAAGCTGAAGGCAGACCTGTCTCCATAACAGATGTGGTAACCGTGTCGACTTCTTACTTTGAGCATTTTGTTATCTTTGACCGTTTACTCTTGAGCTTTTTGGACCCCATATTTGATCTTATTTTTACTCTCCGTGAATGGAGCCACTTTTTTGCTGAAAATTTTGATATTATCATCAAAATATAGTTCTCTATCTATCTATCTATCAGTGCAAGTATGTTCTGAGTTACATCGTGCAAGTCATTCTGAGAGCCCACCTTCATTAAAAATATGAAGATAGACCACTCTTAATCCTGTGTGAGCCAACGTTTTAGTTGCGGACCCAAAGGTCATCCTAAATTAAAAATCAGTTGCCCTATTTGCCCTTTACATTTCTTCCACCTAAAATTACGAAGGCCTGTTAATCCTGCCACACACGTATCTGCCGCATCCCGAGTAGTGCTATTCTCTAGAGAGGTTCCCGTTTCTAAAGTATAGTTTTGCATTTTTCTTCCAGGGTATCATGACCTAAAAGTGCATTCGACATTTAATGTATTTAAATTAATGTGAAATACACAAATGAATGAGGGAGCTTGAAATTTGTCATCATAGTTCGCTTGCTGGCCTACTTCCAATTTTAACAGGACTTTAAGTACTTGTCATTTTTTTAGGCTAGCAAGAGCACAACTATTTTACGGAAGAGGCATCCAAATGTTTAGTTCACTCTTCAGTTTCCTTAAATGAAGCGTAGCAAATGCTTTGACCCTATCATCGTGAAAAGAGGAAGTCGAAAAAATGAACCTTCGCGCAGGTTAAGCAAAGTTCGATAAGTGTGCAAGTCAGGCATTTGGATCAACACCTCTGCCCATGCTTTTTAAAACTTTGGTCAACATCAGGCAACTGAGAAAATGTTTAACGTGCATTTGTTTGCTGCAAATATACTTGGTACGGTACGCTTGATTTTTGAAATTGTGCCCACGTTTGCATGAACACCCAATGCACAATTTGCTAACAAAATTTGAACCTTTTGCCCTCATGCAAACGTTTTATACATGATCTCACTCCCGCTAATTTAGTTTTCTGTTGCGTGCCTCATTCAATACTCATTCAATGGTGGCGCGGCTTTGGAATTCGAGCCACCCATTTATTTCTCTCCATTCACGCGGGAATTTACTACCATATGCCATCCTATCTAATCTTCTGCTTTGTTTGTCTACATTTTTGATCATGAGGTAATATCTACAGTACACTGCTACCTTTTTTAAATGGACGAAAACAAGTTATTTGATCAACAACACATCACCATTCCAATATTTGTTAAATGTGGCCAATCTGTCGCATTTACAATTCAATTTCTTCGACAATTCTCCGCACCACACGGAAAAGAATACACAGATCAGGTTGGCAACAAGGCAACAAACGTTAGCCTCTACAGGATTTGTCACTTCCAGGTTTCATGTCAACAAATTGCAAATCTCTGTTTAACAAGAGTATCAAATTATCGGCACTCATGTTGAAAAGAAAACATAAGATTTCTGCAGTCATCTGTCTACAAGAAACTTGGCTTAACCGCGAAATTGAGCCTGAATCATCACCCATAATATTTTTACGCCTATCGTTTGAACAGAAAATTCTTAACCAGCGGCAGAGGTGGTGGAGTGGCTGTCTGTGTTAACCAGCAATGGTGCACAAATTATAAGTCCTTATTCTCTTATTTAGACGACTTAATAGACGCCATTGCTATATTTTGCAAGCCTAAATTTTAAAGCAATTCTAAAGACATCATTTTTGTCAGCATTTACATTCCTCCCTCTACATAGCAACGTGCTAACGGCACCTTTTTGATTTTCTTTCCCAAAAACTTGCTGCACTGTCTTGCGAGCATTTTATAATTTTAAGCTGCGATTTCAACCGTGTAAATTTTTGTCCCCTTTCACTGTTAGGTTTTGACGACTTAGTTTCCTTCAACACTCGTGCCAACGCCCCTCTGGATCACGTAGTGACCAACCACCCCAAAGTTTTTGTCATAAAAAATAGAGCACCGTTGGCAGGCTTAAATCATTCTGTGATATTGGGCCTGCCAACCATCTATTGTAGCTCTAACAAAGGGCTGTTAGTAATTCCCGAGAGGAAACTAAGGGTTCGAGACACCTACCGCATAATATTTCTTTGCTCCGACCGTCATATCTGGCATTATTACTACCCTTCTAGAGTATTTGGATGACGACTCATGCTGTAGTCATCTCACTAATTTTTTAAACAACTTCCTTAATGTCTGCTGTCCTCTTGATACTGTCATGGTAAGACCTGAGAGAATATCTTCTCCCCACCTTAAACTTTTGAAACGTCAAAAGGAATTATTCTTCGAACTAGTTCTGCGAGATAGACTAAAGGATCTGAATTTCCAGATAAAGTGTGAGATTTCCAGGCTGAATGGCCTTTTTGTTAGTCAGCTTTTTACTTCTTCTGCAGCTTGCGCTCCTCTCAATTCCTCCGAAATATGGAAGAGTCTCAAACGTCTCACTGGTCAATGCAATACACTGGCACATATTGATACTGTCCTAGACACCTTCAACTTAAACTTCATCCACACTCCCACCGACTTCTATCTCCCGACAAATGATATTTCTTTACCGCCAAGTGCTTTTTCTCCAGTGTCCTGGGCAACAGTCATGAAACACCTAAACAAGGTTAAAGGTATAACAGCTGCCGGACCAGATGGCGTTTCCCCATTTCTCCTTAAATGTTGCTCTTTCCAAAGAGCTCCTGTCTTGGCACATCTTATTAATTTATATTTCATGAAGTCCAAGATTCCTGATCACTGGCGGTCTGTCTAAATCACTCCTATCCTGAAAAAAAAACTTCAACGGGTCCCAAATCCTTTTGCCCAATTGCTTGCTCTTCTGCACTCCTCAAACTTACAAAACGAGCAGTTTTGGACATTATTAAGTCGTTTTCATCCAATTTTGCTGATCCCTTGCAGTTTGTGTATGAGGCTAGGCGTAGTATATTAGATGCTGTTAACCTGAAAGTCCACTCTGCTCTTAGAGACTTGGACAAGGGATGTCATTCATAGGCATGTGCCTTTCTCGACTACTCCTCAGCCTTCAACACGATCTCGCAAAATCTTCTTCGTAATAAAACTTCTGCATGTGGCTCTCCTGGCTGGGCCGTCTCCTGGCTTGGGGCCCTGTTTTACTTCCTGCACCCAATTCATTGACAGCGCAAAGAGAAAATCCACGATCCTTCCCAACAATTGTGGAGTTCTGCAGGGGTGTATATTATTCCCTCATCTTTTTTCCCTCCATACTGATGACCTACGATCTCCAAACGCATGTTTGTTTGTCAAATATACTGACGACATGGTTGTCGGCCATCCTCTCAAAAGCCAGACCCATCTCCAAACACTGAAGGATGGACTGGATTATGTCACAGGCTGGTCGTCAGAAAATAGCATTTTACTTAATGAGCGGAAGTAAGTCCAGTGTATCGTCAGGCTGCGACACTCCTTTAGTCCTGAAACAATTGACTTTCTGCCCAACAAGGTATCCTACTTCTGATACCTTTGTGAACCAATAGCTTCCAACCTCTCATTTACTCTTTATATTGAAGACATTTTTATTGAAATCCACAAAATTTCATATTATATCCGCCACTTGCGTTCTTATCGCACTCCGCAAGCCCTCATCTGGCGCTTTAAAGACGCTTGTATCCTCTTTCTCATTCTTTACTGCTCTCCAGTTACCTTTCCAGAACTAGTAAAGAAAGATTTATTATTATTAAACGTATTCTCCGCATGCTCTCTTTAGCTGCCAGCCATTCCTATGCTTTTTTAGCTGACCTTATAACTCAGCGACATTTCAAATTGGTCAAGAATTTCGTGGACCGTATTCTTAGAAAGGAAGCTCACCCTTTTCACTCCGAACTAATGGCTGCGAAGTCTTCTCGTGCGACGCGCCGAAACTTCCAACATATGCCATGTCGTACATCGGCCTACCAGAACTTGATAATCCCATTCTTAGCACTCTTCCTCACTTGAAAGAAACAGAAATTGAGAAGCTGAAGGCCGACCTGATTCCATAACTGATGTGGTAACCATGTCGATTTCTTAAGGTGAGTTTTTTTGTGATTTTTGAACATTAAAGCTTGAGTTGTTAGATCCCTCAATTTACTTTTGTTCTTGCTCTCCGTGAATGGAGCCACTTTTTGCTGAAAGTTTGATATTACCATCAAAATAAAGTTCTCATCATTATCATTATCAATCTGTTTCAAGTTCTACTGAATCTTTTTGGTAAATTAATTCAGGTCACTTTTTTTGCTTTACCGTGAAGTCTTTGTGAAGTTTTGCAAACCTTATGGGTTTCAGTGTATTCTCTTACTGTTCGCAAAATCGGATAGGCTTCTGCTGCACTCACTTGAAGATTAAAACAGCCCTGCATGACTACCACTTAAAAACTAAGATCCTGCTTCCGAACATACAGAAAATGCAGCAGAATATAAAACACGTATATAGCATGCGTTATCCGACTACCATTACTTAAGGTTGTAGACTGAGTTCAAAATTAGCCTGTCAACCTGTCGAACTGAACGTTTTATTACACTGTATGTCATGCAGACTAGCAGCGACATCTGTGATACCTTTTTTCTTGAATCACATCAATGTGTGCTGATATGGTTTTTGAATCAGTTTCCCAAATCTTCGCCGAGAACTTCAACGCGAAGTAGGCACAGAAATTCTAGCCATTATAAGCAAGTAATTTGACCTACCGAGACTTACTTCTAGGCTGCCTAATAACATAAGTAGCATTTTATAAATTTTAGCTAATGGCATTTGCGAATATACACAGTAAATTATATCGGACTTCTTAGATTCTAGTGAATCTCAGGCTTTAAATTAAATGCAGTTTATAAATCGGTATATGAGGATTGCTTCATTTTCAAAAAGTGCTCCTAAACGATTTCATACTTAACGAGCAGAGTAAGATGGTTACTTGTCCACACATTGTGTCTGTAAAAAGATAAAGTAGATTGTCCAACTCTTAGTTAACTTCAAAACTTGCAAAATATTGGTACTCACTCACAAACTAGCATAAACTCATGTTGTCAAACTTACAAATTATAATCAATAACCTTAAGAAAATTAAAAATAAATAAAAAGAAATGCAAATAAGCCATGATGCCTTCGTTTGAAAAACATTTTTTGAAAAGCGAGCATTTCTGCGAACGAGAAAACTCGCTGTAATTGGACATAGGATTTTCAGATGGAATAATTAACGTAGCAGTTAGTGGGCATTAAAATATTTTCCTTTGTTTCAACTGCTTTCATAACGGTTACTCGTAATAGATTACAATTAGTTTCAGATAATCCTTGGAATTTACAGCAAAACTTCAAAATTTGCCATGCTATAAAGATTTTTTCCATACCTTTAGGTTCCGCTCTTTAGTATAAGCAAAACCTCCAAAAGAGGATTTTTCCCAAAAGAATTTACCGACGAAATGACTTGTATGATATTCGTTCTGATAAAGGTGGTCAATTTGGTAATGCATGTATCCTCACTCAAACAGACTAACTTATTGTTTATTTTCCTTTAGTGTTCAAGCATAAATGTGCAGTATTCCTGTGTGCAAGTTTTTGAGACTCAAATCAAGTAAAAAAATCAAAATGATAAGACTCGACGTATGTTCAACTACTCACGCGTACTTCGATCCCAATTTTGCATGAGGTATGTTATTCAAGGAAATTAAAAGTACATTTAGTGCAAGTTATGTTTTCAGTGTTTAGAGTAAGGCGGATAAAATGTAGCAAAAAGCAGAAAACTCACTTTGTAATGATGCAATTGCAATACGCGGATGTTGGCATTCTAGAGGATGTGAATCTTTATCCTTTACGTGGATCAAAGGCAGGTTCTTATCTCTTGTTAGGAAGTTTGTATTTCTGAGCTGCTCCTTAATCAAACGTTATTCTTAATGTGTTTGATATATGATAGAAAGTCATTTTTCATTCCATTCTTCATTGCCGAGGTTTCCAATTTTTTTTGTGGACCTGTTTCCATCCTTCATAAAGGTCAGGTAAAGCAATGTCAAGGTGCGTAGCCTTCATTCTAACAGCTCCGACAGCGGTAACAAAATGTGATTGCTTTTCTGCCTGACGGGCCTGCACATGGAGGTATGCTTGTCTGCACTCTCGCTCAGAAGTAGGTCACAATTCGTCATCAGGTGAGATTGACTCACGCTAATCAGAACGAAATAGGTGTTAGGAGTGGGTTTTCTTTTGGCAAGCACAAGCCGGCTTACTCATCCTGAAACACACAACAGATTACCCAACGCATCCAAAATGCGGAATTTGCGAATGATTGATACTCACGAACCAGCATGAACGCATGTACGAAAACTTTGAAGGAACAATGAACTGGCTTAAGTGAGCTTAAAACATAAAAGACATGAAAAGTCCGTTTCGTTTGTTAAGTAAAAGTGCCTTTTTAAAAGAGCAGCAAATTCCGAAACAGTAAAAAAGGACTGGTTTAGTTATAAAAGGTGTAATGAAAATTGTCATCTGTAGTTATAAACATGTTATCCATATAAAGTTAAAGAAATTTCCTCGCATCAAATTTCGATATATATTTTTGCATGGGTAACAAGTAAATTCCGGTCTTTTTATCAAAACTTGTTGAAGTCGTCAAGATTTTACACGCCTCCCAGCTCTTCTCATAAATTTACATTCTGTTTGTGTAGCATATCAACAAACTAAAGTAAAATTCTTCCTTAAATCATTAACCGATGGAGTGAAAATTTCTTATATTGTCTCTTAGAATATGACAGTTTGTGTCGTATTTTTTGAACCGACCAAGCATAAAAATTCACCTCTGAGAAAAATGAATGGCCACCGCAAAAGTCGCATATTAGTATGTCTAAGACCAATTACAAAACTTTATAGTCTAAGCTATTTCTTCAGATGCAGATTTGATTAGGTTTGCAGCTGGCGAAAGGTTGCGTAGTTTACGCTTTTCCAAGGTAACACGAAACAAAGATGTTAAAATGTGAGAAAAATCGATTTCCTCTTTATATTGGAGAGCTTTTCACTCTACTTGTTATCTTTAAGGCAGCGTTCTACGCTTAAAAGTGCATACTAACATTTAAAGGAAAGTGCTATTCCGTTCTCTCCGTTTGTATGTAAATCATTAGCGAAGATATTTTATGCAAAATGTGTCCTGATGTATGATTAAAATTTAATAAAGCTCGTTTTGACCTCTATCTTCGCATTAAAATCTACGTATTTTGCCTATGGTCCCAAGTCTTGGTCTGATAAATCCAAATACGGTCAAAAATTTCACTTCTGTGTTGCGTGGCAAAAATTTGCGACGTTTAAAAATAAAAATATTGAAAGTTTAATGTGTTTCTTGTCTCTGGAAAGCAATCCGATTTCATACTGTGCCTTAGGTATGATCTTCATTAATATAATACCAGATATTCCGGTCGCAGATGAGATTTCCGGAATGTTGCCTGTTTATGTTAACAAATGTTCATAGCAAAACTTATTAAACAATTTTTTTATGCAAATTTAAAAAAATTGTGAATCTATTAGATATCCGGCAACCGATAATCCTCAACTCAAAGTAACACCATTAAATGCGTGCTAACCTGCTTCCGAATATTTCATTTACGACATTGCATGAGTTAGGCAATCTACTGTAGAATACAATTAGGTAACCAGCAGCCAATAATAAGGGCCTAGCAGTGGCATCCTATCTGAACATAATAAACATCGTACTGCTTCGAAAAGTGGTTTTTCAAACCTGGAGCATTTATGTAGGCAGAGTATTGTCAAAAGTGAAAAAAACTATATAGTTTTTTAATAATGTTTCGCTAATTTACGTTAAGTGAAAAAAAGTGACGCGGGCACACAATGCTAGTTTTGCACTTTGCGTGTCGCTTGGCTTCCAGTGAGTGGAGCAAATTTCCATATATGTACTAAC
>JAYGXS010000002.1:38087865-38113421 GCA_036362985.1 Ligula intestinalis | reverse complement strand
TGCCCATTTCTACTTGAAACTTTTGTAGGCAGCGTCGAGCTCGATGTGCCTGTTGATGCATGACTCGTTCAAGTGCATTGCCTCAAGGAATTCTTGGCTTTTCTTGAAAGGGCAGGTGTCGACAATAGAGTTTTGTCCCAGGCGAAGGTGTGCCCGGTATCCAGGGTGCGCATGGCGACTTGAGACAAATGGTCTTGTCTCTTAATAAGCTACAGCATACTATATCTCCACACCCTGAACGAAAGCGTCTTGCTTTTTAAGATCTCAAAAGGTGAATATATCTTTTATCAATACTCAATCTTATGATAGGGCACACATCCATTCAGAAAGGTGTTATAATAATGAAACTTTTTATGATGTTGATTAGCTTTTTCGTGCATTTATGAATTTTTAAATGGTTCTTTCACCATTTACGCAATGACATCTCCATGCAGTTCGTTACTAGTGCGAAATGAAGTGCTAATGTACTTCAGTGTAGCGTGAGCCGTCGACACATAGTCCGGAAGCTTTGTTTGCGAGTAAAAATGGAATAATGTTGAAAATTTTAAAGACCTACAAATTCAATAAAAAGATGCTGCGACTATTTCATTAATTATAGCTTATCCGGTACGATTTACGCTGATTTCCGAAATACCTCTGCATCCACTGTGTTAAATTAATGCAGTTATCATTATTCGCCATGTGTTGGAAGTGTTTTTCCAAATTAAAAATTTCTAATAAATAACAGAACGATCCCACGTTTTCTGTGGTTTGAAAACATCCGGCCGCAGCTTATTGACATTAACCTAAATTTTTCTGATTATTTAAAAAAATATGTTTGGACACAATTTACTACAGACATATTGAAAGAAATTCATCCATTTCAAATACATAGCTTGTAGGACTAGATGTTCTGTTTGATACCTGTCTAATGCTTTTGTCATACAAGTTTACTTTGCGCTCTGAACACTGAACCCGATACATTAATAAGTAATGTCATGTGCTAGGAGGTGACTTTCTAGTTCTTGAAATGAAATGGAATAAAAACTGCATCTTTTTTACGCAAAAATAACTGAATTTAGAGATAATTGGCCCCCTGCAAATGCGTGCCAAAATGTCCCCATGTTTTGTACTTTTTTAAATCAGAAAGATGCTTTAAATTCAAATATTTCGTCTGGAATGAAGGAGCTACATAGTGTATGCTTGAAGATTTGAGAGAATTCCAACAGCACTCCTGAGCTTAAACAATATGATAAGTGCTTGTTTGTTTTCCTGCGCTTTTCGAACGCCTAGGTGAATGGAAAGATATTTATCCGAGCACAACTCACTAGCATCTGAATTTACTTTGGACTATCTTACACGCTAACTCTAACGGCGAATGCTCTTATACGAAAAGGTCTTTAAACAATATTTTAAACGATTTAAAATCATTATCTTTGTCTGGTGTAGCACCTGGCATCCAAAATGCAAACCATGTGAACAAAGAGTCCAGGCACTTTTGTCTGCTTGTCGGCTGCTTCTTGGCCACTTTCTTTGCCCTTGCTGTTTGTATAGAATGTTCTATATAATTGAATTTCGTATTTTTTCTTGCGTTATTTCCGTTTTGCAACGACAAGAAGCAACTGATGAGCAATCTCTAAATTAATGGATCTAATAAATTCTGCTGTGTACACTAGCTGCCTAATGTTCAACTATTCCCCACCTTTATAACCATATTTCAGCCGGTGCAGTCAGAAAAGGACCTTTTAAAACAAGGAAGTTTTTTTGAAGTTAGCACAGTATTAAAAGGGACTATGAACTCTCGTATCACAGGTCAAGTGTATTCATATTTTACCATGTTTCGGTTAGGATTTTTTAAAATAATATCAATCGAAATATGAATAGGTTTGGAGTTCGGGCTCATGTTGGCACAAGGCAAATATTAGAATTGTAATAATACGGGTATAGTTATGAATTTATAATTATTGGGAGTCTTCCTTTTGCAAATATAACTCCCTTATAAAACAGGTGGCTTTTCAATAAAAAAAGGAAACACAATTTTTAAGTGTGCGATAAGGATAATGGTTACGGTGAACAGTATACTTAAAGTTATATTCAAAATTATGTTTTGCATACGTTTGTGATATGGCAATAATAAATTCTTCTGTTATTTAGCACAGGGTCATCTGTGTCTCGGATGTCTTGGTAGTGTTTATCCTTCCTTTCTTAATTAACATCGTTTTATAGATTCCAGTTCGCTGCGACAAGTTCAGCTTCCATTTTTTCTCAATGCGTTTGATTTTTTTGTTCGTGTTCTCAGGCTCGCTTGTGCAGAAAACACGGTCCTATAAAAAGTACTTAAACCGCTATTTGTAGTCTGCGTGACTAGTCGCGCTGACACATAATTCCTCCCTGTATTCTTAAATTTATGTAGCAGCACAGTAATGCTTACCTTCATGTTTCGTCTTTAAAGTATATTCGACTCTCCTAAAGGGAATATGAAAAGGCAATATGGTGGGTTCATTCTTGGACATTGCAAGCACTTAACATCCTAAGAGTAGCTGAGTTTAAAAATTTCAGAGCGAAACTTGCATGGCTTACTAGGTAGATACAATCGCTTTATGGTTAGTTTGCTGACTCTTCATCTCTGCTTTTGTGTTATCATTCATTCTATGAGGTTAATACACACAGGCCTACTCCTAAGTAATCGTTCCCACGTCAAACAATCGACTTTCTGATCCCACCTTCTGTTGAATTTCCGTGCTCAGTTTAAAATGTGAAGAATTAAAATCTCCTTCTTACACATAAATCCATTGTTTGCGGAAAATGCTGCAAACATTTCCAAATTTTCATAAATGGTTATTTCTGCTGTCAACTTTACTGTATTTTACTCATTGAGAAACGTCAGTTTCAAATCTCATTTACGGCATGGACAGAAGGGTTAATAGGTTCAAACAAAAGCCCCTATGAGTGGATGCAATAGGTTTCACAAATAAAAGAGAAAGTTCACGTTGCAGGTATTACTCTTGGTAAAGAAGACATATTATCGAAAACCAGAACGAATTCGATTTTATTCCGAGCTTTCGGACTTCTGCAGGAGTCCATCGTCAGATATTTTATTTTAGTAAATATTTCCACCCAACATGCTAATCTCGCCTACTGGCACAGGCTTGCATGGTCCACAGTGGCGAGTCGGCGGCACAAACACACAGTAATTGATTTTCTACACGTTAAAATTTTACTTGTTGTACACACACCTTAAGTAGCCACCCTGCTTATTGCTGTTTTTCCACCTATGAAGATAACTCCTGCAGGAGCCAGAAAGCTCAGTCTAAAAAGAATTCCTTTAGGTGTTCAATCATATGTTTTCATTACTTTTAATAAGTTTCACTTTGGCTCATTCTTAAAGAGTAAAATAGAGTTTAATTTTTGGTTTTCTATCAAGCCAGCGTCATAGAGCCATCTGCAGTTTCATGAAGTGTAAAATAAACGAGATTTGTAAGCGGCCATTTTTTCCCATGCCCTTTGTGTGAGTCATCAGATTGGGACTCGCCTCTGGGGCAGATAAATACGTAGAGCCTGATGTTGGAATGGGAACAGTTACTTGTGAATAATATAAGCATCAGAGTACACATATTTCTCCAGCCCCAATAGATAGACGGCTGTGTGCGGAAATTGCTTCTGCCCAGGCAAGAGGTAATACAGACTGTTCCCCAAACACTGTCTGGCTGTAAACCAATGCATTCTATCTTTTCAAAGTACGGCGTCATAAGTGGAATAAATCTCAGATCGCGGTCCACCCTAAAAAGATTCTGTAAGGCGGTCTGAAAACCTTGGAAAACAAGATAAATCTAAAGTCAAGTGCCTGTATACAGGAATGAACCTGCTTTTCAGTCGACAAACCAGCCAGCGCGATAACTGAAATCTAGGATCCAGCTCGCTGCCCACTCAAAGGCGTGGACTACGTTATATTTGATGTATATATTTTAATTTTAGAATGTTACGTTAAACCGGTTCAATATATTTCATTCGTAACTCCTGGATGAATGCCTAGAGCAGTCATTTTTCAGGAATTTAGGTTCACCTTACCAAATTTTCTGGTAATATACTGCAGTAAAGGCAAGCCCGTCTGTACCGTATTCACAGACCACTGCTCAAGGGTACTACAGGGCTATTTCAGCTGTTATTCAAATTTTTGCATAATATTATGAAAAACTCTACTTGTTTATTAGGTCATCGTGAAAAATGTGCTTGGTATTTACCTGTTTTAGTGAGTAAAAACCAAACAAAAGCGATCTTTATTTCTCAAAGTCCCCCACCATACTACTTTTAACCTATCTTAGTGTGTATTCTAAAAAAACGACGCTTAAATTCGATTTTAAATTGTAAAATCACGGAAGGCCAGCTATTAAATCGTACGTTTTGCAAATTTTATCACCGTCTGTCCATAAAATTACAACTTTTTACTGAGCGGAAGTAAAACAAAGCATCGAGCAAACGAATTTGACAAACAACTTCCACTGGATCGTTTTGCAGAGCAGTAATCAGATGGACATGGAGAAGGATATCACAAAAAGACAAAAATGAATTATTTTATTTTCATAACGAAGTACAATTGCATGGCCTAGCTGGTTGTGAATTGATAGCTTTGGCTTAAAGCAGGTACGCTTTGACTAGAGTGAAGCTACATTATAAGGAAAAAAAACATGGTTACACGCAAAACAATAATCCTGAAGAGCTGTACTCCATCTTGGAATTTAAAGATGTGCCATGACCAGCAGAGCATAATTTTAAAGGCGATTGGACTCGTTTATTAGTAGAGAACATACAATCAAGCTCAGAGCAGGCGACCACTTAGCCTTAGTTCAAGGTACCACCAGAGATGGCAGCATACGATGTATCCGGCCTAGGTTTGGCCCTCGCACATTGACCCGGCGCCATAATCCATCGCCTTTGCATAAAAAATCGAGCTCGATCACACGGAATAAACAGACAGTCTAACTCAGTCACATTGCATGTGCCGCCATCCTAGTAAACTATACGGTTCCGGAACGTGGCCAACGGTAACACAAAAATATACCGCGCAGATGTTCATAGCCTGGAGGCTTGGTTCATTGCTAGAGACCGCCCGCACCAACTTAAGTTCAAACAGGGTTCGGTCCGCCAGTTCTTGCCGAATAGCTCTGTCTTACTCTAAGAAATATTGGTATTTTACCCAGTACACAGGAATTCGCACCGACAGCTTCTGATTGCTGGAATCTTGCACACGAGCTGAAATATAAAAAGCTTGTTTCGGGCTTTGCTTTTTTTATTCTAATTGCAAATTCAAAGGATTATACGAAAAGATTACAACTTCAACTACACCATCGAAAACCTTGACTGATTTTTTTAAATTAAATGTGCATACTCGGAAGTATTTTTTTGAAATTGTGAAACTATTGACGTCGAAAACTATTATCTTTCTATTTTATGCATAACATAAGCGCATTTTTTTGCAGAACTGCACCTAAGATCGAAAGCTTTGACATCTGTTTAAAGCCGAAGAAAAGATGTTATTTTTCTATCCACGTCATTGTATCAGTCAACGCTACATACATGGAAACCTTTTGTCAGCATATTGCATTGTAGTTATGCATACTGTCTATGGCATTGCATTGCAGATACTCTTTTGCTACTCAAAATTAGTCGTATCCGTAGACCGCGTTGGCAATGGAGTTTTAGCTGGCAGATACGGTGCCCATCTTGAATGTCCTTCCAAGCAGAAGCCCTTGAGATTTGTTCCAAAGAAGTGACTTTCGAAAATAAAAGCTGGTCCGGTATGTGCCTGAACACTATGGTGAACCTTTAAGAAGACGCAACATGTTTCACATTATTTGGCAAAAAACTAAGAGATTGCTCAGCAAACGATACCTAGGCAAGGGTTGGGCAGCTAAATAAACTATTTCATCGGGTTGATATATGAGCCTTTGTCACCTTGAACATTTTCACCAGATCAGAAAATTTACTATAATTACTGAGGGCAGGAGAGTTCAGATCTAAAAGAGGCCAAATAATTTTTTTTACTTTGAATCAAATGAACAGAGCATCGATTAAGCTTCTCGTTTAAGTAAAGAAATTAAGGAAGCTTTTGGAAAGTTTCAGCAATCATCTCAGCAACTGCTGCTCTGACATTATTTTCAAAGAACCCCAGTCTATACGAGCGAGCTCCCAAAAGTAAGCGGAATTTAAGCCTTTATCTACTTATTTTGGTGAAGGCCAGAGCTGTCTGCGTCTATCAGAAAATATTGTTCAAAACTTAATAGAATGTCTTATAAAAGATGAAATAAGGCAAGTAATAGATACCTTCAACGCATATATAATTGATAATGGACATTTGAGCAAAGCGAGAACCTTTTAAGGTTTAACACACCACAAAACTACCAGGATAACATCTACTTTACACGGAAAATGTCATCAACAGAAGTGCAACGTAATTACAGAAATTATTTCAGAACAGCAACTAGTCCTACGAAGAACACAATTAAATCACTGTTTCCAAAATTTACGGACACTGGAAACGCTAATGATAAACAAAGATGTGGAAGATTGAAATAAAATCGAACTGAAGCTGTAATCTAGCGAGTTTCTGCAAGTGTTACTGATAATCCTAAAGCCTACATCAGAAAACGTTCAACTTAATTATCCATTTCCCGATCAACATTACACCACATTTTCAAAAAAATACTTGAAATTATGCCGTTACAAAATTAAATTAACCCAAAAGTTGTTGTCTAATGATTATCACAGTCGTGTTTATTATTGCAAATCTTCATTTGCTTGTGTGAGGATGACTCTTTCATCGAAACAATTATCGTCTCTGACGAAACTTACTTTCATTTGTCTTGCCACGTAAATAGACATAATTTTATAATTAAGTGCGATGAAAAGAAGCAGATTTTATTGCTGGTACCAGAATCTTAAATTATAATGCATGAAATTTAATCGTTAATAATACATTATTGCTGACAAACTTTGTGGTTAATTACTTGAGATTCTTAAACAAAACCGTAATATTATACATAGGGAAAATCACCCTATGTGAAAACATGAATTTAAAATAGTAGTCTTCCGTAAATGGAGTCAAGAAAATATATTTTCTTCATTCAACTGGCTAAAATAAATAGACTAAACGCACTGATCAAGGTCTTTCTCTGTCGGACTGGCAAGTAGACATGTCTCACCCAGTTTAATTTGTCGATTGTCAACAAGTTCTCTAAGTCATTGAAATTCCCGTGAGTATTAGCGGACAGTTGTGGTCAATTTTAAAGGTACTTGCTGCTCACTGTTTTTTAAAGTAAAGCCATATTTTTATCGTGGCAGAGTTAACCTGTTATTTATTGTGAACACGTATAGTCTAAGAATTGTTGAAAATTCGATAACATACCTATTAAGAATTAAGCACATTGTCAATGTATCCAACGTATATTTGACTCATACCCGTACATATATGGTTTTAACTTATGACATGGGATGGCATGCTTAAAATAATAAAATTAGCCATGAGCATGTTTGTGTTGTTTGATTTATCTTGCGCTGGTCTCAAAAAACTTCTTGCTTCACCGAGACAGCAGTGCAGTGCAGCTGAATTGGGTCTATTTTGTGTACAATAGAAATGTTGTAATAGGCGCAATCCGAGGCACCGTCTCCGGCATTCACCTAATCGTGGATACCTTCGCGGACACCGACGCTCTGGCAAACAGGATGGGACCGATTTTACTATGAGGCACCTACTGCGAGACACCTGTTCTCACGAACGTGGTGTTGATAGTAAACACCTTTTTGTAAATTTCGATTAGCGAAAGCCAGACTGACACGATTTAAAGAAAACCGGAAGCAAGGTCTGCTGGCCTAGGCAGCCATAATTTGACCATCAACAGCGTACAATATTTGGTAGAGCAAAACATCAAACCTGTCATTTACAATTTTGTGATTGTCTGAGCATTTACAAAAAAATTACAAATAGCAGTTTATCTGGAATGAGGGAGTTAATTACTACGTTAACTGCCATCGTGCCACTTGCCTTATGCAAATAACTCTTGTATTACCTCCAGAAATTCAGCCATTTGTTCGGAAACAGGTTGTCTTTGAATGCAAGTCTGCGTGTGTCTATTATATGCAGTTCTTAATGTGGACTGGGACATATGACAGGAATTTGAATCTTCAACTATTAGTGCCATCTTTGAACCAAAACGGGTTGGATACAAGACACCTTAATAATGAGTTAAGATTACTAACCTTCTACCTCAATGTAGTCGCTCACTGCCAAAATGTGACTTATAAGAGCGTATTTACGATTTGCAGTCATGTATTTAATCATGCCAACTGGGCTGCTACATAACACTGGTTGTCAAAATCACAGAAGATCTTACCGCTGTGGAGGGTTGTTTTATTCCTCGTAGGCTCGATAATGCAGGCTAGATGTCCATATTAGTGCATCAAAATATTTTAGCCCTGATACGTTTGCTTTACTTTGTATGAATTTAAGCGGATTAACTTAGCTCAGTTGACCCAAATGCGAAAAAAGTCGCGGCCTCGGTGGGATTTGAGCCCACACAGTAGGGAGGGTTCTTGCGCAGCCAATGCCCGACCACTGAGCTACGTGGCTCACCGTGCACCTTAAATTTAGTCACACTTGTATCGATTTTACCCGACCAACTTACCACTCGTATGAAATCCACCATTATACTGTTATTAGTTTAAATTACCTCAATGACTTCGGTTTATCAAATGTGCATTCCTTTCTAAAACTGACAATAAAAGCTATCTTCTCATCCAGATGTTCCTTTATACACAAAATGTGTGAAAAAATATAGCCATTTTATACAAGCTATGTATGACACCTTTGTTGATTGCTTATTAGAAATTTTTTCAAGCTATTTAGCATATGCCAGAAAAACTGTCAATCTACCTTTATACCTTTTCGCGAACGTGCTAAAAGAAGAGTTATAAATAAAATTGAATAAGCCCAGTTCATCTCTTAGCTTGCACTACAGGATTTGTAATACTTAATTATTTTGCCTCATAGCTAGGAATATTTCTCGAACTGGTACCGAGAAGAAATTAGAAGTGAAAATGCCATTTCCGTCATTGGTCCGAAGTAAAATATTATCAGTTAGTCATAGACACGTTTATGAAAAAGATGTATTGCCCAATCTATCGGGCCATATTACGTTAGCTATAATCAGGACTGTATGGAACAAGAAACCACATACTTGACCGGCTTTCTGGACAGAGACAACCATCTCTACCTGTTTTACTATGGATTTCGAAAGCGCATGAGCTGTCCCATAATATCAACCAGTGAATATCAGAGATGAGTTCTTTCGATGAGAAGAGACTGAACTGACCAATACTAGCTTACTTTTTGTCATCGGCAAACAATGCGCAGTATGCGAAAATTGAAGCAAAACCATTATTTAAAGTATATTTTTATAAAAAATGAAATAATGCGTAGGATAACGGCATATTTCCTGTCCAAATCGGTTGCAGAATATGTGACGTCACTTATTGATGGCGTTCCTGTGTGTAATCTGATTACTTGTTTAAAGTGGGCATTTAGGATTCGTCGTAGAGTTGTCGACTTAAGAGGTCACACTAACGGTTAGAACAGAACTTGCAGCGGTTTGGAGCAAACGTCCTTGCACACACCTTTGTGTAGCAACATCGGGTTACAATAGATTTGACATTGTAAGCTCAAATACTTAGATACTAGCCCATTTCACTTATATTTTGCCTGCAATGTTCCTAGACCCAAAGTCTGCGAGCCACTGTAAATGTACTTTACTCCTGCGGTGGGAGCAACTCAATAAATTTCTTTATTATGTATTTTTACCGACGCTCGCACCCCGGAAATCAGAATCGGCTTTAATGTAGCATAATAGACAGAGGGTTAAACATCTAACCAACTGGAAGTGGGTTCGCGCCTCATGTGATGCACAACCTAGGGTTGGTTATGTTTGGCCAGTGCAGGCTTATACATACGAACTGGCCCAGTCAGCCCGAAAGAGGCGACTTCCGGGAAGCTGTTTAGCAGTAGAAGATGTAATTGCTAGAACTAGAAGTTGACTTGTATAGCGTTTCGGATTCCACCTTGGACCCTTCCTCAGAGGTAAACGCAAAATTGTTAGATAAATGTATATAGCTGACGCGGTCAAGCAGCAGTTGGAGTCACTGGATTTCCCACACCACAGACCAAAATTCTGGACTCAGTATGTGAATGACACCTTCTTTGTTATTCAGCAGGAACAGGTACTGACATTCAGGAAGCGTCTAAATGTCATCTTCCTGGAAATTAAATTTATGAGGGAGAGGAAAAAAAGCCAGCTTGTCTTTCTGGATGTCCACTTTTGCCGCAAAGAGTGCGGTGGCCTAAAAACAAAAGAGTTCTGTAAAGGCAACCAATACTATGCAAGAACTGAGCTTCAAAGACAACCCTAGCTCATTCACAAACATAGCAATGTAAAAGTGCCTTACCGGCGCGCTGAGATGTATTGCAGTGAATTGAAAGACATGATTACTGAATTACAATATCGTCGACGGGTACTGAGGCGAAATAGCTCCTTGCGCAACTTTGCCCACCAGTGCATACGTGAAGGAGAAAAGCGCTCAAAGGCACCCAGTCCAAACATTTGGCGAACTGCTTCCAACGTGAATAATGTGCCTGAAGCAGTCAACCAATTCCGCAAACCCTTTGGGTTACGATTTTCGCGCAGGTCGCGAGAACAAAACGCTTGCTACCACGGCAGGAAAGGGCTGGAGTTTTAAACAAGAGCTGGCGCAGTTGCGAACAAAGCAACCACGTCGGAGAAAAAGGGGTGATAACCCAGGAGGCGAATGGCTGAGCACAAAGCAGCGGTGAGGGAAATATATGCTAGCTCCCTATTCGCAGCTAAATCGACGGCCTTTTACCATATGTTAAAAGTAAATGGGGCCGGAATCATCGCAAGAGATGACAAACGCATGAACCGCGAGTTGCTTAAGTCATGGTTTCAAGCCCGCAATGACTTGCCTTTCCCATATTCCGTACTTCGACTTCGTCTAAAAAGAGAAATTGCTCACGTTAGGAAAGAGCGGCTCAGCAACAATTTCGATGACAGTGAAAATAATTGCCACGTAATTATAAAGCCAAAATTCAAAAAGGATAAAGAAATTGCCGTAATTAATGACTCAACATCGGACTGCCAGGCAAGACTACCGTAGCATTTACCATGATTCCAAGAGATGATCACAGGAGCCACTAATTTTAGTATGCATACGGTTGCGTAGCCACTACAAAATATAAATACTGCCTAAGCTGTGCGTGTAACACCATTGTCTGTGGTTATCTCTGATGAAGGTTTTACAGACAGAGTTAAAAACACCAGGCAAATAAATTCTTAGTTCCAGTGATCTGTCTTCTTTTTGTCAGTGATTAATATCTGCCTACAGAGGTCAAAGGTCAACACCAGAAGGGGAAGAGTGCCGCCCGGCAATTGCCGATTTACCATAGTTTGTGCGTTTGTTTTAAATATTTTTCTTGGTATCGAAATCAAATAGGCCAATTTAATTAACGTCAACATGCTTATCTTTCTGAGGCCACTTGTTAGGCCTAAAATGCTCTTCAAATGTGTGACTTTTGGTCAGTTCACACAAATTATCAACGATTACCTAAAAGTTTTGGTGTTTGATGTGGTCAAATGCATGCTCTTTTTAGTCATAATTGTGTTTGAATGGTCATGGGCGGCAGGAGAAGGCACGAAACTTTGAAACGACAAATAACAAGAGATAGAACTGAGATTAAGGCAGACTGACAGCCTCTAAGCAGTGAGTAGAAATGCGATTTATTTCAAACATCAAGGTCCAAGCAAGTATCATTACAGGTGCAGCATATTTGCTGACTGCACGGATATTGGCCACCCCACAGAAAATGGTGAGAGTGTCTTTATTCCTTTTTCAGGGTTTGAGATTGTTTAAGCATTTGTGTCAGAGAATGATAGTCTACCTGTTTTAGGGTAATCTGTACAGTATCCGCTCATATTTACGTTTGATCCTTAAGTATTCATTCAATCTTTTAGTGGCGTTTCATACAAAATATACTCTGCTCGCTGTTTGCCTTAAATTTCCACTTCCATTTTGGTATTTTTTCGTGTCATTTCATTTCGCCTTATTTTGAAGCGATTTGTTTATTTAGATTGGCTTTTTACAAATTTTACAGATAAGGTCACTTTATTTGACTATGCTTGAATCTCCAGCCGTATATCGTCTCCTGTTCTAGTCGCCGCTGAATAACGATGACAAGTTTGCTTGCACATTGTGTCCTTCATTTTCCGGCATTTGGCCTTTTTGCTACATTTTGATTGAATAACTGTCAGGTGTCTGGCTATAATCTGGGCTGATCTATGCCACATTTCCCACTGCATTCGATCCCGCCATTAATAGGGCATCCCGTTCCTCGAACGAAGTCATGCGACTTTAACCAGACTTAAATATTTACCGTGCGTGCCGTGTTTTGGAACCTGTGTTTTCGTGTCTAGAATTTTCCGTCTGTCAAGAGTTTGTGATGTTTAGCGCATTTGTTTAATATAACGGAGGTATTTTGAAAAGAACCCACCCAGATATCAGGTTTTTCGGTTGGTACTTCTTTCACACCCATCAGTACCTTTCACATATTGGCATTTCCCATACGGGGTAATAGCCTTCAGGTACTTTGAAATTTGTTGGAATCGTCTGTTTTTCTGTATTGAATGCCGGTAATTGGCATAGCCCTTCTCAGATACTATGGTTTGGATTAATTATGCATAGAGCAGTTGAAAATGGTGCTCTTAGTCCTTGCGCAGGGCAAGAATTCTTAAAATAATTAAGTCCAGGCAAAATATTTATTTAACATCACTTCCACTGAAAAGAAGCGTTACAAAACGAACACATAAATAGGCATTTTTTAGATTATAATGTTTTGCATCATAACATGGTGAGTCATCTAAACCAACGACATCAAAGTATATGCAATGAATAGGACACTTAGTTACATTAAAAGTTTTATTTTGACTATAGCTTTTTAATCAATATTTTTTTAGGTATTCCACAAACCTTGAAATCTAGGGTAAGTAAATGACTACAAATGTCTGTATTTAGATCAACATCAAACAAGTGCCTACATAAGATTTCTTGGAAAATTTCTTGCATGTGCACAAAAGTCTGAACTTTTACACATGTCCATTGAAAACTTCCTCCAGTATTTCTGTCTCGTTAAACTTATAGCCAATAAGGTTTAAGCAGAAAATGTATACTAACGTGCAACCTATCCATGCGAAGAAAAGTGATATTTATTTGTTACGTTGGCACTGCGGTTGCTACTTAACAGCTGAGGAACTATGAAATAAGCAGATAAATAATATAAATGTACAGTAGTCGCCACTGGTCACGCAACAATGTCAAGTCTGGATGAAAACTGTTGTAGCTCGCAAGGTGTTTACCTAATGGACACAAAGTTATACTGCGTGAAAGGAAAGAAATATCATTAAATGGTTACATATTTTGATGTATGAAGTATCATTTATTATCTAAGAAGTAATATTTATTACGGAAAACTGTCAAATCCAAAAAAGGGGCTGAAGGACAGGTCGGGGATAAAAAGTCGTTATATAAATAACAAAAGTGCAAAAAAACAAAGAAAAAATACAAAATGAGGAAAAGTAATAAATATACAACATACTGATGTTTTGTTGAATTTCCTTGAGCGTTCCTATCAGCATCAATTCGAGCAGGCATAGATATAACTATTTTGTCAATGGTGGTTTGGTCTATATAATTATTGAGAACGAACTCCAATTTATTTACCGTTAAAAGATATTTCAGAGGCTGGTTCCAGTTTTGCTTGACTGAGGCAAAAATAATTGAATTGGATTGAGGTCGGGACTACTTGACGGGATGAAAATTGTTCGCACGCCGCATGCAGAAAGACTGGCTGGAGTTTTAAAAGATTATATTAAAGTTGTGAGGTATATTAAAATCATGCCTTTGTTCAGTGGTGAGCGTGGAAATTGTCTTGTTGTATGGTATTATCCATTCGACGCCTTTGGATATCATTATAACTAAATGCATCTCTGACATTTATGACGTAGACGGAACTACAAAGTTTTTTTTCTTCATCCTGTTTTGTTGAAGATAGTTTTGGTCCAGGATTCTTCCTTCTGGGCACTGTTTTACAGTTAGTAATTCTGCATGTGGTGGCCTTGCTTGTATCAAAAAATTAGCTAAAGAATTGCACGGCAGCCCAACGGCCGCCATTTTTCGTAAATGAACATAATCAATTTGACTTGACATCTCTATGACGCAGCCCAACACTGAAAAGTGAGCCTTTACCGCGCATTCCTGTTTCTATATCAAGCTTGCGCTCATATTTATCGAGATAATAAAACACATTTGTCATACCAATGTATTATTGCATTTTGTGCACAAAACTTCACAGAATAGCAAAAATTGGAATTGTTCCATGCTCCTGAAATAAAATTCGATACCTTTACCTGAACTCATTTCCACTTGAAATAATTTGGTCAACATTTTAGGGTTCTGCAGGAGATATGTTTCATACCTTTTTTGCTTATGTTGGAGTTCCTCCATAGTATAATGCACATTAATAAAAAGTTTGTTTCTGTCATACGTAATAGCATAACTAATTCCTTCAATATGACACAATTCCAATTATCACGAAAAATAACGTCCACTTCTCTTAATAAACCTGATTAAAAAGGTAATTTTCCTAAAGAAACGCTTTTGCAGAATTAAATGAAATCAATAAATCACAATAGTGTTACCAAATATATGCTTAAGTACCAGGCCAAAGTTCATTTTGAACTTTGCATGATCCTAAGCAACTACTGTATATCTGCTAAACATGACTTGTGAAGTTCACCATTTTTCTTTTGAAAAAAAATTTCTACAAACAAATGTGCTAAATTCCTATGGTATTGTTTGTAGACAGTTCGACATATACAGTGGGTTAGCTTACTCATTAAATCCAACGAATTTAACAAGTAATTCCCTCTTACTCAAATGCAGTCCAAGCTGTGGTTCCCAAAGTCTTACAGGAATAAAGTAATTGTCGTTCTTTATAATAATAAGGCATATTGTGACTTATGAAGGAATATAACTTTTTATGGAAATACCAGCTTTGAATGCCAAGCGGAAAATTCCGAAAACGTGGAAATCGAGCATACTAGATAAATTTAAGTTTTACATGTGGAGGAAGCCCGTTCATGCAAAACCTCCGAGTAAATAAAGCAGCATAAGTAAAATTACATTGGAAAATAATCCCTTTGGAAAGTTGATGGATACGAATGCTTCCCTATAACGTGCAATGTAACGTATAGCTGTTACCAAAGAGCCCAAATTTCGCGCATTAATTCTAACGCATTTTCACGAGAACTGATAGTTGTTTCTTTCGTAAATGCATCGGTTAAGTAACGCTAGACTAATGCAACCACGTTTTTACTTGATATGCTCCATCGCGGGATCACAGGAGTAGTATATTTCTTAAGCTCATGTGCGGACGTGCCGGTCAGTGACTAATAAATCGAAATGGAATTGTCAGGTACAATTGTTAACGTATCATTTATTGTACGCTAAGAGTAATTGCCTTCCGCCAAATGTTTTTGCAATCATTTTGACATTTTCATTACGAAGAGGTTCAGATCTTCCCTTAAATGCATATTAAGACTTAATGATTTTCACTGGCCTCAGTCCATTAGCATAAAGTAATGATTTTATTCCACGTGCTTAAAAAACGTTCAAAATAAAAAAAGGTCTTAGAAGCATTTACCTAAATAACAAACTTTTAGAAATTTTTTAAGCAGCTCTCTGTATGTGTCATGGATTTAGAACTTGTCAGCTCAATGCCGAGAAAACTGAAAATCCACAACAAAATTTAAAAATAAATATGCCTTAGATTGATCAAAAAATTTTCTTAAACAACCTATCTATTGAAAGACAGCTTAATTAATGTATTTTGGCGTCAGAGGTCTCAGTACTTTATTTTTTTGAACATGAATTAAAGATCAGAATGGTATATGTCGGCCAGTTTATTGATTTTGTAAGGATTATGGACACATCTTCTGCTATAAATGAAAGGGCTAACCTAACTATTCAAATCGGAACAGTTCTCCGTATGTTTGGTATCTTTTATGGTTTGTTCTACAATTAAAAAAAAAGAGCAGAGTGGTAATAAAATCAATGGCAATTTGTTAGAAAACTATATGGCAATGTCCCGCAATAGATCACTCAAATGTGTGTAATGCAAACTGTCTTCAACTTTATATTGATTGTACAATCGCTTTTTTACCACATACTAATTAAATCTTCATTCGCATTCCTTGCCTTCAACACTTTTATTATACAATATACATTTTTCATTGGGGTTGAGCAATTAATGGCCTTAAAAGTGCATAACTTAATTTTATGGCCCAACACTTTTAAGATTTGCAAAACAGAATTTTCTAAACTAATATTGCTGTTTTTTTCCAAATCTAATGCGCTATTTAATAATAACACTTAATTCAAGACCAAGAACGCAAAACAAAAGTTTTCGTTTTGTGAACGGATATATCTTGAAAGTTCCTGATCTTAATGAATTTCCTTTTATAGTGCAACATGCACAAACAAAAAGTTCGTTTTCGCAACTTTTTATAGCGTAGGAAATTCTTCGCATATCAACAATCGCTGGATTTCACCCATTTTCCTCTGTATTTTCTCCCAGTATACTGATCTAAACGGTATTCAATTCTAGTATATACCCCAATGAACTAAATAAACAACGTCAAATAGGTGTTTAATCCCCCAGTCTCCAAACTTTCATCATATATGTAATCAACTGTAAGCTTCTGATGTTGGCAAATTAATCCTTTTATTCCAGATTTGTATTAAATTCACTCGAAACAAACCCTGTTATTATTTACTCAACTGAAGGCCTGGATGGCATCAGACGAACGAAAGTGATAAATCGTTTTATAAAGACCTATATCATTGTTTTTTATACAGTATCATAAACAGCAGTAAAGAATCGTGCATTTTTGAGGCTATGGGCCTGATAGAATAAGCAAAGGAGAAAGTTATCTGTTCGCCAAAATTATGACTTAATTTATCTGCTACCACAATATACTGCCAACAAGTGCTGATATTACTTTTACTGATTAAATTTCCGCATTCTGTACTTGAACAACCTAATACTGACCATGCGTCAACCTGACATATTTTTGTCATTTTGCTCAAAGTTTCAAAAGATAACTTTCACTTACTCGATTTATAGTTTTTTTAGCCATTTGATGGCAATTAATTAAAAGTAAAATTAAAAAAAAATTCTAGCACATCAGCTTTGTAATTGCTGTCCTGAGCAGCAACACCCGCATGCAAAACTATAAAAGCTCGCTATTTTTCAGTTGATAATAAAACGAGTATTTTATGGTCTCAGTGAAATTTTCTGTTTCACAGCACTCTTGTCAGTTTTAATGGTCATTTTTAATATTTTCAATAGGCTGCGGAGACCTTCCAAAGCGAAGGTCACATTCTACCTATATTCTGATTTAAATGGCTCTGCTGGGTATGATAACCTTGCGTCCATTTGCAATTCCTACACCCAAACTAGCAGGAACGCACTCGGTCGCACATGTGTCCTTTGTGTATGAGAGCTCATGAAACGTTATATACTTTGGTTCTGCTTGATTCCGAGGATGGCGAACACATTTAGGCATCAAATTATGAGGACTTTCAAATAGCTGTTCGGCATGGAAATAAAAGACCGAGTAACTTCCATTGAACAGTCATAAACCATGCCGAAACTGTCCTTGAAGCTTTATAGGAGAGACCACATGCATGTTTAGATCGCGTGAACACAAGCATAAGTTGGCTAGTATCCGAAGCGATGGTTTGTCCGAAGTGGCTGCCACACTTACAAAAGGTTCAACAGTTTGGATTTGCAGCCGCAAAGACAATCGTCCACACCGCAAGCATGACAAGCTAAAGATTTTTTGAAGTCTGAGTCTCCGATGGGAACTCACTCAGTCGGTTCCTCGATCTGGCCTCGGCATACAGAGCCCTGCGCATTCCCCTACGTACTGAAGTCCCTAACGGTTTATTGGTCCTTGCGCCTGTATATGCTACTAACAGTTTCTTGCCAATTGTACATCGAAGGCAGGGGTTTACTAAAAGTTCAAAACCACAGACCAATAAAGCTAAGGTTCCGATTATCGCCGGACCTTTTTCATCGTTACTTGCACAGCTGTTTTGGATGCGGACATTCACCTCACTTCATAAAGAACGTATTTACCCCGTGCGTTTCCTAGTATTGCTGTGGTAAACACGAACAAAACATAAGAATGCATCTAATTATTTAACACTTTGACTGCGACTCTCAAAATAGCCTGTATGCCTCTAGGGAGGCGTTTTCAAACCTGCATTACTTTTGGCCAAGACGTGTGCCATATTGGGCGCACGTCGCAGTTTGGGACATGATTGCATGTCCTACATATGGCGCATGTTGCAGTCAAAGTGTTAAGCAACGTTTTTATCACTGAGTTTAAGATCGTTCCTTACACACGCATGACGTCATTCCTGTTGCCTAGAATTTGTAAATCATGATTTTAACTAACTTCTTTAATGCTCTTGCTATACGTCTCTGACAAATTTGCATTCCAAAAGGTGCATACATTTTTTAAATAATCCTGATGCTCGGGCTTACTTCTTAATTTGGGTGCAGGCAACATTTAGAAAATGCAGAATGTCACGCACGCAAGTAAGAAACTTTTGTCGTGTGGCCTGTGCACCGTGCAATCCAGCTGAAAATAAGTTTGGATCCGATATTTACTGACACCAAACAACCTTTTTGTCCTCGTCAAATCTGGAAGTGTCAGCGATCTGCAAATCAGGGAGTTTGTTTCTTCAAGTCAACGATGATTGGCTGCGTCATGGCTCCGTAGACTCGAGTTTTGCTTTGTCAGCCAATAAATGCGACAAGTAAAACCAACAACCTATTTGTCAAGATTATCCAATAGCGAGGGACCTCTAATAAGGCCTGCTGCCAATTTATATGTATGCGGATACCTCATCCAATTGCTTTCATAATCTAATAAGCTCAGATACACGCTCGAATTCTATTTGCGCAGGATCTTATACCCCGTGATAATTTTCTCCACTGAGACTGAATTCAACTCAACAGCTGCCACTTTTAAGGCATGGACTGAGTTATCAAAATTTGCGTACTCCTCTACATTTTTTGCAAGCAATTTAACTTCCCAGTCTTTTAACGGACTTTAAAACATCCTTTCGCGGAATAACAAAAAAGCACACGAATAAGATTTTCCTTACTCCCAACTAAGTGACCGCTTTCATTCAGTCCAAAAACGGTGAGTTTCTATTCACTCCTGCGTCTAAATGCTTCATTTGTTCAAGACTGCTTTGATGGTCGTTATTACTTACCTTCGCCTGGAATTTGAAATGAATCCTGATAAATTATGCGTTCTTACTTATTAAATGCATAGAAAAACTAAAATTTCATGTTAGAGCAACTACAATAGTCTGCAGATCCACCGTGAAGGGGTTGACCGTTTATGTTCCAAGATATCTTAGGAAACAGTGTGCGCTGCAACTGCTTAGGTAGTATTGGCTATGGCTTCAACGCGTCTAAAAATATTGACAGTATATTTGGGTGTTTCTCGGGTTTTGGAAAAAGCTCGAAAAGCATACACGACTATTATATTCATAATGCTGAAAAAATCTTTGCACGTAACTTGTTCAATCTCAGTTATGTTAGTTCTTACGTAAGATGCTGACACCTTGAAATGCTGAACGATTTCGGATGGGTATAGTTGGACTTTACTTATGGTCTTTACGTGCTACAGTATTCTTGGAACATAAGCCACAATATCTATACGCTTTGCAGGAAAAATACTCCATACTTGTTGGAATTCTGTAAAAAAGTAAAAAAATCGTCTGTTTTTAAAGCTTTGACATTCAAAGACGTTTTTTGATACTAAATTTCCTTTGCATACAAGAATACTTTGATACATGCTAACTCCTGGTTAGTTTATATGCTAAGCTAGTGTTTCCTTATTCCACCCCCAAAATATGATAATACACCCTCAGACGTTAAATATTAGTTGAAAAATGCATACTGCGTCCATGATTTATCCGTTTTAACCTGAACGTTGTAACGATAATATGTTCAGCCAACTTGTGACAATGTGGGCTTTTCATTGGCTAGTATTTCCCGTTCGTAATGTAACCAAAATAGTAGATTCAAGACGACGGCCATACCCATACATTTATAATGAGATTTCATGAGTTCCATAGCGTACACTGTATGCGGGGTACATTCATAGATGGACTTTGAATTTGGACCCAAGGGCTTACCAAAACCTTCTTGCTTGGTGTAATTAAAAAAGCTAATGTTTTTTTACTGCGCATTTTTCACAATATAATTTTCTAACCAGCAAATAAGACATCTCAGACTTCTAGACCGAAAAACCCTCGCGTTAGGAACAAAAGTGTACTCTTCACAAATATTCACTTTGTTGTGTCAGAACTGACTTCCAATAAGGATGGAATTATAAAAGTTAAGCTAATAGTACTCCTGTTATGAAACTAAAGTAAGTCATTTCCTTTAATCTGATGAACCATAGATAAATATACACAACTAGTTACTATATATGAGGACTTTGGTGTCAAAATAACGCTATTTAAGTGTGTATGTGTTCAAAAGTGGACCATGAAATTGACTGAGACTTGTTCATTTAAAGGTAAGATAGCCTAGCATTTTAATTCGTCTTTCCCACCATGAATGCTTCATGTAAGCGAAAATTCGTGAACAAGGGGTGTCATCATATGAAATAGGGAAAAAGCATATAAAGTGAATCCTCTAAACATGTGTTTCTTATCATGTATTATATGCTTTTACATCTTCATAAGCTAAAAATAACCTTCCAAAATGCACTAAGAAAACAACCTAAAAACCCTCACCTAAGCAAAATATCTGACATGATCAACATTGCAAAACGGTTGAACTATGAAACAAAAAACACCCACTACCTCATGCTAGCTTTCGGCTGTGGTTTGCATTCAAAAGCTCTACATTTTTTTTCTAGAATAGTTGGAATTTATATAAATCACAAGATAAACAGTAATCTGTTCACAGCCTTCAGTTGTGCTATAGCCTTTGTGTTTATGACCAAGAACGCTTTGGACAAAATTGCGTAAGGCGCATGGATATTCTCTTGCGTTTTCTTGAAAAATAAAGTAAATACCTTGACAACTTCGTTGTTTCGGTGAACAATTTGGAGGATAGATTTGTAAATTGACCGATTTCTCAGTAAAAAAGGAGAAATTAACTCTACATCACTGCTTTGTGGTTTTGCTTCTTCAAACCCGTTTTATTTAGCGAAAAGGCGCTAGAGTTATATTTTTGCTTCCAAAGTTACCAACGATAACTCCAGTTTGGAACGATATGTGTATTATTTCCTTATTTTCTCGTAGAGGAGGTAAACTATGGAGAGCTGTAATGCTTTTGTTCGGCAGTTTTGAATGAAACCCACAAATATTCCCAATGACTTGAGTTTAGCTTTCATGGTATCCTACGTCACGCCGTTACCATGATGCAACGGTCACCTGACTATATTTGGAAAACCAAACATATCTACCACTATTGCATTTTAGATATGAAGCAAGGTATCAAGCTATTTCTTTTGCATGAAAATACCGCAGTTCACAACTAACCATATTTGGAAGGCTTGCAACAGATGCTCAGTTTCGGCAGCATCATTTCGACCAATAAAAGAATCGTTTTATTTGATCTTCCAGTAGTGGCCCTAGATTGAGGACAGGTATGCGGGAACTGGAAGTAAAACTTTGGCAAGGCTGGTGCCTGAGCCTCATTCGGATTAGTTCAAAAAAACGGACTTTAACACATACTACGTCGCACTATTTCGCTGTGCACCATATGTGTTTGGCGCACAGCATTGGCTTAGCTTGTTTTGGCTAATACAAAGGAAGCCGATGGGTTATTAAAATTATTTTACAATCGAATTATCGCGCTTAGCATTTTTTTTGCTTGAACATTTTTTAAGTTCTCCATCAAAATTTGTTCTTAAGTCAGTATTTTTTTATTAAATAAAAACTCAGCCAAAGTTCTTTTGGTTACAAAAATGCGCCTTTTTAAAATGAGGTGCTAACTTCACGTACAGTCTTATATATCACAGAAACCAGCGTGCTCCAAAAGGTAGCCAAGTAAAACATAAAAATGCACCTTGAAAATACTTAACCTCTTATAAAAATAAAATGGACTGTACCTCGGTAAGCTGGCCAGCAATAACTGAGTTGGGGATATGTACAAATAAATAGGACTATTTGTTTTTTCCCATTGCACCTACTTGTGTTGGAAATGCTTTTCCGATTGACCTCTTAAATTAAAGATATATTTAGATATCGATTGTACAGAAGAAATATGCTCAATATGCAAGCTAAACAAAGGGAAAAAATTCGCAAAACAACAAAACAGTGGATATTTGACCTATACATACGTGGGAGACACCAGTGGTGGACCAACTGCGCCGTCTGTGAGTGCGTTTGTTTGTGTTGTCCGACCAGCTGGTGTTCAGGGTTATACTTCGCTGATGAAGGCTAATTAGCCCGAAACAGTTCTGTATCAAGTTACCCCCAAATGCTGTCATACCCCTTTAACTGATATTTATGTATATATAGCAGTTATGGTTATGCTTGGCCGATGAAGGCCAATAAGCCCGAAACAGTTCTGTATCAAGTTATCCCCAAATGCTGTCATACCCCCCTTACTGCTATTATGAATTGGCCGGAATCGGCCTGGCAGGCAGTCACCCGTTGGGGACCTCTGACCATCACATGAACTTTGTTTAGTTCGGAAGTCTATTCGAGCGGTGTTCGCACATTTCTGAGTGAATATAAATAAATATGAGAAGATAAGGCGATCTCAGGAACCATTGTTTTATCGTCCTGACGTTTCAAAAGCGCATAGGCTTCCGTCGTCAGAGGTGGTAATTTTACCGCGCCTCACAGTATTTAAAGGTGTTGGCAGTCATAGTCAATAGGGTTTAACCAATACAGAGGAGGGGCGGGGAGGGAGGAGGGGATTAGACGGGATGTTCAATCATCGTGCCCTGTGAAGCGTAATAACCTCAGTCAAGGGATCTCTCGTCAACTTCCAGTGTTCGCGTTTGTGCAGCCGTCATTGACTGGAGCTGTCTTCCCAGGCCGGAAATCCTCCTTGTGCCCCTACGTCCATCCGGTTTCACATTTGACAAGATGAGCTGGCTGAGCTGATGATTGCCACTTCCGGTTGTGGCTCAGCTATGGGTGGGTCTACCATACGCTTACGAGTTGTCATCGATAGAAGAATTCATCCTAGGCCGGTAATCCTATTTGCGCACATGCGTCCATCCGGTTTCACACTCGCAGACTGACCGGATGATCTGGCTGAGCTGATGATTGCCACTTCCGGGAGCCGATGCTGGACACACCCATATATATATAAGAATAAGAGGTGATCACCGGAACCGTAGTTTTACTTTTCCGACGTTTCAAAAGCGTACAGGCCTCCGTCATCAGAGGTGGGTGTTGTACCGCGCCTCACAGTATTTATAGTAGGTGACAGTCATAGTCAATAGATATAAGCCAATGCAAAGATGGAGGGGCCGGGGCATGAGAGGGATGCTCAATCAACGAGGCAGATTAGTTTCAGTCAAGGGGTCTCCCATCAGATTCTCCTGTTCGCGCCTGTGCAGCTATCATTGATCTTACCTGCCGTCCTTGGGCGGTGTTCCTGTTTGTGTTCACTCGTTAATCTGGTTTCCCACCTGCAGAATGAGCGGATGCAGCGGCTAAGTTGATGATTGCACTTTCTGGTTATGGTCTATCTACGTGTGTGTCCATCATGGGCTCACAAGGACTCGGATTCACGTAACGTCTGATTAGGTGTTCATTGAGTTTCTTTCGGAGGGCTTGGTAGGCTGTAAGAAGTGCGACACAGCGGTTAATGGAGGTAGTTCCCGTGTGCCAGGCCTGGATTGTTTCCCTCACCACGCGGTCATTTCCTCGACCTGGAATTTCGGCATTCTGGAAGGAGAATGTGTGTCCGACATTTGAGCAGTGTTCCGCCACCAACGAAAGTCGCTGCATCGCATCTACAGCCCTGCTGTGTTCTGCCATCCGGATCTGCAACCGCTTCCCAGTCTCTCCGACATAGTAGACCGCGCAGGAATCACATTTTATTCGGAAAACGACGTTTGTGGTTTAACCTAGTGGCAGGGGTTCCTTCGCCCGCATGACGAGATGTCGTATGGCTGCCTCTGGTCGGTGGGCAATGCCGATCCCCAGGGGTTTTAATAGACGGGAAACTGCCTCAAAAACGCCATCAATGTATGAAAACGCACGCCATAATTTCGGTTGCTTAGCTGCCAGCTCTCCATTCAATCGGACCTGTCTGCCGCGTTCGATGAAATTTCGAGGATATCCGTTGGCCAGGAAGAGACGCTGGAGGTATCGTACTTCAAAACTCCGGTCCTGCGTCTCGCTGCAGTGTGTTTCTGCCCGTTTTTACAGCGTTCGCACACAACTGCGCCGATGGGGTCACCACTGTCGGGTTTCATCGCAGAAGCAGTTTTTCAAAATCTAGAGGCGATCGTGCTCGCAACCTATCAGCCCAAGTTCTGGAGTTGATATGTTGACAATACCTTTGTCATCATTGAGCGAGAAAAGGTCCAGTAATTTCACGATCTCCTGAATTCTGTCTTCCCTGATATCCAGTTTACGATGGAGGCTGAAAACAACAACCAGCTGGCGTTCCTTGATGTCCTCGTCCATCGAAAACCCAATGGAAGCCTCAAAACGATGGTGTATAGGAAGGCCACCAATATGGCCAAATCCTAAGCTACCATAGCAAACACCCGGCATGCCACAAAAGCATTTGTGTGCGAACGCTGTACAAACGGGCAGAAACACAATGCAGGGGCAATCACCAGCGAAGCCGCTTCATCCGCTCATTTTGCAGGTGTGACAGCGGATGTACGCATTAACACAAACAGGACCACCGGACTTGGACGGCTGCTGAGATCAATGACAGTGGCACAGGCGCGAACAACAAAATCTGACGTTTATCCGGGCCCTTCTGAGCCCATGATGGACACACACGTAGATGGACCACAACCAGAAAGAGCAATCATCAACTTAGCCGCTGCATCCGCTCATTCTGCAGGTGGGAAACCAGATTAACGAGTGAACACAAACAGGAACACCGCCCAAGGACGGCAGCTAAGATAAATGACAGCCGCACAGGCGCGAACAGGAGAATCCAATGGGAGACCCCTTGACTGAAACTAATCCGCCTCGATGATTGAGCATCCCTCTCATGCCCCGGCCCCTCTTCCTTTGCATTGGCTTATACCCTATTGACTATGACTGTCACCTACTATAAATACTGTGAGGCGCGGTACAACCCCCACCTCTGATGACGGTAGCCTGTACGCTTTTGAAACGTCAGGAAAGTAAAACTACGGTTCTCGTGATCGCCT
>JAYGXS010000002.1:38001272-38087465 GCA_036362985.1 Ligula intestinalis | reverse complement strand
ATATATATATATATATTACACTATACATTTTATACAAAACTGCAAGCCGACTGCAATCAATACCTGCTGTAACTATGATATGCTGCTGCACTTTGTGCGACAATAGCTGTGCCAAGTGCCTTTCGGTTGCTTATTCACACGACTTTATCAACAACGCCGATAGTATACGTTTGGATAGCCTGTACATTTATTCGCTGCAATGTATATCTGCTTAAGAGCCCCGTGGCTGTTATGTCAGCATGCTGCACGTAAAAAAATGCATTTTTATTTATCGTTTTGTGGTTGTCGGTTGATGAAGAGCCAAAAGGATGTGACTGATACCGCTCCTGTCGCTAACATTTCACATATTTTGAAAGGGTTTCGACTTCATGTATTCCAAAGGCATGGACGGTTCGTAGAATTGACAGTCTTAACACTATTCTTATGATCTGTGATCTCTTCAATCTTTACCATTTAGTATGCCATTAACGGTTTTGCTTTCTCATTTTATACTTTTTCTAAAGGGCAATTTGTTTTCTTTTTTTCAACTTAATAGGTTCTTAAAACCACAGAGCCAATAAGCCGTTGGTCTGCGGAGACAATTACAATTGAAATGTTTCAGATAATCTGCATTCTCCTCCTTTCTACAGTTAACAACTGCTGGTAAGCATTGTTAAAAACTTGAATGTTTGCTTATATTTTCGTTAAACTACGTTTCACTTCTCCTCGTATAAGAAACCAAACGATATAAAAAACGAAATGGCTAACTCATTATATAGGAGTATGTGCCAAATTCGTATGAAAACTTGTAGCTCGCAAAGCATTGACCCAACTAACCCGCAATTTATACTGCGTGAAAGGAAGAATGAAGCCAAAAAATGAGGCATATTTCGATGTATAAGGTATTATTTATTATCTTAAAAGTAATTTGTTTTACCGAAAAATGTCAAATCCTCGAAAAAGCTGTACGACAAGTCAATGATAAAAAGTCGCTATACACAGCAGATTGTATATCTGATGCAATGTTGGGGATTGGAGGATTTAACGCACACTTGAAGTTGTTTAGTTAGTTCATTGGGTTGAATTAGGTCGCAAAATGTTGTTTACTAGAATTTAATTACGTTCAGATCAGAATACTGGGAGAGAATATGGGCGAAATTGGGCAAAATCCAGCGTTTGTTGATATTCGAGGAATTTCATATGCTTTTAAACGCTTTTGAAAAGAACTTCTTGCGTGTGCATGTGGCACTATAAAAGAAAATTCATGAAGAGCAGAAACCTTGTTATTATATCTGTTCACAAAACGGAATGTTTTGTTCTGCATCCGTGAAATTCAAGTTAGTTAAATTAGGTGATAGCGCATTACATTCGGGAATAGAAGAGCGAAATAAGTTTAAACAATTATATTTTGCAAATGTGCCAGGTTTTGAGCCATAAAATTGAATAATTATTCTTTTGAAGTTGTTCTTTGCATAACTCCATATTGAATTTAGATTTTTATATTTAAGGGGGTTACAGGCAAGGAATATGTTGGAGAACTTTATCAATATATGGTAACCAAATTCATTGAACAATCGATAGGAAATTGAAGCAATTTAACATGACAAATATTTGACAGAGTTATCACGGGATATAACAAAACATTTTCTTTCAAAAATCACCGTTGATATGATTTTCACTCTACCAAATATGCTAAAAACTGTTCCGTTTTAGATAAAACAAGTAGCTCTTTCATTTATATCAGAAGAAGTATCCTTGATTCTTAGGAAAATCAATCTACTGGCCAAAATTTCTCATTTAGACCTTGACTTAATTATCAAAAAAATTGAGGTACGCAGACATCAGACGCTAAAATATATAAGTAAAGCTTGTAAAAATCGTAGGATTGAATAAGATAGTCCATTTACTGTAAGTGACAAAGGTGTAAGATTATAAGATAAAAAGACAAAATAAGAAAAAAAGTAATACATATGCAGCATATTATTATTGTGTTGAGTATCATTTAACGTTTTTAACAGTAGATATTCGGGAGGGCATAGAGAAAACAATGTTTTCAAGTGTGGTTTTGCCTAAACAATTCTTAAGTATGAACTCCAATTTCTGCTCCATTGAACGATGTTTCGGTGGCTTGTCCCACTTCCTCTCGATTAGGGCAAAGAGATTTTCAATAGGATTGAGATCCCGACTGTTTTGTGGAATAAAAAACGTTCTCAGGCCGCAATCGGATAGGTTGGCTATAGTCTTAAAAATTAGATTATATTCGTTAGCTAAATTATAATCACAACTCCTTTGATCAGTGAGCAGGAGCATTGATTGCCATCTAAACCATGAGGCGTTAATATTTCTTGAATGTTGCACTATTTTGGGCCCAAACTATATAATTATGAACGTGGCACAAGTTGTGGGCATTCACAGTGCTTCAATTTTGGCTGTGAAGATCATGAACTTTTGCTACTCAAATCTCAAGACATAGAACCTCTCATTGATGCTGGCTGAGAATGCTTCCACGGGCTTTTTTCTGATATAAAACACATAGCAACATTAATTTGACGAAGCATGCCTTCCAACAATTAATTCGTTTAAGTACTCCACGTCACATCTTCGAAATTCACTTGGATACTTTGTTTTTAGTCCTTTAGGGAAATCATAAGATGAATAGATGGAAAAACCAGCCTGGTAAGCCAAATTTCATATTAAGGCAGTCCTAGTACAGAAAATGCTTAAACACTAGGTCACTCAGCTCGGCATATCACCGTTTAGACAAAGAGCAGATACGCATTGGTTGAACTCAGCACTTGCTGATTGAGCAACAAAATGTACGTTAAATTAGGACATTAACAGATCATGTAGTCAGAAAGACACGGATGTCGGAACCGACCCACGATATAGGTGACCTTGCACAAAATTCTGGGAAGAATACCTGTTCTTGGCTTGCAAAATTAAAAGCTACACACAAAAACCCGAAAAAATAATCCAAATGCAAAGTTTACTCCTTTAGCATGTTGATAGTAACGCTAGCCTTAACAGAAACCCTTATACCACTGAGGTACAGTATGAGAAGACCTGCAGTACGGTGGAATCCTATATCCACATCACACCAGCTTGTCTTCATATTTTCATTACTTTCAGGCAGTTTGAGCCTCTGATTTAGATCTTTTGTGAAGAGTGAATGCAGTTTTCAGAAAAAAGGATGCCTGCACCATAAAATTTCACACCAACCTACACCTTCCAGTAAACAGCGCACTGTTATTGCTTGACAGCCGCTTTAAGAAATCGTGTGTCTATAGTTAATTTCCTACGTTTATTTAGCTTTCTAGATCGGAACCTAATTATTATAGCTTATATTATAGTTGTGATTCAGACGCTTGATCAAAACCACTGAAATTTGTACTTTTTTGCTACCATAAATTTCAGACTAAGGGTACGTTGGTTAAAGAGGTTCGGTTTGTATAGAGTAGCGATTACAGTATGAACTGCAACTCTCAAAACCTTAGATACTCTCTTTCTGGTGTCCCGTTGAAATGGTAGGCTTCGATGAGGCTGTACAGTTGTAATTAAACTACTGGACTATATTGTAAATAAGCCAAAGTTTAACGAAAAATGAATAGTACCTTTCCAGTTCAGTCATAGCCTTCCAAGTAGTGTTCAATACAAGTAGTTTTTGTCTTTTTAGCAAAACTTTCAACACTTTAGTGAATACACTTTAATTGTGTTCGAGATATAGTTTTTTTGTCCTTAAAGCGAATGTCTTTGCATTGGCCATAAGAAGTCACTTGATTTCTTAAAATGGAAGTATGCATGCGAAGGACGTTTGGCAAACCATTTTTAACCAAGTGACAAACATAGTGTACTGTGAATGTCTGTGTGATACTGCCTGAATTTGGGTTCTTTTTTAATCAGTCAAACAATCACGCATATCTGAAAAGTAGACAGATGTTCCAATCAAGACTCTATCATTAATGTCGATCACAGCATAAAAACGGACCAAAGATCTTCACTTGAAAATTAAGAAATTAAGTTATACCTTGCGAACACATAAGTATATCCTCAGAAGGATGGTTCATTTTCCACTGTTTGAATAATGAAATAGCAGATCTCTATTTACCGTTTAAAAGTATATAGATGGAAATTATATATGCGTCTTCTGGCTAATCTTAACCACTATAACCATGGATCATTGAATTGTAACTTAAACTTTATATACTATGCCCCACAGTAATATGCGCGGTGGCAAATTTTATTACTAATATATTCATAGAAGTATGACTTATATGAAATCAGAGTACGAGTATTGTTGCCAATAGGCAATTCCTTCGTAAGGTGAACGGCCGAATGGTTACGCATATGACAAAAAATGGCTTCATGGAGGACTAAAATGCATTAAATCGATTCAGTTCATGAAAACATCATGCACTGAATGTTTTTCAGCATTCAATATCTATCATAAGTAACGCTGATCATGTGCAGAAAAATAAAATCTTACTGAATATAAACAAAGTTTGAACTTTCATTCAAGCACCGGACCTTAGCCCTTTTGTGACGTAGATGAAAAACCTCTAGTATATTGACAGTAGAGTTATCCCTTTGTACACGCATCTCAGTCCAATTTCTATTTTTAAGCGCATGTCTAACACACAACGCTACACATTTGTCTAGAAAAAGGCTTTTGAACAGTTCAATTATGCTGTAGACAAGGCCATTTGCAAAGCGTCCCAGGATCATAACATGATGTAAAAATGTGCGGGTTTATGTTTCCGTGCTAGGCATGCTCGCATAACATGGTCATGATTAAGAGGACACTTGGCATAGGTCTCGCGAGTTATGTAAGCACACCTATCAAACTCTCGTTGGCAAGTCTGTCGCGGAACGGATATATTCCAAAATAGTGATTGCGCATGGGCTTTCGGTAGTCGTGCAAATATATGATGCAATTTCAATTGCAATATACATATTCTCTAAAGCACACACAGTGTTAAAAATGTAAGTAGCCAAATAACTTCATTGTCCGCAGTTGTAGTCCGAGAAGGCAATCAACTGAAATAGAGCGAGAGCCAAACTGACTCAGTCATTCAAAACCTCTCGCCATGCTAGGGTTTTTGTCCCAATAGACTTAAGTTTGAATGACAACATAAAGAAGTATTTGCTGTTGATGCGTTGAGGATAAAGTTGCATGTTTACAGGAAGGTAAATTCAACACTATTAACGCAATCGTAAAATGGAAATATTGAATACGGACTAAGCATTAAGACAAAATCACAATCTTCACGCAGTTGATCACTACTACATAACCTATAATTGACCAATATATATGACACCCAGCCACAAGTCTACTCACAATCGTCCATGCTGAGAGGTTTTTGAATTCTTCAAAAATATTTTTTTCCCGATAAGCGTATAAACAACAGACTGACTAATTCAATAAGCCGTAGTATTACATCGGGTTTTTAGCACAACCGCAAATCAACGAAGGAAGATTTGGCAAAAAATGCGGCAACTGATGGCAGAAAACAGGGAATTCACCCTATTTTGTGAGGTATTTTGCTAACTACGTGGCCAGCAATGAGTTTCAAAATATATTACAGTTTTACCTTTCACATGGTCCAAAGGAAGCATGTGTGAACCGAAGAAAATAGTACTTAACTGAAAAATACTGCCTTCCAGTTTTGTGAATCAAATCTACTGGTGCAGTAGGAAACTACTTTTAAGTAGGCTATTCTGTAATGCTTCCCGAAAAAATCGTCTTCTACCCACAATTTTTACCTTCAATATCTAGCTAGTCAGAAAAAAGGCCACAAAAATGAATCATATTGCTACAAATACTATCTTACCTAACAGGCGGAACCGTTAATAAATTTTGATTCAAATGAACACATATAGGTACATTTTCAAAGACAACAGAAGCTTATGTAGCCCCACTCAGTAATCCCTACAACCTGCATGTTTTCCTACGTAGACGGTGGTTATCGGGTTTTATGGGTGGAAAAGTAGGACACGCAGGTGAATATACTTCAATTAAAGCTAAATGCTTTTATATTTTACTGCATATAGAAGTGTTGTTGATTTATATCTGCAGATTTTCCTAAACTGTACTATCAGTTAACTTATTGCGGAAAAACCCGATTATAAAATTGCAGGTTTCTTGAATTTCCCGAAAAATAAAAGTGTGGTTAGGAGGTCGTTTACTTCAACTCACCTGTGGTCAACTTACCGTTCTGGATTTTATCCGTATAGTATGCGGTGCAAAGCGCCGCGCACTTTTTCAATTTACATGTGGCGCAACCTGTTCCCAGCGGCCGCAGGAAGCAACTTCGACTGCATTTTTTACTATACACTTACTTCTAAAAAATTTCGTCTCTGCCTTTCCTATTTCCCCACCCCACAAAACACTATTACTACCGTTTTTGCAAGAAAAAATGCTAGGACTAGGGGTATATAAGTGGCGCTACATAAGCTATTTTGTCTGTTCGAAAAACAAGCAGGGGAACCCATGAATAAAAATGTAGCTTCAGTTCAAACGTTATGCTCGCTGAAGCGAGATTATATAATCCAACTTCAGAAACAGTCAGTTTTTAAACCAGTTTAATGGACAGTTTTGGAGTTATTATGCAGTCAAAATTTGGCCAGCATTTGAAAAAGGAATATTCAAAGTAAATTACATTGTAGGAAGTGGGGCCCTCCCCAGCTTGTAACTGTTTCTCGAGGGGTATGTATTATAGGCACTCTATTCTACACAGGAACAGCTATTGCTTTGTTAAGCAGCTGGAGGATCTGTTCAACAGCACTTATTTATGCGACTCTCCTAAGGAACACAATGGATAGGCAGCGTTAAATATGGAAACGGTTGCAATGAGGCTGGAGTGGTCTAAGGAACAGAAAAGGGCGGCAACGTGAAATGCATATTCTTATCATGATCATGCAAGTGAATTTGTTTTTAGCATTGAGTTGGGCTTTAATATATGCTTAGATTTTCACGCCTAGTTTTACGTCAATCTGCGCTGATGCCAAACCTATCTATTGTTTCCGTTAAGATTAGCATTTATTGTTTGGCTACAATGGACGCACAATATTTCATAACCATCTGTCTTGTTTTTTTCACTTCTATCCATTGGGACATTTGGTTCAATTGGGGGTTTAGCTGAAGTGCAATTTCAGCTGTTAAAACTGAAACAACTCGGAACTAAGTATGACATATATGAATAGAAGAGAGATCGACGAGAATCTACATCTAGCAGGTAAAATGTAGGAAACACTCTTAGGCAATTTTTTTAATAAAGCCGGCCAACGTACCAATTGGCTTATTCCGGTTCTTTCAGTTGCGCAAAGTAGAACGAATAACTCCAGTGCAAGGTAATCCAATACTGGGTAGCCTTACTTGAATGGGGTAACCAGGGTTCTTGTCCGTAACAAATGATCGCTGTCACAAGGCATGTTATTAGGTCGCTTCAGTGTCATTACTCCTCATGCCATAGAGGCAATTATTACTTGAAGATCTATTTTAAAAAATGATTATAAGTTTTGGCTTATTTGGCGGCACAGGCTATAATGTGGCCTAACTTAGCTGATCGTTTTAAAGTGCATTCCATAAAAAATTTACGATTGACTGGATCAATTAATGATGAGGTGTGTTTCAGTAGGAATATGTTCGTTTGGTACAGCTTCGCTGAATTATACGATTAAGTAACTATTTTGATACTTGAACCAGACTGAAAAACGTTCGAAAACCTGATAAAAATCCTTTAAAAAATAAAACTAGAACAGCATATGAAGTATGCATTTATGCATTATTACGAGGGGTTTTTGTTGGTTTTGGTCCAAAAAGTTCATGTGAAATATTTAAATTTCTATGGCTTGGAATCTTATGTTTTTCGCCATTGAAAGCAAATGAACCAGTAAGTTCCGTAGCAGTTGCGGGGACAGGGGTGTGTCAGATGAATAAGCACAAATAATATCTATGGTTTCATCCAACGGCACGTTAGTAAACAAGGGCTCAACGTCCAGAGATATCATACATCTGTCGTGCACATTAAGCTGCCTGATCTCGTTGATAAACTGGATGCTGTCTTTTTTAATGTGAATTTGGAAAATCTTTGGCAAATTGGCTCCAATTCATTAAATAGTTAATGTGCATGAAAGGGTGAGTTCGACGTTGAAATAATGGGTCTTAAAGGAATACCACTTTTATGGTTTTTGGTAATCTATAGAGTCGTGGGATGTGGGAACCGCTGGGTTTTAGCGAAGAAGCAGTTTTGGTATCAATCAAATTATTGTCCAACATAAGCTTGATACTTTTCCAAACTGAATCTTCTTATACAGAATCTAATGCTGAATCTTATGCTGAATCTTCTTAACATGACAAATTTATGATATCCCTGGACGTTGAGTCATTGTTTACTAACGTGCCATTGGATGAAAAAAAGATTGTTGCCAGCAGCGAGCAAGAGTGGTGCAACCCAAAGAGATCTTAAGTCTGCATGCATTTCTTCTCGCTAAACGCATCCTGCATATTTAGGCAGTTAAAAGTGCCTTGAATTTCAACTAAGTTACCATTTCACCATCTCAAAATTAGCCAAGAGATGGTAGAAACTGATGCATTCATTCCAGTGAAGGCAGTCACTTATTATAGAAAGATAACGTACTTCGTGTCGAAATGTCTTGACGCTGTTTTTCTATGCCTTCATTAGTCTGTAATCTAAGTGCAAATCAGTTAAATTTTTAGCATTGAATAGAAGGTCAGTACTTACTTGTCATTCTAATCAATAACATATCATTTGGGTTCTCATCTCTTTCGCACTGGTTGGCATATTTTCCCTTTCCCTTGAGATTCGTGCACATAACCTTTACACATATGTGCGTACATGTTGCTCTAATTATTTGCGATTCGTCCAAATCCAGGTTTCATGTGTGACGCCACATATATACGAATAGAAATCGCATTTTACGACGTTGAAATGATGAATAAGTCTACAAATTCTGAGCGCTATAGACAGATATGATAAATTAAACACTCAAACAGCTGGATTCCGCATAAGACACAGAGGTACACTATCGTTTCATACACTCAAAAAATAGAATCCTTGGTGAATATTTTGGAGAACTAAGACTCAATTGCTTGAATAATTAGCCTTGTCGCTCGCATGAATGGATTAATTCATAAACCTACTATCCCATGTGCCAACAGGCAAGCTGGTAGGTTCAGAGTTCGTACGACCTTTAGATGACTCAGCTGTCAGAACCTACTGCAGTAACCATTTTCACATTCTTTGCTGACACTCGCACTTGGTGCTCAAATATCTCGAATGTTTGCATCCGAGTCGTTAGTAGCCACATTTTTACCAACTAGCGTCGCAACTACTCGGCTACACGACTCGCCTGTACACCTGCTTGGGGCAGGGTAAAATGGTGAGCTCCCCGTTTGAGTACTGACTCTGATCTAGCAATGATTGCGTTTTTAATGCACCACGCTCTGCATTACAAAGTGACTTAACACACTCGCGGAAGGTATTGGAAAAAAGAAGCTAAATGTTTGGATGTCTATGAGATTGCACAAGCTTATGCCTTCTTAACTTCCCTAACAGTTACCGACTTCCTTATCTTTTGGTATTTTACTACTTCATCAGTAAGAGTGAGACTTCCCCTGTTTCAAGAAACGAAGCGCAACGCATACCCCATGGAGTGCACGAACAAACGATGGTCTGTGCGTTAATTGGCTTATAGCCAATAACTACAGTGTTCTTGAATAGCTGTTTGCCTCACCACATAACAATTTGAGGCAGTGTAGAAGTATGATCCTCCCCGCATTTGCATTTATTCTGATCAAGCTGTTTTTTACGTTTGTTTTTTTACTCAAAAATGCATCATAGGCGATTAAGGTCTTTTGCGGGAAAACCCCGGATAAAGCCGGGTAAAGTACTCAACATTAATACGTATGCAATACGTTTTGATTTCTTGCCCGTCCTCACAATTATCGGCTGTTCTTCCATTCATTACCAACATTGATTTACCATTTGAAAATGACACTCTTGTCGTCACAAATGATGCGCCCAATATATGCTTCCTGGAGTGGGTGCATCATTCGTAATCATACAAACTTGCAATGCGTCTACCGCAGTCTCTCTCTCACACTGTAAAGCGACCGGAACTGGGAGTGAAGGCAGTGGCTAACAAAGCTAAAGGAACCATTTGCGCCTGTCACACCCAAACTGGTCCCCGTTACTCCTACTAGGAAACTGAACAAGATTATCTGATCTCGCATGAGGGAAAGTAATTGGGTGGCTTCTAAGCTGTGTTTGTAGGCAGAGCACTATAAACATCATTTATAATCCCAGATTATATGAAAAGAATTCACGAAACTCTCAGTCGCTGCTTCACGCAGAAATGACCCCTGGCAAAGCCAGTGAAGACTACGTGCAGTCATGTCTGAGATCAACTGAGACCGCATAGCAGCTGCTTTCATATGATGGAAGAGCAAATTCCAGTGATGTCCAAATGGTGTGTTGTATTACCCAAGTGGAGTGCCATTTTATGGTTGCTCCTGTAAAGTCAGCCGAGGGGTGGCATGTTAAAGTGGCCCTTGGGCAGCTGTAATTATCTAGACCCACGTGTGCGTGCGTGAGCAGGAGATTGTTAAGTTTCTGCAGGTCAGTGAGTCCGAAAGTGCCCCCAGCGAGCGTAAATGACCTTGGAGCAACTGGCCTTGAAAAAGAACGCCGGATACAACACTATTGGGTTTTGGATGCCCTGCGGGAGACATGTAGTCAGTAATCCAGAGAAGCGTCAGGATGAGTTGCCAGTTGCCAACCATTAAACAATGCCCCTTTAGGCGTCCTTATATAGTAAAGCCGTTCAATAAATTCTATCCAAGAATACGCTTGTGTGTCCTGGGGATGATTTCCATTATGTCGACCTCCGTCCCCTCCCGTGCACCAGTCCACTGTCTGAGTTTCTTTAGTCAACGGTTGATGCGATCATGCACAATGATTGACACGAAAGGTACACACCATTGTCACAGCAGCGATTATCCCCCCCCCCGCGCGGGCTCAGCGTAACCCAATATCCTCGCGCTATGAGCTAGCGCACACACTCCCTCCCCCCCCCCACCGCCATATGTCCCTTCGAATCTATGACCGCAGTTTAAAAAAAGTACTTTCTCAAAATGTTTACTTTGTGTCGGTTGAGGTTCGTCCAGGGCGTAGTAGAACAGAACAGTGTCATCATCATCATCATCATCATCAGCCAGTAAACATTTTTGAAACTGTTTACTTGCTGCGAAAACGACTTTGTTAGCACCTTCAGTTGTTCCACATGTATTGAACGCTTTAATTTTCTGGGTTCCTTCTAAGCAGAAAAGAAATACCCGAGTTTTCTTCTAAAAGCACTTCCTCTATAAGGCTTTTTTATACTTCTCCAGGGCCGCAACGTGGATGCCCACAGAACAATGGGATAGATGTGAACCTCCCTGTGGTCAAGCTGTACAGAAACGTATCTTCGCATGCCTGGAGACCAGCCGTTATAACACTTCGTCAATCAGACCGGCCGCGGCGTGTGGCGGAGATGCCGGTCTGCAGACTGTCATGTCTGAGATGTCAACGGAAGAATATGAACGGGCCTGCGATTGGGGCAATTGTGAGCGCAAGAGTTGGTGGCGGGTTTCCAATTGGAGTGAATGCTCACAGCCCTGCGGTCCTGCTGGCTTTTCTTCCCGTGAAGTGGAGTGCATTATGAGTGGTTCTGAAGGCGATGTTACAATTGATGACCGGTACGCTGACGCCTACTGTCAGTTGGCGAAAAAACCGAGTACCACAAGCCCTTGCAACCGACACAATTGTCCGGGTGAATTTCTAGCTAGTGGATGGAGCAAGGTAAATAACCTTTCAACATTCAATCAATAATGGACAACTTTTCGAAGTTTATTCATCATATACTTCAGAGTGGTCCACACTAACCGTGAAGGGATAGTCGAGTACGTTTAAGAAGAGTGTACAAAAGTTAAAAAATAATAAAAATGACTATAAAAATAACGAAAGAACCGGATAGTCGCACGCGATATTTAAAATGATCCTATAGTGTCAAATTAAGCCCAATCGTCGATCCCATAGCATCTTAATGGTGCCGATATAGAGGTGATATACTGATGATTCAGCGTCGACGGTATTGTCCAGTTGGGCCCTGTTGGACCATTTTAATTATAGCGCGCAAAGCTTAAGTAGTTTAAAAAAGCTGTTTGAAGTATTTCTGGAAATATCTACCCAGGATCCTTACTGTAAAGTTTTTGTTCACCCTTACACATCCTTAAACTAAACCAGCCCAATAAATTCTGTTTAATAAGTCAGCTTTTGTGTTTACATTAGTGCGAGCAAAAGGACAATTGCAAGACTGGATTTCAAACCAGACAGCTCTCCTGTCGGTCGCTGAGTGTGGATGGGACTTACAGAGACCTGCCCAAGGCTGTCTGCTACCAGGGAAAAAGGGCACCACCATCGGTATGGCGACGGTGTTTTATACCAGAGAAGAGCGCACTCTGTACCAAAGAGAAGCCAGAAATAGAAGAAGTAAAAATGGTTGTTGTGCAAATGAAATCGGTGAGTTCCTTTTCCCTCCACATATTCTCAGACCTTATGCCTTGACAGTGCGTTTTGTGGAGCCCATATCTGTTGGCTTCAGATAGGCACCGATTTGATCAATTCTTAAGGGAAACAAATTCAAACTACCTGTACACAAAGCAGGTTTTTTCTAAAAAAACATGGAACTCATATTGCATCATATGCAAATTTTAATCACTCATCAGAAAGCGTAATTTTGCGTATATTTAAGCTTACCTTTCTCGAGTATGCAAAATGGCTTTTATCAACACAATATTTACCAGATGATGCATGGCATGAGCATAATAAGATTAACTAGATTGAAGAAGTACTGTGTATGCGCCTGTATGTACACCATTTTCAAAGCTGTATAATACGGCGCAGACACGGCATTCCAGTCAAGTGCTCCCCCCTAAACCAAACGAAGCCTGTATGCGCCAAGATCAAGTGTTATATCGTAAACACATGCATATGCTTTGCGGTTACTTTGGTAGTGAAGGGTGTCTGAAAAATTGTCTAACATCCGTTTGACGAACAAGCTCGTGGCATCATAAACAATGGTTCTCTCCATTTTGTATGATTTAGATAAGATTTACAAAGATTGTTATTGATATAAACAGTCCACTTGATAAAGAATTTAGTGTGTCCACTCTTGGTCAATAATTTCGGATATTATGACCGCTATATTAACAATTCTAAGGCAGTGTAATAAACGCAATCACCAGGCACAGGGTACAATATTTTTACGTAGCTTTAGAAGTTTTTAAAAGCACCTTTAGTTAACGTTTCTGGGGATTTTACTTTACAGATTAACAATATTCGTCTTCAAGTTGGAGAAATAGCCTATATCCTCCCAGGCACACGAGTGGTGATCAAGTGTCCCGTCAAGCATTACCCCACCGCAAACATTGTTTGGAAACACTTCAAACGCGGTGAATTCATCTACAAGGGACGCAGCCAGGCGGACATATACGTGAGCAAGAGTGGCCGTCTGGTAATCCGCCGTTTTACTGCTGCCGACAAGGGTGAATGGCAGTGCTACGCTGGTGAGAAGAGTGCGGGTATTACCCTGCAGTACAATCAGCCGTCTACCGGCTACTACGAGTGGGAACGCAGAAACCTGATGCGCAACACGGACATGCTCAACGAGGACCCGGCAGCGATCATGACTAAACAGGTTCATGTGCAGTGGGTTGAAGGTCCATGGTCCAACTGTTCTGTACCCTGTGGCGGTCCGGGCGTACAAACACGTACGGTGCATTGCGAACAGAGGGACAGCGGGTTGTACCGCATACTCGATGACGCCGAATGTAGACGAAGACTGCTGTCTAAACCGAAAACGAAGCGAACGTGCATCAACTTACCTAAGTGCCCCTCGTGGACGTTCAATAACGTGGACTACTCTGTGGTATGTTGACAGAATTCAGAATTAAGCCTCTTGTGTTTTGAGCCCGTTTCGAGTGCTAGCTATTGCGTAAACAGATGATCTTAACTGACTGCTTTGCAGTTAACAAACGATAGGTTCAACAGAATATGCCTACTATGCAGTGAATGACAACAACCACCTACCTTCGCGCACAAACCACGATCAAAGGAATGCAGAAAAGTATTTTCAGCTATCGCACGAGGAGGTACTGAAAATGTCGGTTGCTGTAGCATTAGAAGACCATTTCCATAGCATACTTTGTACATTCTTACAACAAAGCCCAGTTTCTTTCATGAGAACTGTCACTCTTCTCGAACAAGCGCAGGCATGCAACATTTACATCATTATAGGCAAATAGTATTGCTGGCAAAGACAAAAGAGACTGGAATGGTCATTTCTGGCTTATTAACCGTTGTCTTTGCGGGAAATACTATTTGCCTGATCTACTTGATGCTAAAGCTGCTGTCAGGGCTCGGGAAATCAGGCAAAATACAAAGTCGGAGAGGAACAAGTGACTTCCGTTAGTGGTCAGCCAATGCTCCTCAACAAGTTTCAACCTTTCAGTTGTGTACCTTAAAGCTCTGAGCACAATATACAACTCAGAGGGCACCACTAGCCAGGTAGTTTTAAATGCAGACACAAGGTGCTTCTAAGTTGAAAAATCTCACGAATTTCACACGGTAGCAGCTTTTTTCTGAAAAACTTCTTGACGGCTGACTGCTGTACAAGAGCTTCTTTAACTATTTTACAATTTAACTGGGGAAGCTGCAGTGCAACGCGTACGTACGAAGGATCAATCTTAAAATCGTAAACCAGGAGTTACTTCTGTCTTTGTTTTCTTTTAGTGTACAAATCGATGTGAGGGTATTGGCAGAGGAACCAGGAAAGGAAGAATGGTATGCACTCTCGGCGACAGAGAGCTCCCGGACTACCACTGTAGTTCCATGAGTAAACCCAACATTTCCTGCGCAAACCCTATTTGCCAAGTCAAATGGGAGGTTGAAGACTGGTCTGCTGTGAGTTGAAATTCAAAATAATATGTTCCCTTGCAGCACGTGAAAAATCAATTTGGTCGAATGTAAAATTCAAAAATGTCTGATAGTCTGAACTTTTAAACACCCGCGTTTTCGTGCGTTGCTGAGACAATCCCCATAGGCTGGCTTCGAAATAAAAAGTCATCGACGAAAAAAACTAGGAAGCCATTTTAAATAAACTGCCTTGATTGAAGTTTGTTATGCCCTGAGAAGTCTTTTTCTGATAACGCATTGAATGTTGTAGCGATGAATACTGATTACCGCTAGAAGCAAATAGGTCAGTCCCAGGATACAGTCAGATAATGAATACACAAACGCTGGAGCCAGAGCTCCCACTCCGTCAGTCAGTAAGGAATGCTTTCTGACACAATATTTGCACTGTCTCTGTGATTTATTTGCTGTGGTACTGCCTGAATATCAAATTGAGCCATTCCCGTATTCAATACAGGCGATGCAATTATTAATTGATGACCTGCACCCGAACAGCTAAGAGTCGATTTGTCATCAGTCTTTGGTCATTTTATTCACTGACCTCGGTCTCGGAAGGTTACGCGCCCGCGAAACTAAGCACTCTGTCCGGTAAAATGGCAGTACGGAGGGTGGAGTCCGAATGTGATTGCTCATATTATTCTTCTCAGGACCGGCAATCCATGACATAAAGTTTTTGCGGTTCACTCAGTTGTCACATCTTGCGGGAACATCAGCCTCATTACACTCGAAGGTGTAACCAAGGGCTGGAGAACGATTCCTAACCTAGAAGCTAGGTTTGTTTCTACTCGCTGCTGCCAACTGTTTGGCTATCCGTGTCAACAGGCACCTTCTTTCTGGGGCACACTTGGATTGCTTAAAGCTACACTAAATTCCGTGTTTGATGATAGCTTTGATTGTGAATGCGATACGTCAGGCGACTAAAGCTCTTGGTCCAATGATTATCTACCTTACCGATAGCATCTGGTGTTTATATACAGCAGCTGATTGCATGCCTTTTATAGCATGAGAAAAATTACTTTATGCCTGTGTATTAATGATATATTTGACCACAAAATTTTACTAATGTGGTTTGGGCTACAACTATCAAACAACTGTAATCAGAGTAGTGTACAACTGCAGTGGAGTAAGATCAACAGCAAAGAGCAAAATCGGACGAAAATAATGTAGTTATATCATTTTCCTCAATGAAATGGGTATTGACACTTTCTGAAAAAGACAGGTTATTTCTATTGCTTTCGTGGAGGCTTGGTACGCATGAAACGCTCAAGAATCCCTCTGATGGACGACAGAAAATGCAGTTAGCAGTCGGTTTTCTTTCAACGTCAAGCTGATTTCTTAGGCTCGTTCCACTAGTTTCTGGGGTTGACGAAGCGTTGGAAGCATGTTTGTGTCTGTGCACTGTTAGGATATTGTGGTCGGCATCTCGATACTATTTATGGGCTTTAAACAGCGAGCGGTAAGGATGGAACACATGACACCCTATGCACTGCTAAGCACAGGGTTCAAAAAACTCTGTATTCCTTCAAAATATAACAGCAGCGGTCGAATTTACGCTAAGCGAAGAGCGGATTTCGTTTTCTTGTTGCCTTGTATGCCGCCCGTTTGTGGGCGTATCAACCAAGGTGCGATCGCATTATCCAGGCAAAGTAGTTCGGCTGATATAAGAGCTCAGTGGCACATTTTTCAGGGTGAAGCCACTGCTATCCTGGATAGAAATGCAGCGACATAAATCTAAGTCTTTAGTATTTCTACCTAATAGGCCGTTAGGAAAAGTGCACGATGCCTTTGTTTACATTTTCATGTAAAGGAATGCGAATTCAGTTGCACATTCAAGCTTTAATAGTTGATATCGAAGAAATAGAAAATCTCACGGAATTATAAACCTAGCCCCAGCGTAATTTAGCAAATTGCCCAGTCTGTACATTCATTTATTTGCAAGCTATTTTTTAGAGATCTTTGCATAGTATTCTGAGATTCGCAAGTTTCTCATGCTTAACAAGACCTCTAATGTCTTAGGCTCATCTATTTTAACATGGTCGCTGACATACCACAATACGAAAAATCAGAACCAACTTACAAATGCCTGAATAGCGCCGATATTGTGCAAGCCGTCTCTTAGACCTTAATTTTGACCACCTTCCTTATTTGTGGAGGATGCAAAACCAGATTGCAATTACAAAATTGGAGGCAAACCAAGATAAAAAAATTAATTATATTCCCTTCCGACTCAAAGTGAACAAGCAAATATGCATTGTCGGAAGTATCTAGTAATATTTGCATCCATTTTATGTTCGACCCTTATGTCTCGCGACAAAAAAAGTTTTGTTTTTTGAAGAATAAGTCGCTCAAATAGTTTACTTTCTTTGGCCTGCAGCCAACTTTGTTCCGTTTTCAGATACGATTAGCAACATAACAGCTCAACAATGCTATTTTACTTAACACGCATTCGGTAAGTGTTTTTTCAGTAGTAAGGGAATAACTTTTAAAACGATGAACGAATATTTGGTCTCTTAGGAACATTGGATTTAGCCCTGATTAAATTTCAAAATGCAATTTTCCATCCCAGAATGACCTAAAATTCAGATTTGCTCTCGTGTGAGTTTTACTTCGACCGATCGTAAGAATTGAATTAATCTATTTGACTAGCAAATGACCTATAGTCTTAAAAGGAGGTGTCTGTTTTTTTTCACAAAGCATAAACACAACAGATTTTTTTACTGAATATTCGTACATGTAAAGTGCTTTACAGCAAATGTAATATCAATAAATAAACCTAGTAATTTCCACGCGTGACTATTGCATTTCAAATTTACTTCAGTGCTCTAAACCTTGCGGTGGGACTGGCTACCAATACCGTGAACACAGATGCGTTTGGGTCCATTCTGGTGAGCCTGCAGGAGCTCTCTGCTATGAAGAGAATCTACCGGTCCCGGAATCCATAAGAACATGCACAATGAAGCCATGCAAGCTGAGTAAGCTCCCTTAAACTGGCATTTTGACGAATAGTATTTTGGTGCATTGTTCTCTGCATCCATGACAATTACTTTACTACGCTTCCATTTGACCGTTGGGTTGACTGCTCAACTTGCTAACGTGTAGACTACCACTTTTCCGTATGTCGATAGACAATATGGGGCCACAGATGCGACGAAAACTTCTCAGTCCCGATTCATGCTTTAATTAGCCTGTTTAAGGTTTAATCTTAGTTTAGTTTTACTTGATGTGTAAGTTACGCAGGCTAACATGATTCTTCTGCCTTTGATAACTAGACAGTACTTCAGAATTCTGTTTAAACACCCTGTTTGTAAATGCAAACAGAAATCGGCAACTCAGGGCTGTCTTTGTGGATTCTAGTGAAGAGTTAATATTTTCGTTCGAAAACCACACATCCCTAACAATTTAGTGAGCCCAGTAGTGGTTCTGGTGGATTCTAGATAATTGCATAGGAAATCCTGCCTGAGCAGTGTGCTTGCTGTTATTTAATGGTAGATTATACACGACCAGTAAGTTGGATGGGTAAAATCGATCAAAGTGTGATTAAATTCACGGTGCATGGTGAGCCTCGTAGCTCAATGTTAGAACGTTGGTTGCGCAAAAATTCCGTCCCTGCTGTATGGGTTCGACTCCCACCGAGGCCGCAAATTTTCCATAAGAGTGGTTCATCTGAAATGTATCTGTGTTCATTAAATTGAATTTTGTTTTCAAGGATCTATTTCATGGCTGCCAGTGACGTATTTGGCTAATATCCTTAAAAAGTCCACCAACAGAAATTGGGTTTCGGTTCGAAATATCATCGAAGTTCTTGCACGTGCTAAAATGCCTGCTTAATATAGCAGCTGCCTGTAGAGTTTTAATACACCTGTGTGTTCGACCATCGATTTCGATGAAGTCCACCAAGTGAACCAGCAGATTGGTACAGTAGGTGATGGCCTCATGGGTTAGTTTTAAGTAATAGAGGACGTAGTTAGCGGCTCCGCACTCTTCACCTTCTCCCATGAGTCTCGAAGGGACTAGATGGGTCAGGCGTGGGCTGCTGTATAAAATGCAAGCCAATACACTGCTTAACCTAGTATTAAGGGACAGTAGCCTTTTGCGCTCGTACTACTGTACTATCTACCCTCACTCACCCATAGTGGGTTTAAAGACAGGCCAAAGGAGGCCGAGACTGATATGGCTACTACTGTGTCTATAACAACTGACCACGATAAAGCCGAGTCTCTGAATCAGTACTATCTCTGACGCTGGTTTGAGTAAGTTCTGGGGCGCATGCTCCCTTGTCCCAGCATGGTGTGTAACTCTGGGTTAAAACTATTTCGTGTAAGCATATGCATTAACCCTGAGCAGAAAAGCGTTTGCCTTGGTTTCCCCTTCTAAACTCTATCCATCAAGCTGTGTCATCTTAGATACTAAGATACTGCTGCTATAGGTACGTGCCAAAACTACAAGTGCTAGTTTCTATTACTCATGTTTTGCAAGGCCAGTAGATAGTATGCTATTTCTTGTGTGCGTATTTTAAGAAGTCGCACCCAATATGCACTCAAAATCTGAATGAGGTAATAGTGATTAGCATTTGGATAATACAAGGGCGTTTGTAAAGTAACGTACCATTCCTACCACGCACCACGCACCATGCAGTTTGCGGTCTATAATCCAAATACAGACCTACCAGAGTATCCACCTATAACTTGGACAGTTCGGAACCTCTGCTCGTATCCCGTTGATCCCAGCACGTTGTGAGAATGGGGGTTTAAGGTATTTCGAGCAGAAACCAAACTTCAGTAACTATCAAACAAGAGTGCTGGAAACCAAGGCTGGTACTGCTACTGATATTTCTAATACAAGTAAGTCATGGTGCTGCTGGTTGGTAGCATTTCTGGTTCTTTTTTTTACTTCATGAAGTTATAGCCACCTTGACGTTAAAGTGAGCTAGATTTTAATTTAGTGTAACTGCTTAGACAATTTAACTGCTGCTGTCACATTTTACAAAGTGGGGACCAGGATGCTGCTGCTAGAGGTAATATGCCACTGCCAAGAGTGTAAATTCTAGTAATCATAGTTGGGAAGTAATAAATTCTTAAAATTGTATCGATAGTTGACATGACAGTCTAATTCCGTGCAGCATGAATAGAGAAATATAAGTAATGCTTGTAGTAAAAGTGATAGTGGTAATTCCTATAAAAGTATTCAAAGTTCATTAGTAAGACATGCATCCTATTTTATCAATTTAGCATAACGGGTGGAGGTATGAGCTTACTGCGATACAATTACGGTACTTGAGGACTACAGTGTTGCTGAGATTGCAATAGGCTAAAGGTTTGATTAGGCTTTGAGGACTAGACTGCACTATCCAAGTTTAGGAAATCTAGCTAAGAGACTTGACTGCGTACGCTTAGAGGTACATTTGTGTATAAACTGTATAATGAAGTTACAACCAGTTAGATTATAATTATGTGTGGTTAGGACAGCTAGGCTATAATAAAAGAATTAAAGAATAGCAAGCTTACACGCATCCTAGGCTTCATGCGGGCACATGTTTCCTCGTCTTCATCTGGTGATTGTGTGAGACACCCATGTTTTCTTGAGAGCATGCGTCCTCTGTGTGAGTTTGCAGATCAGCAGATTTAGGCAGGGTGATTGGGCCGGACATCTAGCAGATTTGGTTGTCTTGCGATTTATGTAGTCGTTTACGTCAATCGAGCCCCCTGATTGGGTTTTGAATGACCAATGACCGCCAGATTTGTACGTTAGCGAGTGCGTCCACTTGAAGGCCCCTAGACTCCTTGAACACGTTGAACGTGCTTGTTTGGTTTTCCATATGTAAGGCCAATGGAACCACCCTTGTAGCAATGGTCTAATTTGAACGTGGTTAACCCCCAGATAGCTAGCTCGGTGTAACTTCTGTTCAGTAGGGGCACATCTTGCTCTAGAAATTAGCTAAGTTGGATGAGTAAACAAGCATCAAACATTTTGCAACAAGTATATAAGGTGGAACGTGAGCCTAAAATCGCCCTTCTTTTTGCCCGAGATGCATGTGTAGTAAACCCGGGTATTTTCCTTTCATTGTTTGTGTCTAGTACGTCGTTCCTCCACCGTGTGGGAGGCACAGATCAGCAGGTGTGTGCACATTTGCCATTTGATGGCAGTTATGCGGTTATCCTGAGCAGTTTGTCTGTTTGGAAGCGGTTAGCGCGTTTTTGACGGCTATTGCCAATCAGGCACTGTAAATGGCTTGCGAGAGGCCAATGGCTATCCCTTTTGCAGATAAGCCTGTGTCCGAGTAGGCCCTAGAATTCTGAATGGAGGCCCCTCTTACTCTAGATGTTAGCGCAGTAGGTTTACAAAGTGTTTCCCATATTGTTGTAATACCTGGGTGAGAAAGCAAGCATCCAATATTACACTATAACCACACCAGACGAGAATATGTGCTATCCGTCGCCTGTTTGTATGCCATAGATGACTAGGTAAGACACCCGGGTTTTCCTTTCGGCTTTTTTGTCGAGTACGTTCACCGCATGCGGAGGAACGTACGTCAGCAGATACGTGCAGATCTGGCATTGTGATGGCAATTGTGCGACTATCCCGAGCGGGGTCTCCGTTGGCTAGCTGTCAGTGCGTTTTGACGGCCATTGTCGATCGAGTGCTATGGTTGGCTTGCGAGAGGCCAATGGATACCCCTTTTGCAGGTGAGCATGTGTCCGACTAAACGCATAGGCGCCTTAGCTTCGATCGTAAGCATCAAGCTACTTTGCGTGATGGTGTTACAGTCACTTAAAATAATACTCCTTAAATCTTCCCCAGCGACATCATCATCATCATGTTCAGCATTGATGGTTTTGGGTCCCCTTTAACACGATAGAAGTAAGTCAACTAGATTGAGATTTAATTAGGCTAATTGTTATGTCTAGCTGCTAAAGAAGTACCCGCAAGGTCTGCAGTGAGCTAAAGCTTTGAACCTATGATAATGGGACAAGTCCAAAGTACTATAGCTGAACAATCATGAAATAAGAGAATAAACTGCAGATCCTAATTGATGCACTAGCGTCTAAACAAAGTAACGAGTTATTAGCCAAGCAGCTTGAAACAGAGCTGGATAAGGAGTCTTCTTTTTTTAAGTTTTTATTTACCTAGCGCAGGAATCTAAATCGTAAACTCAGCTAGGAGGAACAGACTGAACTAGAACAGAGCCATTCAAGATCTGAGTTACAATACGCCTACTGTATCATTCAACCTACTCTTGTGGCTAGCAATAAGTTGTGAGAGCTCAGGGAGATATGTAGGTTATTTTGTGTAGTAACTTCGGTGTTGTGCATGGGGAAACATGACCTTTATTTTGTCGACTCGTACCTGGAGTAATTTTTGCCACATCTTGATCTGGCTCATTTTTTCTCACGCGCGAAGTTTGCGTAAGTCGTTTAGAAGGCACAAAGTGGTTAGTTCAGTGAAATAATTGCGCCATCCTGCGAGCGCTTCCTTTTCTAGCGGTAGCGATGTATTTAAGATGCTGAGAGCAAGCCACGTCAATTACCATGACCTGGCTGCTAGTCCACAAGTCATCTGAATAATATTTGCCGCACAAGGCTTGGTGTATTTTATATTGCCCGCCAGCTGCTACTTCTATAGCTTACTGAAGTATCCTATCGAGCTTGTCTGCAGATATTATAGACTGAGAGTATAAAGAGCTTTAAGTATTGCAGATAGGAGGAATATAGGGTGAGGCTATACTCTTTCATCTTGACCTGAGGGGCAAGAAATAGCTTGCCCTTGGGCCTTTCTTCGTTGTGGAAGCCGTTTCCTCATATCGGGAAATGCGAGGCGGTGATCGAGCCATCCGTCGGCCAGCTGGTGGAGGAGGTTGGCTGCGTGATATGTTCAATAGAAGAGTATGACGTGAAGGAGGGAGTAGGTAGATTTGTGCTGAAACGCGAGCTGGTTGGAGGGGCTTGTGTGTTGGCACCTTTCTTCTGTGGGGTAGGGCCCCTTCGTGCCACCCTTTTTGCCTTTGCGGTAGCGATCCTACGGATCTCATAGGTAGCTGTGTTACTTTTTACTGTACGTTGCCAAGCAAAACGGTCCTGCGCGAGTTGTTACCAGGTCTACGAGTTGATTTGAAGGCAATTCATAGAGTTTTTCAGAGTGTCCTTGTAGCGCTGCCATTGTCCCCCTGCAGGCGAGCCCCCTCAGCGACATCACTGCAAAGCAATCGCTTTGGTAGTCTTTTTTTGTCCATCCGCGCCAGATGGCTGCTCCAGCACAGCTGTCGCTGCATCAGTATGGTGTGGATGGTGAAAGTTTTTGCCCTCTCTAGCACCTCTGTGTCCAAAATCCTGTCCTGCCATCGCAACTTTAGTATTGTGCGGATACATTTCAGGTTGAAATGGTTCAACTTTTGAACTTTGTTTGCGTAGACGGTCCAGGTCTTTGCTCCATATAGGAGTGATTTGAGGACGACGGTCCTGCACATCTTAAGTTCGTAGATAGTTGCAGCCCGTGGCGATTCCAGACGGAGGCTTTAAGCCGACCAAATCTTTGACTAGCTTTGCAGATTTGGTGAGCAGTCTCGTCGTCGGTTTTGCGGTTGCGGGACAGCGTGCTGCCTAGGTAGGCGAAGCGTTCGACATCTTCGAGTTCAGTGTTGTTTACCTTCATTCGTGGAGCATTACAAGCAACACTGGGTGGCAATTGATTAATTACTACCGTTTAAGTTGTGCTGATGGTAAGTCCAAAGTTGGCGCAGCCGTTGGCGAATAGGTCCAAACTTCTTTGCGTGTCCACTTCTGCTGCGGTATTTAGCACACAGTCATCCGTGATGAGCAGATCGTGGACTATGGCCTTGTAGACGCGCGCGAGCGCTTCCATACGTCGGGCGTTCAAGAGTTGCCCGTCAGTTCTGTAATTGTAGTCCACCATCAGCATAGCAGACAAAATGATACTGAAGAGGGTTGGCTCGAGGACACACCCTTGCTTCACCCTGTTTGTCACTGCAAAGGCCTCGGATACTGTTCCGTCTTCAGTTACGCGTGCCCTCATCCCGTCGTGTAGCTGGCGTACCAAGTGGATGAAGTGATACGGGTAGCCGAATTTATGCATGACTCTCCAGAGTCCGTCCCGGTTCACCATGTCAAAGGCTTTGGTCAAGTCCACGAAGGTCGCGTAAAGGTGAGTATGCATCTCTTGACAGTTCTTCTGTAGCTGTCGCGTGGCGAAGATCATGTCTGCGGTGCCGCAATTGTGGCGAAAGCCACACTAGCTTTCTGGTAGGAGCTCTTGTTCTAGGTGGTTGTTGAGGCGGTACAGGAGGACACGTGCAAAGATCTTCCCTGCATGGTTGAGCAGCGAGAACCCTCGGTGACTGTTGCAGAGTCGTCTGTCTCCTTTGTGCTTGTAGAGGTGGATGATTGTGGCGTCCTTGAAGTCCTGAGGTACTTGCCCCTTGATGCCATATTCTCTGAAAGAGTTCGGTAAAGTGATTTATGAATTGCTGACCGTCCATTTTAAATCTCAGCAGGAAAAGCGTCTGGTCCAGCAGCTTTCCCGCTGGATAATTTCTGTACTGCTCTGATGGTCTCCTCCGCCGTGGGTGAGAGATTAAGATCAAAGTTGATTTCTATCCAAGGCAAGCGTTCGAACGCAGCATCCAAAATGGTGGATGGACGGTTTTGTACGCTTTGGAAGTATTAAATCCGGCGCTTCAGTATCTGTGTCTTCTCAGTGAGTAACGTAGCTCCGTCAGTGCTGAACAGGAGTGCTTTTCCTTCCATTGTGGGACCGTAGACCACTTTGAGTGCAGTGAATAAATTTTCCAGACATTTTGGTCCGCATAGCTTTGTATTTCCTCGGCCTTTTGAGCCATCCAGGCGTCCTGTATTTCTCGCAGTCGCTGTTGTACACACTGGTGGCTCTGATAGAAGGTTGTTTTAGAAATATCGGAAGGATGATCAAGGTAGGCTTTGTGTAGGCGGTTCTTGGTATTTAGTAGGATGCTGATATCTGCATCATTCTCGACAAACCAGTCCTGCTGTTTGCGACGTACATTTCCAAGGACACGTTTAGCGGTCAGTTGGATAATGTCCCGTAGTTGGCACCATCGGGACTCCGCGGAGATGGTTTCGTCAGCTATTGGTAGATGGGCCAACCCTTCATTTAACTCCTTACTGAAATGCAGACGATTGGCAGGCATATTCAACAAAACAATGTTCAACTTAACCGGTGGGCGCTTACCCTGAGGTTTCCTGTGGGTTCTAAGTTGGATCCTAATTTTGGAAATGACGAGCGGATGGTCGGTCCCTCCATCGGCACTTGGGATCGCCTTTGTCACAAGTATTTCCTGTTGATCACGCCGCCGTATGAGGACGTAGTCCAGGATATGCGAGTCTCGATCCCGCCGATGCATCCATGTCACTTTTTGACGTGGGAGTTGAAAAAAGGGTGTTTGTTAGGATGAGACCATGCTCGGCGCAGGTTCGCAGAAGGAGCAGACCATTTCCAATCATGACGCCAGGCAATATGGTCTCTGCCGACGCGAGCGTTTAGGTCCCCCTGGGCAACCAGCTTGTGCGATCTCGGTGCAGCCGCCAGAAGAGCATGCAGATCCGTGAAGAACTGTTCTTTTGTCCCGTCAAAACTTTTCATCGTGGGGGTGTAAACGCTGATGATGGGAGCGAAATTGTTTGCTCGAAGAGGCAGACAGAGGGTCATCAAGCAGTCGTTTTTGCCCTGCGGCAGAGTAGGCAGGTATCCCACGACTCCTGTCCGGCGGGGAAAGGCGACGCCAGCCTCGCGTCGCTCTGTCGCTGGCCTGCCACTCCAGAAGAATGTGTAGCCAGCGCTCACTTCCTCCAGTTGGTTTCGGTTGGGGAGGCGAGTTTCACCTAGTGTGGCGATGTCAACCTCGAAGCGTGCCAGTTCTCGGACCACTAACGCAGTTCTCCGTTCAGGCAGATAACTTCTATGGCTATCTAGGAGAGAACGCACATGCCAGCATGCTAGTGTAGGATGATTTCCTTTAGGAGCCTGACCCTGTGTTCTAGTGCGCCTAGGAGAGGGCATGACATGGAGTGTTGATTGCACTACAAGTCCAAGTTAGCAAATGTACCACTGGATAGTTCAGCATTGCGTGTCTCTTATCCGCCGCCAATGCAGGCTTTCAGTGAATTGTGAAAAATACTTGCTTCGTTATGGTAGCCGCGAGCAAATAGAGAAACTGTCATTTGCTGTATCACCCTGACCGCTCGTATTTGTTGTCCAAAAGGAAGGTGAAAGTTTTACTTTTTTGACCAGCGCACTGGCTGCCAGGGCTGAGCATGACCTACACAGTCTCGCGCCCTCCCCCCCAGGATCCGATGATAAGTCTTGTGCGGTATTATTGTCCGTTTGGGGGACAATCAGTTGAGCTACTTCCACCCAACCCCGGCGCAGTTGAAGGATGAAATTCATCATACTGGTGTCTAGAAGCCGCTAGTCGGTGACCAAACACCCAGAGCACATGCACTATTTGCAGGACCCATACCTCCCCCCTCCCACCCACTGATTTTGAGCATTTTCCTTCCTTTCTCCAGTAACGTGTATCACCCACCCCTGCATGTGGATTCACACACGCGCGTGTTTGTATATGCTCGACCAGAAGTAGCTTTCAGAGTTTGCTTACTGCAACCGTGAATACGGCAATTAAAGTGTCATTTGAAGTCAAAAATACGCAAAAGGAACATTACGCCCTCTGTTTAGTAAAGCATAAGCTTGCGTTTATTCCCAGCGCACGCTTCCGAACTCTTTAGTCGACATGTCGACACATGAGTTAATTCAGTAGGAGCACATTAGTGCTCGCCCTGGTTTTTACCTTATTTATCCCTTTTAAGGTTAGGATGCTACTGGCAGAGTTGCTGTGACTTTGATAGAATTGCTATTTGTAAAAATCGTACTTGCTAGAACCAGTAATTGGCCTGCACGTGAATTTATAAATAATTATTCCTTAAACTTACTGTGCAGTCTTAATCTATGAGTGGATATTAGTGAGGTCAAGGTTAAAGAAAATTATAATGTACAAATAGCTGCTGTAAGAGGTAGTACGTAAATGCAGAGGAGGCTAAGACTTGTTCCAATACCCGCTAGTAGCACTTTAGTATAGTGTAATGCACGCGCAATAGAGAGGCGGGCCACTAAATGGGAGCCCTGTTATTACTCACGTTTGGTTGAACTTGCTATGCGTGTGTGTATGTAAATATAGAACACAGTGGGCTTCCTGTAGTAGACAGGTAGACCAGTTTAACGTTTCCTTTTCTCACCGCTTGAAGACGTCAGTGACATTTCCTATTATATCACTGTCAAAGAACCGCAGTAGAATTCGCTTAGAAGTTGTTGTCGTGCTACTAGACGATGCTTCTTCTCGTACTGCTACGGCAGCCACATGTGCCGTTGAGAAGCCAGAACACCTGCCAGGGCAGGCATAGCCTTCGTCAATCCAGGTAAGCAGAGGAATCTATTTATGGTCCCTGCCTTCAATTTGTAAGGCACACTCAAGCACTTTAGTTGCATCTTGTTTACAACACATGTCGACGAGAAATCGGGATCAAAGTTTGTCGAGATGTATCTTGACTTTCTACATTTTCCAGTTTTGTTCCGCCTTTACGAAGCACCATCTGTCTATAAGGAAGCAAACTTCTCCACAAACAACTTTTAATGCAACTGAGTAATTAGCATAACATTATTCAAAAGGTCAGTAATGACATATGATCCTATTTTATCACATAATTATAACGGGTGGACGTATGAGCTTTACAACCTGAGGTGATTCTGTAGGCACATAGTCACATCCAGGAGGTGAGTTTTTGACTATTTTCTGATTTTTACTGCTAAAATCATATCTACACTGTAAGTTATTCAAACTGATAGTACTGGTAGCGGTGGTGTTATTTGTTATTAGATTGATAGTTGGAGAGTTCAAATTATAATAAGTATAAATTATGAATACATTGAGGTGAGAGCACAATATAAGTACTACCTTAGAGGACAGTAGTACGAATATGCAGGATCAGGTAGAGGCATAGATTAGGGATTGAGGACTAGTCTACACTAGTACAGATAAGCAAATCTAAAATAAGAGACCCAGCAGCCTAATTGAGCAGATACAATTGTGTCAAAACAGAATAATGAATTTCTAGCCAGGAAGACTTTAAAGTGAGCTAGATTTTAATTTGGTGTAACTGCTTAGACAATTTAACTGCTGCTGTCACATTTTACAAAGTGGGGACCAGGATGCTGCTGCTAGAGGTAATATGCCACTGCCAAGAGTGTAAAGTCTAGTAATCATAGTTGGGTAGTAATATATTCTTAAAATTGTATCGATAGTTGACATGACAGTCTAATTCCATGCAGCATGAATAGGGAAATATTAGTAATGCTGGCAGTAAAAGTGATAGTGGTAATTCCTATAAAAGTATTCAAAGTTCATTAGTAAGACATGCATCCTATTTTATCAATTTAGTATAACAGGTGGAGATATGAGCTTACCGCGATACAATTACGGTACTTGAGGACTACAGTGTTGCTGAGATTGCAATAGGCTAAAGGTTTGATTAGGCTTTGAGGACTAGACTGCACTATCCAAGTTTAGGAAATCTAGCTAAGAGACTTGACTGCGTACGCTTAGAGGTACATTTGTGTATAAACTGTATAATGAAGTTACAACCAGTTAGATTATAATTATATGTGGTTAGGACAGCTAGGCTATAATAAAAGAATTAAAGAATAGCAAGCTTACGCGCATCCTAGGCTTCATGCGGGCACATGTTTCCTCGTCTTCATCTGGTGATTGTGTGAGACACCCATGTTTTCTTGAGAGCATGCGTCCTCAGTGGGAGTTTGCAGATCAGCAGATTTAGGCAGGGTAATTGGGCTGGAAATCTATCAGATTTGGTTGTCTTGTGAGTTATGTAGTCGTTTACGTCACTCGAGCCCCCTGATTGGGTTTGAATGACCAATGACCGCCAGATTTGTAGGTTACCGAGTGCGCCCACTTAAAGGCCACTAGACTCCTTGAATACGTTGAACGTGCTTGTTTGGTTTTCCATATGTAAGGCCAATGGAACCATCCTTGTAGCAATGGTCTAATTTGAACGTGGTTAACCCCAGATAGCTAGCTTGGTGTAACTTCTGTTCAGTAGGGGCGCATCTTGCTCTAGAAATTAGCTAAGTTGGATGAAAATACACCTACTTTTGTTGGAAATATAACTTAAATTCTGATTCTTAAACCACTTTATTGCAATCGCAGGTTGCGTGGACCTATCGCCAACTTGTAAAGAAAATACCCATTTGTGTGGGTTCACTCTGGTTCAATTCCAATGCTGTCAGACTTGTCGAGAGTACGCGATGCAGACCAACAAACTTTTCGTGTGACGTTCTCCGCTGATTTGTTACAACAACAGCAAGGCTTTTGTACCATTTCAATCCCATGCATTCACTCACCGTCCCAACACCGAACGCCCCCACTGACCTGTAAACATGAAGTGGGCAAGTGTACCATGACTCATTCACCAGACGCTGTATCCTTCACCATGCCCTCCTCACATGTTGGCCTAGACCTAGATCTACTAAATGTGCTGCGATCTGCATGCGAATGAACACAATCCAAATTCTCATGACCATGGTGTTTTCCAGTTCTGCTCACCGCACACTGGATGCTCGAACCTGAAAGCCCCACAACCCTCCTGTCTCTGCTTCTCACATAACGTCTCTCCTATCCATGTCCACCGCCCTGCCGAAAGTGCTGTCGAAAAATTCCCTCCCCTTCCTCGCCCCACACACTCCTCCATCCAAAGATTATTTTTATGATTAGGTGCGAGCGCACTTCGACAAATCTGAACAGGATATTTTGTCGAATGCTTAACCACCTAGCATCCTTCTCAAAGTAAACCACTACACCGTTTCCATGAGTAAAAAACAAGTTCTTTCGCCAAAAGAATGTCCATTTCGAACTTGGATAACACTCAGAGTTTCCTGTACATAAGTTGACCATATTATTGACTTCTTATAATATTGCATGAAACTTCTGAATTACTAAGAAAACATGTCCATGGAAATTTCAGCCGTGTTTTTGAAAACGCACCGCTTGCAAAAAGAAAAGGTCATTGTTATTGGTATTGTAACATCAATAATAAAATAAGTTCAAAAGCAAACGATAAGGTGGCGTAAATCAGTGACATATTCATTGTCACAGAAAAACCCGCACTTAATTTCCAGTGATGCAATCTTGTAAAATCTGCCTTCATTTTTCTTACTGTATTTTGTTTTCATTTAAAACTCCATGGGCTCATGTGTAGGCGCAGTTATGGACGAATACGGTGACTGTAGCTGAAGCAATTGTGATTTTGAGTGACATTTCTAGACATAACAATAGGTGCTCTATACATTGCAACTGTCCATTGGGTGAACAGCCGTGTTCTTTTATGTGGGTGGTGTCTAAAAGCCTGTGAACTACTGAAAAGTCTTGCCCAATACCTTGAAAATCTCGCGCAAACTGAATGATTGCCAGATGATAAGGTATAGGCACACTTGCTTGACGATAAAATCTGCGGCATTATCATTTTCATGCGGCTGACGAAAACATTACGTTGCTGGCTCTATATTTTGCACCTGGCAAACACAAAAATCCGCGTTTCCATGGGAAAATAAATTCAATAGACGAAACTTGAATTCAATGCATAGAAATACAAAAACAACGATAAATTATTTCCATTTAAATCGAATATGCGCCCAGAGTGCATGAAGTCCAATTGACTGTCACCATGAAGCTCTCAGGGTAAGCAGACATCTCTGAAGATGGACTTCTGTAAGAGTTCGAAAGCTCAGGATAATAAATCAATTGATCCGGTGCTCGACGCGCCTTCCTCTTTATCCCTGTAGGTATCCCTGGAACGCAAACCTTTCATTCATTCGGGAATACTACCTATGATATCGTCAGCACCAGTCTGAGAGGAATACCCCGCATGCTTTCATGGAGATGCTACTCCTTACTGCGTCGTAATCGAGGCATCGATACGTATGTGCATGAAAAGTAAAATAAAATGGTTGCATTCCGAGATAAAAAAGTGTCATGTTGACATATAGGAGTTTTATTAGCGCAAAAAATTGCTCCCGATTGCGTAAGTCGGTCTCCCAAAAAGGCATACCATCGAGGGCTCCTGGCAAGCGCAAGGCATGCGTGTTTGGCAATTTGTTTACAACTGCGAGGGCTTGTGTGACGCTTGCCTCAGCCTTCTTTTTCCCATCCACCGTGTTCTGCCTTTGTTTTCTTCCCGAATTTCATTGTCGACGTTAGCCAACAATCCCACCTTTCCTCACCCTACCCCGTCACCAGTGCTGGCAAGTGCTCCGCGTGCCATTTCACTGTTGTAGAGGCCTGATGAGTAATCGATTTCAACAAATGTTTGCCCTCATTAATTTCTCTACTATTGGCACCTGGTTTAAAAAAAGTAGGTTACAGAGTCCGTTTGAGAATAGTGACCTTGACTGAAGAAAATTTAAACATTCCTGTGCCAATTAAAAAAACGCTAACCTACTGAGTCTTATTTAGACTTAGTAGTACTAAAAAATGAGTCGCTTATTCCGATCGCTTGTGCAATAGGCCCCAATATTAATTAGCTTTAGAAAATAAAGTAGTTGGGAACTGTCGTCAAATGTAGATTTTGTTTTTTCACGCATTGTTTGTCCTGTGATATATCACTCATGAAATAGATATTGAGCTATCTCACGCTCCAAGTTCCTAATTTATTTGCCCAATTCATCTAATAAACCGCATATGATTCATTGAAGTCGGCTTTGCGGCTAGTTAGTCTATTATTGCCGTTGTAAGCCAAGCATTCCCAGTTACTTTTCAGTAAATCTTGAGACGCCGGAATTGTCTCTGTCAGGATTCAGCGAAGAGGATTGCCAAATGCAGTTGGACTGAAATTAACCAGTCTTCCTGAACCGAAACAGGGCAAGGTGGAAGACATTCATGGAACGCCTCGCCTTGGAACGTTGTCATTGGCAGGGCTATCCTATAGGCGACCAGCTAACCGTCTTAAGATACCATCACCACCAGAAGTTTTACGAAACAAATATATTTTATGTCCTAGAATTGCATCGAAGATAGCTGGCAAGCGATTAGGCAGGTCAGCGTTGCCCGAAGTCACTGACATGATCAGCCTGTCAGCGATAGCTTACTGCGTGGTTTGCTGTCACATTCAGACTGCATACTGCACCATGACCAAAAAGATACTGGTAGCGCTAACGCACGAAAATGATCTAACATTGAAGCAGTAAGATGCGCTCACACCTGGCAATACACACCCTCGATAAGGGCAAGCAAGATGTCCTCGAGAGTGCACAAATAATCCGGCAAAGGGAGTGCAATGCAACACTTGAGATAACGGAGGCCTGGAAATCTGACGAGATTTCAATTAGACGTAGTTTTGTTTTAGCACAAGTCCTGGAAGCTGTTTCCACCCAACAAGGCAGAAATTAAACACTGCTTAGTATGTCATTCAAAAACCTGCATTTCAGATCTGTTAAACTCGAACTATCCAGTGTAGTACACTGATTGAACGTCGGAAGACCATACCTTTTCATTCGCAGTTTGATTTTTCGAAGAAAGGACTTGTATGGCTGCCTTAACAGGACATAGCGACCGAAGATGTTCAAGTTGGCACCTACCGAGTTATGCCAAATTCTGGGAATAAATCCTGGCTAAGTCGGATTCGGATAGAGTTCTTAAATACGTCAGTACTCAAATACGCGAAAAGAGAGGATAAGACTTCGGATAGCAATAAATGCATCAAACGAACGAACATGAATGTACGAAAAGGATGAGTTACGGGAAGGGATGACCTGCTTGGATGGAAGGTGACGCTGACACGTCTACTGCGCAAACCATGGCAAAAACAGTGCTATGGGTTACTACAGGGAAGGGTTGTGTGAAGTGCTGATGTACTGAGAGGAGAACGTTGTGACGAGTCGCGAGGGTGGGGCAACGGCTGCTTCATCCGACGTAGATTTACACCATACCAGCTCCGCACACAAAGGTGTCACTTCCTTCAGATTATCCATTCATTTTCAAGGTATATTAAAATAGGAACAGGAGCTGCCCACAATCCAAGTGGGTTTGCGTCAAATTCTAGGGTTGTTAACTTCAAGATAAAAGTGAATGCTGGAGTGAAGTTTAGAGTAAGTTTTAAGGTTGGGCTTAGGTTCAGGATTATGCCAATAGCTAAGCTTTGGGTTCGTGTTTTCCGTACGGTTTCTGTTTAGGGGGCAGGGGGGCTGTATTGAAGATGAAGATAACAGTTTAATTTTATAAACGTTGGGTGTTAGAGTCAAGACGTGGGAATGCTTACCCTTCATGAAATTTATCTCAAAACTACCTGCGTTTAGTGGGTAGGGCGTTTTCATTGTTGCGTGCTGTTAAGACGGATATACAAGTCATCCATACAATTCTCATTGTTTTTGTATGTATATCGATAAGAGGGCCTTCACCGTTCAGGTTACATGCCTTAGAGCAAACTATAAAACCCTCATGAGTAATCGCATACCGTTCGATGACTATGCAGAGGGAATGCCGACAGAGAAAGGGGAGTGCGTGGGGATCGTTTCTGGCTCTGTTGTCATTGAGCAACCATAACCAACCCCAGGTTTGCATAACCTGGAAATCGATCCCGGGATCCATTATTCGTCAAGCCTTACAATTGAGTCAGTCGACCGCTGTCCGCTTGGCTTCTATCAGGAATCTAAACTATGCTAGATGGCCGTTCATCGGGTAGCTTATGGGGCATGCGCGTCCCGTTGAGCTTTGGAGATCAATTTCCCAATGAAAGCTTTTTCGAATTCAAGATTCTGCATAACTGAGTTGGATATGACTGGCTGCCGGTGGTAACACCCAATTCTGCCATTCTATTTACCTCCATGCATATTTGCGCGTGAGCATTGAGGGTCCAGATATTATATCGCAGTACCACATTTTTGCCAAAAATGCCCACTCGTTCCCACGATGAGGTGCGGGAGCCACTGTGCTGCCTGCCATGACAGCGTGAGCCTTGGTCAGAGCCCCAGCTCTCTTGTCAGACCGAAGCAGTCCATTTATGTCAGAAGTTGTTTGGCCCATTCCCATAAAACAGATGCTGCAAATACACACAGCCTTCTAGCGCCGTTTTTGAATACAGTTTGCTCGTGGCCGATTAGCTTCTCTTCCGCTTCTGTGTTGTTTTTATTGGACAGCCGTCAGGTTAACTTACAGTTCGTGGGCGGGGCGTGGTAAATAACAAATTAACGACGTAGTTTTTTCCTTTACGATGAGATATGGTTGATGCATATGCTGACTTGAAACAGATGTTCCAGCAGCAGCTAAAACGAATGCAAGTTCGTGCTGATAAGCTACCCAACTCCTCCAGGCACTGTTGGTGGCTCCCGATTTGTCGAGCACATCACCGGCAGCGCCACGGAGTTCCTGTAAGACCCGAAAACTCACATGCACTTTGATTCTTGGTACAAACGATACAGTGCCTTCTTCTCGATCGACTTGGCTGCCTAGGGTGATGCATAGAAGGTGCGACTCTTACCCCGTAAAGTGGTCTTACCAAGCAAAAACCCTATGCCAACTTTATTCGCCCCAAAAACCCACGATAAATCACCTTTGCAGACACGTTGAAGCCGTGGTCGCAGATTTTCGGTGAGCAGTCATCCCTGTTCAACACGTTATCCTAGTGTCTCTAACTGTGCAAACCGGAATCCGACGAGTTAAGTACGCATGTGGGCATTTCTAATCACGACTGAGCGCGTACCTAGCTCTATTCTCTCACAGTAGACCGATTTGAATATTCACATGCAGTTTCCAGGCCCTCAAAGAGGCTGACATCCGGTCAGGTTTCCTGTCCCTAGTGCAACAGAACTGCTCAGTTGGACTCCAAGAGCTGTCTGCGGAGTGTCAGACACTGATTAACCTCAAACACGATTTCACTATGATTCAAAGCAATCCTTTATTCTTGCTTAGTTCGGTAACTAAGTCACATCCAGTTATGCGGCCCAAGCAAGCCTCAAAGCCGAAATTACCGCCATCTTCTTGTCAAGTTTGTGACATGTGACATTTCTATCTGATTTTACATTTCGCCAACATCTTTACCAGCGATGTAGCCAGGTGGGACACCTTGATGGGTTCTGCCGATCATCAGTATGTTTAAGCAAGCCTGCCCCCGCCAATACAGATACCATTTATGGTCAAATGTAAGTTCTAATCTCAGTCTCTTGGACAATTCATAGTAAATGCAGCTGATCGCTGAATGTTGATTGATATTTTCCAGTCCGCCTTCCCTTCCGCTCCCATGTTGGCTTTAGAGACAACCGACGGGAAAGCTCACAGCTCGTGTCATTTATAAGTATCAGGAGCGGGTCATGAAACTTTGTACTGATGTGTCGGAAAATGTCTCGTTCCTACCAGCAGTGGAATGTTGTGGTGGATGCTAAATCAACTCGTCTTTATTCAGCCATACACTTGCTTTTATTATAACCGTGCTCGTTGCATGAAATTTGCCCTGTCCGTTTGATGCTGACTCCTTTTGATCTCCTTAGGATCAGATGGTGCTTGGTTCCGTGATCTTTGTAATTTTGGGTCTATCATAGATGTGGCCAAATCAGCTTAGCTTTTGGCCTGGTCCTCGTCAGCCGTCGGGCGAAAAGCTCCCATCCCCAGGACTGTGCTTCGTCCGTTTTATAGACGCTGTTCAATATGATTCAAACACTTGGCCTAGTGCCTGGTCTGCGGGATATAGATGGTAAGTTTGATTGCCTTTATCACTTGGGGAGCAGCATTGCAACACCAGTCTTGTCAACCTGATATTCGCTTGCTCGATAATCCTCGCTTTCTCAAGAATGAAACTGGGGTTCTGTTATTATATGTGATCATAGGCCAGAGCCAGCTTATTTTCTCTATTGCTTACAAACTGTCATTCACGCGATCCTGTGCCAAGTTATTTGCCTCCTTCACCAACATAATTTGCATCACATTTTTTCGCCTGAGATGATGTAAACCACTGCTGATTCTTTTGTAAACGGTTTTTTCTGTCTGATTGCGGTTTTCGGTGCATGATCCATGTCAATCCCAAACGTCTCAGGCTTCCTGCAATCGCAATCTTTAAACAGGCAGTCACTAAAAGTACCTAGTTTTTTCACTGCCTGACTGCTAAATTTACGGTTCCTGAAGTTATTTTGTATGTAAAAAGTATGCTCGTATGTTCCTCTTTCTCGTCCTTCTCCTCCTCCTCCTCCTTCTCCTCCTCCTCCTCCTCCTCCTCCTTTCCCCTCCCCCCCCCCCAACCGGGCCGCGTGATAGATGCGCTGGACCAACACGGAGCCAGATCAAGGCATGGCAGGCGTTATTCGGGTTGCGCGCCAATAACAAACGCCGAAACAGGGGAATTAGGTGAACCGCGTAGGGGTGGCATCGGTCACGGCAGCCACCTGCGCCCGATCCCGTTTCCGATCTCTTTGCCTTTGTTGTGACAACGGGCTCAGGTGGGTGAGGGTGGAAACAGTGTAGTGGTCCTTTCTGCCCAGCACCCATCTAACTCTTGACGTCACAGACCAGGTCACTCAGAGCAGGCCCTTGCGCGAATGTACTTTTCGGCCTACCTCCGACCAGACGCAAACTGGCGCATGAGACACTCACCACCCACGCCAATGTCTACCTTCTTGCGGTCCAACCAATCACCATCAAGGCCGCGAGACAGAGCGGGGATTTGGCGGCCGCCCCCGATTCCTGACACTAGACTCACTTGGCATTCTGCCGCCTCGTGGGGCGGACGCCACGCCGCTGTCCTCTCCTATGGCCCTCATGGTCGAAGGAACGGCAGATCGAGTCAACCCTTCTGCAAACTATTCTCCTGCTCATTTTGTACAGAATACAATCTTTCTACAGCTCTGGTTTCCCAAGATATCTCTCATCCCCTAAGGAACCGGGCCTGGACGATCAGAGTCGTTAGAGTTAAACCGTAGTAGCCTTTACACATTTGCGATAAGAGAACGATAGATGCGCCGCAAGTCTACTATAACTTTAAACAAACTCACGTGAACCGTCCCTGCATCACTCTGCTGTGCTGCACACGGTGGACATCGTAGAAATCGACGGCCGAACTGTGGGAATGTATGTTAGTATGCGGGGCCCATCCCAACTCAGGTGGCCGACAGCTAGGTGGTTGCCTACTGCTGCTGTGATGGAGAAGAGAGTGAGGATGGCCCTGAGCGCATTTCTTTCCTCCTTATAATGAGGATTCCTCAGTATAATAAATCCGACGCGCTTAAATCTATCGTGATACGCTAAAAACCGTGGCTTGGAGGGTTGCCAGCTGGCGGGTTAACTCGGACACCGCAGTCGGTCCAGTGTGTCTTGTGTAGTGTGGCTGCCTGCGGGCTGCGAGTCAGATTCAATGGCTCCTTCTTAATGTGGCCTTTATGGCACTCCCTGCCGGGAGCCTACCTTGCAAGACGGCTGTCTGGTACGCGTGTTGAGTGTTTGTCGCGCCAGCCGCCTGCGCCCCTCCGCACTATTTTTCCCGCCTATTTAACTCGTTCTCGATAACTGGAATTAGGTGTAGGAGTAGTCAGCGAGTGGAGTAGACCCAGCGAGTTTGCCTCATTATTATTTGGCTGCAGTCGTCGTGTGCTTCAACTCGTTGGAGCCCGTAGTGGATATCGTCTAACACGATGGTCGAGCTGTGGTAAGTATGCAGGGATAGCCGTTTATTTCAATTATGGCCTGTACGCATTTCACCTTTTTCTTAATTCGAATGTGATCAATACAGTGTGCTGAAACGCGACATTGGATAGTTTTGCCACAAACCGTTTTTCGTAGGAACGGGCACGCACACTAGTACAAGAAGTTTTTTAGCCTGACGCTCACGTGGAGATTTGGCCCGCTGTCATTAAATTGGTGAGTCACCCGCAACCCCCCCTTGTGACTAATTTAACTGCTCTGGCAATGTCTTAGTGCAGAATATGAGAACGGCAGACCAGTATTCTGGTTACTGGACTGTGAGCCTAAGAAGCATGACTCAAGCACAGTCGACTGGACGAAGTGAGGAGGATCCGCTTTATCATGAAAATATCATTCCAAAATTTGCAGTAATTGCATGAATAAAATTAGGCACAAAAACCATAGAACACCAGGAAATCACAAATAATACCTTACGGCCGAAAACTGCAAATGCCAATTGTAAGGGGTTTGGCAGATTTGCAATTGTCAATAACACGGTAAATCGTCCGCTCATATTTTCAAGTTTAAAGAGGCAAACTGCCTCGCAAGAGGTGACAGGTGCGTGAGCCGCGAGCTGCTGGATTTATGGTCCGCAGGCCCGCAGTCCATTTACGGGCATAATGGCCTGTGGTTCCCATATTCCGCACTCAGCCTGAGCAGAATGACGGTGATTCAAATCTCCGCGTAATTATCACACCAGCGTCAAACACGGAGGATGAAGTCGTGGCAATTAACGACTCGGAAGCAGACTGCCAAGTTATTAGTACATCAATCTCCACCCCTGGTGGTGATCGCGAGGGCTGCTAATTGTATTACGCATGCGGTGGCGCCGCAAATACGGACAATAAACACAGTACGCCTGCATCCTTTTCTGTGATTGTGTCTGATAATGTGTTCGAACTAGAATTCGCAACCTCAGGTCAATACACTTCTTGTCCCAGCGTGCGCTATTTTCCTTCTAAACTGCTCCCTGGAGCCCGCATTTTCGCTTCTATCTTTAACAGGAACTTCTGTTTTCTGTTTTCCTTTTTCTGACAGAATGTTCAATTGTATTTTGACTAGAGCAACACACTGATGACCACTTATAATCTGATGGGCCTTCAAGCCTGAAACGTCACTCCTTTTGAGTACGAAGAATCGATTGTTGAAGTAGCAAGCCCAGAACTTCAGGACTAGGAGTACTAACTGAAGACTAGCCGCTTCAGACTCTGTAAAACCGCTTGTGTAATTAGTTCAGACGTATCTGAATCTGCTGGGGTCCCCTTTGCTTGCGCGTAAACCTGACTTTTAAACGTAAAACTGTCTTGAGACACCGTTACGGAAAACTAATGATGTGCGATCATCTGCTCTAGTTGTCTGTGGCCACTATAGCATGCAGAACACTCATGAGTTCAAGGTTGATGCGCTTGTGAATGGCTGTTTCTCAAATTTGCAAGCAGCCAAGAAAGGCAAGGAGGGATTGGAAGTAGCCAGAATTGAATCAAACGTCTTTACCAGTTGTAATAAGAGATGAGGTACCACACAAGGTGTCTTTATGCAGACAAGGGCCCGGATGATCGTGTCACCGGCCACAATTGCCAAGGGAATGTCTTCAGCGTGGGTGTACCGATCGGTCCGGGCAAGAAGGTCTGCGTGTCTTGTGATAGGAGGCACTGGACCTGCTATATACAGACGATAAACTTCTGTAAAGCTCGGTGCTCAGAATGGGAGAGTACCTGACTGGTTTGGTACACAATTATGGGAAATAGGTTGGAATAAATTGGTAGTTACGTGGGCGATGTTCGAAGTCTGAAAGCGTGGGAGTCACGATGGTAACTTCAGCGAGTTCTAGTGAAAGTCAGTCTGGAAGGTGATTGGCCACTTAGGATCGGATCTGCAGGCACCGGTGTGCACGTACAGGCAGTCGCGAGAAGTTAAGCGTTGCGTTCGGATCTAGGCCAACTAAGCAGTCATATTCAGACAGAGCCATTGCAGTGAGACGCCAAGCGCAATAGTTGGTCACTCTGCAGAAACACGCACCGGGCCGACTGGGAGGTCTGAGTTTCAATCTCAGTTGAAAACTAGCCAAGCCTCGACTTTTAACGCACCGTGGTATATTTGAGAGCCTTAAGTGGTTTAAAGTAAAGAAAATGCACTGAGCCGTCGAACATACTATCTATTCCTGGTTCCGGCCCCTATCCGAACCGGTTAGTTGACTGGTCTGGGAAATGGGCGTGTATAATTCATAAGGCGTGCATAAGGCATGTAGAATGATAGGCCCAAACTTACGATGGATAATATTGGGGTGTTATAGAGGAGCCTCGGGTAAGGGCAAACTAGAACAGATAGGTTGCATGACGTTGAAAAAAGACTTAAACCTCAGTGTACCAAGCCATTTTAAAGGCACTTACTCGGGCACATCGATAAGTCACAAGAAGATCGAAAACATCTAGGAAATCAGCGACGAAGATTTCAATGGGGACAGCAGCATGAACGGGAGTGGTGGTAAGTAGAAAGTGTACGAGCGAGATGGGGGAGCATGGAACTGAAGGAAGGCTGGACAACTGACAAATGAAATCCACTGTGCGACCTCTGAGTAACAGCTGCCATTAAATAAACACTACTAATCTGGTTTTCGTTGTCCACAAGGAAACCTCTGTGAGTCACACTGTTGCTGACGTTGCAGGCGGCCGGATCCAGAGTTGTCGGAGGAAACTGGCTGTACTAAACTGTGGACCTTTTTCACCCCTTAGCTCCCCTTGGAGACAAAATAGGGGGGAAAGATTCAATGACATGCTTCAACACCGAAGGGTTACTATACCGACAAGTTTTGATCACTTCGGGATAAATTTAAAAAATAGGCGGGACATGCGGAGCTAGAGTACGGAACGCAGGATGCCTGCTAAATTAGATTTTAGACCAGGTGAGTTATGTGTTATTTCATCCCCGAGAGAACAGATATAGGAGAGGCTGAGAACAATGGAATGGAAATAAGAAAGCTCTTACTAAAGCCATGAATCTCCATCAGCCGATCCGCCAACTGAGTGAGTTGAGCGGCTGCAAAGATATGCTGAACTTCCACTTAAGAATTGTCTGTTGTTAGCATTCAACTATATCTAACATATAAGGGAGACAAAATTCACCCTTTTACAGGGGAACACCCATGTTTGGCTAACGGTAGGTTAACGATGAGGAATTTCCCAACTCAAAACTTAGGCAGGCGAATTTAGGAGAATGATTATTGCTAATGCTCAAGACCGTACAAAGGGCTTAGAAGGTCGTGGCCGTGCCTGTTCTCCAAAGCCGACAGTTTGCCCTTGATGTCCTCAGTCACGGCGCGGGCTGCGTACAAGTGTGAGTGTATGCGTGACCTTGAGCTTTGCCCGACTGCGACCAGTTGCCAGGTCAAATATCTGGTTGGTCGCCATGGGCCTTGCAGCTAGGCCTCTGAGTCACACTTGGTGTACGTAGGAAACTGGCAGGGGGAATTCGGCGGCCGTTGTCAGACTGAGAATTCACGTACACGTTACTTACTTTGTTAGTCAGATGCCCGTCTCCCCGGAGAGTTTGGAGAGCAGGAAGAATGGAAAATTCTACATATGTTAGTGACATCAAAGGTAACTCCTTAACGAAGTGGAGCAACAGCCGCCATTTACCAGTTCTATTGTAACTCCTGTGAATGCAAGTACATTGAGGAGCCTTGTAAAAACTATAGACTAAGGTTTGAAAAGGATTAACGTCTTAGAAGTGGATGAACCTACTTCCTCTAATGCCACAAAACTTCAGAAACTCTGGGCACGCGTTTGGTTTCCATTGCATAGGAATTCGGACGCAGGTGGATGAACACATAGCCGGTGAAGCAATATATCCCTACTATACAGATTCAACCTGTATCCATGATTGTATTTAACTAACTATAGCCTGTCAAACCCCAAGAATGCAGCTCAGAGTAAAATTGGTCAGATGAAGGAGAACCCACGCCAGTCACGCACACAACCACGCCCAAATAAAGGTCGGACAAAGGCGTATTCAGCAATGAAGATACGTCACCCGGCCGTCGAGGAAATATCCAGTCAAAAGGGGATTAACATGACTTTAAGCCCATAAATTCAGGCCATCGCGAACGCGAACGATGGTCTACGATGAGGGGCATGTAAATGGATAATCTCCACTTAAGTAAAGTATGCCTATGAAGTCGTGCGAAAGTCATGAAAAAAATTGTCTTGGTTACGTTTGGTCATATTATTTTGATTCAATGAGTGTGCTTTAATCCCGACAAAGCCTTTCACTAAGGAAAACTGCAATTTTAGTTCAGTTTATTGAGGTTAGTAGATATTTATTTTGGCTAAATCGTGGTTAGCCAAATGTATAAAAAACATTTCTTATGCGATTAAGTAAGACAGAACCAAACGTTTTACTTTTATGCCTTGTCCTTTGGAAAAGCAGCAAAATACGCAAAAGAATTTTTATGCATATCCCTTCCAGAGCCAGAAAATTTAGTCCGCAGCTGCTTCAATGCAACCTTCGGGAACAAAGAACAATTTCAGTTTAAAAAATAATCTTTTGTTAATGTGTAAAGTTGTGTGCCACAAAATGCAGTCACTGTATTTTGTTTTACTGCATCAAGTATTTGAAACCTAAAAAAACCTGCCATCTTTTATGGCAAAAATTACGGTAAATCCAAATCAAACAAAGGTAAAGCCCGCGGTGATTGGTGGATTTTGGTTTAAATATTCATAGAAAATATCAGTCTATGCCTATTGACCCCTGAATATATTGATCTACTTCAAGTTATAAATTTATTTCTGGGGAAATCAAAAAGCCACAATGTCAAAATTCCCTCAACCCATTTCTGCCCTCAACTTCGGTTACGACCAAAGTAACCAGTTTGCCTATGTGAGCTATGAGTACCAGAGCCGGAAAGTCTGGCCCCAACAACGGACGGCATAAAAATTAGCGACCTCCCACAACAAATTCCCTTCTGCAGAGCCGACTTCAGCGAGAAAACCCATGTTATTTGTTCCCTGTTACTGTGACCATCACCCTTATACGTACTGGGGAACGCGGTATGATACCCATCTCCGACATTGGGAGCGTTTTTGCTTTTGACAAGATAAAACTATTCCTCACGAGATGAGCTTTTTATCTCATTCATGTCTGCGGACACGCATCGCCACTCTATTAGTCACATTTTTGGTCGCGTAGCGCTTGAATCTGTCCAAGGATAGTAAACTTTCACGTCTCGTGCATCATAGACTAAAGCTCAAATTCAGCCACGCGCTTCCGAAGCAATCCGGCAAGCCAATGCTCCTGTCACTCCTGTACGATTGCCATTTTCGATTGTGCATAACTAGCAGGGTTTGAGCCCAGTGCCTCCAACTGGCGCTTAAGCCGTTGGAGACGACGGAGCTTTAACTGAGAAAGGCAATCGATGATGCGATCCCATGCTAAGAACACATCAAGCCAAATCGCGTCAGATACCCTGAATATGCGAAAACGACTACGGACCCCGTTTACTGAAGAAGACCAATAGGTTGAAAATGTCCGCTACTGAATCAACATACAAACGAGTTAACATGTAGCGGGCAACAGTTGTGCGCTAACTTAAACAAAAGGTTCTGAATGCAAGTTACAGAAACGCGTAATGGCAAATTAGTCTAGACAGTTATGTACAAATGAAAATATAGCCAATTTGTAAATGCGTACAAGTTCGGCAAAGGGCTACCACAGAGCTACGCTTTGGCATTAAGCGGAAGGACCAGGCAACTGCCATCAAAATATGTTGCTGAGCTGGCAGGTTAGCCTTAAGAGAAAAGACTCACTTACCTCAGTGAAGGCTTTAAGTTCTATTCGAAGATTTGTCCTCTATATCAGCCACAAACTTTGAAGGATAATCCCGCACACAGCAGCACTTCATGGCTCATCCTCCTGTTTAATATGATCAGTGGCAGTCTCCTTTTTATAAAAATTATGTTCAAAGATTATAAACAGGTGAATTGTTCAACTATTTCAACTGCGTTCGTTCAATCAGATGACTGACCTGCTCCGAGAGCAGAGTCGGGCGAATGAGATTCGAGAAAGTGTGAGGTTAAGTCTGGCTACTCACCTCTAAAGTCTCCAAGCGAATGGTTAACAATAGAAATGGTCTCATTCTCCCTCTAGTTAGATGGAAAATGTGCCAACCCATTCCGTGATTTTGTGAAAACACGCGCAAGGTGAATTAGTAGACGATATGTTTAGCCTGGTCAACCTCTGCACCCAGTCCTGCCACCGGTCCTCCTGCTCGGTATTACCAATGAGAAGGACTTCAGTGATCAAGGTGTCAGGGCGGGGCAAGGACGGACGGGGGGAGGTCAGCCAATTAGCTCAAGTCGCTGCATCCTCGCTGTAACGTAACGTGCAATGAGGTGTGAAGATGCATGCCGAGTTAGTCTGCGGCTCAATGAGCTTTAGCGCCTGTATAAATACCTTCCGTCTGCCCGCACACGATTGGGTTGGTTTGCCGTATGTCGGCCGCTTTTGACGTCTCAGGGATCCGCTGACGCAGGAACCCCGAGCATTCCATCGGCAGTTTATGTGGTGATGATGACGAGCGCTTGGTTGGCATCGTAGATTAATTGCGCTATTTCAGCGCTATTCGTTCTATCCGATGACTGATCTGTTTCGATAGCAGAGATCGGCAAATGAAATTCAAAAAAGAATTCGATCAATTCTGGATACGCATAGATAACCATAGGGTAGTGTACTGCATGCACAACTTGAGGTGATTTATGTGCAGATTGCACATTATTGATAGCTCGTAGCGGCCACCCGCATGCATACTATAATTATCAGCTCTGGTGATCACCGTTGGGGGTCGTAATTGGTGTGCTGATGGCTTGGTAGATTGCTTTAGAGTCATAATTGTCACGAGTCCTTTGTCCTTGTTGGATGCGGGCTCGAGAATTATGCGATGATTATGCTCATTGTTGTCGGATTTGTTGCGCAATCTGTACATGTATCACTTACCTATGATAAAGGATTTGCGACAGGGACCGAAACGTCAGACAAATAAACACCTTTTTCCAGCGATCGCATCGTTCACTTAAGAAGTGCTTCCTGGGATTCACATATTCGATTCTATCGCAACCTGGATACTGAGCTCTAACATCTCCAGGCGAATATTTGACAATATAAATGATATGACGCGCATTAAAATTATCAGGACAAGTTGATGCCTGAAACTGCAACGTAGTTCTCACAAGGTAGATTCAGAAAGCATCAGCTTTTGCTGAATTTGGTCTCGTATTCCTTCTCCTCAGATGGGATAATTAATGTTGAAAAATACGTGAAAACCAAGTGCATATGCACGCGTAGATTATTTATTTCGCCTGTTTGCCCTCTGCACCCCATCTTGCCACTTGTTCTCCTGCTCTGTATTGCCACCGAGCCCAAGTGAATGAGGTATGATAGATTGTGGTAAATGCGCTGCAGGTTCACCATCACTGTAAATTGTTTTTCCTGCAAGTCACCGTGCTGAGCTTACCAAGTTGACGGGTAGATGGCGGACATCGTCGTTCTTGACAAGCTAACTGACATGTTTTGAACTAGTAACGCATTTATGCTCATTGCGCCCTCTGCTTTATGTCGGTGCTTTACCGGCATAATTCGGTTTCACCTTCACTGTAATTATTTATCAGTTTTTTCGTGGACATACCTAATTTACTATCTACTTTGGCCTATCTATCAGTGCCCATGCCAAGCTGAATCTATATCGGCAACGAGCCAGTCGGCTTACTCAATTATTCGATTTCCCAGCAACGCCCGGCGTTCCAACCACATTGCGTTACGACTGCTCACATTGGAAGCGCACTTTGCACTGCGGCAAATTGCAGAAGCGGAATCCTTTACAATGGCTGCTTTGATTATAGCCAGTCCCCTCACCCCCCTCCCCGTGAACGCAGTGCTAGCAGGCTAAAATATAAAAACGGCTGACATAGACAAAGGAGACTTATTAACCGTCATCAGTTAGTCACACCCAACTGCAGATGGTGCACTACCCAAGGCTCGAACCTGCATCCCGTTAATCAGAAAGCTAACGCTCTTAAAATCGAGCTCATCGTTTTTGTTAATAAGTAAGAAATGGCCATTCCAGGCGCCCTTGCCTTTATTGGCAATGTTCATCTGCTAATGATACTATCCAGTGCACTGCTTTTGGTAAAACGAAACGCGCGAGTTCCGGAACCGATCGATGAGCATTTGTTTGCAAAGATACCTATTAGCTTTTGTACATATAGCCCCTATCTTTTGCAGTTTCCACACAATCCAAAAACGCATGCAACGTTTGATTATTGGACAAAAGATTTTGGCAACCGGAGACCGGCGCAGCTGTTTAGAGGTCTTTAAGCACCTGGAACATAAAAAAAGTTTACTCTATAATCTTCAAGCTGCTACTCCCCCAACGACTTCCCTCTTGTCAGCAAAGTGTGCTGGCGTCTGACACTTCTCGTTCATCCTCCCACATGCTTGCCGAGACTGTCGGCCGCATGCGCGAGTGCTCTCAGCCATGAACTGGCAATATTCCTACAGTGTTAAAAGCCATTCATCCGTAGTTATCACCAAGCTGTTTATCAAAGTTGTAGACGCCAAGCCTCGTGCTATCAGCGTTCGCATTGTCGAAGTCCTTTAAATTTCACCCTAGGCCCCTCGCTGGAGTTTTGGGCCCGTCAACTTCCGATGGGTTTTGTTCGTGCCCGTCTACCTATGGTTCTGATGCACAAAACTGGCAAGTTCTATATGATTATAAACTTTGCCTATCGATCGGTAGCACTGAGAAACCCAGCCTGTCCAATGTCCCAAAGTCATGTTCGTCACTTTTGGCGCCTGTCACGTAACCCTAGATGCACACCTTAAGCACCCGATATTACTCGCATTAAAACGCACGGTAAAGAATATGTAACCGTGGACTCTGATTTCTAGCAAACATCTTGCTATACACTTAATATTATCGCGCTCATCATCTCTCAAAGAAATAGAAGAAAAAGTAGAAGAAGAAGAAGAGTTGGCGTGGTTATGGACCAAATTATATTTGAACTGAAGTTTCATAACCCTTTCGGAGACCATGAAAGCGATAAAATATCTGGATCCCGAATCTTTACACATATATTTACTATATCCGCAAAGAAAGGATAAACAAGAGTACTAATGTCAGATCGCCGCATGCATGTCGAAGTGAGATCGTTCAAAAACATGCAATTTATTAGTAATAAGTTTTAGTAGACTTGAATAACTCATTTCACCCACTTAAGAAAAACTCGGCGTTGGCTGAACTAAAGCCCTCCCCTTGCTGACCCGGGTCCGAATTCCATTGAGGCGGCGGAGCTTTTAACGTGTGGGTCAAATGAATTACTTAAATCTGCCAAACATCCTACTATTTAAGTATGCTTGACAGTCATCTGGTGTATTATAGATAAATTTCTTAGGCAATCCTGTTTGGACAGTCGGCTGACTGCGTCAGAATCGGTGGATTGCAAAAGTTTCAGTAGACGGAGTGGTAAACTTGACCCAAAACTCCCGGTGGTAACCTCGTAGCTTAGCTGGCTAGATCTTAGGCTTTCCTTGGCGGGCCTGGTTTCGAATCCCACTAAAGTCACCGATTTTTTAAACTGATGGGTCCACTTAATGTGAAAGTTTCCAAATTAAAAATTTTCGCACAAAGTTAGAAGAACAACATTTGCTGCCAAAAGGAAGTGTTTAAGCGAATTCGAAGGCATCGAGGGTGATTGTTCAAGCAAGCAGAAAACCAACCATTGGCGCCGTCAAGCCCAGTACGAGGTGCGTGCGTGCATGCGTGCACCTAAGCCTTGTCTAGCTGCGGCCATATCTCGTCGTTAAGCTGCGCGTCGCCAAATGCATGAGTCACATGCGGCGGAGGCGGTTGCGGCGCCAGCAGTGACGTGACAAGGCGGGGAAGGGTTCGGCCGATGTGACCACGCCAAGTAGGCCATCGCATTCACCCAAACTGTCTCTGCAAGACTGATCTGATTTTTGATCCCGTTTATCCCCTCTCCCCCACACACACCTGCCCTGAAAATTACACCACTTTTTCTGCCAAATCGCATAGTTTATATAGTTTATTAGTATATAAAAATGTGTCGGCCCGAAGGCAATTTATCGAAAACAAACGTATGTTCGTCAATTTGTCTTCTTAAATTTTTAATGGGAATTTGCGCAAATTTAGAGAGATCGTATTGTTCCGACCGAAATCCGCTTCCCCACCCCACAACCCTTCCGCTTCCGAACGTCATAGCCCTATTTTGTAGGGACTTTTACTAAATCACGTTGTCCCAGAAGACACACACGGTCATTCGGTCTCTTGTGTCCTGTTTGGTGTGATTTGTTCTTCACAAGTGAGTTTTAACGTTTCAAAGTTGCACCGACGAGGTTCACCGCGATAAACCATGTGCTTTTTTGAATGTCAGCATCCTTGTGATTAGGATTTTCAGTATTCATGACCACATCAAACAGTCAGACAATATTTTTCAGCGCCGCACCCACATTGAAGGTGTCTTCACTGCCTATAAGTTCGCTCTCTTTGACATTTCGTTGCTGTTTTTTTTTCTAAGACACCACAAACAGACTTCTAGTTAAAACATCTAACCAGTCATGTTTTCCTCAACTCATTTCATCCGACGAAGACCATCGGAACAAGATGATTGAGAGGGAGGGGGAATTCGCGGTATATTTTGCGTAAGATTATCTCACGCGACAGTTCAACCGTCCATTCCAAAGATGTACAACATATGCTCCACAGCTTGGTGCTACAGGAACGGTAAATTACGTTTGGATTATTTTTCAGTCCCAGTAAATTTGTGTTGTATCTACTGCCCTCTCTCCCTTTCCTCATCCACCTGTGCCCGGTGTCAAAACAGAGTCAAGCCGAGAAAAAGACGACTTTTATTCGCCTGACGTTTCGATATCTATCGCGAATTCGTCATCAGAGACATAGCCAGAGAGCAATAGCGGATAGGCTCCGCTTTTGCCCTGTGACTTTAGGGATATGGAAACGTCAGGCGAATAAATGTATTTTAACGCCTGTCGAGTCGTCTTCTTAATTACTTCCTAGGACTCGCATGTTTGCTTGCAGAGTCAAGACGACCTGAGGCGGGATCGGGCACAGACCGTCGCATTCGCTACATCTGACTCACCTACTACAGAGGGACTGCTGCCCAAAGCTTCCCCTACGCGGGCCACATACGCCCCCCCCCCCCCCCTCCCACTCATGTTCGGCATGCGAATGCAACCCCGAATAACGTCTGCCATACCCCGATATGCCCCCCTCTCCGTGTTGATTAAGCGCATCTGGCCGTCGGCCTGTTTAATGGGCACCAATGTAGGTGAGGATTGGCGCCCCCTGGTCGGTTCGAACCACCAACTTTTGGGTTAACAGCCGAATGCGCAAGCCGATTTTGTCCCAGGACCTGTAGCGCACACTCCCTGGAGCATGCGGTGCACGTCCTCTCTTGTGACAGCCGAAATGAAGCTTTTTTAAATGAAATAATGAAGGACGAAAAGATAAGACCATCGTGTGTGGTAGACGTAGAGAGTTTGTTCAGATTTGTCAACCTCAACTCAGTCGTCATTTTTACATTGTCTTGCCATCAAAACCAGACCCACGAATGGGGAGAAGGTGGGGAAGTTTCTGAGCATGGCTGTCTCACCAAAGTACACACAATTGATCGCTCTTGTACGCATTCCATGGGGCATGCAGTCGGCGTTGTCTCTTTTGCCAACCAAGATGTCATTTTTCAAGTTCAAAAAGGTAAAGCAGTCATGGCGGTTTAGAAGACAACACCACCAGCATGCTTATCAAAATCGAGGACATAAACACGCTTCTACAAGGGGCGTCTGTAAAAGAGATCAGACACTCATTTTACAGTGGTGTTCAGCACGTGAAAAAAAAACAATATATAGACTGCTGGATCGCAAAGAGTATTCAAACGAGGAGCGAACTGTTGCACGCTGGCTCAGGTGAGTACACAGGCGAGTTGAGTAACCAAGTATTTGCGACGCCAGTCAGCAACATTGTGGCTAGTAATGAATTGAATGCAGTCGTTATATTTGAAGACTAAGTGTCAGTGTGAACATGAAAATTGTTGAAGGTTGTTGTTTAACTGGCAGCTACATGTTACGAGTGGTTCATTCTGTATCTAGCCTGTTGGCATGTGCGATGGGGGTTAGTGTCTGAAACAGGGAATCCGAGTTACATGCTTCATTATTCTGGTGACTGAACCTTCAATCAAAAGAGTTTTTCTTCTGGCTGTGTTTTTCTGCCCTTGTAGTGGACTCTGTGTTTAAACGTACTTTACTTTCATACCTACATGTCTTTTTCTAACTTCCAAAATCTTTGGCACGTTTCCTGTGGAATCAAACTGGTCATCTTTTTTACTTTATTGAGACTGTGTATAAACCTCGTACGCTATAGCTTTTTGAGTATTTTTACCCGAACCCGATGTTCTATATTTGTGTTTTAGCGGCGTTACCATTGAAAGCATGATTTTAAGGCACACCTTAAACCAGGGCAACATTTTTAGGGGAAATTGGCAGACTTGAATAAATAATTTGATCCAATTGTGAAAAACTCGGCGGCCTCGGTAGGATCCGAACCTATGCAAGGTAAAACTTAACATTTGCAGAATCTCCTGACAAAACAAAACCAAACGCGTGACGCCCCAGCAATAAAAAAAAACAACTTCTGATCACCCAATAGATCATAAGATGATCGAGAATAATAAGAGCCTTATGCTGACAGAGATAGAAAGAAATTACTACCGAAGTTTGCTTTGCCGTATACCTGCCCTGATTTCAACGGTTACGCCCAGAACAAAGCCTACAGTTAACTCTATCGTTTATACTTTAGTTTTTGATCGTTTACGCACTGGTTACGCGTGCCGAACGTTCACACGGCCACATATATTGATGTATTGTTTGTTTGCAAAGCTTTGGGTAATTTATTGAGTTATTCGAGTCTATGCAAAGGGGCGGAATTTTCCACAGATGTTAAATCTAGACGGTATAGGCAAGCATTCAGAAGATTTGCAGATCCATATGACCCTTCAAATAGGACAAAGTGGTAAAAGCACCCCGCAATAAACGTTGTTTTGTGTCTTTTTTTCAGCAGCAATCCATATTTCTGGGCCCCAGCCCTCACATCAGTCCTAACATAAACCTAAACAGCCCTCTTAAACTTAATCCTAACTCTACACTTACCCCAAACTCTAACTTTAACTCTGAACGTTTACTTGTATCTAACCAAAACTTTAATTTAAAACTTACTTTCTCCAGAATTGGACAACCCACATGGTCGGCAATTTCTTTTCTCATGTCCTGATTCGGGCCAAATAAGTCATCCCAATCCACACCAAAATATATCGGAAAATTGACCTACGATGAAAGGGAAGTTTGAAGCATTCGTTCCGGATGATAACAAATATGATAAAAGACAACAAAAATAGATATAAAAAGTGCCATTAAATAACTCTGGAAACTAACAAAAGTGTAATCTGCTGCGAATATTTCATTAAATACCTATTTTCTAGGAATGGGAATTGGATTACAACGAATTGAAGTTCCACGGAGGTTGCCTTTTAAATCAGTTTTCAAAATCTGAGCCCGAAAACTCAGATAAATTACATTTCGATTCCGGTGATTACAATGACTTCGTCTCTCAGTTTTTAAACATTTTACGTGTGTTCATTTTCACACGAAAAGCGGAATCTTAGCGCTTAAATTGGAATGCCTTGCCAGAACAACCAGCAATCTAGCTGATCCACTCTTTTGCGAATGCTTGTAGATCTCAACCTTTATTAAACCAGACACCAGCGTATTTACCTTCTGTAATGCATGCTACAAATACCAGCTAACTTGGACGCATAATGTACCAATTCCTGCTAGGTAAAACGAAATGCATGCCGTAGCTGATGATCCAAATACCAAATCTTGGTACTTACTGAATGCTAAGTTCGTCTGAGATTCCTTCAAATGTCACAGCCTTTTAAGAACTGTCGGCAGTTGCGACAACTTAAACCCGAAATCGCATTGCAGACCTTTCAGGTGTTGTGCAAAGCAGAAAATTAAGTCGCACAAATAAGTTTAGATTTTAAACGTCCCACTTATGTGAAACTTGTCTTCACTGTCCTTTTACATTGCTACGCTTTAAACCTAACAGACTGTCACTTTTCCGGTAATGGAACATTTTTCAGATGCCCGAATTCTTGCACTTTCACCGTCTTTTATATAACAATTTGGTAAACAAACACATGCGGAGATCGTTGAAGCTCCTTTTCTGTCCGTAAATTTCAAGTTCCATTTGTTTTACGGTTATCAATACATGACCCAGCTTATATGAAGCTTAATGTGTCAACTAAACGCAATGAATAAAGTACTGTCTCAGTGAAAAACGCAGAGAGATAGATATTTCCGATATTTCTCAAAGCAACAACTGTTTCAATAAAATAGAAAATGCCTAAATTAGCGACCATCGAGAAAGAAGAAGTTAGGAATGCCCGATTCTCTACAATAACAGTAAGGTCAACTGGCTTATTTTTTCAAATAAAGCCAAATCATAAGTATATCAAATCGACCTTGAACTGCTTATTGATAAAGTCAGAGTATGTGTGCTCCCGTCTAAAAGCAGCCAAGTTAAATAACACGCGCATATTTGATCTTAGGCTTTTCCACTTAGTTTTCTAAACACGGCCTTAAAGTATTCATTGACGTCCAAGCATACGAACAGTTCTAGAAATTTCATGTTGGCCCTGTTACTGTTCTCCTTTGTATCACCACGAGGGCTTTGGAAGCTCTTGTGCTGTGGTAAAATAAACTGCCAAAAATATTTATCCAAGACACCGATGGAGGCTAGTTGTCAAATTGTAAAACCATACTTTGTAGTCCACTTCTCGATGCTCGCCTGCCGTTTGTTCACAGGTGCTTCAAGTTGATCAAGTACAAGTTGAAGGGGTTACCTATTTCCATAGTCAGGTAACCCGTACTATCGTTACGCTAAATCGTCTGTATTTTATCAGCAAAATTGCATCGTAAACTCCGTAAAATTCCACTCGTGCTTCAATTTAGAAGATGGTTCTTTGCCTTTTTGTTTTTTTAAAAATATAAATGATAAGACCTTGCCTTAAATAATATAAGAATATTCAGAGTGACCCAGAAAAAGCACTTTGCTGTTTCTCAGTTAGGCTGATAGCATAATCAACTTCCACCACTATATGTGAAGATTTTTTGACAAAGTTTAAAAATAAAGCTTTCTTTAGTCTGTCATTCTAAACCGAGAAGAACTGTTTCTTAAGTGGCCATATTTATTGAAGTCATTTGCTTTGTCCGGCCATCACATACTCAGGCTTCGATTGCAGTAATATTCATTGTTTTGGTTAGTATTTTTTCAACTCACGATGACACCTCGAGTTAAATATTATCTAGAAAAGTAAACTACACACGAGATGAAGGCAATTATGCAGATCCGTGCGCAATTTCACTTTGTAAACATCATACCTGTTCCGTACCTGGTCTGCTAGAGAACAGCTGCTTACGTAAGCCTAGAGCAATGTGCTCAGTGCTTTCGTAAAATGAGTATGGAATGCAAGTTTTTCTAGCAGTAACCAATTAACACTGACACCGTTTAGACCGCACCATGTTCGTGTAGTATTTTCCCAATGGATTTGGTTAGGACATGATTAGGATGCCGGAAGTTAAGGTTGTCTAGCTGGTAATAGGGAAACCGGTGGTGTTAGTCCCAATTAAGTAAGAAGACACGTGGTAACTGGAAAGAGGTAGATGCGATTACTGGGACGAGAACGTTAGTCGCCTGGTGCTTCAGAATCCAAATCGAAGCCCTCTTCAGAGACGGCATCGTACACAAGGTGTTGTATTATTGATAGGATACAATCAAAAAGCTACTGTATAACTATGAAAATTAAAGGCTCCCGCCCCCCACTCCATCGGTGATAATTTCTCTCTGGTGAGTTAATGACTTGGTGGCTGGCATGCCGGTCATTATCTGTACGCCGAACACCAAGGCAATTCGCATTTCGGCCATTAACCAATAAAGGTATCGCAGCAGCTGAAGTCAGTAGGGGGACCCTAGACATTACAACCTTCATACCAAATTCCCTATGAAAAGAAAAGTCGTGGAATGCCACATCGGAAGGATAGTATATTCTGCAAATTACAAGGAAGGATAGGTTAAAGTAAATTTGGGGCGGAACGAACGCATATCCGGAGCCATGAGGCCGGTGTCTAATGTTTCAGGCTGCGGGATCCGTCACAGTGCCCCCGGAAACGTCATATTTGAGTCAGTCTTGAAGTTGCTTGGCTGGTTTGGATCACCCACCACTGGTGCGCACGTGCAAGTGGTCGCGAGAGGCGAGAGGTTCATCATTGCCACATGCAATCTGACTTTGGCTATTTCAAGCTCACCAGAGGAAAATCATCGTTGATGAAGGGGGAACCGTGAATTTTCATCGGCAGGCAGTAGCCTTACAATTGCATCCTATGAATATTGCAATTCAATGCAAACGAATTATCTTATTTGATATGATATCTGTAGATACGGTCGATATAGAACTCGAAAAGTCAGCCAAATAAATCTGCTGTTATAGCAAACGCGTATAATTCGTCTTAGTTAATTCCAGGGACTCACATTTTCCCTAGTATTGACTTAAGCTAGAAATAATGAACACTAGGCCGATAGAAGCAAACGAGTGAGTTCCAGAAACAGTTCAGAAGGGGAAAATATGATCGCTGGAACAGTAATTTTATTTTCCTGCCGTTTCGGATTTTGCCTCCCAGCCCTCATCGGAGATAATCACATAAAATGGTGATAGAGAGAGAGAGAGCGGGCGCCAGCATTCAAAGTCCGCACTGGCCACGCGTCCATATCCGTACAACAACTGATAGTTCTTGTGATCACCAATGCAGGGTCGTAAGTGCTGCGATTATCGCTTTGCAGTCCACATTTGAGTCGTTAAAAGCCGCAATTTCGTTGGCAGCGTTGGGTGTTAGCATGACAATTACGCGGATTTTTGGCTTGTTGTCATTGTCTAACTGCTAATTACGTGAATGAGTCCATAACTGGGGCAAGGTCTCATTGCAGAATATGGGAAAGGCAGTCCATTGCGCTTGTTGGTGGACTGCGAACCTTCTAAACAAGACTGCACACCTCTCTGCCTCGTTGTCTCTGCGACTGTATCTGATAATGATTTCGAGTAAGGATCCGAAACGCCAGGACCATAAACTTCTTGTTGTCAAGATCGCATTTTATTCTAAAATTACCAGTGTTCTGCAAATATTCCCATTCTTAAGTTAAGAAGTCAAGATTCGCAAACATATGTTTTCAGCAAATCATCGTCAGGCCAGAAAATTTGCGGAGTAATTAAACCTATACAGATGGGCAGGGTTAAATAGTGTAGTCTAATTACAATTCATCGTTTACGCGTCGCTCGCATGGCGAGGTCGGCATGTAGAGGTTTGTGCGTCCGGGAAGGGGAGGAGGGGTAGGGGGGGAGGGTAATTGGATTAGGTTGTGCGGGTTGATCAGAGGGCAGATGCATGGGGGGATAATTGCTGCTATTTGCGCACAGCGAACGACGGTCACTGGGACATGGGAGCAAAGTGCGATCGTCACCTGGCCTCGGGGTCGGCCCCGGAAGTGAAAGGGCTCCTGGTAGTTTCTTCTGACAACACAGCACCGGATTCTCTAGCCGTATAGCTACTGCTTCGGCTGTTGCAAGCAGCCGTTGGCGTAGGCCCTTGGAAAAGTTGGCTGGTGTCCGGTAGACAACCCGAAAGGCTTTGTTAGTATCGACTCGATGATTCGCATCGACGAGATGTGCGAGAATAGAACTCGAAATCGATCTAGTTTCACCTTTACTTAACCAAGCCGGTATATGCTCACGTACCCTCTTTTCCAGGCGCCTCGTTGTTGGGTCAATGTATCTTGCTCCACAGGAGCAAGTGAAAGAGTAAATACACATGGATGTGGCCTTCAACGGGAGTTGGTCTTTTCCTCCTAATCGTAGGAGGGGAGAGTTTGTGAAGAACACCCGTAAGTTTGCCGCGGGGAAAGCGCTAGCGATTGCTGTTCTTAGACGCCGTCTGACCAGCTCGCTGACTGCATCGCCTGAGAAAGGCAGTCTAATGAAAACGTCTTTCTTTTCTGCGGTTAAGGTATCAGGTTTTTTGGCTCGCTCGCCAATATTCCTGAGGATGAACCTCTCCGGGTATCCATTTTCGATAAGTATCTGCTGCAGCTGTTGGAGCTCTACTTCCACAGCTTCGGGAGAACAGATCTTTCCCACTCTAGCTGCTAACCCCTGGACTAGATTTAGTTTTATATTTAGGGGGACAAAACTGTGAAAGTTGGTGCATTGTCCCGTCCAGGTTTTCTTTCAAAAGACTCTAAGCAGGATCGATCCATCATCTTGCCTTCGAAGCAGGACATCATGAAACGAAATTTAATCGTTTTCCTCTGTCTCTGCAGTAAATTTGAGAGATAGGTGCGCGTTTGAAACTTCGCGACCACAGTGTCAGTGTCCGCGTTATAATCGGTCAAACAGACGATGTCATCAACATATCGACCGTAAAACGCAAGGTCATTGATAGTGTCCCTGAGACACGTTTTCTCGATCTTGCCCATAAAGACATTAGTGAGAAACGGGCCAAGTGGTGAGCCCAAGGCCACACCGTCTATCTGTCTGTAAAATCGACCATTGCAGAGGAATTGCACGTTTTGCGTGCATCTCGTGAGTAGTTCTTTCAGGGTTTCCACGGGTATACCTATCCGGTAGTTCGTGTCCCTAATCATGTCACAGAGGTAGTCAATGGTTTCCACCACGGGCACGTTAGTTAAAAGTGACGATACACCCAATGAGAGCATCTTACTTTCCCCAACATTCATATCCCTTATAGGCTCAACAAACTAAAACCTGTCTTTCAACCTTCGAGGGTATAGGTCACTGCCAAGTGGTTTCAGCTTTTCTACCAGCCATTTGGCAATGGCGTGATAAGGGGAGTTCCTCATATCCAGGATAGGACGCAAGGGTAACCCCTGTTTGTGGATTTTCGGTAGGCCATACATTCTGGGTACTGTAGTGCCTACAGGTCTAAGTTTTTCAAGCTCTTTGTAAGACAAAAGACCTTCCTTGTGAAGGTCTTTGAGAATTGTAGTTAACTGACCCTCGACAGCCTCCGTATGATCCTTATCCTTCTCTGATTTTGTAAATTTCGCACGATCTGCCAGGATGGCTTCCAGTTTCGTAACAAAATCATTCTTATTCATCAGTACTATTCCCGACCCTTTTTCTTGTCTGGTCAGCACGATGTCGTCGTTTCTTCGGAGTTCTCTTAAGCTATCCAGATGAGCCTTTGTTAAGGGGCCTTTGTTCGTTGGGACTTTTCTCAAATACTGCTGGCAGCAGTTCACCAGCGTCGACTTGAGATAATCAACTTCGCTAGGCTTGGTAGATTTTAGGTCAGCAGTCTGGCTAAAGAGGCTCTCAAATGCGGTTTCTTACTCTAGTTGCCTCGGCCTTTTTCCCGCCATGCAGAACTTAGGGCCTAGAGAAAGTACCTCTAAGAGAGTTTTGTCAAGACGCATTGAAGAATACTTATGCACGTACCGCTCCGGATTGCTTGGGAGGGTTGACGGCGCTTTGAATGGTTGGAAACTTCGAAGGAGTTTGTTCTATCTGGCTTTGATTCTTTTGCTCCTTATTGTTTGCACATATTCTTCAAACGCCACTCTCTCAAGAGTTTCAAGATGGTCAATGATCGCTGCCCTCAGAGCCAGGTTCCGCTGGAGTTCCAATATTCCCGCGTTAATCGTCTCAAGGTAACTCTCCACATGCCTTTTAACGATGCCGACGAAACAACGATATGATTTCTTCGCAGAGTTTTTCAGTACTGCGTCGGACATTCACCCTGTTCCATACACCCTGAGAGGAATTTGGCTGTCATGTTTGCCTCAGCAAGCCTGGTGTCAAACTTCAGGAACCTGTTGAGTTCCGTTAACATCGAAGGGTCTTTGGACTGTCTAAGTTCTGCAAACATTCCCATTCCTAATTTGAGAAGTCGGCATCGCTAAAAGGCATGTGGAGAGTTACCTTGAGACGATTAACGCGGGAATATTGGAACTCCAGTGGAACCTGGCACAGAGGGCAGCAATCCTTGACCATCTTGAAACTCTCTTTCACTTGCTCCTGTGGAGCAAGATACATTGACACAAAAACGAGGCGCCTGGAAAAGAGGGTACGTGAGCATATACCGGTTTGGTTAAGTAAAGGTGAAACTAGACCGATTTCGAGTTCTATTCTCGCACATCTCGTCGATGCGAATCATCGAGTCGATACTAACAAAGCCTTTCAGGTTGTCTACCGGACACCAGCCAACTTTTCCGAGGGCCTACGCCAACGGCTGCTTGCAACAGCCGAAGCAGTAGCTATACGGCTAGAGAATCCGGTGCTGTGTTGTCAGAAGAAACTACCAGGAGCCCTTTCACTTCCGGGGCCAACCCCGAGGCCAGGTGACGATCGCACTTTGCTCCCATGTCCCAGTGACAGTCGTTCGCTGTGCGCAAATAGCAGCAATTATCCCCCCATGCATCTGCCCTCTGATCAACCCACACAACCTTATCCAATTACCCCCCCCCCCCCTACCCCTCCTCCCCTTCCCGGACGCACAAACCTCTACATGCCGACCTCACCATGCGAGCGACGCGTAAACGATGAATTGTAATTAGACTACACTATTTAACCCTGCCCATCTGTATAGGTTTAATTACTCCGCAAATTTTCTGGCCTGACGATGATTTGCTGAAAACATATGTTTGCCAATCTTGACTTACTATGTATTGCCAATGAAGCAGTCGTTCTCGCCCTTCACTTGACGCTGTGTTACGCAGTCCACAAAGCTCGAAAATTGGTTGTAAATTTGCATTAGGCACGTACGTAGTAAGCCCTCGTTTTCGGTCTATTTTTACATTATGAGATTCTGCCCATGGTGACGGTAATGTGTGTTTAAAAGTGCGCTCACATTTTGATCAGTTTGTGCCGTAGGAATCGTTAAAAATTACTTAGTCTTATTAAAACGTTCCTAGCAGGAGTGTTACAACTCCGATTTAATCGATGGTTTTATCTTTGGTCTATGACACAGATTATACATGTTCTTCCGCAAGTGCGAAACCGGATGAACGTGTCAGCGCAAGCATGATTACAAGCCTTAGACGACAGCTAAGGCCGATAGTTGCTGCACAATTGCGCATGACACACCCCGACAGGAAACACCTTAACTAAGGTTAATCCCCTTCAAGGCAAACGATGATTGGGCGTCCCTCTCTGCTCCTTTTCCTTTCCTCTACATTGGTTTACCCCTGATTATCTACGGGTTCCAATACTTTTAACTACTGTGAGGTGCGGTAGAAATCTCACCTCAGATAATAGAAGCCTGTATGCTTTTGATACTTCAGGAAAGTAAATTTAAGGTTCCCATGATCGCCTCTTTTTCTCAGATTATTCAATTTACATTGTGCAGAGCAAAGTTAATTATCTGTACGTATTGAATGAGGCAAGTCGTAAATTAATTACTAACTCATAATAACAAACGGTTCAAATAAAATAGCCCAGCATTATAATCAGGGAGCTTGCGATCACCCACACTAATCGCATCTTGGCGGCGACCACGTAAGATTTAGGGTGAAAGAAAAAAAATTAGCGTAAAACTGTGTAAATTGATACATATTTAATGTAAGTTCGATCACCGCAATCAGTGATGTCCACCATTTGCCCGACAACAAGGACAGTTACTACGGCCGGGTAAAGTGAAAGTAGACGAGCCGCCATCTACCCCACCCTAAACCCTCTTCTTTGCTTTAAACGGTGAAAAGTTAAAGCTGAGATGACCGAGCAGGAATCAGGCCTAAGCCGCTTTCTCCAGATGCAGTCAGAAACACTGCCTAAGTTATTCGTTGCGCGGATACTACTACTGCTACTACCATTACTGCTATTTCTAATACTACTAAATAGGGTGTAGACAAGTGATAGTGTTTGCTGATACTATTGCTAACTATTTTGTAAAGCAGAAGTGACGCTGATTAAAGTCAGCACTGGCCTCATATCCCATTAATCGCAATGAGCAGTGTAGTATTACTGGTGCTAGCATTGCCGTCATCATTTGTCAGAGGTGACGCTGATTATGCCAACGCTAGGGCTCATACCACTTGATCTCAACAAGGGGTGTGAAGCTGGCTTAAAACTATTCAGAGAAAGTACATGCTTGGGACCTTCAGCAGAGCAGCGCTTGCCTTGGTTTCCGCACACTCAATGTTATCCATCGAGCTGTGCTCATTTCTACTAGGTACACGCTAAGGTACTGCTGCTATAGGTACGTGCCTATGCTAAAATTGCAAATTTCTAGTAATTATGCTTACTAAGGTCAGTAGAGAGTATGCTGTAAATACTGCCTGCGTTTGTGCTTTTTAAGAAGTCGCCCCCAGTATACACTCACAATCTGCGTGAGGTAATAATGATCACCAACTCAAAATAATAATATGTTTGCAAATAATGCACAAGTATTACCATGCTGTTATATCGTACATGATACCATCTATATACTAACATTTGGGCCTGGTTCAAAATCTATCTGAAGCTTGGACTTTACAGAAGTGTAAATCATGAATTTTAATATTTGCAGTAAGAACATGTTTGAAACACGGAGCACAACAGGACTTCCCTTGGTTTTCGCCCACTCAGATCTGTCCACGAGACCATGGCAGTTTTCACGCAGTTTGGACTACGAAGGCTAGGAGTGGCTGTAGTACTGTAAATATATCTGTCGACTGTATAGGTCAGAGTGGATGGTGACTAAAGTCCGCGCTGATATGCAGGTTAACCTGAATTTCTGCTATTTCGTGTAAAACGTTTTTGTGGCCAGAGCACATCATCGCTGGCCTTGGCCTCCCCATTGTCAGCGCTATCAACAAGGCTGTTTAAGATTTTATCAAGTTTCCGAATACGAGGACTGAGAACTGCTGTTAGATGTAGTATGTGAATCTTGAAGTGGCTAAAGCTAGGTGCCGCTCCTACTTATAGCAATAAAACACATGGTAATGCAAGTGCGAGTCCACTGAATGGGAGCCCATGTTTTTACTCGATTTGGATTTATCTTGCTTTGCGTGCATCAATGGAGATAAAGTACACAATGGGCTTCCTATATTATGTAGGTAGGCCAGATACATTTTTGGCCTCGGTCTCATCACATGGCGTTCACTAATTTCAAACTTCTTTACCATCGACAGTAGCTATTTTTAACTCAGAAATCGCAGAACATCATCTGTCTAGTAGAAAGCAAGTTTTTCCAGCAGTCACATAGTCATGGAAGCTTAGTAAATTCCTGTAACAGTATTAATAATTCAGAAATGTGAGATGCATCCTATTTCTGTCAATTCCGTATAGCAAATTGGGAATGTGAGCATATCAGCTGAAGTGATTCTGTCTTATTCAGCAGGTTAAAATTTTAACTAGCTTCACATTGGTACTACTACAACTTTTGTTTGCACTGCTAGGTTTTTATACTGATAATACTGGTAGCGGCAGTGTTATTTAACTGATAGTGAGAGAGTGCAGGTACCATTAAAAGTAGAAGTGATGAATACAGTATGGTGAGAAAGCACTATCAGTACTACCCTAGAGGACAGCAGTACGACAATACAGTTTCAGGCACATACAGTAGGACAGTCTTAGTCAGCGCAAGAGAAATAGGGCAGTATTAGTGATGTTAGTAGTATATGTGATAGAGTTGATACTAGCACACCAGGGCTTTCCTTGGTTTCTGCCCACTCAACACTATCCATCAGGCTGTGCCATCATATTGGTTAACGAGACGTTATTGAGTAATATCACAGGTTCTTTCATGCCTTTATGTCACAAAGTGCTCTTTGCAATTATCAGGCTAACTTTTTGACTTGTTGTAATATCTTATTCTCTCTTGAGGTTTAAGAAACATCTCCTGTCTAATAGGAGGGCAATCTACTCCATAATCAACTAGCGAAGGCAGAATAGTAAGCAATAAGCAGAGCAGATGGAATAAGAGCTTAAGACATTTTTCTATAGGCTTTACCTGGGAATAATGTATAACATCTATGTGAGAAAATCCGAGGTCCAGATAAAATATTCTTTCCATCATCCCCTGAAGAGGAAGAATAAGAGGAGACGACTTCTGAGACCAAAGTGCATTCCGGCTGACGTTTCAAAAGCTCGCTCTGTTTCATCGTCAGAGCAAGGTGTCTGTATTTCTGTGTGCGTCAGATGAATGTGAAAGACTATTCGCCTTACGTCAATCGATTGCACCAATCGATTTTCGTGGCTGTCTGAATTGCTCGCGTTTTCTGGAGCTGTTTCAAGTCGTTTTTGTGATTCGTGAGCGTTTCCACTCTCTTTGCTCGCGGCTGCCGGCTGTCGGCCCTGCTGACCTTCTTCCGCCCGACCTATTGATCCGTTCTGACCCTATATTAGCCTTTTGCGGAGCGCTTGGTAGGCGGGATAAAGGTCCATGGCTCCGTTTTTGTGTGCCAGTTAAGGAACAACTTTCTAGCAGAAATCTGGCCATTTTGTCATTTGCTCGACCTATTATGCTTGCTTTTTCGAAGGCGAATTTGTGTTTCTCCTGCTTTACGTGGCCATAGACCAAAGACAGCTTATCCTCGCGGTTGATTGCAAGCTGACGCTCATGCAACCTTGTGCCAAGGCATCTGCCCATTTCACCGAAATATCTTGAAGTGCAGTCTTGGCGTGGTATTCTGTAGACCACATCTGATTGTTCTGTCAACGGTAGCAGGTCTTTGGGCCTCATGAGATGCTGTCTGATCGTTGATTCCGACCTATGAGCCACAACGATCCCGAATGGTGTCAGGATTCTTGCAGCTGCCTCTGATACATTCTTTAATTCAGAGATTGAGAGCCAGAACTTAAGGTCATCTCCCTTAGACCGCTCACGGTGGGGCTTCTTAAAACACTTGCGTACAAAGGACTCCGGATAACCGTTGGCGTGAAATAGGGTATGCAAGTACTTAATTAGCCGGAATACACTTTGGTTTGCCAATACAAGCGAACATCCGTGTCCCAGGAAGCAATTGAGAAGAAGAAAAAGAAGAAGAAGACTCAATCACTGGGACAATATGTTTATTCCCTGACGATTCGATATCCGTCGCGGATTCGTCATCAAAGACATGAGACAGGACATGCTTCTCATGTCTCTGATGACGAATCCGCGACGGATATCGAAACGTCAGGCGAATAAACATATTGTCCCAGCGATCGAGTCTTCTTCTTCTTCTTCTTCTCAATACACTTTGGTCTCAGAAGTCGTCTCCTCTTCTTCTTCCTCTTTCGGGGATGATGTAAAGATGTAAAACATCTGTGTTGTCTTGGGAGCATGCGTCCTATGTGCGGGTTTGCGGATCAGTAGATACAGGCAGGCTGATTTGGCCGGACGGCACGACAGATTTGGGGTTTTTAGGAACAATATAGTCGTTTACATCTATCCGTTTACTTCATAACGCTTTTTCTTCCGATCGAATGCCCTGATTGGGTTTTGGATGGTCAATGATTACCGGAGTTGCAGGAAGGCGAGTGCGCCCACTTAAAGGCCCCTAGACTCCTTGAACACATTTAACGTGTCTGTTAAGTTTTCCGTCCGTAAGGATGATGGGACTGCCCTTGTAACATGTGTCTAGTTGGAATGTGTTTGACCTCGAGAGGGCTAGATGGGCATAACTTCTGTTCAATGGGGGGCACATCTTACTCTCGAAATTGGCTAAGCTAAGTGAGAAGGTATTTCCTATACTGTATCAATACCTTGGTGAGAAAACAAGTATCCAATTTTTGCCATAAGCATGTCAGTTGGGAATGTGAGCTGATCATCGTCCTCCCTTTTTGTCGGTCCTCCTTAACCTAGCATATCAAACTAAAAAGAATTATTCGGCTTCATTTTATTTGATAAGATAGCTATTTTATCATTACAAAGTGTGTCCCTGGGTCTTAGTAGCACTCCAACTACGTTGCGATCGCACATAAATTTCTTTTTGGATTGCTCTTTACAACCCCTTCCCGCAACCAATTGGCAGCAGAAACAATATCGTATAATCACCTCATGTGAAAAAAGCCGCTTCCAGCGTTTTGCGATGAAATGTAGATCTTTGTGAAAATATGTGCTTGGAAGTGTATGGCATGGCATGGCCTTACAGCTTGCTTTTTTAACCTCCTAAATAACATCGGGGTGCCATCTTCAAGTTACGACAGCTGCCGCTGCAGACTTAAAAATGCTGCCAACATGGAAATTACCCCAGTTTCGATAATTTATGTAACAATAATCGTAAAAAACCCAAAGCGTTCGTCGGTAATGGCTAACCTAGCACAAACAATACTACCTATCATCCACCAGATGGAATTTTTCAGCCTTGAGCCATTATTGTGTAGCGATCGTCGTAAAAAGTGCAAAAACAAGCAGTTGAACCAAAACTTATGTTCGTTTATTATACAGCAGTAATGCTGCTACTACATTTTGACAACAGTGGCTTATGTGAAATAACAATAGGCTCATATAAAATGGGGAGGATAGTTATGAAAGTTTCAACAGTGGTGCCTCACTACTAATAAGGAGGAGAATATGCGCAAGTAAAAACTAACATGCATTTCATTTCCGCGTGTTTTATTGCTCCAAGCCTATAAACAGCAACTAAACTGAACATAGTCTGATTTGAGTTGACCCAAGTGTGCAAAACTAGGCTTTTGGCGGGATTTGAACCCGCGCATCAGAGAAGGCCTTTGCCGGAGGCTAATGCTCTACCACTAAGCCACAAACGTCCGCTTCATGCCATGAGTTTAATCGCACTTGGATCGATATTACCCGCTCAACTTTTCGCTCATATGGAATCCACCAATACGGGAGCAAGTTGACTGCCCAAGCAGGATTTCCTAAGCAATCATATAGAATCTACCACAATGACTACTAGGCTGACTTAATTATTAAGTTGGTTTGGCAGATTTGATTAATTTGAGTTGACCCAACTAAAAATCGACTCCTTGTAAATGCAACAAATTTGCATCTCAAAACCTTAATAAAACAACCTTGTGTTTCTCGTTTTGTGTATGTAGTAGTTATCACCCAGATAATTACTTTGCGATGCTATAAAATAATAAATCACGCCAGACCGGACTGTGTGCGGCTTAGGTAAGACATGCTTGCTAAGTTTTTATTCCCAATTGTTTAATTTGCGAGTCACTAGGGTTCAAGTTACCAACTTCTAAAGGGTTCAACGGTGTATTAAATACAAGCCGACGATTCGTATTTTCGAAATATTGTCAACAGGCGCCAGTAAAGAACCTTGCAGTTGGAACACTTAGGATTGAATTTTTTTGCCTTTAGTGACATCAGTCGCGACCCCATTAATAGGATTTTCAAAATACAATAACAGTCAGAGCGCTCAGGAAAACGCCTTCAGATGCCGTCAGTTACAATCAAGCCAGGTATTTCAAAATTGATCCCCTAGGTATTTCGGCAGTTTTCGGCGACATGTCCCAGTAACCTCACAGCAGAGAACCTTAGATATCCCCTAGATCAATATAGTTTTGGCTTATTTTACACTCAGCCTATGTTGGTCTGCCATTTTTGACAAGGAGTATATTAATTTAAAAGTTGATTCACAGCAGACCAGTGGTAAGGTGTTCATGCAATCACCGTTTAAATATGTAGTACACGCTGGTTCCTATAGCATTGAGCTTCTCTCAGATTTTAAACGCTGCGCAAATTTACTTAACAAACAACTTAAGAAGAAATTGGTATCGAACTATTTTTTTTTGAGTGAGGAAATATGAATAAAAACTTTTTGACTGAGCTTTCGATAAAGAAGCAAAGAAATGGTTAATGGGATTCACCATGGAAAAATAAAATCCATGAGCCGAAGCTTCTTCAGTTCAGAGAGCCATATTAACTGTAATTTGGAGATAATTGTAGGCACTAAACTAAACGCTCACTGAATTGAATTCATGTTCAGCTACACCAGCTTGGAGTTGGCAGATGTTTGAAACCAAATTTATGAAAGTATGAGTGCAAATAATTGGTCAAATGAATTTGCCATCGTTCAGCCTTTCATCTAAAAAATATAACTGTAAATGTGAAACACTTTAGGTACCTGAGCAAATGAATAAAGAAGACTAGAAAAAAGTTAATATTCCAGCTTCGGGCAGGATAAGAGAAGCAGAATACGAAAACTCTATTCGTATTCAGCGATATCTAATTCAAATCTTATAGTTTCCTAGATGCAATCAGCCTGTGGGTGCGATGGTTCATGTTAAGCAGACTCGATGTCACCTCACAACTATAACAGGATAAAGTAGATCCCTCTAGCAAATTCCTTCGTGAATTTTCCAGACTAACAGAATTCGCATACACTCATTGTGAATACAAGTTGGATCCAAAGCTCAAACTTTTATTTGGTTGCTGGAAGGCAAGGAACGATTTGGAAATGTTTATTGTTATAAAATACACGCAGTTAATTACAAAGATTGCTTTGAAGCAAAACGTTCATGGGAGCTGAGCAGAAACATATTCATAGATACAGCCTAATTAGTCCTAATGTGTACAGAATAGGCAGATGGTTTTAAATATTCTGAAGGCATCTTGTCGTAAAGATAATTCCAAAACCGTCTATTACCTTTTATTTGGTGGATTTAAATTCATGAAAATGATCCCGTAATTAGTTTCCTGAAACATATCTTACAGTATTTGCTGAAAAAATACAGTTAAAATAGCGTAAAAATTCCGATTTAAAAAGGGATTCATTTTATGAAAGCATTATTTGGCTCTATGCCGGGCCAGGACCCTGGGACCGCACAGATCGTACCTTTTTGTATTTGTCATGCTAAGCATTTTAAGGAAATCTGCTGCGTGCCAACCTGCGCTTAAAAAACCATGCAACACTGTGAATCAAATATTTAAGCCCTAGAATTAAAGTTTAATTGATCAGACCTAAAATTCCTGAAGTATAAACTTTTTAGGCTTAGACTGACTTTTGGAAGATATTATCAAGTGTGTGTGAGCGTCCTCTTAAAACATATTTTTTGCCCACTGATAGTGAGATCACTAACGCACACTTAGGCGTAAACTCACTACCAGTATATTTTTTAAATTAGGCAAAGTACTGGATTGTGCTGACTGCCACCTTAAGCATAACTACAACAGTTTTTTGACTTATGCGATGTTGCTATGCGATTTCTTCAAAATAATGCTAAGTATTGCCCCTTGTCCGAGTCAGCGCAATTACTGGTAGCATTCAGTTATCCGTGGACAGCCCACAGGGTCGGGTTGTCCCGGTTGCGATCGGTGTAGCCGAATGAAGTCTAATTGTAGTGCCGGGATGTGCCTGCACTCGTTTAATGAGTCCAATACTGCCATATGCCTATTAATAAGTACAGCAAAGAAAGGTGGTTCATTAGACGCAATCTTTTTTATTCTTTTCAAGGAAAGGCATCTTTTGGGAAACTAAGGAAACATATTCAGTAAATTTTCGACACTTGATACCCAGGTCGTCGTCAGTTTTGAGAAAAATGTGCAAAGAACACGTTTACACATTCTTCTTAAGTCTTTCTGCTACTCATGTCTCTGATGACGAATCCGCGACGGATATCGAAACGTCAGGTGAATAAACATATTGTCCCACCGATCGAGTCTTCTTCTTCTTCTCTTCTTAAGTCTGCCGACGACCTGGAGAACCAGTATCAAAAATGTACTGAATGCGTTTCCTCATTTTCCCAAAGGATGCCTTTGTTTGAAATATCATTTCTTGGGATGCCTGCCTTATAGTTTATACGAAGATTCTTTATTCATCTGGGCTTTTGAACATCGTACAGTAAGTCCTCATTGTCCAATTCTGCTGGTCGGCCGGAACAATGTTTGTCTTCGAAATTGATGGCACCCAAGTTACTACGCGTGCACCAGCGAGATACAGTTGGATCGTGAACGGCCCCTTCGCTTCCGGTATCATAAATCTCCTTTGCAGCTTCTGTAGTCGAAGGACATTGTTTATAGCAACAAGCAACCAGGATTTAACTCTCATCTTTATTTATATGCCTCCGAAACATAGCATTAAGTCTGTGATTGGACCACTTTGCAAAAGATTATACAAGGCTTAATAAAAAGTGGTAAGATATATAAAAAACATCAAATTAACTTGCAAATATGAACAGAAATTTAAAAAAAAGATGATGAAAGTTCACCACAAGTTCTGCATAACCCTTGCCAGAACCTAGTTTAACAACCTCCAGTCTCTATGCTTGCTTAAGCTCCGCACAATGACAGTGACAGACACGAATGCAATTCGGCAAAGGTACGCATATCATCCAGCTGCAGCCAGTCGATAAGTATCTGGCGTGTTGGTTAGATAATTGTTACTCTCGGCTAATGTTCGATGCACTAGGGTTGATGCGTCACAAGTAACGCAACAGCGAGCATTGCTTTTAGCGCATCTTGTGCGTGAATCAGTGGATGATGAGCGAGAAGTGCCCTTTCTCAAACTCGCCGAAAATGAAGTAGAAAAAGGCGTTAAGGGAAATGCTGACCATTTGCATTTTAAACGCTGTTCCAGCTTGGTGCGGATCAAGCAAATTCCGGTCTCTAAGCTTGTTCTACGAATCTCTTTGATGTTGTTATCGATGAGGGTCGTCAAAATGGCCGCGTGGAGAATAACTTGCTGCAACCGAACCATCACGGCTGGGGAATACCGTGTTATCCCATTAAACAGCAAGTATTGGAACGGAGGAGAAGAAGACTTGAGCGCTAGGACAATACGTTTATTCGCCTGGTGTTTCGACATCCCTTGCGGATTTATCATCAGAGACATCAGTAAGAAACAGTAGCAGTAACGGGTCAGAACAAGAGTCGAACTGTGGCTATCAGTGTACCATAACCCCTTTGTGCTCAGGTTTGGTATTTGCAATCTGGCAATACATTTCACATTCGAAGTGTATTGTCAACGACTTGCGAACATCGCACAAATTCCCGAGGAATACTCGGACCAGATGGAATGCAGAAACGTTCAAAATGTTACACAAACACGAACGGGGTGAGGGCACTTTTTGCAATGAGGCCCAGTTTACCACCTACAACATATGTTCAGCTTATCATTGTTATAACGGGTGTCTAGGCCGAAATATTGCCGCCCAATGATGTCCGTGTGAGTCCCCAAAGAGAGAACACGACAAGAAGGGTGCAATAGCAGAAGTCTTTGAGAGTTCTATGAACAATACTTTTAGGGAGACAAACGTATGTTAACAGAATCCCTTTAGCCAATAAGATGCTCTCCTGAGGTAGTGGTGAGTCCCATTGGCTCTTGAGTCACTGAGTGAATGCAGCTAGAAATTCAAATTATCGATTGATTGTCTAGCTCGAAGTGGTAGCTCGCGCATAAGCCAATCGATGCCTATTGTGGGCGCGGCTACTTACTTCGCAAGCTACTGCTTGCTAAGCTGTTCCTCAATTCTGCCTAACAATCATCACGAATCTGGACAAAATGCCCTGAATAATCTCGCAAGCGAGTCCAGATGGAAGCTGCCATAATCGAGAATAATTAGATGCGATCACTAGGACAAGAACCTTATTCACCTGGCATTGAGGATTCCAGCATGAACCCATTTTCAAAGACAGCAGAAGACCCATAACTTAAGCGCATTTTATGCTGTCTCTGAAAGTGGGTTTGAGCTTGAATTCGAAACGCCAGGCGAGTAAAGGTCTTGTCCCATCAATCGCGTTTACTTCTGCTCACTTATTTCCTGAAACTTGCACTTGCGCACGTATCGGTGACCGCCGTCAGAATGTCAATGTCTTCCTACGGCGAGGAGCTCTGGACTGCCCACCAAAGCCAAGCGAGCAGATCGAACTACCTATAAAAAAGCTGTTTTCGAAGGGTAATGCACTTTAAGTGCTATGGATGGGTAAGGATACCCAGAACATACTGAGCGTCCATGCAACGTTGAACCGACCGAAGATGACTTTGACTGCATTAATAATTGTCCAGGTAGACATCGATAGCAGCAAAAGATGAAAAATCGATGGAACACAGACACATTGCAAAACATTATTCAGGAAAGATTCACGGCAAAACCCGGCATCTAAAATAGTTGCCAAATTGGAGCAGGTATCTGCCAAGGTAGCGAACAGAAACAGACAGGCAAGACAAAAGACATCGGTAACCAAAATGCCATCGCTAAGGTCTCGTTAATATGTTCCAGCTCATTACACACATTAAAGACCTCTTTGGAAACTTTTAAATACGACAAAATTTCAAAATTTATTAGGCATCCGCTCAAAGCTTCAATTTCGCTGAAGAGGCCCCTCCCAGCTTTCCTAATTGTAACACCATCTGCTCCTCCGTTTGGCCTTGATGGGACACTTTGGCACCAGACAACGAAATGAGTTCGCTGCAATGACGCAGGAACTATCTCCCAGCACTGTAAATTAAAGCCTTACTTAGGCTCAATAATCAAACAGTGGGCTCAGTGGAGTTCTGTACTTCAACTGGGTAAAAGTTCCATTTAGGATCCATAACAGCAAGCGAAAACGCCACCACTCTGTAAAACCGGACAGGTGGTAATAAGAGTTGAATGAGCGAGGCATATCAGGTGACGAAAACAATAAGCAGAAAAGCAGAACCTATAAAATTAAAAAAAATAGTTATAATCATTAAAATAACCAAATATTTGGGCGCGATATTTAAAATGACAACTTCAACCAATAGGAGGGAAGAAAGTTCAGAAGTGCTCACTTAGACACCATGGTTGGCTCTATATCAACGCTATGTCATCTCTGTATTATCTGTATATAAATTATATAGAGATAACTTCTATGTCACAGTCGTCGAAAAAATATCCACTCTATATAATCTATATACCAAACATTTAGTTCTTATCTATAGAGTATACATAGAGACGACAGCTCTGTTAAGTCTCGCTCGTTAGAACCTGGACTCTGTCATTTAATCCAGCATTTTCTGCCTGTATCTGCTAATCTACAGCCCGGTACAGAGATCGCATGCTCGCAGGAAAGCCCAAGTGTCTTAGACAATCACCATTCAAAGATGAGAAATTCGGTAAGCTCATATTGCCATCTGTTATGCTTATTGCCTATCACTCAGCTACTGACAAAAATATAGAAATGGAAAAGCTGCCATATCTTATTTATTCTGGAGAGGGTAGCTTCCTCGTAGATAGGAGATGCGCTGCAAATTCTTAGCTCGATCTAAGTACTGTAGGCAGCTAAAGGTATCCTAAAAAATGGAAAAATAACTCTACTTTACGATCTAACGAAATCATAGAACTTGAGAACTTATTAGGAAGAAGTTTATTTGTTTAGCCCTTCAGTTAACTATTTGCCCGATACCGGTTGCGACTGCATACTAGCTCCGATTTCCGAGATGCAGGTACAGTCCGTATTAAAGTATACTATTTACTGGTCTTAGTAAATATGATCAACAGAATTGGCACTCATGACATTAGGTCTAGCAGCGGAATTCTAACCCTCAGAGTCTAAACTTAGGGGAAACTGACAGCCTTGGTGAATAGGGGTTAAAGAACGGAAACCAGGGCAAGCAATAACGTGATCCGAACTTCGAATATGAACTTACTTGCAAAAGCATAAACCCAGATGCACACTCTTTGTTGAGATTGAGAGGGTATGTACCCCAGCGTTGACTTTTAATCAGCGTCCCCTCTGACTTAAAAATAGTGACGGCAATTTTAATAACACCACTCAGATTTATCATTAAACAGTAGTATAGAAAGAGTAGCACTCGAAGTGGCAGCAGAACTTGTAGCATGGCACCTATTATTGGACTGATTCTATTGCAAATCTTGGACCAAGATATATTAGGGTTCCGATTCTTGTTTATAATTAGACAATGATATAGAGTCGATGAATGTGTCCAACTGTGCACTATTAGGCCATTTTAATTTTCGCACGTAAATATTCGGTTACTTGAATAAGCTGTAATGGACCCTAACTTAAACTTTCACCGACAACTGGACGTACCCGGCCTGGAGCCTGGACCACCTGCCGTCCCACCCCCTGTACGTGCCCGCACTGCATAAACAACGCCGGCCACTGCCTGCGCCCATTCCATCACATGCGTATACACGAAGACAATGTTTGTAAAATCATTAATCTCTCCTGTTTGCACCTTCTGCGTGTACTTAGCTACTGCTTCGAAATTTCCGGTCCAACTGAATACCACCCAGCACTCACACCTTAGGATGAAATTTGTGACCATCTGCAAGGCGGAGCCTCGTAGTAAATATAGTTTTTAATGCAGGCCACTAAAACAGCTGTGACTAGTCTTGACACGATTGGTTTGCTGCGAACAAGCCACTGGGGCTGGTTAAGGGCGAAGGAGTTAGGTCAAGGTTCAGATAGAAAAATCAAGATATCCACTTCGCACTTGAACTGGCTGCTATACACTAACACCTTGCAATGCTTTTCGCTGAAGAAAAACGTATTTTTTTCTTTGGAATGGACTTAATATGCCATGGAATGGACTTTAAATGTTTTCTGTTTTCTGTAACGTTTATGGCATCCTTAAATCATGCAATGTTCATTTGCGTGCTTACCAGGCGCCAGATGGAGAATTTATGTCAACGACTGTCTTCGACCCCGTACCAAGTCAACTTGATTCAAAGAAAGGAAACAGTTAGATCTCCGTAGTTCGGATCTATTGCTTAATTATACACTACAAACAATTAAATGCACTTTTATGCAATCACAATGCGCTGTAGTTAGTGACATGGATGTTTGCCAAGTCACGAGATAACGATGCCGTTATCTGCGCATGACTCAGATCACCCTACCATTACCTATGATTAAGGATGCTCGACATAATCAGAGACGTCAGTTAAATAAAAATCTTGTTCCAGTTATTGTATCTTCTTTCTCCTCCTCTAAACGCTGACATACTCGGAACTGCGGGTAGGAATGTGCCGGCACTCTGTTAATGGGGCCCCTGTGGCAGTCTCATCTACGTTAAATTCCAGACCATACCTCACTAAATGAAGCTTAGTAGGTACGACGTTCGGTGCCAGATCATCTATTAAACGCGCGTGCTCTTAAGAGAAAATTTTGCTAAGGCCTGCATGAGGTAATCGTGTCTGTGCTAAGGATGGGCAAGCCGATTTTTCTGGTTGATGTTAGCAAAAAAATAAACAGAAGTGAAGTCGAGTGTAAAGGCTGCTTGAGTGGGAAGAAGCAGATGCGATCACCGGGATAAGCACTGTATTCGCCCGACTTTTCTGATTCCGTCACTGGTCCATCATCAGAGGTAATAACAGGAAGGATTAATTCATACACGGGGTTTCACAGTATTTATAGGATAAAGTCGCTATGACAGAAAACGGCTCCCCTTTATCGTGGAGAGCAGTCTAATTGTGGACTAATTACTAGACATCCAGCGTGCGGTTTGTGAACTGCTGAACTCTGTAGTGATGATTGCTTGAGCAAAACAATTCACTAATCGGGGAGCGAATGAAAGAACGCGCCTTCTAATGTCGGCACCAGGGAGCCAAGCAGCCAAAATCATCACGTCGAAGTATAACACGAGTGATGAAACTTCGGCAAGTCCCGAAGCGCACGCCAGCCATCAAAGAATTGGCACGAAAAAAACTATTATCATCGATAGAGAGGAGCCGTTAATTGTCATAGGTATGCATAAGCATAGCGACTATATCCTATAAGAAGTGAAAATCCTTGTGTATGCGCTATGCAGTTTTGGTGTTATGTCTGATGATGGACCAACGACGGAATCCGAAACGACAGTCACATAAATTTGTTGTCTCAGCGTTTTCACTTTGGCTGATCGATGTTTCTGGAAAGGCACCTCAGCGTCAAGGAAATCCTTCCTTTGGAGACATGCGCAAAACAAGAAGGTAGCTTAGCAAGAAGGATTGATCGAGCAGCATAGCACATACGTCGGAAATGCCCTAAAAGCCACGTATAAGAGTCAACACAACGTTCGAAAAACTGTGGGAGGGAAAAAAAAACAATGGGATTGGTGCGCCATAAATGACATGCAACGTTTACTACGCGGACTTGCCATGTGTGGCAACTTTTTATTTATCGTACTATCGACACGAACAATTCCTCCTTCACAAAATGAAACGCTAGCCAACGCTGGCCTAATCAATCAGATTTGATCACACTGGCATTTTATGTAGGCCCCGGTTACTTCTGGCGAATGTAATCCTTCTCACTGCAAACGGACTTTGTGAAAAATATTTCCATCCTCAACCAAAATGTGCGAATGCACTACCATTGCGTTCGCAAATTCAAGTCAGGCAGTTGTTTAGTCGATCACAGGTGGATCTGTATCAACTTCAAAGTTGCGAGACTGAGGCTTTTTAAGTAATTTCCGTTTAATCTACCTGCAGCATGCACGAATTTGTGCAGTTCTCGAAGATAGTCGATGTCCACAAGAGCATGGTCACTAAAGCATAACGGGTTGGTGCGCAAAGAGTGTTTTAGTCTTTTGGTAGTTTGCTAAATTTATTCGTTGTTCTTCATTGAACACTGAGATTTTTTTTCATCTTAGCCATTCGCCTGATAACGGCTGATTGGGGGGTGAATAAAATGATGAAGATACGAGGCTGCCTTTCAAATTCACCATCACTGACCGTAACTTGTTCTTTTATTCGATTTGTTAAAGAAATAAAATAACCATAGCATATTTATGTTGAAAATTCGTTTTCGTGAAAGTAACCAGGTGGTTACAATAAAGAATTTCCCGGCCAGAGCAGTGTTTTGAGACTATCCTAGTTAAGCCAAACGTTCTGCAAAAATGATGGGTTTCGTTTTGTGCATTGGTGCACCAAACAAGAATCAACGATATTCACTAGAATTCCTTCTTCTACCAGCAGTCATTCGATGCTATTCCGCCCTGAGTATTTTTGGTTTGCCGTACGGTAGCATTTTTATGATATATGAGCATGTAAATTTGATCAAGTTCTTGCCAAAAGTATAACGTAACTGCCCATCTGCGAAGTACTTCCGTTCGCAATATTCAGTCAAGAAAAGACAACATTTAAATCACTGGATGTAATTGAGAAGAAGATGCAATCGCGAGACAAGAATTTTATTTGCCTGATACTTAATCAGAGACATAAGCATAAATAATAGCAGAAATGGGTCATTCGTCCACAGGGAGTGGCAGTATTTGTACGATACAGTCACTAGGATGCTACAGACTCATTACAATTAATGACTACCTTATGGAGGATAATTTTCCGCTTGTGCGCCAATTGTTTTATGACCGGCGTTCGGGCAGTGACCTGCTGAACGTTCATCACAGGTTAGGCAATTAGACTTGATGATAACTCGGCCATCTGGTTCCCCGGCGTTGGCGCTGGATGACGCGTTAACCTGTCAAAGATATTGTATTTCGGCAACTTTGTCTTTTGGTTCACTGTAATGCCTCTAAGCACGCAGATAAAGCGTCCTGACGGAACTGCATTTGTGGCTGATTCGGTGGTTGCTCTTTAAATGCAGTTCTTGCATCGTGTTTCTCGCTTTGATAAAGATTTGTTATTTAGGCCACGAAAATCTTTCTGGCAGATGAGGACGTCAAGGAAACCAGCTGGTTGTTTTCTGCCTCCTTTTACCGTAAATTGTATGTCCAAGAAGATGTTGTTGAAAGGTTCTTTGAATGTGAGCACCTGATCCCGTTTGATGACCTCGAAGCTATCGTCCACATACAAAGCCCAGAATTCAGTTCTACGCGGATCACGTCGATGACTATAGCAGGTTCCCCAAGTCAGGTGTCAGATAATACCGAGTACCTTGGACAGTCTATTGTTGGAAGGGACCCAATAAAAGAGCTGTTCACAGAACAAAGGCCAGTTGTTGTGTATCTGTGTGCTCTGTGCCTCTGAGCACGAGTTAGGCGATCCGGGGACGTCCACCAGCCTATCAGGAAATGGTGTACACTGAGCTCACGAGGCATCGACCCGACCGGGAGACAGGTAATACGGGTGGCTCGGCAAGAAGCTTGTGACGGACAAGCGGCGCAAGGCTTCTCAGGAGAGGGCACTATGAGTCACGTGCGGCTCTGCAGCGAGTCGGCTATGGGCACGCGGCAGCACAAAGCTTGGCAGCAAAGCTTGGCAGCAAAGCTTGGCGTCGGTGCAGTGGGCTGATCCCAGGTCCACCACCGCTATATAATTAGCTTCTGATCCCGAATGAATGAGAAGGTTAGTGTTCCAGGAAGACGAAGAAGAAGACTTGTCGAGCACCTGATCAATTAATTTATTGCCCTGAGCTTTCGAACTCTAACAGGAGTCCATCTTTAGAGCTGAGAAGTAGCAACCAAGAAGAGGATAATGATAGTGGTCATAGGCCAATCAACTGGCAGAAATCATCAGGTTGGCAAAAGGTGAGAAACAGAAATAAAAAAAGAATGGGGGAGGAGGGCAATTCGTTACCAGTGGAGTCCGGAAGGCAATTATAGTGGTGTACGCTAATTAGCTGTCAGTGGAACCGGGGGTCATGAAACGCAATTAGTGTGGCGCTTTGTCATCCGGTTGAGGGTCCTGGTAACACTGCCTTCTCTTCCAGCCGGTTCGTTATGGGTACACTTTGCTTGCCATTCTTATGTTTGGTTTTGCTTTGTTCTGTTTTTTCTCACTTTGTAGGCCAAGGGTAGGTCTAGCTGCTTGTTGATATTTTTGGCATCCAAAATCATGCCTCGAGCGTCAGCCCTTCGGCTTTTGACGTTTTTCGGCTCACGATGGTCGCTCCTTGAAGATTGAAGCCACTGTCACTCTTTGTGATTTGTGTTGCAGGTTACGAATTCGGATCCAGTCTCCGAGCCACTGGTTTGTGCTCGTGTAGGCGAGTCTGCAATCTGCGGCCTGTTTCTCCAACGTAATTGCAGTCTCTATCGTGGCAAAGTATCCTGTAGACGACTACAGAGGCTTCTGTAGGAGGCAGTCCCTCTTAAAGTTGCATCACTTAACGGCATGTTGTCACCTGGGGTCGATGGGCTATGCCTACGCAATCAGGTTCTAACAGCCGTTAGACTGCTTCGGATACCCCTTTAATGAAGGAAATGTTCCTCCAGACTTCGGGTTGCTGTTAAACTGGGCATCGTTTGCTCACTCGGCACTTGCTTTGTTTGATAAATGATAAATGTTTCTGATCTCCTGCTGTCTACGGTAGAGGCGACGGATGTCAATAAGAAAAAGATTATTTAATTATAAGGTTTCAAGAGGCATGAATACGGCCTCTTTACAGGTATGTGCCCACGCTGTCTTTAACAACCAAATAACACACTAGCAGATAAAGGAGACATATGGTCAAACACTGGAACAAAATGTGTTTTTTCCTGAGCAGATAATTTTCTTCGCATTGCAAAAGTTGGAAATCTTAGTCATATGCAAATTCAGGGGCTCGACACTAACAGAAGACGGTAACGTGTGCAGATAAACTTGTCAGCTACAAAGGACCAGTATAGGCGTTGACTTAACAGTTGATTTGCGGTCTTTTTTGGATTGTCGTTACGCACAGATGGTCAATTGACCATTACAAAACAACGCTTTTGGTTTTGTATAAAAATTGTCCCATTTATTACAGATAATAGGCTTGATGGCATGTTGGCATAATTTTAAAGCCGCTGGCAGCTGCAGCAAATTAAAGATTGCACCTGGATACTATTTGGGGATGAAAATCACCAGATGGTAAGGTAAGAACACGTGACATTTGGGGCACGTTAAAGACCACTTTTTCATAAAAATCAGCAGAAGAAAAAAACACAAGATGCGGCCTATTTGTCTCTAGGTGATTATGCAATATTTGACTTTGCGGAGTGCATACGTGCCAAAAAATGGCGTGGTGCAAACTTACTTGCTAGCCAAATTAGTTGGGGTGCTAATACTATTTTTTTCGTGGTTTACTATGTACCTTGTTCAATAAGAATCGAGAGGACTAAGGCTTCTCAGTTTGCTATTCTAGCCTAAAGATAGTTATGCAAATTAAGCTGTGACGTTGTATGCAGTCATGGTCTTAGTAATACAAAGCCCTGGACTTCAGAAAACTGTAACGTTGGTTGTTTAGTCCAAAAATGATAAACTTAACAATAAGTGTTATCAAATTTAGCAAAATTATGCAACTAAAGGTTAAACAAATCTGAACGCTTATGTGAATAATTCAGATATACCTACACATAGAGGATTCATTTTGATAGTATGATATGCGACAATAGTAGCTTATGTAGTGCACCCCAGTAACCACTAGTTCCAGCATTTTTTACTAGAAAAAGGACAGTAATACGATTAATTGGGTGGTGAACTATGATAAGCAGTGAAATACACTTTAATAACTGCTATATGCACCTTTATTTTATTATATTTAGAATTGTTATCGATTTATCTATGTAACTTTTCGTAATCTGTATTATCGTTTCACGCATTGCGGTAAAAAATTGTGAAATAGAAGGTTTCTTGAAATTCCTGAAAAAAATAGAAATAGTGGTGAGGAGTTTGTCTACTTCAACTAACTTGAGGTCCAACTTACCATTGCTGTGTTCGATAAGTCCAGTCCGTGGCGCACAGCGCTGCGCACACCTCCAATTAACACGTGGAACAAATTTTTCCCAGCGGCCACTGAAAACAAATTCGAATAAATTTTCCACTTTCCACTTACTTCAAAAAATTTCCTTCCCTACCTGTCATATTTCCCCACCCCATAAAATCCTACAATCCCCGTTTCCGTAGGACAAAATTCTGGGACAAGGGGTATATGAGGTGAACTGCATAAACTGCTTTTGCCAGGTATTCAATCCTAAAAATCGGTTGCCAAACCAGGTAGCGACAAGCCCGTCATATGTCTAAAAATTAAGAGCCCTTTTTTTGCAACACACAGGTTCGGTTCGAAAAATGAAAAATTCAACAATCGCCAAAGATTTTTAAATTCAAGTTTGCAAACATTCGTCAGCGCATTTAAACCATGGGCCCCGTGTTCGCCTTACTTTTAATGTTTTAGCAATATTTGCCTTTCCTCACGAAATCCGAAGGTCTTTACATGAAAGTCTCATTTGCGCAAGACTGGCTAACTTTGCGTCCACCGAAAAACTTACAAAAGTAAATGAACGATTGCTAGTATAAAGAAGACACATGATAGTTTATCTTATAATAATTGGTTCTTTAAAATTACTAGCGTTTTTCGAAAAGTGGAAAAATCGTAAAACGTTAAAATTTGGGGTTGCCAAGTAAACGACAGTTTTAAATGTAGAAAAAGACAGTTCACGCAAAAACCGAGTAGATGAAGTGACAATAATGCTAAAAAATGATTGTCTTCACTTTTTCAATTAATTGACTGTTCTACTTGCTTAACAAAATCTGCGCAATGGGATATTTCTAAAAAAAATCTACGTTAGGAGTGAGTTTTCGGCCATTCGTTATTGTGCAGTTGCCCATTTGAATCCAGGTTTGAGAATCACCAAAACATGTCAACTCGTTGCCGAGACGAATGCATGTCCACAACATGTCACAAATTCATATGTCTAATATCAATTAAAAACCTCCCTTTAAGACATTTCCTCTTGAAAAAGGGGTGTAACGACATATTTCGACGTCAAATATCTGCTTATTTTACTATTGCAGGAGATTAAGTGAAGACAAAAATGGGGTTCTTTGACCAGTGAATTCCCCGAAAATTAGGGGCAAACCTCTAACTGAAATATGTCATGCCTTAACTGTAACAGTTTTTAGGTATATTTGTTCGCTTTAAAGCCTCCTACGATTTCAACTGCACAACAGAGTGGCAGAAAATATACTATGATTTCGCAGGAACTGACAATCGTTTGCCCATTCCGTTTGATGTTTCTGTATTCGTTGATATTGAAATGTCGAAATATTTCTTGAAACATCTTTATTTTACGTCGTGACAGAGAAAAGTAATGGCATATTGGGGATGTTCATAGAAATGCTTGTGTAAGGCGCTTATTTCCCCTGTGTTATAGCTGCAGAAGTTTATAAACTTATTGTGCGGCAAAAACGCTCCAGAATTTCAAGACCACTTTTTAGACGGACTCCGCTTTTCTTTTCCCCAAAACTTCTATTTCTCACAATTGCATCAACCCGATTTTCATAAAGAACAAAGTTACTTTTTTTCTCTAAAAAGGATAAAAAATTAAAGCGTCCCGGTTTATGTTACTTTGGTTTTATACTACATACGTAAAAAAGACGTTTTGATCCACAGCGTTTAATAGTGCAGGTATTTCCTTCGATATCAAGAAACGCTGGAGTTTGTCTATGTTGGCCTATGGTTGCTTTCAATGCAATGATCTAAATTAAACTCTTCCGGTGAGCAGCATCCTGCGCCTCAAGCTAATTTAATGAAAAGCCTAAATAATGTCACGTGCAGGTTAAGCCACCTCCTTAAATTTCGATCTTCAAAATTTAATAATCTACGCAATCTACTGTTTACATATGTTTTAATTTTTGGAACGTCCGCTAATATGTTTAACACCACAATGGGTTTTTGAGAATAGCTGCATTGTGCTATTATTTGTCAGCTACTGACGAACATGCCGAAAGCTATGCTCATGCAGTTGTTTTGTCGCAACGCGGCAATTGACAGTAAGGGTAAATTTTTTACTACCGGATGATAAAACGAATTCAAGGGAAATGCACTCCGTAGAAAGTATGTAAATCGCGAAATAGAACTTATTTTTAAGCGCCAGATCGGATCATAGCAAGAAAAAAGCGGAGAGACATTCTGACCCAGAAGATTGCAATTGTAACCTTTTCTGCTCACAGACGAATGAGTGAATATGCCCTTTCAAGAATTTCTAACCGCATTTGCGTTTACCCCTCTACAAGTCCATGGGATGTGTTTTTTCCTTTTTATGAAACATAGCATTTTATTCACCTGATTTTCACAAAACACAAAAGCGCAACTTCCAGAAAAACCCCACTGTCTAGGAATCAACATATTTTATTCGGTTTTGTGGGATCTACAATTATTTCCTTCTGCAATCTTTGAATTATCCTTGTTTTTGCTATGGTCTGAAGTCGATTCTTTGAATTATTTGTTAAAATTATGTGCGATAAGCTAGCAAAGTTTGTTTGCACAATATGAATTGGGCATTTCTTCCGCATATCAATCGCAAAACTTTTCAAAATGGACGGAGCTTTATCCTTTATTACCTTGAGTTTTGAGTTTATTAAAATCAAAAATCACAGCTTTCCATCATATGGCAGAGAAAAGTTCTGGGCGTCCATTGTCCGAGTGTAGTTTCTTTTGTTGAATGATGCGGACTTATGTGGCTTACTCTAAAAGAGTTTCAAGATTGCAATTTTTAGGCTTATATGATTGCCTGTCTCAATACTTATTGTCGAGCTGGGGTTAAGCCACTTAGTCCTTTTTCTTTGTACAGCATTGTCTCTATTTGAAAGACTACTTGTGCCTTGCGATTTTAGTCGCCTCATGTAGTATTGTCATCTGCTTTATTTATTTAGGTTTTTATCATATGCGCTCAACGGGGTTTTCAATTTTGCTGCCTGCCTGCACATGTTGCATGTTGGAGCTTGGTAAGGAAGAAGTAATATCTTGTCGCAGCGTACATGGTGATAGCGGTAGCAGACGAGACGAAATAATTTGCGGGCCAAGGAGCAGTGGAAAAGGAATCACAGTGTTCTTTGAGCGGAACGTCCTGTACAGCAGCTTTGAGGCGGTCCACGCTCACTGCCGCCTTGATGTTTCGGCAAAGTATGCAAAACGTCTTTGTATCTTGAGAAAAAAACCGGAAGGGACCGCCTAGGGCCGGGGTTGGCAACTCATGGCTCGCGAGCCATATGTGGCCCTTTTGATGATCGCGTATGGCTCTTTCGAAAACTGTAGATTTAATAATTTTGGTTGCTCTTTAGGGGTTTCAGTTGTGGGTTGTACTCGGATCACTACAATCATCAGGCCAAATCGCAGGTTGGAAGTTAAAAGGCACAAGTCACCAGGAAGTGTGATTAATTATGTACAGAACTCCCAATTGCTGTCCCAGGTGACTGGCTAGCTAGTAGCTGTTGTTGGATCATGAGCCCCGCTGGGTTGCCCCTAATCCCGGCAGCGAGGAGGAAAGGTTGGAGCAGCGTGGTCAAAAGGGGCTGCTCCGTCGCGAAAACAGAGATATAGAGGAGGGGCGATATATCCACCGTAGGGAGGTTGGTTGTAGCAGACCTTGGCCGCCATGAAGGAGGGTGGAAAAGTAGTCGAAAACGCGTCTGCTGCGGTTCCCGCTGTCCCAGGTGGCAGTGGCCACTGGCGAAGCCAGGGTTAGTGTTGATTGTGCCCAGCCAGACCTGAGAGAGCTTGGGGCAGTGGTGACATCTGATTCAGTAGGATTGCGGAGCAGATTCAATTTTTCTGTTATTGGTGCCTTGCAATTGCCTGAGGGGATGTCGCCTGCAGATGTTGCCCTTAGGTATTTGGACACGCGTGTACGCTTGGATTTGCGTGCGTGACTGAATAAACTGTGGTCGCCAGGGCGGCGATCTCGGGGCCGCCAGAAAACCGAAGGAAATGGGACGCTCGCGCAACTGTTACCGGTTTCCCAGACGCAGCTGCGAGTTCAAGCCTCGGGGGACGGGGGTGTCAGTGCAAGAGAGCATTGGAACATTTACGTGTGGCAACACATGACTTAGGGGCAGCGGGTCTTGGATAACGAAAAGGGGGAAAGGGCACGCATTTTAGCCGTCCACCTTCAATGACGCGCCACCACCGAGACGCGTATTAGATTCAATTCTATCTGGACCAACATAAGCAGTTTCGGCACCTCTAGGTTTGATCTGGCTGGTCCCTTTCCGGCCTGTTGACAACAATTGCTTCTATTTTTACGTCCCAACAGTGGCGAAAAGCTCGCTAAATAACAGACTATCTACTAAACCACGACAGCCCGCAGACTTGACCTCAGCTTGGTCAAGGTCACGCTGTCAGACAAGGCTATCTTACGCACATAGGATAGCCGGCTTTGGTCCATATAGTGCCTCGTGTTTATATCCCCCAGACGGAGCAAACAGCCCATTCGCGAACACCTGCCTTATGGACTATTACATCGAACCCTACATCTAACTGCTTTCTTTAATCAGACGAATCGCACATCTTTGAACGCTACACTCTCTTTCATTTGCCCAAAGTTAACCTCTGTAACAAAGAGTATGGGGAAACGAAAAAGCGATGAGGAGAACTGTACATTTCAGGACGGATGGGCCGAAGAATTCGCCTTTGTGCAGAGAGCAGATTATGCGGTGTGTCTAATTTGCAATGACAAGATTACCTCGATGAAACGGTTGAATCTAAAGCGCCCCTTCAAGCACAGAAAGAAAGCATGCCAAGAGCAAATGAGTAGGATGCGAACCAGCCAGAAGCAACTCTGCGTATGGACCCAGCAAGGTGACTATAGCTCCGCGAGCTTTGCTGGATCTTTAGCAATAGTTAGGAACAGAAAGCCATTCACAGATGGCGAGTTTGCTTCAACGTTCATGCTGGATGCAGCTGATGAACTTTTTGATGAACTTCCGAGAAAAGATAATTAAATGGATAACAGACGCCTTTGTCGGCAAAAACTGTTCCTGAGTGTACCATCGTGATGGCAACCCACGTTGAGAACACGCAAGTGAACGAAATAAATTCAGCGCCGTTCATTTCCCTGGCTTTGGACGAGTCAACTAATGTTAGCCATTTGGTGCAGTGCAGTGTGATTATAAGATATGCTGCTGGTGATATATTGCACGAAAAAATTCTTGCGGTTCTGTCAATAAATGGGTCCACAAGAGGTGAGGATTTATTCAAGTCTTTCATGGATTTCACTCAAGAAAAACAACAACCTATGGATAAATTAATGTCAGTGTGTATTTATGGTGGTCCGTGTATGTTGGGTAAAAACAAATCATTTGTGGCACTTCTCTGTGAATATGAAAAAAGGCCCATCCTACCTTTTTTATTGCATTCTACACCAGGAACCTTTTGTGCTCAGATATGTAACCGGCATTTTGCCGGAGTGATGTCACTGGTCATTCGTGTGATTATCTTATTTTTGCCTGAGCATCAAATGATCGACAGTTTAAAACACTGCTGGATGAAGTTGGAAATAACTATCATGGTCTGATTTTGCACAGAAAGGTAAGTTGGTTGTCAAAAAGGAAGGTGCTTAGCCGTTTCGCAGCTTGCCTGAACGAAATCTGGACGTTCCTTGAACTGGAGGGCATTGAGCATTGTGACCTAACCGAAACTGAGTAGCTCCGCATGTTTTACTATCTCGTGGATATGACCGAACATCTGAACCAACTTAAGGTTAAATTGCAAAGCAATAGAAATACAGTGTTATTCCTTTAACAATCCGCGTTTCCTTTTGATATTAAGCTTAAACAATTTATCATAGATCTTGAAACAGATCGATTACTACATTTTGAAAATTTAAGACTCTATAAAGGTGCATGCGCAGTAAGTGCGTTTACTCAAAACTTTGATCTCTGCCAGCTATTTGGCTTCACATCCAGTCTCCTACAGTCATTCAAAGCACGCTTTCGAGAATTTCAAGAGCACACTCGTCTTTTTAAGTTCATTACCCATCCAACCGAGCGTTCACTGAGCACAACCGACCTACTTTATAGTCCTGGCCTCTCCGTGAGAGATTTCGAAGAAGAATTGGCTGACCTTAAGGCCTCAGACCTGTGGGTAAATAAGTTTGTCACTCAATGAAGATTTGGAAAGGATCTCACGACATAAAGTGGAGTTGGCAAGCAAGCACATGTGGACAGAAATTAAAAAAACTTTAACCCGAAGATCAGCATATAATAAAAACTTTGAACACGCTTCCGGTCGCATACCACACACTGCAGCGTATGAGCATTGCTGAATTGCCCCTGTTTGGATCTACATACGTGTACATGTGAGTAGTCATTCTCACATCTTAGATACATCAAGTCCACAATAAGATCACGTCCAACGGAAAAAAGCCTCAACGCTTGCATGAAGCTTAACCTCACCAACTACCGACCAGACTATAAAACTGTCAGGGAATCCATGCAACGTCCAAAGTCGCATTAACAATGAGTATTATAAGAAAATTATTGAAAAGAATAAATTCAGAGGCTTATTATACTCACATCTAATAGAGTTTCATTTTAAAATATACTTTATGGCTCTTTCTAAAATATACTTCCAAATATTTGATTTTTTGGCTCTCTGAGTTAAAAAGGTTGCCGGCCCCTGGCCTAGGGGGTGTTCTGACGGCCGGCGCACTCGATCACGCCGAGGTCACTAAAAACGCGATGGCTCAAGTTATTAGGGAAGACTCTTGGCACTAAGAAATTTAGGCTTGGGTCCGTAAAGGGAAACGAAAAAATTGGGATTTCAGTTTTGAGGAATAGTTTATCCTGTACGGAGCTAATAGAGGATAGGTTGGAGGAAGTTGGCAGCCAGAAGAAAGTGCATCCACAGCTGTGAGGGCCAGTTTCCGAAGTATGAGCGCGTGGAAATTGTCCAGCGCCTCTAACCGGGTCAGGTGTGAGTCATCCTCAGCGAGAAGATTGGTCAGACCGGACTGGGGTCGGCCTCCAGGTGCGCGCGTTTGGGTGGCCACGAGGGGCGAGAAATTGAGCCTCGAGCTCGAAATTGGGCTACTGCACATACACGGTCTGCCTGGTTACTTTAAATGTCGGACTATGTGCATGTTTTGATCAGACAAATATATTGACCATGATGTCAGGGACCATGGTCTTAAGTATCAGCCGCCTATATTTTATCGGAATCGATAATTCTAAGTCAGGTGCAAGCTCTTCACCAACCACATAGAAGTTTAAATTTGGTTTGTAAATTATACTCAAAATACTGCATTAAATTACCCTCTCTTTGTTAAAATAAGGCATTTTTGGTCGATCTCGCCCTTTCCCGCAAGGTTTGCTTATTTATGTCACGCGGAAGTGAAGGTTCTGATCTTATTTAAATAGAGCCAGCACGCTAAGAGATTATGCAGAGTGAAAATCAAATTGTAAAAACAGACGTAAGCTGATATGTGTTTGCGTTGACGCAGCTGAAGCACATTCAGGCAAGCTGTGACTAACCACGAACCAACGTTTCACGATCAGAAAATTCCTTAAATGTATATTTGCCTTATTTGTTCACAACCTTCAAACTGCTTCATTGTTTCTAATTCTATGAAACACCTGAATGATTACTCATGTGATTGTCTCACTTTCTTCTGCTGATTTTTTAAAATGTTTCCGTATACGCAGTTACAAACTACAAATCGGTTTGTATGCATAGAAACATAGCTCGAAGTCACCTGATCGTAGTACTTTTGCTACTGTCAAACTCGCAGTG